>JAESUZ010005663.1:0-600000 GCA_017311185.1 Proteles cristata cristata | reverse complement strand
AGCAAGTGCAAGTGGGGGTTGGGCAGAGAGAGAGGGAGACGCAGAATCCAAAGCAGTCTCCAGCCTCTGAGCTGTCAGCACAGAGCCGAACGTGGGGCCCAAACCCATGAACCTGATCTGAGGTAGTGTGATGACAACATCACTGAATGAGTTGAGATGAGATTAGTGTTGGAGGTTTTGACAGTAAGCAAAAATTTTTGAGAAATGGGCAGGTGACTGCACCAGGAAGAGGCACTCTATCGTACAATCTAATAGGAGATTCAGAATTGATGGTTGCTATGGAGAGCTCATGCACTAGATGTTTCTCATGCCTAGAACATTTTCCCCCAGACCACCAGCCCCCATAGTTTGTTCCTTCTCATTAATTAGTTCTTTGCTTAGAGGTATCACCTCCTTCACGAGGCTTTGCCCCATCATCCAATCTAAAATAGTCCCTAAGGCATGCTCTACTTTGCGTTTCATTTGTTTTATACTTTAAGCATATTTATAACTAAGTGAAACTATATTGTTTATTTACTTGTTTTCATAGACTGGTTCTTCTATAGAAGATTTTTGCATATCTTGTTTGTGGCTAATTTCCAAGACATGATTACTGACACACAGTAGGCAGTCGATAACTCACTGTTGAATGAATGAGTGAATATTTATAGGGTTCAGTATTGTCTCCCACTTACCAGTGACTTCTTCGAAAATCCAAATATACTTTTTAAAGGAATTATCCAACTCAGACTATTCATTCTTCTTGTAAGAATTGCTATTCACGACCTTCTCCTCACTACAGGTGATTTAGTAACACAAGTAGGAAAAAGGTATAAAGTTGTTTTGTTTGCCTTATGATAGTTATGATTTAAGACTCAAAGATGTTGCCACTCATTACTTCAAGAAATTCTCACCAGCAGAATAATGAACTTGAAGTATAGTTATCTCCCAATTCATTGGTTTCAACTACCACTTGTCCTGGTATACTCAGCCAATAGTCAGCTCTTCACAGATTAATACCCCACAGCTGTAAACTTGAATCTCCCCTCCATATGACCATACCCTTTGCTTACTTTTTTTGAAACCAGATTTAAGATAAATTGACACTCTTATTAATCAGTAAAAAAGTAAAAATAGAATGATTTATCTATATTCAGTTGTTTATATATAAAAAAATCTTTATATTTTTGTGCTAAACACAAAGTAGTAGAGATAAATTTATGTTTGTATATTTTGTCAATAAGTGGAAAGGTTATATAATTAGTTAGCATGCTATTTAGTTTGTATGTAGAAAACTAGATATAGCATGGCATAGTAGAATGAGTCCTTGGTATTGTCAAGGATTAATTAAGATAACAAATGTAAATTCGTTTCCTCCTTTCTTCTCTCCAACAGACCAGATATGTGTTATTCATCTTACACAGAATACAACTATCCACCTTAATTTGATGCCCAAGGCAAGAAATTTTTTCCACATTGTAGACGGTTATTATGAAGCATGATTCTAATTGTTGCTGCTCTATTTTTATGAAGTACCATTCTGTAATCACATCAGTGATTTAATGTTTCTAATCATTTACATTTTTAAGCCTCTGGTATTATGAATATTTTACACAGTGGTTGATTTATGTTTGTATACTCAGTATATTTCAAGTTTAAGACATAATGTTCTTTTGGTGTTTTGAAAATTTTAAAGGCAGCCAACCATTTTAAATTCTGCCATTTATTGAGCACTACAAATGAAAGGCCCTATATCAGCCAGATCAGGCTGCCACAACACAATACCATCAGGCCAGATGGTTTAAACAACAGAAATTTATTTGTCACAGTTCTGGATGTTGGGAAGTCCAAGACCATGGTTGGGTTCTGGTGAGAACTCTCTTCCTGCCGTGCAGATTGGCTCTTCTCATCGTGTCCTCACATGACAGAGAGGAGAGAGAGCAAACTCTAGTGTCTCGTCTTGTAAGAGCATTAATCCCGTCATGAAGGCTCCACTCTTATGTCATTCAAACCTAATTATCTCCCAACGCCCCATCTTCAAATACAATCACTTTTGGAGTTGGGACTTCAACATATGAAATTGGAGAGACACAATTCAGTTCATAGCAGACTTTGAGCTAAAAAATATACACAACTTTTTGAAGTAAAAATCAGTTAGACTATAATTGCTAGAGCTTACCATCATTTAGATTTTCTGTTGGAATGCAGCCCTCTGTAGCTGCTTCAAAATTGTGTTTTATACAGATTATAAAACATTTATGGACATTGCATTATGAAATTTTACATCCAAGTAGACTATGGGACCTTTTTTTTTTGTTGTTTCATTTTGTGTGTATAATGAACAATTTCTTATATGTTCAAAACTAGATGGAAAAGTCTAATGAATTCTTAATGCACCCATGACCCAGTTTCAACAGTTAACAACTCAAAGTGAATCTGTTTTGTTTTTTTTTCTGAATCCACTGTACATAACTTGCCTCCAGTTTGAAATCAGCCATTTAAATTTTTTTTTTAATGTTTAATTTATTTCTGAGAGAGAGAGAGACAGAGACAGAGACAGCATGAATAGGGAAGGGTCAGAGAGAGACATACACACACACAGAATCTGAAACAGGCTCCAGGCTCTGAGCTGGCAGTCAGCACAGAGCCCGACGTGGGGCTCGAACCCACGAACCGCAAGATCACGACGAGCCAAAGTCGGACACTTAACCGACTGAGCCCTCCAGGCGCCCCTGGAATCAACCATTTCTGTGATTCTTTTAGTCTTCAGTTTTGTTTCTAAGGGATCTCTTATGGTTACTGGCTTGCTTATTGGGTGTTTCATTCATTTGTTTTGTTAAAAGAGTAAAAAACTGTTTTGTTTTGATTTTGAACATCAAATACATTATGAATTCATACTGATATTTGCAATTAAAATTCAAGGCTTCAGGAAGTTTAGTTAATTTCTTCCATCTTCCATCTGTATCTCCTTTCCTCTTTGCCAAGAATCCTATCTCAGGAAAATCGAGGGTGATAAAATTACATTATCACAAAAAGCATACATTTATTTCATACAACATTACACCTACACAGTGTGTGCAATAACAACACTATCACCCATATTATTATTACTGATAGCAGGTAATTTTTTAAAATTCCTTTTGCCCATAGAATAGCCCACTAGGAATCTTCAGTCAAATTACTGTGTGTGTACATTTAAATTTGTGTTGTGTTGGGTGTGTGTGTGTGTATGGTAAGAACACAAGATTTACCTTCTTAATAAGTTTTTATGTGCAATATAATACTGTTAACAATGGAGATAATGTTTACAGTTTATCTCTAGAACTTATCTGTCTTATACAATTAAGATTTTATACCTGATGATTAACAACTCCTCACTGGTTCCTCTCAGTGTGACTGTGCCTCCCGTTGGATATATATTTGGGTTCATTGGTTTTGCTCTACTTTTTAATTTTAGAATCTCCTTTTTAAAAATTGTTTTTGTTTTATAACTACCTGAAATATTTACATGGTTCATTGAAAGAAATACAAAGCAAATTATATTTTAAAAAAAATCTAGTTTGTAGTTCATGTTATGTACTCTATTCTGTTTATCCCCTTATTTATTAAAATACTTTATACTTACATTCTGTTTTAAAAATGTATATGTATGTATATTTTAGTAGATGAATGGCAGCATAGATAGCCCTTATGTATATATGTGTATGTATATTCATGAACAAGTGCTATTGAAATGATAGTCTGATTTTCTTTCTCTAATAAGTGACTTGGCTGTTATATATGGATTCCCACAAGATGTTTTTTTACTTTCCTTTAAGTCTGATAAATTTACTGGGATGTAGTTTGATGTGGCCTGAGTTATTTTCTTATGTAATGCAGTATGACCTTTCAAAATATAGTTTCACTATTTTTCCCTCTTTTTCATGAAATGTTTTTGCATTGTAAATTTAGATATCTGATTTGTGGGCTTTTTTTTTTTATAGGAATATAAATGAGCTCCAGCTCAAATTATTCAATTAATAGTCATCAATATAAGGCTTACCACACAGAGTCAGTTTTGGCCAATACAATGAGAATGTCTAGTTCTAATTAGAGCTATATTACAAAGCATTTCCTCTTTGATCTCATACTTAAAAGTTTCCCTGAATTCAACCTTATGCAAACTGTAACCCCAGAATGCTGAATTGTGTCTTTGGAAAAATAATAACTCTGTCAAATAAGTTTAGAAAAAATTTGGGTTAGTCATATTAAACAGGTTTATTGGAAAGAAGTATTATAATCTTCAGAGAAAATTACATGAAGCATTTCACAAACATACGCGATAGCTAACCTTTCTGCAAATAAACATATTGACATCTCTAAGTAAATACAGTTTGGAAGATGTTCACTGAATGCATCTATTATGAAACTATTAACAGATTTATCAAAACACTTCAAATTTTTACTACTTCCCATTTGTATCAATTCCTAGAAAAATATACTTTATAAATTAGCGTAGTAACACTTCCTTTTACTTTGCAGCACTTAAATTTTCTCATAAAATAGTAAAGAGTATCTTTTTTTGTTTTGTTTTGTTTTTATTTCTAGGAGAGAGAGAGACACAGCGTGAGCAGGGGAGGGTCAGAGAGAGGGAGTCACAGACTAAACAGGCTCCAGGCTCTGATCTGGCAGTCAGCACAGAGCCCGACGCGGGGCTCGAACCCACGAACTGCGAGATCATGACCCAAGCGAAAGTCAAGAGTATCTTTTAAAAGTATCTTTAATTTGGGAAATTATGACAAGTTTTGGTCTTTTCTCAGTACACACTGGAGTACTTCTATACTTTACATTGTCTTTTCTTCCCCCTGTAAAGTTTTAGTAAACTATTTCTAGTTTATAGTTTGCTCTAGTTTATATTTACTCTAGTTTACTCTATTATATAAATCAGTCATTTTTATTACTGGCTCTCAGCTTGGCATTGTACATATGGCATTAAGCATATTTTGAGTTTCATGCTATTTCTTGGATGGATGAGTTTAAAATACTCTGAAAGGTAAGACATTTTTTTCCTTGCTACTGATTTATAGCAGTTGCCGATATTGGTATTTATTTTGTATTTATTTTCAACAATTTTTTCTGTTCATTTGGATTTGGGAACTCTTTTTTTTTTTTTCAATGAATAATCACTAGGGACTAGAATCAAAGAGAAATTCAAATGTTGTTTTTAATGGTCCAAATTTGTAAGCTTAATAAAACTTTGAAATTAACACTAGACTTCTAAATTAAGCTGAATAACAATTCAGATTAATAATAGCTCTATGTTTTTTGTTAGCATCAGTTGTTATCATGAATACTGGGATAGACATAAGGTCTTCTTCATATTCCAGACTGTATGCTTTTTATTCCTCTTAATTTATAGCTTAATTTCTTATAATTTACATTCTTAATTTTATTTCTCTTATCTCTCCTTTTTTTCAAACATTTATTGATTTTTGAGAGACGGATAGAGACAGAGCATGAGTGGGGGAGTGTAGAGAACGAGAGAGAGAGAAAGAGAGAGATAGAATCTGAAGCAGGCTTCAGGCTCTGAGCTGTCAGCAGAGAGCCTGATGCTGGGCTTGAACTCACAAAATGTGAGATCATGACATGAGCTGAAGTCAGATGCATAACTGGCTGAGCCACGCAGGTGTTCCTATTTCTCTCTTTTTTTTTTTTTAAATGTTTTATTTATTTCTAGGAGAGAGAGAGACAGCGCGAGCAGGGGAGGGTCAGAGAGAGAGGGAGTCACAGACTGAAACAGGCTCCAGGCTCTGAGCTGGCAGTCAGCACAGAGCCCGACGCGGGGCTCGAACCCACGAACCGCGAGATCATGACCTAAGCGAAAGTCGGACGCTTAACCGACTAAGCCACCCAGGCGCCCCAACTATTTCTCTTAATTCACTTAATTCAAGTGTATGAACCTTTGGGTTTCTACAACTAAGCATATATTTAATTTAAACTAGACTTTTTTTATTTTTTAGAAGCATACTGAGTACCTATGTCATAGATTTCATTTTTATAAATACAAGAAGGTCGCTTCTAAGTTAGCCGTCTACAATTTCCAGAGAAGAGTAAATTGGCTTAAACTACCACACAAGAGAGATTTGGAGTGAACCCTTGACAGTTTGTGGAATACATTAATCAATGACGAACTGCTAAGTGTACTATTTAACTTTATAGGTAATAATCAAGATAGGAAGGAAAGGAGCTGGTTCACGGGCACACAGTAGAGGCTATCACCTTAGAGGACAAGATTAAAAGTTAAAATGATCTTGAAAATTCAGAAGAATGATGAGACCGACTTTTGCTTAGGTCATGATCTTGCGGTTCGTGGGTTTGGGCCCCGCGTCGGGCTCTGTGCTGACTGCCAGCTCAGAGCCTGGAGCCTGTTTCAGTCTGTGACTCCCTCTCTCTCTGACCCTCCCCTGCTCACGCTGTCTCTCTCTCTCTCTCCTAGAAATAAATAAAAATATTTAAAAAAAAATTCTACTTGAAGAGAAAAATTATCTGCAATAGTTGAGATGAGTAATATATATGAATTTAAAATTTAAAAAGGCAAAAAAATAAGTAAGCCTCCTTTTATAACATGCAGGGGTAAATACTCTATTTTCTATAATAGAATAGGAATGGATTTTTGTATAAGGAGCTGAGTTTAAACCTTCATTCTTTGTTTTTCTTAATGTTGATTTATTTATTTATTTTTGAGAGAGAGTGAGGGAGGGACAGAGAGAGAGGGAGACGGAATCCCAAGCAGGCTGTGAGCTGTCAGCACAGAGCCTGACATGGGGCCCTATCCCAAAAACTGTGAGATCACAACCTGAGCCAAAATCAAGAGTCTGGTGCTTAATAGACTGAGCCACCCAAGCGTCCCTGAATCTTCACTCTTTATACATAAGAACTGACAGCTCATTTTGTTATACACCATATGCAGACTCTAGACATTTAGTGGTGTGTAAATCATACCTGGTCCCTTATCTTCTATGGCTTATATCTGTTGATGAGACAGAAATTACATAATAATAATAATATGATTAAAAAATGCGTGGTCTGAAGGCAAATAAAGTAAGCTTATAAATCTGCATATTAAAGGAGCCTTAACCTGAGTGAAGCAGGTAAAGACTTTGCTGATGAAAATTTTAAGTGGTCTGAAGGTTTAGTAAAATGTATTAAGTACATGAGGTGAGAGGAAAGGGGGTCATGCAGTAAGAATATTCTAAGATAGAAAAAAAAAGGTAAGAGCAGATGTGTGGAGGGAAGGAACATAGTGTATTGGGAGAATAGAAAGGCCACTGTGGCAAGTTTACAGGGAAGGAAAAGAAAACTGAAGGAAGGTGAGACTAAAAAGATGATTGGGGAAACATCAAGCAAGGCTCTGTTTGTCCTGTTAAGGATCTTGATCTTTGTTCAGGGTGCCAGGGAACAAAAAGGGAAACAGACTAGGGCTTTAGAAGGGTGTAACATTCATGGCTTATTCATTGAGGAACAAATAAATGTAAATGTGTTGCATTATCCTCAAAATTTCAGTGGCTTACCAGAACACTTATTTTTCACTTGTGTCTGCAGCAGCTTTGCTCCAAGCTTTAGACTCGAGGCCTGGAGTCTTTCAGAATTTCTTATTAGGGATTCAGTATCTACCTGGGCATGCATTTCTTATAAGATGAGGTGGAGAATCAAATGTGGGGAGGACAAGAATAGCATCAGCCAAGCCAAACCAGGCAAACAGTTTTAAAGGCTTCGCTCAGGGATGTTTCATTAATCTCCGCTCACATCAATGCTCTCCAATAGCCAAAGAGAGTCATGTGGCTAAGTTAAAAATTAATAGCCTGGGAAAACATGCTCCTTCCATCCGGAGGATGGGGCAGAGGGGGAAATAATTATTTGGTGAACAATAATATAATCTGCCAAAGAGTTTTAGAGTTTTTCTGGAAACTCTGGATGAGAAGCATAAAAGGGAAATTACGCTAGGCCAGTAGAAAGGCAAGGAGGACATTATTCAAGACTACTACAGTAGAGAGAGACCATTGATTGCAATGGGGGAAGGAGAGAAATTGAACCCAACTCCACTGAAATAAAAGGCAGAATGATTATAAGTGCTGAGGTGAACTAATGGAAAAGTACTGGAGAAACATAAGGGGGAGAGATTGGTCAATGTTATTAGGCCATCTGTATTTGCTGATTTTTGCTTACTGAAGTTAGGCTCCTACTCTCCCAGCAAGACTGGGAGACAGCTATTGCTATTTTTCTTGGTGCTTTCATTTCAAAGGGGTGGTTCCCAGGAGCTTCAGAAAGAAAGGGAGGCCTCCCAGTCCTTGAGAAAGACTTCCAAGGCTGGTAGAAATTTACATCTCAAAGGACAGAGAAAGAATTTACTATCACAAGTTCTCTTAAAATAAATGCTCCAAGAAAAGGGAGGTCAGGGCCTATAGGAAGAAACCTATCTAAATTTTAATCAAGCCTAGAGGAATTTGAAGGCTGTCTTGGCTCAAAGGAAGAAAAGGCACACAGTTAGAAACATCACAGAAATATTCCTTATAATGCCTTCCTTCATGAAATGATACACTGTAGGCATCTTTTAGGTATTTCTTTGGGCCATGAATCATTTCGCAGTATATTGCTGAATTTCCCAACATTTGAGGATTTTGTGGTTATCTTTTTGGTTAATAATTTTAAGTTAAATTTCCATTGAGATTAGAGAACTCACTCCATTTGATTTGTGAGTCCAACATAATAACAACATTTGTAAATATTCCATAAGTATTTGTAAATATACATGTTTGGAGTAATTGGGTACAGTGTTTTGTATATTTTAGGTCACATATATAAATATTATATATACCTATATATTAGGATATTATGTCAACTGAAAATATTGCTAACAAGATGGATAATATATTAGATATGGGAAAATAGGATCAATAAAGGAATCAACAATACCTATATTCTTGTTTTATGGCTTAAACAATAGTGTGAATTGTTATTCACAAATGGGGACATTTTCTGGGGAGAAGACTCAGAAAAGAACTAGTTCAGGGCATCTGGGTGGCTCAGTTGGTTAAGCATCTGACTTCAGCTCTGGTCATGATTGTAATGATCTTGTGGTTTGTGGGTTCAAGGCCTGCTTTGGGCTCTGTGCTGACAGCTCTGAGCCTAGAGCCTGCTGAGTATTCTGTCTTCCTCTCTCTCTGCCCCTACCCTACTCATGCTCTGTCTCTCTATTCCTCTCAGAAATAAATAAAAACATTAAAAAAGAAAACTAGTTGGAAGAATATGTCAAGTTTGGTCATGCTAAGCTTAGACGCCTATTTGACATCTAAGAGATGTCAAGTCAGAAGTAAGGTATAAGAATGGGTGCTCTGGGGAAAAGCTGGAAAGGGATATATAGACAAAGGAGTCATAAATTGTACTTTACGGCATGGCTTAATGAGGTCGTCGTGGGGGAGTGTTTGACTAGAGAAGAGCCCTAAAACACTCCAACTTTAGAGATAGAACAGAGAGTAAAGAATGAGCAAAAAGGAGTGGTTAGCAAAGTTAGAAGGAAAAAATGGTAAGTGTTTGGCTAATGGAGTCAAGGAAAAAATGTGTTTCAAGATGGAGTCAACTGGTTAATTGTGTTGAATGCTTCTAAAAGGTTAAGTAGCATGAGAAAAGAGAAGTAACAATCACTTTTGATACTTTCAGATCTTCAGTAACCTTAATAAGAACAGTTAGAAAAAGCTTTAACATTTATCCATATTTGTTTTTCTGATAGAATATTTAAAACATAATTTAATCGGGAAACAATGGTGTCACACATTTATTATCTCCTACTACATACAGATCTCTGGGGATATAAAGATGAAAAACTGGTTTATGAGCCTTGATGGATCTCATGGTTTTCAAGGGAATCAGATGTGTAAAAATAAAATAAAAGTTTGCAACTCTTGTGCAAAAGATATATCCCATGCAGTGGAGGATGGAGATTAACATGGCCAATTTAGCTAGGGGAGCCTTTCAGAGAAGAAAATGTCCTATAGGCTGAGGCTTCAAAAGTGCTTGTCAGTTTTCTAAGTAGATGTTAGAGGAAATAACATTCCAAATACAATAAAAGATAGGTTTTAAATATTTAGCGAACTGTACCATTACCCTCTGAGATATTTAGAAATGTGTGTGATGGGGGAGGTTGGTCATGCCACTGATTGGAAGCTGCTGCTAGCCTTAAGTAGGGGGAAGGGCTACTATATTTTCTATAATCCTCAAGTAGATTCTTTTGCTCAACTTCTCTATAAGCCCCAACGGGGTATTTCTTTTTTTTTTTTTTTTATGTTTTATTTTATTTGGAGAGAGAGAGACAGCGTGAGCAGGGGAGGGTCAGAGAGAGAGGGGTCACAGACTGAAACAGGCTCCAGGCTCTGAGCTGGCAGTCAGCACAGAGCCCGACGCGGGGCTCGAACCCACGAACTGCGAGATCATGACGTAAGCGAAAGTCGGACGCTCAACCGACTAAGCCACCCAGGCGCCGTGCCAACGGGGGTATTTCTAAACAGACAAATGGTATAGACAAGATATATGGGGGAAAGGATGAGAAGATAAGTTGCAGGGTGGGGATGAAATCCAAAATGACAGATATTTTAAAAGTAGGATCCATTAAATTTGGCGACTGACCAGATGGGTCTGAAATAAGACAAAATTGTGATTGCCACATTTTAGACATGAGTCACTGTGTGGGTTGCAGTTCTTTTTAATTAGACTGAAATATAGGGACAGAAGTGGATGTCAGAGGGTGGGAGATGTTGAGTTTGTTTTGGAAAGGGCTAAGAGGGCCATGGGAAATAGCCAAGTATGGCATCCAGTAGATAACTGAAAACAGGAATGTGGGCTTTAGAAGAGATATTGGGAGTGGAAGTAGATTTGAAAATCATATGTAATGAAAACCTGGAGTGGATAACATTTCTCAAGGAGAGTTAGTAGAATAAGGAGAAAAGAAAGATAAAAAATAAAATTTAAGAATTTTATATGCTTTATTCAAAATTCTTTTGCCATGCAAAATATGTCTGTGTTTTACAGAGTTATTGTAAGAGAACCAAATGTAACAAATCAAGAAACTATACATGTTTAACATGACCAATAAGGGTATCTGAAAATATCCAATTTAATTTACATATGACCTACTCTGGTAATTACTAGTAGTCAAATGGTACTATGACATAAAATTTTTACTTTAGTTATTTCTTTCTAATGGAATTGCCTTATTTTTAGTATCTATTATTTTTATGTTACTTAAAAACCACTTGGAAAGTTAACAAACTGAGGTAATTTTCCATCTAGTTTTTTTACTTTTTGGGTTTTTTTGTAAGTGAAAATATCTTTTAAGTGTTTTTTTAGTGAATTGACTTTTTTTTGAATTTTTAAAAATGTTTTTAGCTATTTCTGAGAGAGAGAGAGAGAGAGAGAGAGAGAGAGAGACAGCATGAGCAGGGCAGGGTCAGAGAGAGAGGGAGACACATAATCCAAAGCAGCCTCCAGGCTCTGAGCTAGCTGTCACCACAGAGCCCAATGTGGGGCTCGAACCCACAAGCCACGAGATCATGACCTTATCTTAAGTCAGACACTTAACCAACAGAACCACTCAGGTGCCCCCTGAATTGACTTTTCTAACCTAATAACAATTGAAAGGGTCATTATTATCTCTAAAGTCTTTGAATTCATGTTCCTAAAAGTGAAAATCTTAATTTAAGAAATTATTTCATTGCAGTATCTCAATTTATTATCTTATAACTCTATGGATTGATAACAATAATTTAAAACTTTATTTAATTTCCAGTAGAAATGGAGATTGGCTTTACAATCCTACTTTATATTCTTATTATATTTTGTTATCTTTTAAAATCCATCATGGCATTTGTGTAACAGTTGATCATTTATAGATTATTTATAGTTGTCATGTTACTTAATTCTTACCACAACTCTGTGATGTGGGTATTAGTAATGCTGTTTTATGGAAAAGGATATTTCACATCAGAATCCAATGTCATCTAGTTATTAAAAGTAGCAAGGGCTCTCAACTCAGCTCCTCTTCCTCCTCTATTTCCAGAGTTCTTTGACCATAGTTGAGCAATTGCAAAATGATATCCTATTTTTGTTAAAGCATTTGCTGGTACTCCTCTTACAAGCCCCTTGGGAGCACACTCTAAGTTAGGAGATTATATATACAGACAGGGGTAGGGCCTGACTAATTCCACAGCCCACCCTACCCCCAAGGTTTTTGTTTTGTTTTGTTTTTGTTTTTGTTTTTTTTAACTAGGTACAAGGGTCTTCTATGAAACTGAAACAAATACTACATTTTTGGGATCATAACAAAGAAAGGTTATTTTCATCTCTAACAGTTCCTGGCTGGTCACAGTGTTCCATGCCACAGAAAAAGCCTGAATAATTTCTTTAAAGAAAGCACTGAAGCCAAGAATTAGCATTCTTTCTGGCTGAACTGCAACTGCACACAGGTTGGCGTCTCAATTTGCAGCAGTGTTTCATTAGGTCAGCCGAAAGCCTGCCCCCTCTGCTCTAAAGCAAAATCTAAACTTAGCCCATTTGAAAGGGAGCTGAGACCAGGAAAGGGAGATCGAGCAAGAAGTTATCTCTCAAATTTTAAATAAATGACACCTTAATGCTTAGTGCAGTCAAAGACTATTTTCATCTTATTGTACATACGTACCTGTTTTTGTTTGCTTGATTGTTTGTTTCTGTTTTTGTTTTTTAACCACTTGAGCTCTCGTGGTCTTCCCCAAAGCAGTGTTGTGCTGTAGGGATCAGTGTGAGCCATGCCTCTAGAAGCAGCATCAAAAGGGTCTGAGTACTTGGGGCGCCTGGGTGGCTTAGTCAGTTGAGCGTCCGACTTTCGCTTAGTTCATGATCTCGCGGTTCGTGGGTTCGAGCCCCGCGTCGGGCTCTGTGCTGACTGCCAGCTCAGAGCCTGGAGCCTGTTTCAGAGTCTGTGACTCCCTCTCTCTCTGACCCTCCCCTGCTCGCGCTGTCTCTCTCTCTCCTTGAAATAAAAATAAATATTAAAAAAAAAAGGGTCTGAGTACAAATGCCTTCTAGTTGTAACTCATTATTATACATTATAAAGTTGTACCATAGTGTTTCTGTACTGAAGTATAAAGAATTTATTATTGTTATTTGTGGATCCAAAATGCTTAAAAAATTCATACTAGAATAACTCCATCAACGTGACACTAAATAGTTATAATAATAATATCTTTATCAGAAGCACATGAAGAATTTGATTATAATTAAGAAGGAAAGAAGAGTAACATTCTATTAAGTTGGAGCTCCTTAAAATTCTTTTGGAAATCGCATAATATAAAGTGCATCTCATGAATGTCCATGTCCAACAATTAAAATGCTAAAGTATGGAAAACAATAAAAATATAGGTTTAGTGTTTAATGATATGTATACTGACATTTATGAACGGAAAAACTATAGCTACTCTACCATAAACCAATGTAGGTGTGAGGGCTTATTTAGCTAGATAGAGTATATAATATCTTTTCTTTATTTAAATTTTTAATATTCTGTTCATCAGGGATTTTTGCATTGATTTTGATGTTTTAGAATATTCCATTAAAATATTACTTATCTTGGGGTGTTTGGGTGGCTCAGTCGGCTAAGCTTCCAACTATAGCTCAGGTCATGATCTTGCCGTTCGTGAGTTCAAGTTCTACATTGGGCTCCGGGCTGACAGCTCTGATTTTGGGGCCTGCTTCCAATTCTGTGTCTCCCCCTCTCTCTACCCCTCCCCAACTAAAGCTCTGTTTCTCTCTCTCAAAAATAAATAAACCATTTAAAAAATAATATTAGTTATCTTGATTACTGAATTTGTGGAGGTTCCTTTTAGATTTTTCCCTTATGACAAGTACCTTGTTATTATCATCATGGGCCTGGTCCTGGATTGTGTTTAGATATTTTTAAGACAATAATAAGTTGCACTGTTTCTGGATATATACCTATATTTTACTCATTATCTTTCCTAGTTGTTTGTAATATCTCTTTAAGATAATGTTATAAGGGGAAAAATAGAAGTACATATTGAGGGCAGTAAACATAGGGCTTCAGGACTATATTGCTGAAAAGTGAGAGGAGAGTTTTGTAGATCGTTTTGGACTCTGGTACAATGTTATTTTCAGAGGTCATGAAACTGAAACTACACTCCCACCAAATTTGAATAAACTGTGTGGCCTTAGTTATGCCAGGCTTTGTATTTTGATAAATACTACCAAGTCCTTCTTTAGGAGGCAATCAGATTATTTGAGCCCCTCAAAGATGTCCATGTTACCTAGAGAGAGGGTCTGTTGTATACCAGATTGGCAGTCTTCAAAATCCTTGTTATTCTAGAGAGGCAAATTCACCATGTTGGCCATCTGGAAAAAGAATAGCTCTCAGGACCAGTGTTTCATTCAGAAAATTTTCAGAGGAAGTAATTAAGATCCCTTTAAACTTTTTCTAAAGAGCCCTTTAGGTATAATATTATTTATAACTGGAAATAAAACTAGTGCTAGAAAAATTAAATATATACTTAAAAGGTATATAAAAATGAAACCAAGGGGTGCCTGGGTGGTTCAGCTGGTTAAGTGTCCCAATTCTTGATTTTGGCTCAGCCCTGATCTCATGGTTAATGTGTTCAAGCACTGCATTGGGCTCCATGCTGACAGTGCGGAGCCTGGCTGGGATTCTCTCTCTCTTGCTGTCTCTCTGCCCTACCCCTTCTTTCTCTCAAAATAAATAAATAAACTTTAAAAAAAAAGAAACCCAAATTTTTCTATCTCAAAATTTTGCTTAAGTATTACCCTTAGATTTTAACTATCTGTGTGTATACCATAGCTTTGGATATTGAGGCCATGAAAACAATGTTTAAACGGTGTCTGTATGGGCACCTGGGAGGCTCAGTTAGTTAAGCATCTGACTTCAGCTCAGGGCATGAACTTGCAGTTTGTGAGTTTGAACCCCACATCAGTCTCTGTGCTGACAGCTCGGAGCCTTGAGCCTGCTTCACATTCTGTGTCTTCTCTCTCCTCCCTCCCCTGCTTACACTCTGTCTCTCTCTTCCTCTCTCTCAAAAATAAATAAACACCAAAAAAAAGCATGTCTGTATAGTTAATACCAATTTGCATATTAAGATGGAAATTGTAATTTTAGAGGTTAGATGCTGTCATAAGGAGTACAGAAGGCTTAAGAGATAACATATAATTAACAAAAATCACAAGAATTTCTCAAATGTGTGTATAAAATGATGATCAGAGACTGCAAAAAAGACTGAGACTGGCCTGGCTTGGTTAATGCTTTTTCTATTACTTTTTCTAATCTGAAACACATGCTATATGCAAAATAATAAATATGAAATATGAAGCAATTAAATTTTACTAGTGACAGTGAAATGAGCAGAAGCAGGCACATTATGAAACTAATGATGTGGAAAGTTCCTTATTAGGATTTCAATTTTAATTAATTGTTTTCCAATCCCATGACTTGAATTTTGCTTTGCTTATCAAGTTAGAAGCCTCAGTGCATTTCCGTTTGTTGATAAAATATTTTGTGCACTTACCAGAGAAGACTTCTCCAAGGAAAACCTGGGAAAGAAATCCAATACGGTCTCATGTAACCCTTAGACACATATGTTATTCCAATAGGAAATCACATTAGGAAAGATCTCATTGTACTATATCTAAAATAAATAAGCCAAGAGCAAAAAGTGGCACCTGTGAAAGCTTGTTCACTTACTCAGAATCACACTTAGAATATGTTAAAATCTAGGCTAAAATCACTTCACCTAGATTACCAAACAAATGTTTTCCTCTATCCCAGCCTGACCCCCTTTCATCTTCCTGAGTTGTCAGTATGCACATTTCCCCCACACTGGCTTAAGGATAATTTACTGAGCCGCTTCATTTTCAATTAAAGTCAGTGTCTAGTATTATCTCTTTTATAATGTTATTCTTGCAAATATTCTGCTATAGATGGGAAACCTTATATTTAAGAGGATATGTTCCGGTGTAGGTTGTTCACAATGAGGAAACCTAGAATATTGAACCTATGTTGTTGCAGAAAACCCTCAACTGGGTATGAATCAATGATAGTAGTAAGTGAGGAAGATTTGTGTTGCTATTTTTGTGCACACCCGAGCTGCAGTGTGAACCTGCAGGACTGGCCACTCTGGGCTGTGGTTGCTCATAGCATCCTCCGGGAGGAGAATGGCCAATTGTAAAAACAAAATCAGCTTGGGTGATTTCGAGCACATCTGACTGAAAAGAAAATTTATGCTCCGTTGTTATTATTCGATAGTACCAATTATTTAATCATTCCAATTGTATAAAGATTTTTAGTTGTTGAGTAAACAATTTAAATGTTCCTTATCTCCTCCTTCTGCACTGTAGCTGCTTATGTAGAGGCAAGGTGTGAGTGTGGAGGCAGTAGGTGTGGTTGGGGGGTGGGGGCAGGTGGAGAATCTTTCCTATGGTGAGTGGCCTCTCCAGCACCGGTAAAGCTGATGGGAGCAGTGGGAGAGAAAACAATGTAATTCATTTGGAAAATAAAGAAATGTTGGGGCGCCTGGGTGGCTTAGTCGGTTAAGCGTCTGACTTTCGCTTAGGTCATGATCTCGCGGTTCGTGGGTTCGAGCCCCGCGTCGGGCTCTGTGCTGACTGCCAGCTCAGAGCCTGGAGCCTGTTTCAGTCTGTGACTCCCTCTCTCTCTGACCCTCTCCTGCTCACGCTGTCTCTCTCTCTCTCTCTCCTAGAAATAAATAAAAATATAAAAAAAAAAGAAAATAAATGTTTTCTTCCTCATGTGAGGTTTTTCTCCTTTATCTTAGACTTTGTTGTATACATTCCATTTGCCTTCTCAGCACTTTTGCAGTAATGCTGAGGGAGTAGATGGTTTTCTAAATAAGACAATGTGAGATAAACACACCACAAATTGGATGGAATCAACCTCAGAGGATGACTACACCCTAAGCCCAAAGGGCTCCTGAATCCTTAACTTTCTCAGGCAATCCTGTATATACTTTTACATGTTAAAGTAAATTTGCCCAAGAAGAAGGAAGCCTGAAGAGCCCAAATTTAGAATATTAATTTTGGCTTTACGTCTAACTTTTCATGTGAACATATTTCTAATGTTTCTGTTTTATTTGCAGGATAATATAATGTCAATGTTATATAGAACTGTGAATTATTCGAGTGATTCTAAGTAGAGTTGTTTCTAAACTGCCTTCAATTATCTGGATTTTAAACAAAAAAATGGTTTTGTATAAATTTGTTTTGTATAAATTATCCAGAGTATGTGACCCTGGATCTTGGGGTCATGAGTTTGAGCCCTACATTAGGGACAGAGTTTGCTTTTAAAATATTGCATACATTTATATTGTATGAGTAAAAAAGCAATAAGAATGTTACTTCCTTGATTGAAACAATCAGATCTCATTTGTCTGTAGGGTCCTACTTTCTGTTGCATTCACTGTATGATAGATGAATTCCATTGTCAAGTACCTGGAATAAGAATTTTAATTGTAATGTGAGGCATTTAAAGCCAGAGAATAAATAACTAAAATGTATTCTAGAATTAACATTAGAGAAGAAATGGAATAGAAGGGAGGCATGTAATACTTGGTTAAGTGCTATATATTTTGCAGATTAACTTTATACTTTGGATGCTTTTATCACCTAGTAATCCAGTAGTCTGAGTTTAACACTTAGGGTCACCAAAAGGGATAGGAGTATCATTCTATACCTTCATAAGCTCAAAATTAGTTTTCAACAGATTTTGGGAGGCCATTGAATGTATCTGAACAGGCCAATCAGATAATTAGGCTGTGACACAAGAATATTTGTCTGGAATCATAGTGCAGGATAAAGTAAGAGGAAGCTGGTTAGAAAGCTGTGATCAGCAAAGCAGTAGAAAGAAAGGCTTCATTATGGTGGGGATGGGAGATTTAAGAGAATTGGGACTCCATTAAAATTCCCACTTTACATGCACTTTCCAAGAGAAGTGGAGGTAAAATGCGTTAAACATTACTAACATTTCAAGTTTGGGCACATGGGGAAAAAGGGGTTAATAAATATGGAGCTTTACTGTGTGCAAATATGCCATTTACATACATTATCTCATCTAATAATAATGAAAGACAGTCTACCGGAAAAGAAAGAAGCTACGAAGGGGATTAAAAAAGAGGAACACCATGAGTTTCAAACAGAAAAACTCTAGCAGCATTTGGAAATTCAAAATTGAGCATCAATTCTGGAGCTAGCAAGAGTAATCTGGAAATGATCATTGAAGCTTTCAAAGTATATGGATGAACTCATTTATGTTTAGAAAGAAAAGACAATAGAATGATGGTTGGGACTTTGGGTAATGGCTACTATTTATATTGGATGACAGGAGATTTGCAAGCCAGTGGTAAGGGCAGAAAAGACAATGGACATCACAATACCCAAAATAGTGGGTATCATAGCAACCAAAAGTAAAAAAAAGTTTTAAAGAGGAAAAGAGTTTGACAATATGAATAAATATGTTGTAAAGAAAATGAGGATAAAGTTAAGAATAAAGGTTTGTATTTTGAAATTAGAAAACAATAGTGATTAAAAAAAATGAGAAAGCAGAAACAGTTCTGTAGTCATTTATGAGAGAAGTCAATAATTCAGAGACCAAGCCAGGATATAGCAGCTGTAACCCAAAGCAGTATTTACTTTGGGGGTAGAGGGATGGAGTGTGGGATTGGAGGGTTCTTGGTGAAAATGTAATTTGGGGAACTTCTAGGAGCTCCATTGGAGAATGCAGCTAAGCTAAGGTGTTCAAACTCTCCCATTAGTAGACATAGGGAAAGTAAGTCCAAGTTCAACCTGGAAGGTCTTGAGAGCTAAAAAAAGAAGCAAAGCAGGGAAGTAGATACCAGAAACATTTATAGGATGAGAAATTTTGTGTAAGTGCATATTATCACTAAGATAAATGGGCGATTATGATTAATGAAAAGTTCTGAAACCATAAATCTGAAGTCTGGGGTTATCCAAAGAAACAATTCTTTGTCTCAGGGGAAAAAAAAGTGTCTTACTGCAAATATTTTGTGGTCACCATAGCCCTGTCACTCTGCAAAGTGTGCCATGTATTATATTATGTGTGTCATCCATATATTATGCTTAACATAATATATATTCTGTAAATAGACCAGAAGTTTAGTGAATGAACGAAGGAAACAGTGGGGAACCAGTTAAAGGATTGTGAACAGGAAAGTGAAATGACTAGCATAACGTTTTAGAGAGGTCATATGGGCTGCAATTGGGATACTAGATTTGATCTGGGAACAATTGTAAGCAGCCAGTCTGGTGCAGAAACAGCTGTGAACTGTGGGAGAAATGGCTATGGATTAAATGGATATAAAGTGGATAGACCTGAGAGATGTTTGAATTGAAGAGTCAACAGAACTTGGTTATTGGATGTATGAAGTTGAGAGTGAGGGGGAGGGGCTGGGAATGTGCTCAAGGTGTCTTGCTTGAGCAACAGGATGGAAGACAGTGCCTACAACTAAATCAGAACATCTTAAAAGAGGGCTAATCTGGGGAGGAGCAATGACATAGCAATTAGTTCAGTTTTAGATTTGTTAAATTTGATATCTTACGGATCATCAGTGAACCTGATCTGTAGGGAGTTTTATTTATGTCTGGGTCTCAGAAAAGAGAGTTGAAAATAGCAATGTTGAGATTTGGATTTATCAGCCTAAGGCTGGGCATTAAAACCGTAGAAGTAAGTGAAATTGCCCATAGGGAATATGCATAGGACGAAAATAAAATCCGAGACAGATTGCCATCTTAAAGGATGGAGAAAGGAGCTCATGAAGGAAGCCAAAGAGTAGGAACAGAATAAGGAGATTGTGGTGTGGCTTGAATGAAGAAAGATTTTCCAAACAGAAAGGGGGAGTAAAAGGTGATAAAGCTGCATAAAGGTTAAGCAAGATCAGAACTAAAACAATATGCATTTTTTTGAGTTGCTTGTAATTAGGCAGCCAACCTTGATGAGAAAACTTTCAGGGCAGGGAGGGAAGGGGGAGCCATCTGCAGTGCTCAGGTGTGCCCAGGATGTGAGATCTGGGAGTTTACCAGCGTGATGGGGAAGCAAAGGCAGGTTGAAGGAGAGTGATGGAAGGTCAAAGTAGAAGGCAAAGGTTCAAGCTCTTCCTCTCAGAAGTTGGGTTTTGGATGATACAACAGAGCTGGAAGTTTATATTATTATAATGTATTCCCCCAGACTTTCTCTAAAGTGCCTCCTGTTACGTGGAGGGACTAAAATGTAGATGAGAGGCAGAGTCCCAAATGTTATCTGTGTGTTTCTGGTTTATTCTGTTATTCAGAGTTGTCAACAGGAAAGAGAAAGAGCACTGTTGTGAGTCACTGTTCTTCATGTTCCAAAATCCGATGAACCTCCCTTTTTCTGCTTCAGTAGTCCTTCCGTTCTTTTATGGTTTTCTTACTTATGTTCTTATTCAAACCAGGCCAGAATATTTTGTCTTTCCTCCACCTAAGATATAACATAAGGTTCTAAAAGTATTCCTCTCGTGGGATTTTGAATTACACAGTTTATTCAAGTTAATTATGTAGTTTATGAAAAACTTTATGGTGCCAAAATATATCATATTTTTATGCCTTAAATGAGTCTTCTTCCTTAAGAATATATATGTGTATATATAATCTGAGTGATACTCAAAATATTTAACAACAAAACAAGTCCTGTATCTATACTTGTATCTGTTCCTATGTCTTTCTATTTATCCATATGAATGTGTTAGTACAGGTTTTCAGTAATTGATCTTCTATAGGCAGATGTGCATAATACGTTACCCTGTGGCTATATCATCTCTTTTAAAGCTTAATATAATGTAGCCACCATATCTTTCAGCTATGATATTAATGTTTATATAAAGTAACACCTTTAAAAAATTTAACTCCATGAAAATTAATACCTGAATTTAAGAAACCTGAATTCCAGACTTACATAAAACAAACCACTGATAAAACACTCTATATAAACCTGTAGCCCATTTCCTTCGGAGCTGACTAGCTTGACACTTTCTATTTGAAAAAAAGAAATAGCAGTATGGTTAAGTGCACTTAAGTTTTACTTTTCTGTTCATCCCTGGGAACAGTGATGATTCAGTTATTCTTTCATCCTCTCAAATGCTTAAAAGCTAGATTTAAAACATAAGAGTAGATGTATAAACCTAGAAAATAATTTATTTTACATAGTGCAGCATTTTATTGACTTTCAAAGAGTTAAATTTGTGATGTTTGCAGGGATTTCACTCAAAAGACCAATGTAGTAACCCGGGGGGTAGCACAGGCCAGGTTGTTAGTGGAAATGGCGACACGTGGTCAGATTTTAGATTTGTTTTTGCAGGTAGAACCGGGACCTGTGTAACAGGTCTGAGACCTGTGGTATCACTCAGAGTCCTTTGCTCAGAAGAACCCATGCCTGGTTTTATGCTCTGCTGTTACCGTCTTGAAACTATTTTTCCTGTCTTTCTAGAGATACACTTGACATATAACATTATGCAAGTTTAAGGGGTCACATGTGATGATTTAATGTGCATATATATTGTGAAATGATGTCCACAAAGTCAACACTTCCATTACTTAAAAAAAAAAAAAAGTATGTTATTGTGCAGAATAGGAAGCATCAGGGATTTAGAGAACCAAAACAAAAACACAAATGAAAAAAAAACGAAACAAAAGATGTTTGCTTCCTGATAGTGCTCAGAACTCTTTACTTTTAAAAAAAAAAAAAAGTTTCTTTGCAACCTCTGCTCTATTCATGTTGCTGTTTTAAGTACTTTGTGGCAAGTGTTAGACACAAATCTCTGTTCTTAAGACACAAATTGTATGCCAGATAGAATACAATTTCAAATCAATGTATCAGCAGACATTAGGTTACATGATTTATTTTATATGTAATTATCAGAAGCATGTGCATAATATTGGACACAACACTCTAGATAGGGTCCTGATCAAATACAGTCTTCATAGCACCTATCCTTATCAGCACAGTTCATATCTTCTTTCCCTAAAATTTAAGCTCAGTGGTAACAGTGATGTTTTTGACTTGTTCTTGTGGTCTGTGACTGTATTTACAATATCCAAAAGTGTATGGCATATAGAACAAACTCAATAAACTTCTGTTAATGATTTTTATTATCCTTAATAACTTCTTAATTCTGTGGTTCCAGGTGCAGTTTTATTATGCATTCTCCTTTTACCTCTTTCATTAGTATTGACTCATGTTCAACATTGTCAATTCAGATTTCCAGATTTTTGTTTTTTCCTTGCTTGATTTTCAAATCATGACCTCCCCATCCTACATGAATGCAATTGGAAACTGGTAGTTGACACTACTTTACAAAAAGTGGTGAGAATCTCATGAGGAAAAACACAGAATTACAAACCAAAAAGATTGTAAAACAAGTCACTTGACTGATGTGGTGGTTCGAGTTGATCAGTGAAAAGAGGTGGGTAGAAAACAACTTGGACTTGGGATATTTTCTCTCAAAACTAGATCTGAAAGTGAGGATGGTTGATGGGAGCAGCCTCACATTTGAAAGGGTTGCTTGAAAGATTCCCAAGCAGTATGGGCTTTGTGTGGTTGGAATGGAACGCAAAGAAGGCAGTAATGGTTATAGTGTCAGGAGAATTTCAAAGGCTGAAACTCATTTTTGGATGATTAAAGGAAGAAATGGATCTGTCAGTAGTTTTATCATCCCTGAGAATATTTGCAATCTCCCAAGACAACATTTAGTTGAACAGTGATTTCAGAAAACAATTTGAGCTAGTAATGGTCTCCTTTTATGGAAGAAAACACTAATGGCGATGGACAATTCCTGTGAAAATGTTAATAGACAAATAAACTAAAGATGATAAAGTCAGGAACTCCATACTTCACCAGCCAGTCTAGTTTCATGAATACCTACAGAAATCACACACTTAACTCTTATCTCAAAATATAATTTATTCTTTAATTTCTTCATGATGATAAAAACATTTAAATTATACTTCTATTCCACTTTCAAGGGTTTTTACCTTTCTTTAGCTTTTTAAAAAATCGTTTACTAAAATTTTAAGAAAGAAATTAGAGTAAATCTTATGTATTTCTAATGTTTCAAAAAAAGTGGTTATTTTTCTTCATCTATTATGTGGAAGAGATTGGTTTTAATAACTTATCTTTCTTAGTTGGAAAGAGCTAATGTATTCAAATGAAGGGTTCAGTTAAATGGTTTTAAATATATGCTTCTTTAGGTAGATTTCCTTTTCTAGATCTGTTAAGGGAGGGAGAGAGAGAGACAAAACGTAGGTCAGGGAGGGGCAGAGAGAGAGGAGACGCAGGATCTGGGCTCCAAGCTGTCAACACAGAGCCTGATGTGAGGCTCAAACTCATGAGTCATGAGATCATGACCTGAGCCAAGTTGGATGCTCAACTGACTGAGCCACCCAGGTGCCCCATGAGGAAGTTTTTAGAAATGAGATTTAATTACTTAGAAGCTTGGGTAGTTAAGATTTAACTCTATGATTCTTTTTTCTGTTACATTTTCTAAAATAAAATAAGTATACATTTTTCCTCACATCTCTGTAAGTCTGATACCTGATGAGGGGTAACATATATAGGTATGTTATGAATAAACCATGGTTAGTCTTTATTTTTGTACTGTTTACTTTTTACTTGAAGAGCTTTTTTTCTCAATTTAGGTAAAACATAAATATGCTTGTAAGTCTAGGATCATTCTGAAACAAAGTGTGCAGGTATCTAAATTTGTGAATTTCAGAAATGACTACAGAGAGAGTTACATGATGTTTGTTACTTGTAGGCACCAGCAAGTTTTCACAACCCAAGATCGAGGTTAAACACAGAGAACTAACACAATGGCTTTTTTGCATGGTATGAAATTGCCTTGGGATGTATGACCAAAAACAAGCAAGTGAGCAAATTAAAAGAAACCTTAGAGATCCATATGAGGCAAAAGTGTACTATAAGTAATATATTACTGCATAGTTACTCTGAGTCAATTATAGATCTAGATAGATTCTTAATGTTATGAAACAAAAGCTTACTTGATTCATAGAATGTGGCTTATTAATTATCTATTGTAAAGGCTACAAAAGCAACTATTTAGGCCATTTGCCTCATTCCACATGATGAGCTGTAATGCTATTGCAGCCCATTGCATGGTGTTTCTGTATTGTTTTGTTTTCTATTTCTCTCCTCACGATTAGGTTCTGAGTTCTTGCGACATTCTAAGATAAAACTAAGCATTCTTGTGCTTATGTCAATTATTTGATGTGGAAGAGTAAAGCCTCTGTAAATATACTAAAATTCATTGAATTTTATACTTAAAATGGGTCAGTATTATAGCTTGCAAATTATATCTCAATAAAGCTATATCTCAATAAAGCTGCTTAGCAAAAAAGATAGAACCGGAACAGGATTTTAATTGTGGCCACTAGAGATTTGTGACTTGAGCTATTTGGGTCTTCTGTGAAACGCAGTGTTGTAAATTATTTATCTCCCATTTTTATATTTTCCAACTTAAAAAACTCCAAATGAGCTTTCATTCTTAAAAAAAAAAAGAAACAAATCTTTATCCTTTCTTCCTCCTCTTCTGCCTTCTTCTAACTTTTAGATTAAAAAATAATCTGCACTCTATTTCTTCTTCTTTTTTTTAATGTTTATTTTTGAGAGAGAGTGCGTGTACAGGCAGGGGGAGGGGCAGAGAGAGAGAGAGAGAGAGACAGAGAGACAGAGAGAGACTGAGAGAATCCCAAGAAGGCATCATGCTCAGCCCAGAGCCCAATCTCACAACCACAAGATGGTGACCTGAGCTGAACTCCTGAGGGGCACTTAACTGACTGAATCACCCAGGTCCCCCTCCATACCCTCTTTCTAAATCTGTATCCCCCACCCTATTCTAGCCCCTTCCTTTACTATTGGATTGAGATGGACTTTATACAATTCCCTAGTTACTTTTGAATTGCAAGCGGAAGTGATTTCTGCACAGTTCTCATCTTCCTGGAACTCTTTGAAGTCGGAGACATTCCTAAGATTCTCTTTTCATGGGGCACCTGGGTGGCTCAGTCTGTTAAGTGTCTGACTCTTAATTTAGGCTCAGGTCATGATCTCGCGTTTCGTGGGTTCGAGCCCCACATCTGCTTCTGCACTGATAGTGCAGAGGCTGCTTGGGATTCTTTCCCTTTCTGTTCTCTCTGCCCCTCTCTGTCTCTTTCTCTCAAAAATAAATAAATTACTTAAAGAATTAAACAGAAAACACAATCTCTTTTCATTAACATGTTTTGTTTTTGACTTCAGTGATTCTGTTTTTAACTTGCCATATGCCTTCTCTGGTCACACTTTTTCTTTCTTTCTTTTTTTTTTTTTTCTTTTTGGCTCATTTTGTAGAGCCCACCTCTCCTCATCCTAGATTCTAACTATGTATGTTCTCTCATTCTCCTGGCATTAGCTCTTAAACCTCTATGAAAATGATACCCAAATCCCTGACTCTACCCCTGACTACTCTCTTAGCTTTTGGTACCTATCTTCCACTCCTTTTTGATTTCTCTATCATCTGCATCCTTTGAGCCTTAAAAATAAGTCATCTCCCTTCTTTCCCAATACTCTGTCTCCTAATCTTAATTAATATATTTATACATCCAGTCAATCATGCTGTAATGATCCGAGTATCTTTTTTTTAAATGTTTTATTTATTTCTAGGAGAGAGAGAGAGACAGCATGAGCAGGGGAGGGTCAGAGAGAGAGGGAGTCACACAGTGAAACTGTGTTACAAACACAGTTTAGGAACACAGAGTTTCCTCAAGATCTTACTCTTTGTAACCTTCCAGGTGGCCATCCTGTACAGAGTTCCTTCAGGATAATGTAAAAGAACAAGGTCACAGGGCTGAAGCTATCATATATGGCACATTGCTGCGAATTACAAAAGGTTGCTTATAAAATACATATTCTTTTATAAAAAAGTGTCTTAATACTGGTTTTGTAAGACAAATGAAATTTACTGCTGTCTATGAAAAATTTCTACAATAAGCAAACCTATATCATCTGTGCCCTTATATGTGTAAGAGGTGCATACATTACACAACCACACATCGTAGCTCTAGGTATAGGACTACATCGTTCAGAATCTGACCTTAGAGTTTAGTAGCTTTATATATAACCTTGGTAATTTACTGAGTCACTTTAAGTTACAGATTCATGACCCATAAAAAGTGACTAATAACATTATCTCTTTCAGATTTTTTAACAAGGGTAATTTTGAAAAAAAATATATCTATAATTAGAAACTTCAGATTTACCTCCAGATGTTCTCAATCTACTGATTCAAAGGCACACATCATTAAAGATGCCAGATTGTGAAATTCTTTACACTGAAGAGGAGATGAAAATACTGTTGTTTTTAACAGCTCACCCTAAGTCATTGAAAATTTTGTCTTTCAGAATATTTCGTTTGAGGACATTCCAAAAGAACTAGAGGAACAGTTGCCCTAAGTTTTCCAGTGACTAAATGTATAGCTCAGAACCTAATATTTATATCTGAATGATGCTGCTAGCTATTTGCACAGAACAAGGAGAAGGCTTTAAGACAGGAAAATGACTTGGCTTCACCATTTCCTTGTTATGATCATATTTTATTTTTCTCCTACTTCAGTGTCAGCAAACTACTGGTCATGGGCCATATCAAGCCTGTGTACGGTTTTTGTAAATAAAGGTTAATTGGGACACAGCTATACACATTCATTTACGTATTGTCTTGCCTGCTTTCCCACTGCAGGGGTAGAACTGTGTAGTTGTCACAGAAGCCTGGTGGCCCACAAGCGTAAAATATTTACCATCTGGCACTTATGTATAATTTGCGGGCCCATGCCTTTTAGATATTTTTAAAATATTGCTTCACTCAAACTTCCATTTTGCCCAATTCCACACAAAGAAAAAAACAAAGATTGTATTGATCTGGAATATAGGGAGTCTTACTCTTTCTTCTAGAATATCTTTTATTGATGAACAGTAGAAACCTATATGCATTATGCTGCCTTAAAAACGTACAGTTCCTTAGGTTTTACTAAAAATAAGACAAATGAAAAAACTCTAAGGCAGACAACTTGGTCCTTTTCACCAGGTTACTGGCATTATCTAGAAAGCTTCCTATGTGACATAAGCTTTTAGTAACTTATCTTTTCTCCTTTTTTGATATTGAAAGGTGATAGTGGGGGAAAACCCATTTAATATTCAAAGAACCATCTTTTTGATGACATAGTGAGTGACTTCGTTCACTGTTTAATATAAATATTGGTTGAAACTCGGGAGATTCTGTTAGTCCCTATTTTGTTCATTAAAGTGAGTGTTTGAAACCATGCATTTCACATGGGAAAATAGTCTCTATTTTCCAAGATTTCTAATATAATAAAGTATGTTAAAAACTTGGTAATTGTTTCTCAATTAATCGCTGTTTTTATTTTAAAGATTAAGCTCATTATTTAGAATATCTCAAATTATTTCAATTTACCCTTCAAAAAGTCTCTTTAATACTCAATTTCCTATTTTCTTTCAATTACTTAATAGCTTCTGTGTATTACTCCTTATTCATTAAAATGAATAAAAATTTAACCCTACTCACCTTTCTTTTGCCTCTGACTTAAAAGAATTGTACCAAGAAGATTTGTAATTTAAAAACATTTTTTAATGTTTATTTTTGAGAGTGAGAGAGAGAGAGAGAGAGAGAGAGAGAGCAAGAGGGGTCAGAGAGAAGGAGAGACCCAGAATCTGAAGCAGATTCTGGGCTTTGAGCTGTCAGCAAAGAGCCTGATGTGGGGCTTGAACTCATGAGCCGAAGTCAAATGCTTAACCACTGAGCCACCCAGGCACCTCTAGAAGATTTATAACTATAAAGCTAGTTGTCTGGTGTTATTTGGATGTGCAGATACACCTAAAGGTGTAATTAGTTATGAAGCACAAGAATATATCCTAAGCCTTAAGAAATTTACTTTCTTGTGAAGCTTTCCAGTGTCCTAAACCAATGGCTAGTGTTGGGCCTTAACTAGAAGTGCATTCTCTAAGAAGTTTGCTGTCTCTTAAGACTTTCTTTGCAATGTGTTTTAGAGTCAAGTCATGAAAGTTAAGTTTTTCTATTTTAACTATGAAGCAGTTAAAAAATAGTTGGGGATCCAATATACAAATCCCTCAAGTTAAGTGAAAATGGGAGCAGAGTGAAATTCCTTTTTAAAAGAAGAAATTGCTTTTTAAAAATATCATTTCCACTGTTACCAAAATAGAGCTATAATCAAAGTGTAATAGGATATATTTTCATATACAAGCATAGTTCAAAGCAATCTAGTTCTGGTTTCTGCTCCTATCACTGTTATAAGGACTCATTTTTTTGCTGGAAATCTAAATCTAAAGTCATTGTAGTTTGGGAGCAAATATAAGACATTTGAAGTTAGAATTTAGTCTGGATCCCTAAAATGTTCAGGACCATGTATCATTTTTTGAAAAGGCTTCAGACCAAAGTATAGTGTTTTGTTGTTGTTTTTATTTTTATTTTTTAAATATTCTATTGTAGGCCATGTTTCTGTGATGCTTAGAAAGTTACCTACTCTGGGGACCGTAGTTTATCAGTACAGAGACATAGAAGAGATGTCTATACTCTTATATGAGGATCACTGCTCACCAAAACAAATAGCATATTCATGCCTAGAATTCGAAGTAATTGGAAGCCAGGGTGAAGTATTTATATACAGTAAGTATAGTCTAAGATGAAAAACATAGTTTGGTGAAAATTATAAGACGTTAGGGTTGGACAAGACAGTCATGAGAAGCCACTCATCTCGCAGTTTGCGTAAGGTGGAAATACTAGAAAAGAGGACAGCCTTGTTGCATGCACATCCCAGTTGGGAAAAGGCCTATTAATCAACTGAATGATTAGGCTTTGAAGTTTAAGGCCATTAGGGTTTGGAATGTTTGAGATGAAAATTCTGAAACATCAGCTAAGAATTTAGTTGTAAATTCTGTGGGAAACTACAATATGATTCTAGGATATCTGACATAAAGTAAAAGTTGAGAAGTTTTCTGATACTTGTCTTTTATATCTTCATAAAGAGTAGTGTTTTCCTTTTTGTTTTGAGAGAAAAAATGATCAAGCCTCATTTTAAGGTCCATGTCAAAATTCCATGAATCGAAAGAGAAGAACTTTAAGGAAAATAGGTGCTCTACTCAAGTTTCTTGTTTTGGTTAGAGGTTTAGGGCTCACAGTGTGGGAGAATATGATTACCCGGAATGACTTATTGATGGCACCAGTGGGTAGAATTTTCTTTCTTTAAATGTTTTTATTTAATTTCCACTTAGTTAACATGCAGGGTTATATTAGTTTCTGGTGTACAATATAGTGATTTAGCATTTACATGCAACACCTGATGATCATCATGACAGGTAGGCTCCTTAATCCCCACCACCTTTTTACCCCATCCCCCCATTCCTTCTGGTAACCATCAATTTTTTCTCTGTAGTTATGAGCCTGGGGGTACCTGGTGGCTCAGTCTGTTGAGCACGTAACTTTGGCTCAAATCATGATCTCATGGTTCATGGATCCGAGCCCCAGGTTGAGCTTTGTGTTGACAGCACAGAGCCTGGTCTGGATTCTCTCTCTCTCTCTCTCTCTCTTTCTCTCTCTTTCTGCACTCTACCCCCTTGCACTCTCTCCCTGCCTTTCAAAAATAAACAATTTTTTAAAAGAAAGAGTCTGTTTCTTGGCTTGCTTTAGTTTCTCTTTTCCCCCTAAATTCCATATATGAGTGAAAAATTTTTTTTAAAGAATTTCATACTAGGATGGTAAAAGCCTCTTTTCTTTATGAAGGTGGTGTGACTCATTAACGAATCAAGCTTTGTCTTACACTAGAAAGCGATCATATGCTCACTAGTAAAGTTACCTCTCTTAGTAAGAGCTGTCTCATTCATAAACAACTAAAAGTAGGAGCCAAATACATGATACAAAGTTGGATGCAAAACAAATTCAAGATCCTTTAAATGTAGGTGAACAGCACAAGGAATGGTAATCTTGAGATGTAAGCAGTGATTGTATCAGGCCTCTTAAACCATCTGTGCATGAGTAAAGTGTTAGGAACAGGTGAATTCACAGCCATATCTGGGACAAATGACTTCAGATGAGACAAAGGGAAAAACAGTTTCACCTAAGCCACCAGAAGACATATGGACTCTGCACTCCTGCAATTGTGTCTCTAACATTGCACATTTTAAAATATATTTTTTTAATGTTTATTTTTTTGAGAAAGAGAGAGAAAGAGAATACGGGCAGGGAAGGAGCAGGGAGAGAGAAACAGAGATGGATGGACAGAGGATCTGAAGCAGGCTCTGTGCTGAGAGCAAAGAGCTGGATGCGGGGCGCAGACTCACAAACTGTGAGATCATGACCTGGGCTGCAGTCGGGCACTTAATCAACTGAGCCACCCAGGCGCCCCTGCACATCTGTCTTGATCATCCAAAATAGAAAATGTAAATCTCAGTTCAGGCTGAGCCATCGAACTTGGCCCTGTTCCTATATTGACTGTGTCAGAGATCCCTCGATAAACTCTCCTTTCCTTTCCTAATGGTTCATTGGAGACAAGTATACCCACTCCCCTTCCCCCATGTATAGGAATAAGAATGTAGTTTAAATCTTGTTATTTTGTTACCTCTTATGGGATGAGAGAATTGTCCTTATTTCTTCCTCCCATTAAATTAGTCACCAAAGTGAAGTACTGGTGCAAGAGAATCCAAAAGCAACATCATTGGGTGAATATATAAAAATCTATAAATTTAATTGTTTCTGTGAGTATGCTTTGTCTTCTCAATTGTACTCGATTATAGTCGAAATGGATCTTTATCGATTTAGTTAATGCCTATTTATATTTTGGTTTCTGCATCTGATTTCATATTTTCTTAGGAAAAAAAATAACTTTCTCTTAGAGTGGTTGTGAAAATGATCAAAATAAATGAATGAGTTTTAGTAGTCGAATGCTCTCTTCTTTCCTCTTCTTTCTATTGCTTTGCAGTAGTCATGTCATGAGATTAGATAGTCTGTAGAATATTACTTGGGTGCAATTTTGTCTTGTCACAAGAAATTGTCAATCCTCGAAGTTCAATTTTGTGACAAAACATTTTAGTTGATTAACTTTTCAAGTCTGTTATAATTCACAAAATGTATCAGGTTCTAAAGAAAGAGGTTTATAATGCTCCTGCCCAGACTCATGCTCTTTCTCTTTCTCTCTCTCTCTCAAAAATAAATAAACATTAAAAGAAGGGAAGGGTGCCTGGGTGGCTTAGTCAGTTGAGCACCCAGCTCTTGGTTTTGACTCAGGTCATAATCTTGCAGTTTCATGAGTTCAAGCCCTGAATCAAGCTCTGTGCTGATAACATGGAGCCTACTTGGGATTCTCTCTCTCCTTCTCCCTGTCTCTCTGTGCCCATCTCTGTTCACACTGTCTCTCTACAAAAAAAAAAAAAAAAAAAAAAACTTTAAAAAAGTTCAGTTATCATTATTAATCTATTCTCTCCCCATAGATACTGATAGATACTACATCCACTCTCATGGCTTCTATGTTACTGATATTTGTATGACTTCCAAATTTATATCTCCGGTCAAGATCTCTATTCTGAGCTTCTAGACATTTAAAATATCCTAATCCATATCTCCACTTGTATATCTAGTAAGCCTTCTAAGTACAATTTGTCTAAATCTAAACACATGATTTCACTTGCAAACCCGATCCTGGCTAGTAATTCTTACCACATTAATAGTATTCCTTTATGAAGTTCCTTATACTCCCCAATTTGTTCTTACTTTCCTACTATTCATTCAATACAACAAAACACAAGTTTTGGAGTGTCTACTGTGGGCAAAGTATCGTGCAGAGGATTTAATGGTCTGTAAAATTTGAGTCTCGGCCCTCATGTAGTTTATAATCCAGTCAGAGAGACAGATTATAATCTAACCCCCCAAATTTATCAATACAAACCAATTTTATCGATTTCTTTTGAGAATTTCTACTTCAAGGCACTATCTTTCTTTCCTGAACTAGACCAATAGCCCTTCACTGGGTTTCTGCATTCACTCTTCCTCCACTTTCTCCTTCCTTACCACAGCTACTGTCTTCAAGATCTCACTACCGCACTCCTCTGCATAAACCTTGCAGTGGCCTCCTATAGTGGCGTAAGATAAAAACTCCTTTTCCTTACAGCCTGTTATGGCCCTGCCTGACCTCATCTGCTTTATGCACCCCTTACACACTGCTCTGTTCCTGTCTTTCAGCCTTAACAGCCTTCTTCCTGCTTGTCAACAGTGCCACACTCCTTCCTGCTCAGCACCTTGCACCTGTCCATTCTTCTAAAATGGGCACTCTCTTGGGACACCTGGGTGGCTCAGTCAGTTAAGCATTGACTTCAGCTCGGGTCATGATCTCATGGCTTGTGGGTTTGTGTCCCGCATCAGATTCTGTGCTGACAGCTCAGAGCCTGGAGCCTGCTTCGGATTCTGTGTCTCCCTCTCTCTCCCCACCCCCCCGCTTGCGCTCTGTATCTCTGTCTCTCCTCTCAAAATAAATGTTGGGGCGCCTGGGTGGCTTGGTTGGGCGTCCGACTTTCGCTTAGGTCATGATCTCGCGGTTCGTGGGTTCGAGCCCCGCGTCAGGCTCTGTGCTGACTGCCAGCTCAGAGCCTGGAGCCTGTTTCAGAGTCTATGACTCCCTCTCTCTCTGACCCTCCCCTGCTCATGCTGTCTCTCTCTCCTAGAAATAAATAAAACATTTTAAAAAAATGAATAAATGAAAGTTAAAAAAAAAATGGGCACTCTCTCCTTCCTGCTCTATCTTTACTTGGTAACTTTCAACTCAAATTTTATTCCTCTCCTTTATCCTCCAGACTAACTCAGGATCCCCACTAGATCTGTATGGATTTGTACGGATCTGAGTCATTATCTGATTAATATCTGTTGTCATTCCAGGAGAGGAATGTTTGAAGTAAGATCTAAAGGATGAGCTTCAGCCATATGTAGAGCTAGATTTTACAGCTATTTTGTTTTTGAGGGAATATGACATGGTCTGCCTTTTTAATGGAAAGGCTCTTCTCACAATGTGCATTATAATGGGACAAGTTTTCTGTGTAATTACCTCTGTGTCCATTCAGTGAAGCTTACCCTAACGACATTTGGGAGGAACGCATTTGTGGTTATGAGAGTTACTTAAGACCTGAACAAGAATGTGAAAACTATTCTATAAACTATAAAACAGCACACAATTTTCATTGCTATTACTGTTGGTAATATCACCAAAGAATCAGCTTATCCAAAACCTGAGCTATGTTGAATATAGTCCGTTTGATTTTACCCAAATACTTGGTTTCTTCTATGAAATGTTTTAGATTTACCTGCTTTTCCCCTTAAATTTGTGTGTATGTGTATGTATTAGCGTACTATCAATATGTATACATACATATGGGATATGGACACACAAATGCAGTATATGTATGGTGGATAGGGTGTACATACAGGCTTCTCTGAAATATATTCCAATCTAGTGTTTAATATCATAAAAGGGGACCAGCTCAGCAGTTGTTACCCTGTTTTATTCAAAATGTTAAATTTTAATTCAGTTAAATAATGGTGAATAAGAGGATATTTGGACTCTAAACCATCAGTAGGCTTTGCAAACAATGGAAAAGTCAGATCCCTAACTTTAAAGTGTTTACTGATTTTATAAATGCATTTTATGAATATGCTAAAATTTACCATAGTGGTCAAAGCAATAAACAAAAACTTGTAGGGGATTAAAATGCAACTATTTTTTTTTGGTAGAAAATGTTAAAAAACAAAACCATTGCTCATGTAACAATACCTTTATCTTCAAGTTCATTGACTATAGTTTCATAACTATTGATTTGTAGATATCCAATCTGGACCATTTCTGAAGCTGAATTCAGAACAATCTTAAGGTAAGCTGTTTACTTAGAGAGAGAGAGAGAGAGAGAGAGAGTCTGTGTGTTTTACAGAATTAAAAAGTCTGATATTGAAAATGATATTGGTTCCATTTTAACTTATTGTAATATTTCTCAACTTAAAAAATATTAAAACATGATAAATAGCTTGATGACTACTTAATAAATGTCCTCTAAGGGTCCTTTCTGCAAATACAGATATGAATAAATCATTGTGCACAAGTACAAACCAATTAGAGTACAATTAATACTAAATAGTGTAATGCTCAATGTTGCTAAGTTAATAGATGGTGGAATGAGCTATCAAATGTGGGCTAAGTAATAGGGATATATCATGGAGTGACTAAAAGTAACAATAACACCAACATCATTAATAATACTATTTACTTAAAAACATAATCCAGACCCTGTACTAAATACTTTATAAAATGCTTTATGTCATACAATCCTCACAAGTTTCTGAAGCCAAAGTATCATTATCATTATTATTATTATTAATATCATTTTATAATGAGAAACCCGAGGCATGGCTAAAGTTGTGTAGCTGGTGAGTGGCATGGTTGCCAGTTGAGGTCTATCCCACACCAAGGTTTGGTTTCCTGCCACTATATAAACTGCCTGGAGAAGGTGAGAATTAAAGAGCATTTTGTGAATTTTGGATTCAGAAGAGAACAACAAGAAGCGAATTTTTTGCAATATGAAGGCCACTTAACAAAAATGTGAGAGATGATCTAGATATACACTGTGCTCGAGTGACAAGTTGGAATGAAGGACATTTGAGGAAAGCATAATAAAAATTGTGTAGTCAGAGCAGATGGAGCTTATGGACATACTTTGGTGGATAATACTAAGTGCTCCAGTTTCATCTTTATTGTCCTCTAACTGAAAGCTACTAACCTGGAGTGCAGTAATCTACAGTCTGGTCAGGGTAACCAGTTTAAAAAAGAAAAAACAATTAGCAATAAAACAGTAGAATTAGGAAGGATCATTGAAAATTATGTAGACCTGTCTAGGCATGAAATGACAGCCTAATCCTGATAGAGGAATTGGAAACAGAGGTATGCTGTTACCAAAAGACATGAAAGCAAACAAATATGACAGGTGTTCATGGTAGATTAGATAAAGTAAATGAAGGGGAGGGAAGAGCAGAGATGGTATCAAGTTTATCCTTATAGCAAAAAAATATGCAAAATTGATGAAAGGGAAATATTGTTAGAGAATGGAGTAATTGGTTTTCCTTTCTTGCATCTGAAATGTCAGTGGGGCCCATATATAGGACACAGAAAGTTACATGAAGAAAAGAGGTGAAGATTGGATTGTAATTTCATTAAATGTATTTTTAAAATGTTCATTTATTTTTGAGAGACTGAGAGAGACAGAGTGTGAGCAGGGGAGGGTCAGAGAGAGAGGGAGACAGAATCCAAGGCTCTGAGCTAGCTGTCAGCACAGAATCCATTGTGGGGCTCGAACCCACAAATTGTGAAATCGTGACCTGAGCCGAAGTCCGACGTTTAACCGGCTGAACCACCCAGGTGCCCCTAAATGTATTTTTAAAAAGACTTTATGATGGTAATTGTGGAAGGATTAGTATAAAAATAGAAGCATATGGGCTGATATTTTTTCTTTAAAAATTTTTAAAAAGTTTTTAATTCCAGTTTAGTTAATATACAGAGTTATATTAATTTCAGTTGTATAATATAGTTATCCAACAATTCTTTACAGTACTCAGTGCTCGTCATGATAATTCTACTCTTAATCCCCATCACCTATATCACCCATCCCCCTCTGGTAACCATCAGTTTGTTCTCTATAGTTAAGAGAACAATAGTTAAGGGGGTTTCCTTGGTGTTTTTCTCTCTCTCTCTCTCTCTTTCTCTTGTATATGAGTGAAATCATGTGGTAATGTCTTTCTCTGAATGACTTATTTTGCTTAGCATTATACTGTCTAACTCTATCCATATCATTTCAAATGGCAATATTTCATTCTGTATTATGGCTGAATAATGTTCCATTATATATATATCCTGCCTCTTCTCCATTCATCTGTTGTTGGACACTGGATTGCTTCCCTAAATTGGCTATTGCAAATAATGATACAGTAAATAAACATAAGGGTGCATGTATCACTTTGAATTAGTATTTCTGTATTTTTTTGGTAAATATCCGGTAATACAATTACTAGATCATAGGGTGGTTTTATTTTTAACTCATTGGGGAACCTCCACAATCTTTTCCACAGTGGTTGAACCAGTTTGTAGTTCCACCAACCATGAATGAGAGTTCCTTTTTCTCCACATCTTTCAAACACATTTCTTTTTAAAAAAATTTATTAAAATGTTTATTTAATTTTGAGAGACAGAGAGAGGCAGAGCATGAATGGGGGAGGAGTAGAAAGAGAGAGGGAGACACAGAATCTGAAGCAGGCTCCAAGCTCTGAGCTGTCAACACAAAGCCTGACGCCAGGCTCGAACTCGTGGACTGCGAGATCATGACCTGAACCAAAGTAGGCACTCTACTGACTGAGCCATCCAGGCGCCCCAAATACTTGCTGTTTCTTGTGTTTTTAATTTTAGCCATTCTGAAAGGTATGAGGTGATATCTCATTGTAGTTTTGATTTGTATTTCCCTGATGATGAATGATATTGAGCATCTTTTCATGTGTCTGTTGGCCATCTGTTATGTCTTCTTTAGAGAAATATGTTTGTGTCTTCTGCCCAATTTTATTTGGATTGTATTTTGGGCATTGAGTTGTATCAATACTTTATATATTTTGGATACTAACCCTTTGTCAGAAATGTCATTTGCAAATATCTTCTCCCATTCTGTAAGTTACCTTTTAGTTCTGTTGACTGTTTCCTTTGTTGTGTAGAAACTTCTTATTTTGATGTAGTTCCAATAGTTTATTTTTGCTTTTATTTCCCTTGCCTCAAAAGAACTCTAGAAAGAAGTTGCTGCAGGGGCGCCTGGGTGGCTTAGTCGGTTAAGCGTTCGACTTTCGCTTAGGTCATGATCTCGCGGTTCGTGGGTTCGAGCCCCGCGTCGGGCTCTGTGCTGACTGCCAGCTCAGAGCCTGTAGCCTATTTCAGAGTCTGTGTGTGTGTCTCTCTCTCTCTCTGACCCTCCCCTGCTCACGCTGTCTCTCTCTCTCTCCTAGAAATAAATAAAACATTAAAAAAAAAAATCATGTAAAAAAAAAAAAAAAGAAGTTGCTGTGGCTGATGTCAGAGAAATTACTGTCTGTGCTCTCTTTTAGGATTTTTATAGGCTTAGGTCTCACATTTAGGTCTTTAATCCATTTTGAACTTAATTTTGTGTATGGTGTAAGAAGGTGGTCCAATTTCATTCTTTTGTATTTATGTAGATGTCCAGATTTTCCAATACCATTTGTTGAAGAGACTCTCTTTCTCCCATTGTATATATTTTTTCTCCTTTATCAAAGATTAATTGACCATATAATTATGGATTTTTTTCTGTTTTTTCTTTCTGTTCCATTAATGTATGTATCTATTTTTGTGCCAGTACCATGCTATTTAGCCTGCTATAGATTTGTAATATAACTTGAATTCTGGAATTGTGATGCCTCCAGTTTTGTTTTTTGTTTTTTTTTTCTTGACTTTGACTAGTCAGAGTTTTTTCAAAATTTTCAAATTTTGGGATTGTTCTAATCCTGTGAAAAATGCTGTTGGTATAGGGATTGCATTAAATTTGTAGGTTGCTTTGGGTAGCATAAACATTTTAACAATATTTGCTCTTCCTCCATGAGCATGGAATGTCTTTCCATTTCTTTGTGTTGTCTTCTGTTTCTTTCATCAGTGTTTTATAGTTTTCAGAATACAGGTCTTTCACCTCTTTGGTTAGGTTTATTCCTCAGTATTTTATTCTTTTTGGTGTAATTGTAAGTGGTATTGTTTTCTTGATTTCTCTTTCTATTGCTTCATTATTAGTGTATATGAGTGTAACAGAATTCTGTACATTGATTTTGTATCCTGTGACTTTACCAAATTCATTTGTCAGTTCTAATATGTTCTTTGGTGGAATCTTTAGGCTTTCTATATGTAGTATTATGTCATCTGCAAATAGTGAAAGCTTTGTTTTTTCCTTACCAATTTGGATGCCTTTTGGGGGCTGATATTTTAAATACCATTTTCAGTGTATATAAAATACAGCTATGTAATCCTGAAAAATGCATGTGAAATAATGCAACCTGTATAATAGTCTGGCCTTCTAAGCCCAATTCTAAACTCACTAGCTTTTTGTTTCTTTGAGATTTCTTTGGCAATATAATCTTGATTTTTTTAAACTACGTAAATGCATATTACTTAAAACTCAATTCTGGAAAACATTTATTTTAAGTGCTGACAATATTAATTGCCTTTCATTGAATATTATCTTGTTAACAATGCTTCAAGTAAAATACAATTTAAAATCACTTTTATTTCAGAATCAAAATATCCATTCATTGTGTAATTAAATATGTGAATTAGATGATAAACAGGAAGAGAAAGAAAGAAAAGAAGCTCAACTTAGGCTACAAGTTAATTCATTTGGAGTGAAGTCTCAGTAAGGTTGCCTTACAATACTATAATATTTTTTATAACATTATAGCAGTTTTTTCCCAGGATTAGTAAAAAAAAAAAAAAAAAAGGACAAGTTGAAATGATATGTACTACATAATTTTAAACTTCTTACATTTTACTAAATGTTTTCACTCATAGGTTAAAGTCATCAGATATTTATTTAGGACCTAAATTTAGTGCTAAATTCTGGGCCTACTGCATTTCCAATAGATATAGTTTGTCTTTTCAAGATGTTCAAGCCTAGGTAAAAAAACAAAAACAAAAACAAACAAAAACAAAAAAACCCACCAACGACATGTAAACCAGTTATAGCATAGCGTAATTCTGTGCTATAGAAGCACAGAGATAGGATTATTTCTGAGTCAGTGGATCAGGGCTGCTCATAAATGTCAATAAGGGAATGTGGGTCTTTAAAACCTGAAAGAAGATATACTTTTGAAATTTAGATTTAAGCTTAATCGTGTCTTTGAAAACTCAAGTCATTGCAAAAACTAGTAGGCTTTTGAATTTCTTAGAATTTGATTCTCAAAGGCTGATTTTTTTCCCCTTTTTTGATTAAAGTCTGGAGAAGCGTCTTCATATAATGGACTATCTATTTTTAGCAAGTAGGGATTTAACATGTGAAACATATTGCCTGTGATTTGCTACGGATTTTTCTTGACAGCAGTACTATCAAGAATGTTACTTGTGAAATGCATTAAGAAGCCAGCTGGGAAAGCTATCACTTTGTTAACAGTTTTACTTAAAGTAATAAAACCTCTACTATATAAGCAATGGGATGTATTATTTCAATTTATAAAAATAAAGTTGGGTAGGTTTTAAAAAATAGACAGAGAGAGTTCCTTTTCTGGCAGTTGTTAAGTGAAAAACTCTAAAAATATAACTAAAAAACACTTTTTTTTAAATGCTTTTCTGATATGGTGGGAAAGTGAAGACTCTAGAGAAGACAGAAAGCAAAAGCAGCAACCCTGAGAAGAAGGCAAGGTCAGAGCTGAGGAGAGATTGCGATGTCTAGGGCTAGCCCCAGTTGGAGTCTAATAGATGAATCTCTCAGCAAACCAGGATCCTTAAGGACAACACTAAGAGTAAGGAAGCACAAGAAATAAACCCACCACTCAGTAGGTGCGTCCAGAAATTGCCCACCTACACTTGACACTGAATGAAGTGGCACAGATTTGCCCTTAGAATTCAGAACCTTTGGTCAGTGTTCACTGGGGTTTGGTGGTAGATTCATCTGTGTGATCCAATATATTTCATCCAGTAATTTAGAATGGTTCTGGATTCACAGTTATGAGAGGAAGCAAAAGGAATAATTTTCTGGATGAATCTAAATTCAATGTTTTCAAGGTAAAGTTCTAGAGAAATTAGTTAACAACTCAAAAATTACAAAGAATAAAGAATAAAAGGAACTTAAGAGAAGGCTGGAAAAAGCCATGACAGAAGATATAGTTTTAAAAAGGTATATTATGCTAGAATGATCAGAATTGGGAGAAAAAGAAAGATGTTTAATATTGTATTAATTTTCCATTGTTTCCATAGCAAATTACCACATAGTTAATGTCATAAAACACAGATGTATCATGTTACATTTCTAAATTTCAGAAATCTAGTATGTCATCAGATATAATCAAAGTGGAGGCAGGATGGATTTCATTCTAGAAGCTTCAGAGGAGAATTGAATTGGTTTCCTGTTCACTTGGCTTCTGGCAGAATTCAGTTCCTTGTGGTTGTCGGACTGAGCTCCTTGTTTTGTTGCTGACTATTAAGTTGGGGGTTACTTCTGGCTTCCAGTTGTTACCACATGCCTTGCATTGGTCCCACCTCTCTAGCTTTTTTTTTTTTCAAAGCCAGTAATAGTAGGTTGAAATCTCCCTTGGTATCTTTCGGACCCCTTTCAGTTCAGGTTGGCAGTATCTCTGATTGTATAAGATTCTCTAGAACCCTGTGGGTCTTCAATAGATCACAGGATTCACTCCATCAGACAAGAGGCTCACCAACAGATCTTTCCAAGAATATTTCTTCACTATTTTTTTGGCTTTTGCTGAGAAGGCTGAGGGTATCTATGATCACTTCCTTAATCTCTTTAAAGAGTCCTTTTTTTTTCTATAATAATAATTTGTTCTTCTGTTTTTGTGAAGAATATTGGAAAACTTACCACTTAAGTTTTAAATAAAAATTGCATTGAAAATAATCTTTTAATTTTAGTATCTTTGCATATTTGTGATACAGGGAGGTTAAAAATTTCCAAAATCCTCAAGCCCTGGTACCTTTCTGGTGAACAGCTTCTCCATCAATTTCTCTCTCTGCCCTGGCATTTTATTCTAAAGAGAAAGAAAAAAAAATCAGTCTGCACCGTCAACATTTTTCTTGGAAATATTTTCAGCTAAGTATTCAAATTTATTACTTACAAGTTCTGCTTTCCACATAACTGCATGACACAGTTTTCTGCCACTATGGAAAAAATCTCTTTTATCTGGTTGCCAATAACATGTTTTAATATCCTTCTCAAGCCTTCACCAGCAGCATCCTCAAAATCTACATTTATGTTAATAGTCTGTTCATGACCATTTATGTTTTCTTCTGAGAAAATACAGAATTTCTCTATAATGCTTTTCACTTCCTTCTGAGCCCTCATGGGCAGTCTTTAAAGCCCATCTTTCTGCTAACAATGTATTTAAAGAGATGTCATCTTCCCGCCTCCCCGCCACGCTCCCCCCACCAACTCTGCCAATTCAGTTTTCTCAATTCTTCCAGCCTGTGCCTGCTTCCTGATATCAAAAATCATTGCTGCAGTTTTAGTTATTTGTTACAACAACACCTCACTCCTGATACTGAAATCCATACTAATTTTCTGCTAAGAAATTACTATAAACTTAATGGGTTAAAACAGTATAAATTTATTATTTTACAGTTCTCTAGATTAGAAGTCCAGTATAGTTCTCAATGGATTAAAACTTAATAGTGGCAGAAATATATTCCTTTCCGGAGGCTCTATGGGAGTATCAGTTTCCTGCTCATTCAAATTCCTGACCGAGTTCAAATTCTTATGATTGTAAGGACTGGGTCCATGCTGATTGTTGATTGCTGATTATAAGCTGAAGTTTGTTCTCAGCTTCTAGAGGCTGCTGCATTTCTTGGCTCATGCACCCATCCTTATCTTTCAAAAGCTAACAATAGTGGGCTGAGTCCTTTTCACATTTCATCACTCTGACCCGTTCTTCTGCCTTCCTCTTCTGCTTTTAAGAACTCATGTGATGGCAATGAGAAAGAATGAAATCTGGCCATTTGTAGCAATGTGGATGGAACTCGAGGCTATTATGATAAGTGACATAAGTCAGGCACAGAAAGACAGATGCCATGTTTTCACTCATATGTGGAACAGGAGAAACTTAACATAGAACTAGAGGGAAAGGGAAGGGGAACAAATGGTTGAGGAGAGGGAGGAAGACAAACCATAAGAGATTCTTAAATATTGAGAACAAACTGAGGGTTGATGGGGGTGCGGGAGAGGGGAAAATGGGTGATGGGTATGGAGGAGGGCACTTGTTGGGATGAGCACTGGGTGTTATATGGAAACCAACTTGACAACGAACTATTAAAAAAAAAAAGATTAGACTTTTCTAATTGTGATTAGACTGTTCTCATCCAGACAATCCAGGATAATCTTACCATCTCAAGTAAGCTTATTTTGATTACATCTTTGAAGTCCCATTTGCCATGTAAAATAATAAACTGACAGATTCTGAGGATTAGGTCATGTGCATCCTGTGGGGAGCAAGGGGAGGGCGGATAGTATTGTAACTACCAAAAGTATATTTAAAGAAAAGAAAAGTTTGAAAACCTGAGCAAGGAACTAGAGAGTGTAAAATGAGAAGTAGTTTTGGAAATGAATCTAATAATTTAGTCAATTTAGTAGAACTGACCCAACTAAAGAGTGAATTAGTGGTCCAAAGAAGTAGCTATCAAAAGAGAAATATTATAGGGAGGAAAAAAAAGGTAGAATTTACCAGAGAAAATATGGACCATGGAATGGTTGATGAACAGAATAAAGATATGTGTAATTGGTGTTCTCAATAGAGAAAATAGAAATAAGGAAAAGGAAATATTTGAAGAAGGAATTGCATAGAATTTTCTAGAATTGTTGAAAAATACTTAATTGTCATATCCTGAAAGTCCGAGGAAACTGAAAGAGCATAAATTATGAGAAAATTACATCTAAACACATAAACATGAAACCACAGAATCCCAACAATAAAGAAGAATTGGCAGGACCTAGAAAACCAAGGCAGCTCTGCTAAAGGAAGGGCAATTAGATTAATGGTTGACTTCTAAATAGATAAAATGGAAGCCAGAAGTTTTGGGATCTGGGATCTATCTGGAAGATCCCCTTTCTCTGTGAACAGCTTCTACCTCATTCTACCTACTTTTATCTATGTTATTGTGAAGGCAGAAGACCTTCTTTTATTTATTTTACTTATTTTATTTTATCTTTATTTATCATATTATTTATTTTTATTTTTTAGTGTTTATTTTTGAGAGAGAGACAGAGAGAGAGAGAATCAGAGTACAAGCAGGGGAAGGGCAGAGAGAGAGAGAGAGAGAGAGAGAGACATACATAGACATAAACATAGACATAGACATAGACATAGACATAGACATAGACATAGACATAGACATAGACATAGAATCCAAAGCAGGCTTCAGGCTCTGAGCTGTCAGCACAGATCCTGACATGGGGCTCAAACTCACCAACCAAGATCATGACCTGATTGAGCCACCCAGGCACCTCTTGACTCAACTTTTAAATACCGTGTAAAATTTCTAATATCTAACAAATAGGAGAATAAATAAATGTATAGCATCGTTATCCATTTAGTCAACAGATATTCGTTATTAGCTCACTGTGATGCTCACTATACCCCAGATTCTACTCTAGGCACTAGAAATATTAAAAAAAAATCTATCCTTCTGTCATGGTATCTATTTATATCAGTCTTTTCATCAATTATAAGTCATAAGTATAGCCATACCATTATTCTTAAAAAAATTTTTTTAATGTTTATTTTGAGAGAGAGAGAGACAAAGAGTGAGCAGGGGAGGGGCAGAGAGAGAGGGAGACAGAATTGGAAGCAGCCTCCAGGCTCTGAGCCTTTAGCACAGAGCTTGATATGGGGCTCGAACCCACCAGCAAGACCATAACCTGAGCCAAAGTCGGACACTCAACCAATTGAGCCACCCAAGCACCCCTAGTCATACCATTATTCTTATTTATAAGGTGACTTTTCTCATTTGTCACATAAAAGCCTTTATATCTTTATAACTTTTACCTTATATTATTTTTCAAAAATTCTGCAGACTCTCCCTAAATGCTACAGTTTATGTAAGACTTGGTGGCTATCATCAATCAAAAGCAATTTGTTTAGGTCCAAATTTGTGCTCACAATGCTGTTTGGCATTTTCTGAACCTGGGAAAAGTTGTAGAGCCCTAGTGTATCTCTTACTGTCATTAAAACCTATTTATTATACTATTTATTACAGTACGTTTTGGCAGACTCTCCTTGTTATTTCTGTTAACACAGTTGAATTATTTTGGATGTTTAATAACTTGAGTTCCTCATCAATTATATTAGAATGAATTATGGAATACATATTAAAAACTATTGCTTTTTTTTTCAAGCATGACTAATGAAAGAAAATCTCATGCCTTTTTATTCCATTTCATCAGAACAAGAACTCCTTATTCAATAAAAGGAAATCCAAGATGGCACAGGGGATTTAGTGCCTGAGGTTCAGTGAAGAATGAAGTAAAATGACTGTAACTTTTCATAATGAATATATAAGCTTTATTTTCTTTCACAGTTGCACAGTGCCATTTATCTGGAGTTTTAGAAAACATTTTACTAATTATTAGTGAATAATTATTTACTGGGTATTACTAGATAGATAGTTATATTTGGAAAATAATATAATTTCTTATGACATATCTTTTGTAGAGGACAGAATATTGGTGTTAAACAAAATTGGTTTGAATTCTAGCTTTGCAATACTAGCTATGATGCCTCAGAAAGATATAGTATCTTCTCTGAACCTTTATATCACCGTTTAAAAAAAACAGACTGGAAGTCAGATACATACATTAATTAATTAATTAAATATAACTCTAAGTTGGCATGCCTGTATTAGCAAAAAGCCCAATGACTCCATCTTGAGTCCTTTCTACACCGACTCCATCTTGAGTCCTCTCTACACCCACTTCCATTGCCCAAGATTCCCAGAGGACTATTCCAGCAAATATGGGCAACCCTGCTTCCAAATCCCAAGCAGACAGAACAAAGTCCATCCTGCTTTCTGTCACTACGCACAGAGCTGCTATGGAAAACTGGTTCCCCGGCACATTCGAGCTGATGACTTTGCACTGCTCAGACTAAAACAAATCCTGACTAAAACAAATCCCTGCACACTCTTGGGCTTCGCAATTCCATCTGTCATCCAGAAGAAGCTCAGGCATTGTTCCTGTAATATCCACTGTAATATCATGACCAGGACAGTAGAAAGATGGCCAGCCTCAGCCTTTTCTCATGAATCTCTAAACCATGGTTCTGAGCTTGAGTCACAGTCATGTTCTTCCTTTCCCCATGGTGATATCTTTGAGGGTCCTTGTATCCTTTCCTGCCAATAACCTAAATCCTTCAAAGAGTTTCCAATAATATTAAGTCACAAAAGGATCATTCCCCAACACCAAATAACCTATTGGAAAAATCTACTCAGTGACCCTCTCTTAGAGGACTAAGCCGGAATTTAGCAGGTCATAAAAGGTCCTATTGTTACCTTCCCCAGGCAAATAGGTACCTATTAGGGACAAATAAAATGACTCTTTAAAAACTTCTTCCTAGATGATTTTTTTTTTAAATATTTTTATTTATTTCTAGGAGAGAGAGAGAGAGAGAGAGAGAGAGAGAGAGAGAGACAGCGTGAGCAGGGGAGGGTCAGAGAGAGAGGGAGTCACAGACTCTGAAACAGGCTCCAGACCCTGAGCTGGCAGTCAGCACAGAGCCCGACGCGGGGCTCGAACCCACTAACCGCGAGATCATGACCTAAGCGAAAGTCGGACGCTTAACCGACTAAGCCACCCAGGTGCCCCCTTCCTAGATGATTTTTTAAGTTTACTAGAGAAGCTTCTCCACTTCCAGGTTCTTCCTCATCAGTTATGTCATGAGAACTAATGAGGTGACATATATAAAGTACCTGTCAGTACCCACTACCTAGTAGACACGTTAATACATTTTAGTTTCCTCCTTTGTTCTGTATTCCTAAATTTTAGTCTAAACCTTTATTGTTATTTTCTTTTTTCATGTATATATCCCAAGTGAGATTACAAATCATTTAAGGGAAGAGAGTTATATCTTGTGCATCTTTAAATTTTTTTTAATGTTTGTTTATTTTTGAGAGAGAGAGAGAGAGAGAGACAGAATGTGAGCAGGGGAGGGGCAGAAAGGGAGGGAGACACAGAATCAAAAGCAGGCTCCAGGCTCTGAGCTGTCAGCGCAGAGCCCAACGCGAGGCTCAAACCCATGGACTGTGAGATCATGAGCTGAACCAAAGTCAGATGCTTAACTGACTGAGCCACCTAGGTGCCCCATATCTTGTGCATCTTTAAGGCCTCCATAGATTATTCAGCATAATGCCCAATAGAAAAATATCAATTGCTATGTAATTATTGATTTAGTGATTACTTTGAGATTGATTTTTCCATATGTAGATAACATAATCTGCTTTTTAAATTTCCTGGTATGATTTTCTGCTATCACACTAATGTTATTATTCTGAGCAAAAACTTGGCAACGAAAGGAGCTGAAATTCTAATCCATATATTTGCATTTTGATTACTGAATCACCTATCAGTCAATAACACTTAAATTGCTTAGAAATTTTCATGAACACTTGAAATGATGGATTTTTTTCCCCTCAGAAATGGTGAGGCAAGAATATATTTGTATATATTGCAGTGTAAAAAACCTAAAAAAACTTAAATTTCAATTTTAGATCTCCACTGACACCTGTAAGCGTACAGGCAAACATCTTAATGCTCCTCATGTGACAAAATGGGGTAGCAATTAAAAGATTTTGATAACAATTAAAGAAAATATGTGTCCAGCAGGAGTGATTTAACTTAAAAATGTACTTCTTTTGAAAAGAATTTGAAAACAAGAGCAATAACTTATAATGTCACATGTCAGAGATAAGCTTTTAGTAACATCTTGAGATATGTACATAATTTTTGACATTCATTTTTTTTCACTTCATCTTCTGTTGTGTTGAATTTTGAAATTTTCCATTGTCACAAATTCTTCAAAAAATATCATTTTAATCTCATATCTATAGAATTTCGCCATTTCTCCTGGCTATATAAGTTATTTTTCTAAAGTTTCACTTAAAAATACTTTTATTTTAACATGTTTGTAATATTCCCATATTTGTATATCTTTTCCTAAAGCATAACCTATGAAAATCTGTAAGATTCTTACTTTTTATATAATGACATCCTTGATATTTGCTACTTTAACTTTGCTTGCTCCATCTAAACTTGAAATACCTCCACAATCCATGACTTCTAGACAGCTGTCATTTTGCAGTTCACACTTTGCACCCAAGGCTATTGTCCATTATGTGTACTTAATCTACTGTGTGAGTCTGGGAGGGCGCATGGTCCCCTCTATCGAGCCTAATTGTTCTCTCTGCTCCATGCTCCACATTAACCTCTCATTACAGTGTTATAATAGATCCATAGTTTGCCTAACATCGAACCATCCTTTTACCTAAAAGAGTATTCATTTAAGTCATTTTGGAGCTTGATTTACTAGGGTTTTAGTTATTACTTGGCACCTATGACCATATCTATATTTTTCCCTATTATCCTTTGGTGAATTTGTTATCAGAGCTATAACTCTAGGTTTATACAGTGCAAGTGGTAGCTTAATCATATTCTATGTGGTGTAATGGAAACCTGGGAAAATACAAGTTGAATGTAACAACAAACTGTCATAATATAACCCAGTAGCTAAAATTTAGATGACAGAATCAGCATTTGAACCAATTACAATGATAACACTGAGTTCAAACCAACAAGATAAAATATTTCAGAAATAAATATAAAATGTCTTCTTTTATACCTGAAAATAGAATTCTATAAATATGGGGTAGTAAGGATCTGACTGGACACCAGTTCTACATTTAGGAAGAGAGAAAAGAGTCATATGTGCCACCACAGTTCACCAGCTGTGACTGAAGCTAGCGTCAGATTACAATGTGTTCATAAAACATAAAAAGAGTGACGCTTTGTTCACCATATTTCTGAGGTTCTTTCACAGCTAGAAATTCTAGGACATGAGAGACTTGTGTAACATGCGCGATTTCTGCTGTTGAGGCCCACATTTGGTTGGTCTTCGGCACCTGACAGGTCCGGTTGATGCCCTTTACTGCCTTTAAAGGTAACACAGAAGAACTGGAAGAGTCAGTGAATCTCCCTAGGAGCTTTTTGAGGGAGACAGTCTCACTGGATAGGAAGCCACATTCCTTTCTTATGCCAAGTGAGCTGTTACCACCATTCTAGTATTATCTTTTCCCTTCAATTTGCAAGAGTATCTCTCTTTAAAAATATTTTTTTTAATGTTTTATTTATTTCTGAGAGAGACAGAGAGAGAGAAAGTGTGAGCAGTGTGAGCAGGGGAGGTTCAGAGAGAGAGGGTCAGAGTCTTCAGAATCTGAAGACAGGCTCCAGGCGCTGAGCTGTCAGCACAGAGCCCAACACAGGGCTCTAACCCACGAACCGTGAGATCATGACCTGAGCCGAAGTGAGACGCTTAACCGACTGAGCCACCCAGGCGCCCCTGCAAGGAATTCTCTTATAAGACTTGATCCCTAGGTTAGAACTTCCAGTCATGGTCTGTGGGCTACCTAAACTCCTAGGAACTCAGTTTTCTCTGTGCATCACTAAGTCACACAGGAAACTAGAGCAGACCTCTATTTTCAGGAAGAGAAGTTTGTGCCTCTTGGCCATCTCGCAACAATTCAGTCCCCAGGTCCTGGCAGCACTGGAAATATCTGGGGTTCATTCTGCTCTTCAGTTAACCTGCAAGCAGGAAAGGAGAGCCAGCATCGCATTCAAAATCTCTTGCAAACTTCAAGGGTGGGTTTTCTGACTACCCCTCAGAGGAGGGGGCCTGCGACCGCCCAACACAGGAGGGGCAGCAGTAGGAATCTCTTATTTCCCCATAAATTCTCTGCAACTCTCTTACTGAAGCTTCTGTTATTATTATTTTTTTTTCTGTTAAAAGATCCCATAAAACCAGTTCTGCCTGTTTCCCAAAAAACAATGCCTGAACTCAAATTTGAGGGAGGCTGAAAGCTTTGCAGCAATTAGGGGCCCAGCCTTTATTCTCAGGTAGCCTTTACCTCCACAGAATTCCCTGCCTTTTTCTTTTAGGCACAACTGATGAGAGAGGCTTTTCACTACTCCATGGCTAAAGCTAAGAAGGATTGTTTTTCTCAAATTTTTAGTTTGTATTATTACAACAATTTTTATTACTTATTGCAGTCAGAGTTAACTTTCTATCCTTTCTAAGTGCCATATTTGACAAATTTGAATTATTTGTACACATCAGTGCATATGGTATGTATGTAATTTATCAACCGGTTCTTTTTTACATTTAACAAATGATCACTTTTTTTTTTTAATGTTTTATTTATTTCTAGGAGAGAGAGAGACAGCGTGAGCAGGGGAGGGTCAGAGAGAGAGGGAGTCACAAACCGAAACAGGCTCCAGGCTCTGAGCTGGCAGTCAGCACAGAGCCTGACGCGGGGCTCGAACCCACGAACTGCGAGATCATGACCTAAGCGAAAGTTGGACGCTTAACCGACTAAGCCACCCAGGCGCCCCAACAAATGATCACTTTTAAGATGGCATCAGTTATATTTGATTTTCCCTAACCTGTGTCATTGTACCACCTCCAGAAATGGTTTATCACCTTATTCTAGCAATCATTATAGGCAGTTTTATTGTTCATCTTTATTACCTTTCAGTACATCCAAATTCCCTACTATAGTGTGAAATTCCCACTGTTTCACTTATTATTGATCTTTGTCACCAAAGTTGACCCATTTGCTCTATCTAGCAGGCCAGTTAAAATACACAGGTACACTGATTTTTTTTTTTTTCATTTGAAACAGGGACATTGATTTAATTATCAGATTAACTCAGGGATAAATTTGGTAGGAACTACCAAATTAATCTACACAAGTAGATTATTTCTTTAAATATTATAAGCATAAACCTATATTTCATTGCTCTAAAGCCTATATCATTTATTCACATACATAATCATTTTTAAGCTTCATAACACGCCTGTGAAGTAGGTAGCTTGTGCACATTCAGAGTATTAGTAGTAAAACTACAAGGTAATGCAGATTCTACGTTGTTAGGATATACAAGAATTGAATCTGAAGGTATACTACATATCAGAAAATAACCAGCCTATATCCTCCCACTGAATACTGGCAATAGTTAATGATTCATTATGGGAGGGGAGAGGGTTATACTGAAGCAAAATAAGGTATAAAACTCTTATACCTTATGTGGGCCTAATCAGCCCACAGATGGTTCAAGACACTTGCTATGTGGTCAGCACTGTATGGGGTTTTATGGGTGATACATAAGAACATAAAATGTGATTCTATTCCTCAAAGATCTCATAATCCATTTAAGGGGATAGAATTAATCCTGGAGAAATTAGAAAAAAACTAACTGTTACAGCGTAGCATTCTGACCATAGGAATTTAGAGGATGGTGTCTTAAGAGACTGATTCCTCTAAAAGATATCACGAGCTGAGCTTTGGAAAGTGGAGGCAGAGCTGGGCTCAGCATTCAGCTCTTCCACTCACTGAGGAATCTCACTTAACCTCTTTGAATCACACATAGCTCTAGGGGCAAGTCAAGGAGGCAGTGTTTACTTTACTCACTTTAAAGGTTGTGCGGATTAAATAAGATGTTTTATATAAAATACTCAGAATGCTTGGCAAAAAAGAAAAAAAGACATTTAATCACCATCATTTTTCTTTCTCCTCTTTTCTTTAGTTAGGTAAAATCTGGGTATGTAAAGAAAGGAACTTGAAGTAATCAAGACGATAGAGAAGGAAAAATATTGTACACCGAAACACAAAGTAGGAATGAACAAAGTAAGCACAGATAGCACTGGAGAAACTGGATTACCTACGGAGCAATAAAACAATGTATTTTTAATTTCCAAAGACCTCCTCTACATTACTTTATATCTGTATTTTTTTTTTAAATTTAATATTTATTATTTTTGAGAGGAAGAGAGAGAGACAGCGTACGAATGGGGGAGGGTCAGAGAGAGAGACACACACACAGAATAAGAAGCAGGCCCAGGTTCTGAGCTGTCTGCACAGACTCCAGTGTGAGGGTCAACCCCGAGAACTGTGAAATTATGACCTGAAGTCAGATACTTAACTGACTGAGCCACCCAGATGCCCCGACTTTACTTCCTATCTTGATTTAAATTTAATTGTCATATTTCTCAGTTATGAGGTCTTAACTGCTTTTGTTTTGCTTTTTTTTTTTCAATTATAGTTGTTTGTTCTTATTCTCCATAATCCTTGGCAACGTTTCTTGCATATGGATTCTTAAGAAATGTCATTCATTTATGTATTCATTGAGTAAATATTTATTCAGCGCCTACTGTGTGGATAAATTCAGGCTGTGTAGATAATGTGAAACCAGATCATCTAGCGTGTTGGACTTGGACATAAAATTTTGATACTCGTGGGGTGGAAAGGAGTGCCTTTCTTCCTCTTCCACTCAAGGTATACCTCATTCACTGCGGTTCTTTAAACAGCATGGGCCAGGTTGGGTCATTCCTTAGTGCTTTTAAGTGGCCTCCTCTTCCTGGAATAACCCCTCTGTCCTCCATCTTGTCCATTTGGAAAATATCTACTCTTGTCCCAGTGCTCGTCTGAATGAAACTTTTTCTGACCTTCCCTACCTTCTTAAGTCAATTATACAGTTGTCCTTGCTGCTTCCCCTGAACACAGTACTTATTTCTTATCATTGCACCTATAATACATTATTGCATCAGTTCACATCTCTCCCTCTTAGCTTAGAAATTTAAACACTGAATGGGGGAGGAGTAGGAAGTAATCTCATATGGGTAAATTTAAATGATTTCTCTTATACATATATAATAACTTCAATAATTCAGGATTTTACCTAGTTATATGTAAACTGAGAAAGTGTTCCCTATCTTGACAAAAATAAAAAATTAGTTTAATGTCTGTATCATTGCACAATGAAGAAACCAACTGAGATAAATATGCTCTTTGAGCAGCACTTTTTGTGAGTATTTTTTTAGCTTTGCCTGTGAGAGACAGCAACATTATTTTTGTATTGCTGAAGTGCTTTGAGAGCAATGCCCCGGTGACAGCATAAACAAAATACAAAGACCAGTTTGTTTTTATATCTAAATGGGGGATTGTTGGTGAAGAGTTGTGCCAGCCAGTACAGAGTGGAATAGTGTTTTATTCCTCTCAAGATAGATGGATGGCTGAATTGCCTGAGTTCCTGCTGTTTTATACTCTGCCCCTTGAATTTGAAAATGAATAACTGCCCTTTTTTTCTTGAATGGATAGTGAGAAAATACATAATTTAAATAAAACTGATCTCATAATATTGTCATTACAGAATATGTCCACCTGGTATTTTACCGACATAATATATTGCCAAAATGTCTGATATGTTAAATGTTGTATTTTTTTGGTAAGTCATAACATTATGTAAACTAGAAATGCACAGTTTGCCAGTGTGTTACACTATTAAAATGTTATTCCTTCCAGTGGAAGGAATTACATTTTATATCATCAATACACCCATTATCTGGAATTTTTTGCCGGGAGATAATTTAATAACTTCAAAAACTTGTCTTTTGAGTACCATGGTGAAAAGTCTCTGTGGGAGATGGAAAGAAAAAGAAAGCTCCCCCAGTCAAGGAGCCCCCAACAAACAGAGAAAAATTACTTCAGGTACAGAGAATTACAACACAGAGGGGTACAGGAAAGTTACAATGACTATGAGAACAGCGAAGAGAAAATACTTCCCATGGAGATGAATAATTGGCTTCACAAAATGATGGAACTTGAAAAATGAGTCTCATAAATGAGGAGGGAGGACTTAGAAGAGGGGAATGAATTAGATCATGGAAATCCTTAACTACTAAGAGAGAATTTTATTTTTGTTCTCTAGATATAGAGGAGTTGTGACAGTTATTTTTTATGCGTGTCAGTCGACTAGGCTGTTGTGCCCAGTTATTTAATCAAACATTAATCTAGGTGTTACTGAGGAGGTATTTTGCAGATATAGTTAGCATCTACAATCTGTTGACTTTAAGTAAAAGCAGATTACCATCCATAAGGTAGGGGGATTGTATCCAATCGTTGAAAGGCCTTAAGAGATAACACTGAAGTTTCCCAGAGAAGAAATTCTGCCCTAAATCTCTAGCATCAACTCCTGCCAAGTTTCTAACCTTCTGGCCTACTAGGGATTTCTTACTTGTCAGCCACACACCCATAATCACGTAAGCCAATTCCTTAAAATAAATTTCTTTAAATATATCCTATACACATATTCTATTTATTCTATATATTTTATATGTTACACATATATATTCTATGTATTATACATACATGTCATACATGTATATAGGTATAAATATATTGACTGTGGTCAATGATTAGTGAGTAGAATCTAGGGAGCAGAATATATTGACTGTGGTCAATGATTATCGAGCGGAATAAAACTAAGTTTTTAAATTACCATAAAAGATAACAAATAGCCATGTTTGTTATAGAAAGACTGTAGAAGACTGATGCTTAAACAGTAAAAGTATAAATGCAGCTTAGGTCATGATGAGGAGGTCCTAGAAAAGTTAAAATTATGGCATTTCCAAAACCTGGCAGTCAACTTCCACCTGACTTTAACAAACTTACCTCAAACTATTACAGTAATGCTATTCAAAGTATTATTCGGGGCGCCTGGGTGGCTTAGTTGGTTAAGCGGTTGACTTTCGCTTAGGTCATGATCTCGCGGTTCATGGGTTTGAGCACTGCGTCAGGCTCTGTGCTGACTGCCAGCTCAGAGCCTGTAGCCTATTTCAGAATCTGTATCTCCCTCTCTCTCTCTGACCCTCTCCTGCTCAGGCTGTCTCTCTCTCTCTCTCCTAGAAAAAAAAAAAAAGGATTATTCTAAGACTACCAGCATCAGTATGACCTGGCAGATTGTTAGAGATGCGAATTTAGAGGCTTTACTCCAGCTTTAAAAAAATATTTTTAATTATTTATTTATTTTGGGAGAGAGAGCGAGCACACGTGAGCAGGGAAGGGGCAGATAGAGAGGGAGACAGAATCCCACTGAGGCTCCGTGCCATCAGCACAGAGGCTGATGCGGGCCTTGAACACACAAAACCGTGAGATCATGACCTGAGCAGAAACCAAGAGTCAGATGTTTAATCAACTGAGCCATCCAGGCCGCCCCTACCCCAGCTTTTATATATCAGAATTTCTCAGATTGGGACCTGGGAGACTGTGTTTTAAAAGAGCTTTTCAAGTGATCCATGTCATGTAAAGTTTGAAAAGAACTGCACTACAGTTAACAGGGACCAGCAAAGAAGAGTCTTGTGGAGTTGAGGTGAATTTCTCTAGGAAAGCTGGAGCTAACTAGAATTAATAACGGCTGATCAATATTCTGTCTTGGGCTGAGTTGCAAGGTGGGAATCTGGGACAAAAATAAATTCAGAAGGGAAAGAGCTTGAGTAGGGTCATGAAGAAGACGAAACTCTCTCATTCAAGTGCAGATGTATTTGGGCACAATGTGAGGTTACACAGCATAAGTGAAAGACGTCAGGATGATATAAATCAAAAATCGAAGTAGAATTAAATATTAGAGCAGACTTGGTAAGGCCAGGAGGCAAAAATTCGGGGAAAAAGTAAGAGATATTTTAGAGAGAAACTAAAGATAGAAGGTCTGAAGATAAAGCCAAAGGTCTGAAGTCAAATATGAACTATTTGGTAGCAAGCATCCCAGATATATTAGAACAACCTTTTGACAGTTGCCAGTTCTTCATCCTAAAGAATCAGGTCTTAATAGCTAATACAATTAATTAGTAACTAATACAGTCACAGGTTGTGCCACTGATTCATTCATTTATGAATTTAAAAAATATTTTTTGTATCCTGCATATGCCAAATACAGTGATCAATAAACAGAGATAAAATGTAAGTGACACAAATGTGCTCTCTGCCATCAGAAAAGTTAGGCATTATATAAATGATTAGACAAGTAGGTAATTATAATTGCCATAAGTGCCACCGAGAAAAAGTACAGGTATTGTGAGAATGAATCATAGTATGCCTAACTTAGCCTTCATGAAAAGAGGAAAATTAAAAGGATGATTTCCTAGAGGAACATTTCCCAGAGGAAACAAACTAAAAAAATATCTTTTGAAAAAAATTTTTTGAGAGAGTGAGAGCAAGTGAGCGAGCATGCTTGTGTATGCATGTGTAAGCCAGGTAAGGGCAGAGGGAGAGGGAGGGAGAGAATCTTAAGCAGGCTCTTCAGCATGGAGCCCAAAGCAGGGCTCAATGCCCTGACCTTGAGATCATGATCTGAGCCAAAATCAACAATAGGATGCTTAACTGACTGAGCCACCCAGGTGCCCCTCAGAGGAAGTAAATTTTAAGTATAACCTTAAAGATAAGATTAAGTTGATGAACTCTTGGGGAGAAGAATTCTAGGTCAAGGGAGCAGTCTGTGCATAAAGTGTACCTTAGGATAGAACAGAAGGATAACCAGGATGATTGGACTGTAGTGAAAGAGGGGAAAATAGTAGGAGATGAGACATGATGAGCCAGATCTGTTGTGTTCTATTGAAGACATAGAAGAGCATGCTAATTACAGTAGGAAACACTGGATAATTTTAAGCCAGTAAATAATATGATGACATTTTTTATTAAAAATTATATCCTTCCAGGTGCTATGAGAGGGTATTTGATATGGATTATGCAGGAAAATCTTTTAAGAGGTTATAGTAATAGTTCAGGCAAGGGATGATTTGGATTAGATTAATGTCAATGAGGAGAAAAAGAAGTAAACGGATTAAACATATATTTACAAACCAAGAAGATTGTGGCCATAGAGGAAGAAGCAAATATAAAATATCACATCTAGGTTTCTGGTATAAATAGAAACTGGTATCATTAACTAGATATAACAGGGGAAAGTGGAGGAAATATATTTTGGGAGAAAAGTCAGGAGTTCAATTGTGGACTGCCTGAGTTTTGGTTGCCTGTTAGTTACCTAAGTGTAAATTTAAATAAGTAGCTTGATGATCTGGACCTCAGAAAAGACATTTTTCCTGAAGATGTCAGTTTGGATTCATTATACATGATATGTCAAATTATTAGAGGGCATAAAAACACCTAGGGGGAGAGAATGAAATAAGAAGAGATTTCCTATCTTTTAGTCTTTTAAAGATGATAATAAAAATGTTTCATTGGCAAAACGACTGAAAAGAAATGAACAGAGAAGCCAGAGAAAAGGAAATAAATTTGTGTCTCAGAAACCAGTTTTTAAGTTGGCCAAGTAAAGAATCACTAAATGTGTGACAGAAAGCCAAGAGGCTGAAAAGAATGATGTGCAAGGGACTGACCAATTCAGTACCCTCTATTTTTGTATATTGACTGTACTTTCTTAGTCAATCTCAATGGAATGGGTGGCTCAGTCTGTTAAGCATCCGACTTCGGCTCAGGTTTGTGGGTTCGAGCCCCGTGTCGGGCTCTGTGCTGATAGCTAGCTCAGAGCCTGGAGCCTGCTTTGGATTCTGTGTATCCCCCTCTCTCTGACCCTCCTCTGCTCACACTGTCTCTCTCTCTCTCTCTCAAATAAATAAAACATTAAAAAAATTAAAAAATATATTTTTTAAATTTACATCTAAGTTAGTTAGCATACAGTGCAACAGTGATTTCAGGAGTAGATTCCTTAATGCCCCTTTCCCATTTAGCACATGCCCCCTCTCACAACCTCTCCAGTAACCCTCTGTTTGTTCTCCATATTTAAGAGTCTCTTACGTTTTGTCTCCCTCCCTGTTTTTATATTACTTTTGCTTCCTTTCCCTTATGTTCATCTGTTCTGTGTCTTAAAGTCCTTATATGAGTGAAGTCATATGATATTTGTCTTTCTCTGACTAATTTTGCTTAGCATAATACCCTCTTAGTTCTGCCCACACAGTTGCAAATGGCAAGATTTCATTCTTTTTGATTGCCGAGTAATACTCCATGGTGTGTGTGTGTCTATGTATATATATATGTATATATGTATATATATGTACATATATGTATATATATGTACATATATGTATATATATGTATATATGTGTGTATATAAAAATGTGTATATATGTGTATATATATGTGTGTGTGTGAGTGTGTGTGCCCCTTCAAAACAGTATCCTGTATCCCTTTAATAAATACCTAGTAGTGCAATTGCTGGGTTGTAGGGTAGTTCTGTTTTTAACTTTTTGAGGAACCTCCATACTGTTGTCCATAGTGGCTGCACCAGTTGACATTACCACCAGCAGTGCCAAAGAGATCCTCTTTCTCCACATCCTCACCAATATCTGTTGTTGCCTGAGTTGTTAATGTTAGCCATTCTGACAGGTGGGAGGTGGTATCTCATTGTGGTTTTGATTTGTGCTTCCCTGATGATGAGTAATGTTGAGAATTTTTTTATGCATTGGTTGGCCATCTGGATGTCTTCTTTGGAGAAATGTCTTTTCATGTCTTTAGCCCATTTTTTCACTGGATTATTTGTGTTTTGGGTGTTGAGTTTGATAAGTTCTTTATAAATTTTGGATACTAACCCTTTTTCTGATATGTCATTTGCAAATATCTTCTCTCCTTCTTTCAGTTGCCTTTTAGTTTTGCTGATTGTTTCCTTCACTGTGCAGAAGCCTTTTATTTGATGAGGTCCCAATAGTTCATTTTTGCTTTTGTTTCCCTGGAGACATGTTGAGTAAGAAGTCGCTGTGGCCCAGGTCAAAGAGGTTTTTGCCTGCTTTCTCCTTAGGATTTTGATGGCTTTCTGTCTTACATTTAGGTCCTTCATTCATTTTGAGTTTATTTTTGTGCATGGTGTAAGAAAGTGGTCTAATTTCATTCTACATGTTGCTATCCAGCTTTCTCAGCACCATCTTTTAAAGAGGCTGTCTTTTTTCCACTGGATACTCTTTCCCACTTTCTCAAAGATTAAGTGGCCATACATTTGTGGGTCCAATTCTGAGTTTTCTATTCTATTCCATTGGTCTATGTGTCTGTTTTTGTGCCAATGCCATACTGTCTTGATGACTACAGCTTTGTAGTAGAGGTTAAAGTCTGGGAGACATGTTGAATAAGAAGTCCCTGTGGCCAAGGTCAGAGGTTTTGTCTACTTTCTCCTCTAGGATTTTGATGGCTTCCTGTCTTACCTTTAGGTCTTGCATCCATTTTGAGTTTATTTTTGTGTATCGTGTAAGAAAGTGGTCCAGCTTCATTTTTCTGCATGTCACTGTCCATTTCGCTGCCCATTTTTCCCAGCATCACTTGCTGAAGAGAGTGTCTTTAGTTCATTGGATATTTGCTCCTGTTTTGTCAAAGATGAGTTGGCCAAAGATGTTTGTGGGTCCATTTCCGGGTCATTCTAACTTATTTCTAACTTTTTAATTTATTTATAAATAAATGTCAGTAAATTAAATTAATACAGAAATCTATAGACATTGGTATCTAGAATTATTAGATTTAATAAATCATAAAAGTATGTGAGAAAATGCTTAGTGCAAATAAAGTTCAATGTTTGTGAAGTCATTATTATTTGATAATGGATGTGTAATCAAATTCCTATTATCCATTATCTATAATAAAATCTGTTATTTGATATTTTATACATAATTGGTATTTGTATGCACAGTGAAATTTATTATTGAGTAGTTACTTAATAACATATAAATCTGTTTCTTCTTAGAATTTGAACTAAGTTGATCTATTTCACCATGCTGGAATATAAAATAGGTTCATGTTATGTTCAATTTTTAAATTACTTTAAATCTCTGTTAAGAAGGGTTTTTTCCTCTCAGCATTAAGGAGTTAGTAAAAAAAATTTTTTTACATCAGCAAATGAAAATCAAAAATTTCATTTTTGGCAGAAAGTAATCTTTGTGTTTTTATGAATGACTTTCCTAGTGGGAGATAGTATTTTCTGAGTCATTAAAACATGATGAAACAGAAGTACTCAAAAAATCTGGTTGAATTTATTGATCAATCAATAAACATGTTTATTATAAACTTATTTTATATAAGCCCTGTGTTAGATATATATGATCCAACAGTGTGTAGAATGGTGCTAGCATTCATGAAGTTTATGCAATAATAGTAACTAACAACTTTTAGCCCTTGTTATGTTGAGGCACTAGACCATTCTTGCAGTTAATCAATTCTCACAGTATTCTTATGATGGAAGTATTGTTGTTAGTCATATTTTTATTCAACAAAGATATTGAGATTTTAGAAGCTTAAGTAATTTGGTTGTGGGCAAACAACAAATGTAAAGCACAAAACTAAACACCAGGATGTAAGAAATAAAAATGTTTTATTTCACTCGGTACATACACTGCCTCTCTCTCTTTACAACTCATTGGGAAGACAAGGAAGATATCGTTGAAAAATTAATACAAGGTAGGAGTAAAATATCTTTTAATTTTCTTTTTGTAACAATAATCTTTATTGTTAACCATTATTTGTGAAATTATTAAATTTTAAAATTATTAGAAATAATAATTTTATGAGATTTCTGAGTTTTTATGAAGAAGGAAAGTGACAGTGTAATCATTAAGAGTACAGAAATAGGTCACATCTTGGAAACTAGAAGTTAGAAAACTTAAAGACATCATGGTTTTTTATCATCTCTGGCAATCATCTCTATAGTAGATTTGAACAAATTAGTTTTAAACTACCAGAAGTTTATGAGTCAGTTAAGAGAATTCTCAAAGGGCTGAGGAGAATCTCCCAGAAGAAAACAAAATAAAAACAATAGTTAGAGTTATTGGAATTAATAACAGTTAATGAGTGTTCTGTCTTGGGCTGAACCTAAATGGAAATATAAGACAACTGAGAATTCAAGGTCAGGGTGTAGGTAGGGCTGTGGAGAGAATAAGACTTTACCACTTAAGAACAAATGAGTTTAAACACGAAGTCAGAGCAGATTGTCCAGCATGGGTAACCATAGGTCAAACTCTGCTGACCTGTACAGGTTTGACAAGCTAGGGAGGCAAAATCCTGAGAGACAGACAAGTAGTGCAGAATTTTTGAGAAAAGCTTAATGCACAAGTTTTTTAAGCCAAAGATCTGAAGTTGGAATTGAACTATTTATTCATCAAAGGCAGGCAGCTCAGTTCTATCTGCTCAACTCTATCACAGTGAGTGATAATTCCAACCTAAAGAATCAGATCCTCTGATACGAGCACACACTGTGCCATTGATTCATTCATCCATGCATTCAGCAAATATCATCTATGTGCCAGTCACAGGGATGAACACCAGACCTATGGTAAATGAAAGGCAAATGAAACAAATGTGGTCTTTGCTGGAGTGAAAGTTACATTATAGGGGAAAGTTAGGGATTAAATGCATAATTAATTACAGTTTGGGTCAGCTGTAAAGGAAAGTTACTGAGTGTTTTCAGAATGAGTCACAGAAGGAACTATCTTCCTTTGCAAAGGGGTTAAATAGAAGATAGAGCCTGAAAGATGAGCCAATTAGCTTAAACAAATATTTGGAGAAAAATCATTCCTAACAGAAGGGGAATAACTTCTTTAAGTTAGGAAGAAACAGAGAGATGACCTGAGAGGAAAAGATAACAGGAGAAGTTAGAGACTTAGTTGGGGGCTGTAGGACATTGTATGTAATGATGAGGACTTTTAATATTATATTAATTGTAGTGGAAAACACTGAATATTTTTAAGCCAGTAAACAAAATGATGACATTTGCATTTTGAAAGATTCTTTTAGGTGGTCACATATGGTATTTCATATGGATTAGCAGGCACAAGAGTGGATCTGGGGAGATCACCCATTTCAGTAGTCTAAGCCAGAGAGGATGAAAGCTTGAACTTGTTATTGACAATAAAGATAAAGGAAAAAAAAAAAAAAGGAAACAGATGAATTCAGTATATAATTAGGAGGTGGGAAATAGACTTTAGGTATGAGTACATGGTGTAGGGCACCATGTACCAGAATAGGGGAGTCAGGAGGAAGACCCACTTTGGAAAAAGTATTGAGAATTCAGTTATCAGAGTGAGATAACCAATTGGAAATATGAAGCTGATGTGTCTAAACTTCTGAAAAGAGATCTTGCCTAGAGACACAGTTTGAGTTCATGAGCATATAAATGATCTTTCAAGTATAAAAGATGATTCCTCTGCTTCTGGCATGAGCAGATGAGTGGATGATGGTACCATTTCCTAACATAGAGAGGTATAAAGGAAAACCAAATTTAGAGAAAATTGATTTCATTTGTGAACTGCCTGAGTTTGAAGAGGATTGTGAGATACCCCAGTATAAACATTAAGCATATAAGTAGGCTGATGGACCTGGCGTTCAGAAAATGTCTTTTAGCTGGAGATATAAGCTTGACTTCATTACGCATTATCTGTAGAGTTAGGAGAGTGCATGAGAATACTTAGTGAGAACACAACATGAGAAACAGAGATCAGAGGAGGGAATAGAGCATGACTGGAGAGAGACATCTTTAGGGCTACAGATATTTAAGGGAAAATAAAGGAGCTGATAATGAGAGAGAAATGCTAGAGAAGCAAGGAAGGAACCAGGAGAGTACACTACCCTAGTTTCAAATAAATAAATGTTTTGGCTATTAGGGCTTGGACAGAACACTGAGGAGTCAAGAAAGGGGAGGTGAAGTAGACATGTACACTTCACTGTCTTCTATCATTTTTGGATAATCAGTTGTGGTGGTTGTTGTCAACATCCACTGATTTTTCAAGGTACAAACTTTGGTGTTCCCAACATTGCATCTTCTATCCCTCACATAGAATCAGTCAGCAAATCCTATGGATTCTATGTCAGAAAACTCTTTGATCTCTTCTTGCTTCTTTAGGCTTACAGTCCATGTCTCCTTTCAGATTCAATTCATATGTCTTCACCATTTGACTACAGTATACATTTTTTAAGTTTATTTATTTAAGTAAGCTCTATTCCAGGGATGCCTGGGTGACTCAATCTTAACCAACTTCAGCTCAGGTCATGATCTCACAGTTCATGAGTTTGAACCCCGTGTCAGGCCTTGTGCTGACAGGTCAGAGCCTGGAGCTTGCTTTTGATTCTGTGTCTCCCTCTCTCTTTGCCCCTCCTCCACTCATGCTCTATCTCTATCTCAGTCTCAAAAATAAACAAACATTAAAAACATTTAAAAAATAAGTAATCTCTACTCCTAACATGAGTCTTGAACTAACAACCCCAAGATCAAGAGCTACATGCTCTAATGACTAAGCCAACCAGGTCCACCTTATTATTTTTTAAAAAATTTTTAATGTTTTATTTATTTCTGAGAGAGAGAGAAGAGGAGAGAGGAACGAAAGGGAGGGAGAGGAGAGAGAGACAGTGTGAGCCGGGGAGGGTTAGAGAGAGAGGGAGACACAGAATCCGAAACAGGTTCCAGGCTCTGAGCTAGCTGTCAGCACAGAGCCTGACACGGTGCCCCAGGTCCACCTTATTTTTAAGCAACTGCAGTGTACATTTTAAGTCTCATCTCCTCAGTCTCCAATCCTAAAATATCCTATGTTTCTTGTTCTTTTTGATAATCCACAATATATTTTATTGTATATTGTAGGTTAAGTGTAAAAGGACAATAAGGACTAAAGTAATAATACCTATCACCAGAATAAAGCATGCTCCTTTTTCTTTCAGGTCACCAATCTGGAAATTTGAGTCAGTGTAACTTATAGTAGATACAGATGGAGGCTTTATTGCCACTTTGGTTAAATTTAATTTACAACTAATTTCAGATATTTCAAGGGGTAGGATAAAGCTTAACTATAGTAGTGTTTGAGATATGAGTGTACAGAGTTCCCAAAGAACTCTGATGTTAGACATTTTCCAAAGAGCTAGTTTAAGAAAACCTTAAGGGGTGCCTGGGTGGCTCAGTTGGTTGAGCATCCGGCTTCTGCTCATGTCATGATCTCACGGTTCGTGGGTTCGCGCCCCGCATTGGGCTCTGTGCTGACAGCTGGCTCAGAGTCTGGAGCCTGTTTCAGATTCTGTGTCTCCCTCTCTCTCTCTGACCCTCCCCTGGTCATGCTGCTCTCTCTCAGAAATAAATAAAACATTAAAAAAAAAAAAAAAGAAAACCTTAAGATGATGCTAGTCTGTGCAAAAGCTAGTGCCACCCTCGTATGAAATTGAAGCTTTCTGCTATACCCAAATCAAAGCATATCAATTTCAAAGATTCTGAGATAGTCTGATAAGTGCTCCATATTTGGAGGAATTTACAGATTTCAGTTAAGACTAAGTAGAAGTGGACCTCCATCATCCTTCTCATACACTGGCAGAATCTCATTATCATTCTATATCCCTGTATATTTTTTAAGTGGAATCTGTAATGCTTATTTGCTATCTTTATCTATCTATCTATCTATCTATCTATCTATCTATCTATCTATCATCTATCTATCTATCTATCTATCTATCTATCTATCTATTTTGAGAGATAGAGAGAGAGTGTGTGGGGGTGTACAAGTGGGGGAGGTGTAAGAGAGAGAGGGAGACACAGAATCTGAAGCAGGCTCCAGGCTCCGAGCTGTCAGCACAGAGCCCAATGCAGGGCTCGGTTTCACAAACTGTGAGACTGTGACCTGAACCAAAGTTGAACCTTAACTGATTGAGCCACCCAGGTGCCCCTAAAATATAATTTATTTCAATGTAGGTTTATATCATTAAATTATTAATACTGATTGTATTTAAAATTGGCTTGCCAGATACCTAAAAATTAAAATAGACTTTTAAAAGCTGATATGGTCTGGCTCCAGTAGACCTTCTCAACCTTTTGGGACAAGGATCATTAAATTCCCAGCCCTGAGCTGGATTTTGATCCATAACCCACATCAATGAATATTTGCAAAAGGCCTCACTCAAATCAACATTATTTGGATTAGAAGAAAGCCAGGTTTCTTTGCATTCACACCTGTATGCCCCAGACCCCTCTTTTTTTCCTCTGTTTCATAAACCTGTTGTTCTTTGTATCACTAATAAGGATTATTTTTCAGACATAATTATTACTGGCTTATGTAATGTCCTCTCTACTCAAGGGTTTTGCACTTTGTAGTTTTGCACTAAGAAGGCAGTCTAGGTCATAGGTTATCCTTATAAATTAGAACTTGTGGTTCCTACTTTAAATTGCTTATCTGTTTTTAATTTAAACCCTCATGTATTTCGGTAAAATATCAGTTTGTTCAGAAAAATCCCTACATTCACTCCCTAAAACTAAAATATTAGTTATATTTTCAAGATGCTCTTATGAGTGCCCCTTTAATTTCATAGGACAAACATCTATGATGAAATCTTATCCCGGAAATTATAGTTGCACATTTAAAGATAAAACTCTGTATGAAAAAGCAAAGTTGATTGCCTTATGTAATAACTCCACAAAAACAAATATTTCAGAACAGAATTTGCCGGTACATTAATATCCTGCTTTGAGACTTAGCTGTTGGTAGAAAATAAAATGTGTTCTGAGGTATTCATATCAAAAGAAACTTATACAGCATTGCTTTCTTAAATGAAAATATAACATTACATTTTATAGTTTGAAACTGGTCAAATAAGAATGGAAAGAGTGTGAGTCTTATTCTGAAATAGGTTTGCAACTTATTTCTGAAATAGTTCTAGATCTGTAGAAGTCTGCATCACTACAGATCGGTTGTATAAAAAATGTAATCTCTGTTGTTTGCAGTCAGAACAGTGGCTATTTGGGGGAGGTAGTGGAGGGTGGAGGTTTAATAATGTGTTGTTTGTTGATCGGAGTGCAGGGGACATAGCTGAATCAGTTTGTGGAAATTCAGCAAGTTAAATGTACGTTAATATGAAATATAGCATAATTCAAGTTTTAAAATATTTGTGTATATATGCACATCCTACATAAATGCACACAATATATACTTGTGCTTTCTAACCATGATGTGGTTATTTGAAAAATATCTGTTTAGCAGTTTTAATGAAGTACCTTTTTAGTAGTAATGAGGCTTAAACTTACATAAAGTCTACGAAACCAGTTTCTATTTTAAGATATCGTACAATCAAATATTATGGTAAATGTATCATCTTTTTTGTTGGCATTTGTTCACTCATAAATTCATAAAATCAACCTTTTTCCCCATTAAACCTTCTTGAGAAGTTACTCATGGGTTGGATAGTTCTTTTCAAAAGCTTAAAAATCCTTGGGGCGCCTGGGTGGCTTAGTCGGTTAAGCGTCCGACTTTCGCTTAGGTCATGATCTCGCGGTTCGTGGGTTCGAGCCCCGCGTCGGGCTCTGTGCTGACTGCCAGCTCAGAGCCTGGAGCCAATTTCAGAGTCTGTATCTCCCCCTCTCTCTCTGACCCTCCCCTGCTCACGCTGTCTCTCTCTCTCTCCTAGAAATAAATAAAAAAATTAAAAAATAAATAAAAAATCAAAAGCTTAAAAATCCTTAAAGACCTAAGAGGATAGAGAATTCTGTTGAACAAAAAATTGAGACATAGTAGTTGGCCTAAATTATCTTGAGACTAGAAATATATTTGGACTAAACTATTTTGTAAGTATTTAAATTTGTTACTAGAGAAGACAAGCAGGATATCATTTTTAAAGCTCTTTCCTGATGTGTGTCTAGAGACAGATGGGCATATACCCAGAGCTGTTCAGTAGATCTCATGGGGTGGGACTGGTTGCTGATGTCTTGACTTGAAGTTCAATATACCTTCCTCTGAGAGCATTTAGTTACTTAAAAAGAAAAACTGTCATAAATAGGTGATAGGGATTAAATTGTGCACTTGTTATGAGAACTGAGTGATGTATGGAAGTGCTGAATCATTATATTACCCCTGAAACTAATATTACACTGTGTGTTAACTAACTAGAATTTAAATAAAAACTTAAAAAAAATCCTTGCCTCTCTTAAAATAACTGAAAGTAAATATGATTAAATAAGGATTACAATAATTATTTAGGAGATATTATACCTTCACAGATTTAAAAGGCTTTACATTCTATTTTTTCAATTGTATCTGTAACCATTAGTAGGATTCTTTGTACCTTCATTTTACATGGAGAGTGAACTATAATTGGGTCATTTTTTAATTATTATTTTTTAAATCTGTATACAAGTTAGTTAACATTTAGTATAATAATGATTTCAGGAATAGAATTTAGTAATTCATCACTTACATATAACATCCAGTGTTCATCCCAACAAGTGCCCTCCTTAATGCCTTGCCCATTTAGCCCATCCCCACCCAAAACCCCACCAGCAACGCTCAGCTTGTTCTCTGTATTTAAAAGTCTCTTGTGGTTTATCTCCTTCCCTGTTTTTATATTATTTTTGCTTCCTTTCCTTTGTTTATCTGTTTTGTATCTTAAATTCCACTCATAAATATATGAGTGAAATCATATATTTGTCTTTGACTGACCGAATTCTCGTAGCATAATACTCTCTAGTTCCATCCACGTAGTTGCAAATGGCAAGATTTCTTTCTTTTTAATCTCCTAGGAAAGTGTCTTGGCCAAATTTCTTAACGTTTCTTTGAGCAGAACCCTTCATGACAAGTAGAAGGAAGTGCTGTACTAAGCACTGCTTAGTCTTATGGGATATGTTTAATATATATTAGAAGTTTCCCCTTTTGCAATCAACTTGTAAATGATGTCAAGAGAGCAAGTTAACATAGGGCGTTCAGTTCATTTTATATCCTAGATCTCAGGGTTTTAGCCTCTACCTTCTTTTCAGTGCACAGTTTCAACTCTGAGTTATTTCTTTGACTTCCTTAAACAACTACAGTTGCTCCCAAACACCTTAGTGAGCTACAGTTTCATTATCAAAATGTCTCCTGTAAATTCTTTAAGTATCCAATTCTTCACTGACTCTTCATTTTGTTGGCTAGTTTATCCCTCCCTTGCTGTGTGTAACATAATCTCATGTCCCCATCTTTTATGATATCAGTCATTCTTATATCCTTTGAGTAGGAGTGAGAGATGGACACTGAGTTACTCAAGTCCTGAAAACCTTCCAGGATTCCTCCCTACATCTTCATAGTACTTGGTCCCCCTGACTCTAATGTTTAAATATCTCTAGAATATTTGCCTTTTGTTCACATCCCTGTATCTGGCTTGTTTGGGTCCTCATCACTTCTGGTGGATTCCAAGTCATATTCTCTTAAGCATATTCTTTTCATCTGTTTACTGCTTCCAGTCTATCTTCCAGCCACAAAATCTGTCATATTATTCTCTTGATGAAATCTTTAAATATCTCTTTCTCTGCAGAATACCTTCAAACTCCTTAACAGTGCTAAAAATGTTCTATATAGTCAGAATTGTAACAAAGTTTTAAAAAGAATCTTATATAAATCAGATTTTATATAATTGTGCCTTATCACCTGACAAATGTCTATTGTATTCAGATTCTCATAACACATACAATTCAGTTTCTCAAGCATATTACGTGATATCCTACCTCCCCACAAATGCACATAGTTCTCTTCACTGAAAATGACTTTGTCTCCAAGATTGAGCTTTGGGGAAAAATTAATGTTTCTAAAGTCTTACTGAGTCAAGAACTGTGTTAGTGACATAAAGGCATTGCAATATTTGAATTTCCTAATAACTTTAAGATATTGTGTACATTTTAAAGATGAGGAAATCAAGGTGGAATTTAAACTCATCTGGATGACTACAAAAACTATATTTTTACTCTTATCTCTAAATTGCTTATTTAATTTTCACAGAAAGGTAGACATAGATATTTAATTTGACTTCTGCATGACACATATGATAACAAAGCTGATATTCAAGAAGTATGGTAGCATGTGCAAGGTGACATAAATTCAGAAAAGTGAATTTATTTTCAAATTTGTCAATCATTAAAACCCATGTTAGTTCCATTATACCACTCAATTTCTTTAAATACCACCACCTCCATGAATCATTTCCTAATGCCCTATGGGTAGCTGGTAATGCCAGTATTTCTTCTGTTACTATACCTCTATGCCTCATCTAGTGGAATAAAAGTGAACAATTAACACTTACTTAGCAGTTATTTAGCAGACAAGCACAGTGTCCTTTAGTAATTATCTCATTTGCATATCTTAAAGTATATCAAAGTGATTATATTTATCACTCTGCATCTATGTGTTTACCTGTTTTCATCATTACAGTATGATTACTTTGGAGGCAGCCACTGACCTGTACATATTTATTTTCCTAGCATCTGCACAATTTGTTTCTTGTAGAGGGCACATAATGAATATGTTTAATTAAATGAATATGTTATGATTAGGGGATGGTTATAGTATTGGTAGGACAGAGCAAGAGAAGAAGGAGTGTCTTAAATTTCAGAGAACAAATGCAGCCTTCTCCTACATTCCTTGAGCTCCGAAATGTAGAAATTTGGTAACCTCAGTTTTTTTTAAGGCTGCATGGCATTAGGTTTTCTTATAATGGATGTAAATTATGCATTTTTTCCAAATGACAGTCTAGTAAGTCTAGTAAGACAGTCTAGTTAAATATCTTAGTAGATATCACAAGTTTAGTAGACTAAATATGTTTTGATTTATTTGCAAATTTTGATCCATTTTATTGACCCTAATTGTACATTATAGAATTTACTTTGTATTTTATATGCTTTATAAATTCAAAATATTAGAAAGCCTCTTGATCTGCAAAGAGATTAAATTCATCTCAAAATCTCCATCTCTGTTTTCCATCTATTTGAAAAGATCAGTCAAATGTGTTTCTTAGGCATAGCCAGACTTCTGGAAGGTGGAAATTCATTCTTATTACAGCTTTTGGGTTTGTTTTATCTAAGCGTATAATTGGCTACTTTTCCTGAATTGTTTTGATTCAAGGCTTACTTGTGGTTCCCGCTCTGAAGTTTTAGAGTTTTACCACCCCAATAACTTTCCTCATGCCATATTCTTCTTTGTAGACTTCTACTGTTGGTCTCTTCTAGGTTGATGAGGTGTTTGTGTGTATGTTTCTCATCTCTTTCCCACCTTTAAGACAACTGAATGTGGAAATTCACCAAGTAAACACAAAGTTGTTATTTTCATTGTAGACTTGGGTCTTGAGTATTTTTTTAAATTTTTTTTTTAACGTTTTATTTCTAGGAGAGAGAGAGAGACAGCGTGAGCAGGGGAGAGTCAGAGAGAGAGGGAGACACAGAATCCGAAGCAGGCTTCAGGCTCTGACCTGGCAGTTAGCACAGAGCCCGACGCAGGGCTCGAACCCACGAACCGCGAGATCATGACCTAAGCGAAAGTCGGATGCTTAACCAACTAAGCCACCCAGGCGCCCCGGGTCTTGAGTATTTTAATGCGAGAAGAGATACTGACTTTCTTCTCACTCACTGCAGGAGAGATGAACTAAGCTCTTCCTATCCGCCTGGTTATTCATTATTGAATTACCTCACTTCAGAGAGATTAAATTTCTAAAGTTTCCATGAGTAATTATTTTACTTTATGTCAGCAATTTGTATCTCCAAAATGATTATACCTTATATCCTCATACCTGATAACTTACATTTTAAAGTTTTCAATTTTCTATTATTTTAAAATGAGATGCTGTTTTCATACAAAACTCCTTCTATGGGTGATTTATTTGATGAAACTCTTAGCAGCATAGTAATCCTTAGCTGTGACCTCTATAATTTTTAAATGTTTGAAGCCTTCCAATCTTCTCTTTAAAGAAAAAAGAATATTACTCAGATAAATATTATAAAATAAGATCTACTATGTAGTTCACTTGAAGTTTATTAGCTTAGAGACAGTATATATAAATATCCAAATAGAATCTGCCCAAGATAGAACAAAACATTATGGAATATGGAATATTCCACATTTATTATTTATTATATAATAAATACAGTAAATGGATGGTTAATTTCTCAGACGGCCATTCAGCGTATGTTAGCGTCTTCTTGATCAGTTAAGTGTAATCATCTTTTCTGTGACCTAGTAGGCATGCTCGTACATGCCTTTGAAGGAAGAAATGTTTCCCCGAACTTCTCTAAACTCCATCAATGTTGTCATCAGCACTCCTACTACCCTCACAGGCTATTACCAATTGCTCCTGGTTTATTGACTGGAAATCACTGTGATCACGCTTCCCCCAAGGCTGAACTGCTCCTTGTGCGATGTAACTTGTAGATGGCAAGCCTTGGTTATATTCTGACAGTTATTCTCTACTCTAGTCTAGCCCTGAGGTATGCACTTGCAGATTTCACTCGGATCTTACAAATAGTCAGACGTGACAACATCAAACTATGATACTTGTGAGTGTGTATGTGGTACCTATGTGTATGTCTAAAGAGAGGCTGTGGAAAGACACGGTATTAAAGCTTCTAAATGATCTTAACAACATCATGTTTAGTCTTCTTTTGATGGAAAAAGAAAGCTTAATTAATTTTTACGCTGAAGATACTTTGGGAAATATGCAAGCATTTATATACTTTGCTATTTTACATGGCTCTCTCACTCTAGGATTTTTGCAAATATTATTATGACATTTACAAATGCTACCTGTATTTTCCCTTGATGAATATCAGCATAATTAAATGTACATTTTCTTTTAAAACCTGCTCTTTTGAGGCAGTGAAAAAAGAATAATAGAAACCACAGTGGGAATTTAGAAGCTTAAATTCTAAGAGAAAGGGCTCTCAGAACTACTGACACTCCCAGAAACAAAGGTGCTTACCATCCAAAATACTTAGCAATGATGAACATAGGTACCCACTATGATGATTTTAAAAAACTTCTGCCACATTATTCAAATTAATTATTTTTAAATTAAAGTCTTCTAAGAAAAGTTATCCACATGAATCCAGGTAAAAATCTCCTATGATTTGTAGCCATACATTACAATTTTTTTTTTCTTAATTTTCAGTTTAGCCTGTTGATTTTCCAGAAATAGTAGGGGAAAAAATCAACTCTGTATATTTCACTTATAATGTAAAATATTCAGTCTAAATCTGCAGAAAGTATGTCTTTTGAATAAAAGAAGGCAGATCGTAAAGCATTTCTGCCAGAGAGTCCAGTTTAAACATTCTGCAGTATGCAAATGTTATCTCCTCTATGTGAGCGTTTTCGCTGAGTGGATGTTGCAGAGTTGTAGCCTTCTGCCTGTGATTTAGGTTGTAATTTTATTTGTGGAAATAAACCAGTTGCGGAGCTTCAGTTGTCTTAGCGATGAGGTGATCAATAGCCCATTACTGGATAGAACAGCAGCTACAGGAAGTGCATTGAAGATTTTAATGCATGAATTATGCATGCGGTGCTCATTCTTTAGTCTCAGAACAGAATGACAGGGTTTGTGAAGTCGCCTCAGATAGTTTCTTGCATTAAGTGACTGCAGTGAAATGCTTAATATTTTCAGGCATAGAAGCAGCATTGACTCAGGCCAGCCGAATTTGGAAGATGTAAATCCCCCAGCTCCCAGCACAGAATGCTTGATTTGAAAGTATTGCTATGTAGAGAGCCAGCTTCACTGTCATCTAACCTGCTCTTCCCAGAAGGTTGGCTGAAGGATGGGAGCGGCTGTGCCTGCCTCTGAGGTCACAGCTTGAAGTCCTTTTAACTTGCTTTCTGCTGCAGGAGAGAGTAGAATTGTGGTAGAACTGTCTCCGCATTCATTCAAATGGAAAATTTGCAATAAATACTATCCCCAGAACAACAGATAACTCAGCATATCAGGTAAGTGCAAGGCTTTTCTCTAGGTTAGGTAATTGTTAAGTGAGAATGTGCTGAGTTAGGATAACGGTGATGCGGTATTAGTAACGTTGACTCAGACCTCAGTATTGCGATGCAGCATCAGGGTTCTGAATTGTTTTGTTCATTGAAAGGTGACTTTGTTTTATATTTCTGACAGTATTGTGCCATAAGATATCTTATTTGCATGCAAAAGCTTTTCAAGAACGTACCAGAGCCCCGATGTGTGTGTCTTGGATAGATAGCCTGAAAATTGGGGAGGGGCAGCGCTGAGCGTGAGCTGAATCAATAAAAAAAATTATCTCCTTCTGGAGAAGTTTTAGCAGGGCTGTGGTATTCGTTTGGCTCAGATTATTTCCTTAATGTTAACATTTTCAAATTATGTTGATAGATATTGGTAGATGCCAAAAATGTTCAATCCTTCTACCAGAAGTAGAGAATAGCACGGAGGCACTCAAACTCAAATACTGTGTGTTGCATACAAATTGAACAGATGGAATTGAAATAATTTGGAATAGCATGTCCTTGAAGGAAGACCTTGTTGTCAGAAACAAAACAGTTTGACTTCTACCTGGAGTGTTTTGTTTTCTTTCCTCTTGTCCAGAGTGTCTTACTTTAAAAAAGAGTGGCTAGATTGCATATTTTGAAATTATCCCCCCCCTCCCAAAAAAAAGTTTTATTTTTTTCTTGATGTTTTAAAACTTAAGCTTATGGAATTATAGAACCCACTCTATAAAAGCCAAATAAAGTCCACAAAAACTCTGAAAAACTAAACAGCAAAAATAATAGACTACTCTATTTACCAGTCTTTGTGAATTAAAACTGCTTGCTTAAATATCATGGCAAATAATTAATAGAAATGCAAATAATGTACAGTATGATATGAATTCTTCAACCTCTCTTTAGGGTGGGAAAATCACATTAAAATAGCATTTTAAGGATGATTTTAAACAGTAAATATGTACTGTTAATGCACATATATATGTATATATATACACATATGCATATATGTACACCTATGTATATATGCACATATACACTATAATATATAATTTATAAAACGTAATGTATGCAATATAACATGCATGTATATGTCCTTCTTCAAGGATGATGCTAAGATTTTAAAAATATGTTTGCTAAATAATCTATCAAGAACCAGTAATAGATAATGCTAAGTATACTTTGTGAAATAAGCATCACTGATTAAAAAAAAAGGAAGGAAGTATAGAACAATGATAATAAGAACACAGGGAAACTACTTTTCAAGCATTTCACAATGCATTTTAATTCTGTTGTGGTATTACTCCGTTACATTTGAGTTTCCTTTCAATTGCCTGATAGTATGGTGGCATAGAACTCACATTATAGAACGTGTTTAAATCTGCAAAACTGAGCTAGTTTAGTTACAGGAGGAAACTCACACGTTGACTTTTTCCTTAGGGTGGGGAAGATAGATCTGAAAGAGAGTTGCTGCCTATACATTTTGGAGTTCTGATGCTGAGTCATGGTGTACATTCCTGCTGAAATGCCTCCTGACTGAGGTGTCCCAACAACAGCTAGTAAAATAGAATTGAAATGAAAATGAGAAAGAATGGAGGGAGCAGAAACTTAGAGATATTTATTGCCCAAAGACACACTAAATTCTGAGTAATGAGTATAATGGCAGTGCTACTTGTTTGATCTGGCTGAGGTGACAGTAGAAGAAAAGCCTCCATGCTGGATGACAAGATTGTAGGAGTAAAATTAATGGGCTAACATGGGGAGATTGTATAAACAAAGGGGTCCGAGTAGGACCGCACTTGTTAAATCTCTCTGTCATTGTTCTAGTCTCAACTCAAGTCATAACTCAATATCACCGAAAATACATGATGGTTAGATAAAGAATATTTCCTGGATCATGTGAGGGAAATCTAAAATGAGACATACTCCGTTCCCAATTCTCACAGTAGTTGTAATTAATTTTTATAGATTGTCAACTGGGAGAAGCTAACAAGGAATTAATGAGAAAATTTCAATATTAACCACAATATATGAAGTGAGACACCAAAATGAGTTTAAATAATGATTATTATGGCAAAGCATAATCATATTAGATACAGTTAGGAAGAAGACTGAGGATACAAATGAGATATAATAAATGGAAAGAGGAAATGGAATGAGAAATCCATATAGCAGTGAAATATTAAATATAAGATTTTGAAAGAAAAATGTACTTAATGAATAATTGATATACATTATTAATACACCTTAAAATAAATTTATAAGAATTCTGAAATATGATTCACTAATGTAAGGCTTTGTAATTTACCTTAAAAATGTATTTTAAAGGTGACTTAGTAGAGTAAGTGAAGATAATTTAAAATGGTAAGCTGTCCATTTTCTTTTTAGTAAAATACTTATACTAATAAGGATTGTTTGCACATGTTATAATAAATCTAAGTAGAAAGCTATCTCTATCTGTACTTTTATATATCTCTATATTTTCTATATATATCCTAGCCATAAACTAGGATTGTAGAAAAGTTATGAATCTTTTAAATGGAAGATTGGAGACCAAAAACAGTTGAAGAGAGAGAATATGTCCATTTTCCAAACTTAAAACACACATACAAATTGATTCAATCTGAGTTTATATTTTTTATGACAAGGAAGTCCCTCCTCTACTTTTTAGTAGTTATGAAAAATTGTAAACTTTATAAAATCCAGAAATTTTTTAAAGTATGAATTCATGACAAAGAGTGACACCAAGAAATTGCATCTTCTCTTTTCTTCCTTTGGAGAAAATAATAAAATTAGTTTCTCCTTAAAATATATTCCTTAAGAAATTAGTTTATGAAATATTTTCCTTTTAAAAATGCTCCTAAAATTTGACTCTGAGGGATCTGTCATTTTAATACAGCTTCATGAATGCTTCAGCAATGTCTTCCCTCTGATTATAAATAAAACTTTACTCTATTTTTCATTGCTTTCTAGTCACTTTCCTCTGAAAAAAAAAAAAAACAACTCAGTGTAATGAAGAATTTATTTAAAGATCTTCCTGTTTGCTCTTGCTAGGGATTCTGGTTCTCTAGATGTGAAAAAAGAAGAGGGACGATGCCTTCACTAGAACAAATAATTCAAATGTAGGAAAAAATGTACAAATTAGTGTCATCTAAAATATTTGGTAAAAGTTGAAGTGTCATAGGACAAATAAGGAACCATAATCAACATTTTTAAATGGAGGCCAGGAGAAGAATATACCGAAAAGCATGGAAGCAAAAATGAATATTTTATATTCCAGCATCAGAATTGAAATAGAATTGGATTGGTAGAGTTGAGAATAAACAGGGTGGGAGCAGATTATTGAGACCCTAACCACCAGAATAACATGTTTAGGCTTGGTTTTATAGAGATTGGGCACTCAACATATGTTGTTTAATCCCGTTGGGGGCATTTAATGGTCAAAAATTTTCTGACCCCTGATGAATGCTGAACATTTTTAAATGATTATTCATTCTAATTAAATATTGTATTTATTTTCCCTTTTTATTTTCTATATTCTAATGCCTTACTTTGCTGACCCTGGGGGTCTTGCCCTTCCCGAGGTTAGCCAATCACTAGTTAGTAAACAATCACCCTTGAGTGAACGTTCTGAGTGCAAACCAAGCAACCAGGAGTCCACACCTTAAACCACCTTCTTTATCAAGATACTCACACTCTGGCCAATTTCATCCTGCCCTAAATACCCCTGGGATCTGTACCAGACAACTAGGGATGGGTCTGGTGCCTCTAGAGCTTCCTGAAGTAATTCAAACTAGCCCTCCTAAATCTACTTGTATCCTGCCTCCTTCCTAAGAAAGCCACAATAAAAGCTTTTTGCCTATAGTTCCTCCTCTCCTTCTGCACCTCTTGATTGACCCCAAGCATGGTATGCCCTGCCCCCTTCTCTTGGGATCGATGAATATAACAAATATATTTTCAATGGCAGCTCTCATCAGATCCATTGGCTTTACCATACCCAAATAATAATAAAACCTATATTAAAACAAAATGAAACACCTTTTACAGCAATTAACATCAATGGAAATGTTATATTCCCAGTATTTAAGATAAATGATTCAAGTCTTTAAAAAATAATTACCAATTTTTAAAACTGCTGTATTATTTCAGACTTAAGGTCAGATCCTGAGTGTATCTCCTCTAAACATAAGCTTATCTCTTTTCTCAGTTGTGGTTGATGGAGGGGATATCCTCTAGATATATGAGTGGACAATTAGAAGTTTTTAGTCTAATGGCAAGCTACATATGTCAAAGTTTCACCATTTCCCCGAGTCTGCTTTAACTTGTAGCATTTCTGCTGCATAAAAACAAGCATCCACCTCACCCAACAACTAAATCAATGTCAAGGGAAAATGCCACCTTATGCTCCTAAAATATCAAATTCTGAAACTGTAATTATCAAATGCTAGTGTTGTTTGTATAATGCCTTTGGTATCCAGTAAGCAACACAAATCCTAACTAAGAAATATTTCTGCTACATTAAGCCTACAAAATTGAATTGAATTGAATTGTCTTGAAAGTGTGGTGTCCAAGGAAAGGTTATTGGTAATCAGTAAATGCCAAACTTTGCAACAATGAACCAAAAACAATTAACCATAAGACTAATAAGAATTGGGCTACACAGAGGTAGTGCTCTGAAGAATATGTACCAAAAGACAGTAGTGATATCTTTCAGTGGTCCACTCTGTTACTTCAAAATACTATCACTGAAACAAATTGAAAACAGTAATTGACTTTAAAGGGTAGAAGAGTTAAAAAATTAAGTGTATGTTTGAACTTAATGGTTTTTAACTTCCCTTTCTACTTCAAGGTTGTATGATATGTTATGATTACAGTTACAGTAACCCTTTAAGAGATGAGCTTTTGATAAAGAAATTAAAGTGGAAAATTGAAGATGGTTTAGATTGAGAACAGGTTAGAAAAGGCACGAGTCATGCTAGCAGATGGAAGGGCAGCAAGGTAGGTGGCTGGGAGGGAATCTGGAGGCAGAACTGTGCCAGAAAGAACATAGGAATTTCAGCAGATGGAAGATGATATATTAGTTGGCAAGAAGAAGAGCTGGGTGACAAACAGGAGGATCTATTGAAGAACTGGGTGAGTAGGCAGCCAAGAGGTGAATTGGATGGACCAGTGATAAACAAAATAGGTCAGTAAGAGGGCACCCAAGTTCCAGAACAAGTAGGCAAGAATAGCAGAAATCAGTTATAATTGTTCCCTTTAACTGAACCTAGAAAATGACTTTTATTATAATTTTTAAAGTGCTTTGAAATCATGATGAATGGTGATCTTCCATGGGAGGAAAATTTTAGTAGAAAGTTCAAAGATGCTCACCACCTAGAAAATCTATTCTGTAAAATTATCATATGCATGAAATGTATGGTTTATTTCCTAGTTTGGTGTTTCCTATATTTGAATTCTGGCCTTGGCTTCACTAGTAAATGGGGATTTGGCTGGAAAACAATACTGAGGGGTAATATAAGTAAATAATAACTTTAACACCTACCAAAAAGAGAATTGATCAGTGTATGGAAATTTTGATTTAATTATGTTTAGAAAAATTCCTTATATTGTGTTGCCTATTTGAAAAAAAAAATCTTTTTTAATCTTTGTTTTTGAGAGACAAAGAGAGAGAGAGCATGAGCAGGGGAGGGGCAGAGAGAGAGGGAGACACAGATTCCAAAGCAGGTTTCTGAGCTGTCAGCACAGAGCCTGATTCAGGACTGGAACTCACAAACTGTGAGACCATGACCTGAGCCAGAAGTCAGACGCTTAACCTGACTGAGCCACCCAGGTGCCCCTGTATTGCTTAATAAAAGTGGTGATGGCAGTGCCTCAATGAACATAAAGATGATTAAAAGTCATCTGGTCTCTTTTCTGTCTTCATATTTATCTACCTTTAAATCACCATAGCCTTACATAATTATTTATGCTTACAAGTTAAGTAGAATAGTTTAACATAATTAAGTACTTTTTACATGACAGTTGTCACCATAAACAAGTGCAAGGCATAGTAAGGTTCGTATGAAGGTGTTGGCTTTACAGCTATTCTAATTGACCTTCAGATGGATACTTGGGTTCTAAACAAAAGAGATACATCCATTTGCCACATATATAAACTTTGAATTAACACCATTATTTCCTTTGTTTCTTCCATCTAAACTGTAAACTTATTTTTCTGATACATCAGCCATATTCCTCAGGTCAAACTATTGCTACCTATTTCACTATCCAAAGCCCTTATGCCAATATGCCTGAAAGTCTGATATTATTGCTGGTGTGATCATTTCTAAAACTTCTACATTCCAGAGCACATGACTGGCTTAGACAGTAGAGCACTGACTCTTGATTTCTCAGGATCATGAGTTCAAGGCCCATGTTGGGCATTGAGTTTACATAAAAAAAATAAAATATCTCCATTCCAATTAATCTCACACACAGAAGCAAAGATGATTTATCAAGGGTTATCTGGACTGTATGACTGTTCTTTTCAAGTGAAGCTTTTAGTTGCCAGTTTAATCCTCTGAATTAAACTTTTGAGTACAAGGCTAATAGCAGTATCTTCCCAAGTTCTAAGTAATTCTCTTCTGATGCGGAATCATATTTGGCAAATTCTACATATTTGCCAGCCACTATGCCAGACTTTGGGGATACAAGGATGAATAAAACATGAATCTTTTTGTCAAAGAGTTTATATTCTAGCGGAATAAACACTATATATATAAAAAACACAATATATATATAAATATTAGATACTATGGCACCATTTAATAGATGAAATAATGGTATGTACATAGATAATAGATATGTTTACCACACTACATAATTATGAATCTCTTGAGGTCACAGAACATACTAATTTATTAATTCAGCAAATGTTTATTAAGCCCCATCTGTGTGCAATGGCTATGCAAAGGGAAGTTTATTCGCTGTTGCCATGGACAGTGGTGTCTATTGAAAAAAAAGAGAGGAGCAAACAAAGTTTGTTGGACAAAGATAGCTCTTGTAAAGATGTAAACCAGGTACAATAGGTGCATATAAATTGGGCTCTAGGCAAAAGTAGGGGAAGGCATCAAGAATAAGTTTCTGAATGCAACAATCAAGGGGTAGTTAGAATAGTTTTAAAATATTTGTATGATGGTTTATTTATTATAGTTATAAAATAAATGGTGTTCACTAAAAAATTTAGAGGTTCACATTAAAAAGAGGTAGTTAATGAATACAGCTTGAAATGATAGAGGAAGCAAACTATGTGTTTAGTGCTGAGATACTTGCTTTAATCCATATTCTCAAGTAATCCTTTCTAGAAGACTATGAGATCCTCACTTTAAAGGGTAGAAAACCAGGACTGAGTTTACACTGCTATTAAAACTATAGGTTTAGGATTAGGAGATTAAAATATCTGTGCTATATCCCTATATCTCTGCTATTTTTTTTTTTTGTATGTTGCAGGAACCTTCAAATGTCAAAGCATGGATATATTCAATGATATTTTGGACTCTTATGTTCATAAGTGTGTTCTTCTATCTTTTATTTAACTAAAATGGACATACATAATATACCAGTGCAAACTTACAAATTCATTTTATTAAGATGTTTGCAATTAGAAGAAGGACAAGTATAATTTGAAAAGTAAACCATCCATAAACAAATTCTAAAAGACAAAAAGGTCACTTTGCTCAAGTGAGGAAAATTTGAATAATGGATAAGGAACAAAAAGACATGTGAGGAAATACATACATTTAACGAGATGCTCAATACATGGGCCAGTTTAAATGTCACTGAGTAGATTGTTGAGTAATAGGTTTTTATAAATTGATATTACCCAGTTTATTATTGTTTTCCCTAAAATATGAATTAGTGATAAGAACTTCTTCTATTACTTTTCCCTAGGAGGATGCTTTCAGAAGCTTCTTTCCTTCTAAACTACTTCAGGAGAAAATGTGATATTAATCAGGCAACTTCCTGTATGTTATTAAAGAATAGAAAGGGGATCACTTCTGTTTTATTGATCATTACATTCCTGGAGTCTAGAACAGGGCCTTGAACATAGTAGATGTTCAATAAATATGAATGAATGGTTACATGAATTAATGTTACCACATTTTATTAACTCTAGACACTATGTTTAAGTCACGCTGTTAAAATAATAGACTTTGGAGATCATATTTCTTATGTAAATGTACATCTCAAATGTAAGATGAATCCTGTAGTAGTAGGATTTTTTTTTATGACAGAAGTCTATCTTGACCTAAACTACACCTGTACCTGGCGATCTGAATGTCAAATCAACGATGTTATCTTCTTTATGAGCATGGTCTTCAATCTCAATGAAGACCAAATTTGCTATGTCTTAGGGAATATGCCTGACTACCAAGATTTATATATCTTTATGTCTTATAGCACTCTCTCTCCCACTACCATGATCCATCAGTATATTTTATGATAGTTTTCACAAGGAATATTATTGTAAATGGCAAGTTCAGGTAATTGGAGTGACCATACTCTGTGGTTTCTTTCTTCCTTTTTTTCTTTTTTTAACTGATAATTATTGATTAGAAATTCACATAAAAATTTTTGGTGTTTTAAAACATGAGCAGATATTCTGTCCAACAAAATATTGTGAATATTTTAATAAAAGGTAAGTCATATATTAGGTAGATTTTACATTATGTACATAGCAGGGATGAAAATAATTGAACTCTTTTAAACTATTTTACATAATATTAAAAAATGTTTTCATACTCCATGGCACAATCATCAATCTGTTTATGTCCGTCCTTATCCTCAGCATTTAGCACATTGTCTGATATATTGTAAACAGTAGGTTAATATTTGTTACTAATATATTGATAATAAGGTCTTCTTGACTTACATATTTAATTCATAATAATTATAATAAAATAGATCATAATGAGGCAGTAGTACTGTTAATAAAGTATTAAAAAAGTGGTAAATATATTCAATATTGTGACCTATTCAAGAATGAATGACAAATTATATAAAACACTATATTTAGAAAGAAATGACCTGTGGGGCCCCTGGGTGGCTCAGTCGGTTAAGCATCCGACTTCTGCTCAGGTCATGATCTCATGGTTCATGGGTTTGAGCCCCATGTCAGGTTTTGTGCTGACAGCCAACTCAGAGCCTGGAGCATGTTTCGGATTCTGTATCTCCCTCTCTCTCTGACCCTCCCTCGCTCATGCTGTCTCTATCTCTCTCTAGGAAATAAATACATTAAAAAATAAATAAAGACAGAAATGACCTGTAAGAAAAACAGAGATCTGGCCATAAAGAATGTGTCTTATTTGAGTCTGAGGTTGTCTAATATTGTTAATGCAATGTTGTTTTACTGAGTATATTAACTAAATAGAAAATTCATGAGAGGAGTAGAACCAAGCATAAATAATAATAAATATATTGAGAGACATGGTTATTTGTGCCAAAATACTCAGAAGAGACAAAACATGGGCAACTGTTTACATGGATATATTTGGATGAGACTTTTGCAGAAGCCCATGAATACCAAATATTGTAGGTTTTTAAATAAATCATTTTTAAGGAAAAAATAAAATCCTTTGGTAAAAATGATTGTTTTGAAGTTATTAAATACAAAACATTATTACAAATATGATTATTTTCTATGTTCTTTATTGTAGTAGGATATAGCCCTCACTTATGGAAATATTAATGTCTTTAAGTGTAGCCCTTCTTTCATTTAAATTGGAATTAAATAAATGTTTCATGAAATGATTAAAAAATATTTTTGGTAACATGAGAAAGATTATTTAGAATTTGCCTGTCTAGTCCCTCATCAAGAATGAAATGAACTCTTAGAATTTGAAGAGGTCAGTTTTTATAAAACTGTGACTAATCTTTAATTTTTACATGTGGAAACTGAGTCTGTGATGATTGAGACTTACTATCTAAGGATCTACTACTTAGGCATACCTACATATAGGAAAATAAGCTTTTCTTGTTTTGTTTTTTATTTTGATGTTTATTTAGTTTTGAGAGCGAGAGCAAGAGAGAGCATGAGCAAGGTAGGAGCAGAGAGAGAGGGTGACACAGAACCTGAAGCAGGCTCCGGGCTCTGGGCTGTCAACATAGAGCCAGATATGGGGCTCGAACCGACAAACTGTGAGATCATGACCTGAGCCGAAGTCGTACACTTAACTGACTGAGCCACCCAGGTTACCCTAAAAAAAATAAGTTCTAAAGCATACTGGTTAGAAATTTAATAACAATATAAAAATTGGAGTATTTTTTCCCTTAATTGTAGGATTCTTGATTCAGATTTAATATTCTTCATGTAATTAATTTCTTTGTTTAAGGGAAAATGTTCTTTAATGAATTCTTTATCTTCTATAAATTATCTAGTTTGAGAAACACCTAAGAAAAGAAAGGAAACTTCAATGAAAGAAAATCATTCTTCTGTGGAATTCTTAGATCTTAACTGTGGAAATATAACATTGGAAGAAATTCATGAGCATTGATTAGGAAATGGATACTCACTGACACATGCTCAGTGTCAATGTAAAGTTAGTTCTTTAAAAGAGCTAGGCCATGTGTCAATCAATGGCTTAAAATAAGTGCTTTGGGTATACTGTTAAAAACAAAAATTTCAATTGCTTGTAATTTAGGAAGAAACAAGAGTAAATGTGTTAAAAATGAAATAGAGGTTGTATAAATCTCCATTTCTCATACAGAAGGCTGATTATGATTAAATTAGTCCCACAAAGTGTAGATATGCCATAAATACTACATGCAGAAGACCTATGAAGATTGTACTGCCTAGGAGTTAGTAAAATGAGGAGAATGGAGAACAGAAATTTATTAATTGCCTGAAGATGTTATCACTTGTGTCACAGCAAAATTACTGTTTTGTTGACAGAATAAAGCACTATTTAGAGGGGGAAATGGGTATACCAACATTTATTTGTTTTGTGCTCTGTGCTAGGCAGTGTGATAAGTGTTTTGCATATTCATTAAAATGCTATCACTGGAGTAACAATAAATGTGATTTAAAAAAAATGTTTATATTTTAGAGCAAAAGAGACAGACTGTGAGGTGGGGTGGAGGGAAGGAGGTAGAGAGACACACACACACACACAATCTGAAACAGGCTTCAGGCTCTAAACTGTCAGCACAGAGCCAGCCATGGGGCTTGAACCCATGAACTGTGAGATCATGACCTGAGCCAAAGTCAGAGCCTTAACCTACTGAACCACCCAGGTGCCCGTAAACATATTTTACTGTGTTCATACACCCAATATTTTAATTTTGTTTAGGAAAGGATACTTTTTGTCACATTGTGTCATATATATGATTAGTTATTTAAAAATAATTTAGGATTTAATTTTCATAAGCCATTATAAAATTTCATATGAGACAAATTGCAAAGAAATATAGCCTCTATTTATTTATTATTTTGTTAAGAATGGAGTGATTAGGGTCACCTGAGTGGCTCAGTTGATTAAACATTTGACACTGGCTCAGGTAATGATGATTCATGAGTTTGAGCCCCGTATCAGTGTCTACACTGATAATGCAGAGCCGGTCTGGTATTCTCTCTTTCCCTCTCTCTGTCCCTCACTATTCTCTCTCTCTCTCTCTCTCTCTCTCAATATAAATAAATAAACTTAAGAAAAAAGACTTAAAAAAAGAATGGAGTGATTAGGTTTGGGCTATAAAGAAATATAACAAAAATGCATATGAGTAGAATGGAAATTAAATATTTCCAGGTAGACAGTAAAAATGATTATATGCAGAATGACTAAACTGGGGAAACAGAATCATGTGATGAATTTAGAGTCTGGTCTAGAATGAATTCAACAAACAAATCAGTGGAAAAGCCTCAGTTAATAGGTGATAGAAGAAATTACTTTAGCAATGGCATGGCAGTATAAGTTAGAAAAACAGTAAAAGAGGGGCGCCTGGGTGGCTTAGTCGGTTGAGCGTCCGACTTTCGCTTAGGTCATGATCTCGCGGTTCGTGGGTTCGGGCCCCGCATCGGGCTCTGTGCTGACTGCCAGCTCAGAGCCTGGAGCCTGTTTCAGTTTGTGACTCCCTCTCTCTCTGACTCTCCCCTGCTCACGCTGTCTCTCTCTCTCCTAGAAATAAATAAAACATTAAAAAAAAAAAAAAGAAAAAAGAAAAACAGTAAAAGTATATGGACAGTTGATATGAAAAGAATAGAGGAAATCTATCAGTAATTGATAAAAAGAGATGGCAGCAATGGGAGTGGGTGGTGAGAGTATTAAGAATTCAAATGCTTCCATGAAATCTCCTGCAGACTTAAGTATTCGTTTCATTTCTTCCTATGTAACATCACCCTATAGAGTGGTTTTTCTTGTCCAATATCTGTAACAAAGTAATTCAAATCAGCCTAAGCTGTTTTTTTTTTTTCATGTGTGTATTTTGGAGAAAACAATTGAAATGCACTAATGGTTACTCCTTTTGGTTTGTGTCACTTTAAAACATTGTGTGACCCATTTATGACAAATAGAAATGTGAGCTGAAAGTTATTTGAATTTTATTATTTTCAAGGAGCTTAGAGAAAAGATGAAACAATGAATTGATAATGTGAATAGCAATTAGAGCTCTATCTTACTAGTTATGCACATGCACATGCCTAAATAAGGAGCAATAGTGTGAATTTAGCAGGAAAGAGTGACTTGTTCCTCTAGAGCTTAAAGACTTAAAAAAAAGAATGGAGTGATTAGGTTTGGGACATAAATTGTCATTGGACAGTAAGCTTTATGCCTACATAGGACGGATTCTCAGGGCTACAACTTGATATCAAAATTAAAATAAAAATTGTATATGAAGAATGCTTCTAATATTCATTGAAATGTTTACTTCAATTCTTTTTTCCAATGACGTTTCTGTAAAGTCATAATTTGTTTTAGTGTTGAATGTTGGGAAAATGCTTTAATTCAAAATTATTCTTATTTCTTTCTTCAGTATGAGCTATACAATTGATTGCATTTCCTTTCTTTTTATTTTACTTTGCATTGGGAGCTTAGCAAAACTTATAGCTAAATTTTCTATTCAATTAATAAGTAATGTACCCTAGGCTAGGTTACTTGATTCTCTTCATACTGGAGTCTCATTCTTTTACCAGTATGTTGAAAGCTTTATTGACTATGTTAGCTGCCACAATTTCTTTTCCTAAGTATTAATACATATATAATGAATATGTAAATATGTCAATAATTTGAATTAGCATCTAGACCCTTACCTGGTTTCAAGAGTCAAGAGATCAAAATGCTGTTTTGAATTTATGATAAATACTAATCTGACAACATCTAGTTCTCTTTAAAAAAAGATGCAGATATAATAAAATGAAGAAAGGATATTTTGAAAGCTTCTCCAGTTGAGTTATTTTTTCAAGGGCTTTCAAGAATGCATGTCATGTACCTGGTAGCTGGTAGCTAGTCCTTAGGTCTTCTCAAAGATGAAACTCCTATTTTATTAAATGATATATCACAGCCATGTAGTACAGATGGAATCTAAAATATCACTTTTTTATTGAAAAGAAAAAGTCAGTAAGATTATAAAGGAGAAAAATCACTTTCTTCTCCATGACTTGCCTTCTCAGAAAAAGTAATCCAATATAATATAAAACTGTAATGTGATAGAATTTGTGATAGATTCATGTTAGTAAGCAATAGATAATGAAGAATCAAAAGAAAAGATCCTTGCACACTTAGAAGGATCAATAAATATTAGTGGAGTGGTGTCATCATACTACTGAACAAAGAACCAGCAAACCTTGAGATTTATCCCTTGAGATTTTAGACCAATGGCTTAATCCCTCTAAATTTCAGGTTTCTAATCTTTAAAATGAGGATTAGTAATATCTACCCTCACCAATTCTCAAACTGTTTGTGAAGTACAAATAAAGCATTCATGGAACCATTAATAACTTTTACACCTCTGAAATAAAAAGTATAAGTGTCAAAAAAAGTAAACTTAATATTAATAGCATCATTGAAGCAATCAACCTTTGATTAAAAAGGTAAATTTTATTTTATATAGAAATAGAAATACAAAGAATGAATGGACAAAGAAAGAAAATCATGCATTCAGGGATATTAAAATGAACAAATGCAAAAACTTTATTGATGGTCAACACCCAAACAAGCAAATTGTATACTGGAAATTATATTAAATCTTTAAATCATTTCCTGCAAAACTGACTCAAACAGTTGTGCTCCAATCTAATCTATCCATCTATGCTCTTGTTTCATAAATACAAATAATGAAACTTGGTTGGGAAACAGTGGAGAATCATTTGGAGAAACAGAGTTAATTAGTGCTAGGCATTATGCTGGAGTCTCTGATTTATTCCCCTGTCACCTGAAGAATTTCTACAAAGGAGACTGAATCTCCATAAAGTACAAAATGCTAACAACACCTTCTATGATACTTATGTAATATTTGTTAATATCTAACAGTGATTTGTATAATTAAAGTACTTTCAGACAATTTCTTAGCCATGTCATGTGCCATTAAAATAAAATAAACTTAAATTAGGAAGATTCTCTTTATTATTTTCCCTGTGAGACATAGAATACCACCTTACTGGACCTATGAATCCAGTAATACCTACTGGACATATGAATCCAGTAAAGAATCAATCACTCCACTAATCAATTCTTTAGAAAATAATATTGAAGTAGTATATTGTTAATGTTTACATCCTTAGCCTTATAAATACTGTTTGTAGATTTCTATTTAAATTAAAGCATCTTTTATATAAAGGCACCTTACAGTTTGCTCATTTTTTTTCTGAACTCTCTTAGTATGGATTATGCCTTGGAAATTTACATATATTGTTCATTTTGAAATTAACTCCTAAGAAATCTAATTTTATTCATTTCCTATCTTTGAACACTGTCAGCTTGCTCGAATCATTTAAGGACTAGGCCAGAATTATTTTTATTTCTGTTTTTCAGCCAAGGCTCTGAATTTATTCAGTACTTTGCAACTGTTATGTTAGATGAATCCCAAACAATTTCCTAAGGGGCTACCCAGAAGGATTGTGGTAGGGGAGTAACAGTTACTGAAATTTCTGCTCCTTTATGTGCCATGAAACAAAATGGAATTGTTAAAGCCTGTCCAACCTATTCCTTCATCATTCTTTCTATTTTAGAGAAAGCTTTCAGAAGATGCAGACACAGTCTGAATATATTATTGTTCCTATTTCAGCTGACATAATCAAAATTATCCAAAGTGATGATATCAAAATATGAGCTAGTCTTGAGTAACTTGTATGCCTCAATGAATAAGCACAGATAGCTTTTGTATTATTTAGCTGTCTATGAGATTATGGTTGGTTTAGATATATACCAATTGATTTGAGAAATTTTTTTGTAATGTTTATTTTTGAGACACAGAGAGAGAGACGGAGTATGAGTGGGAGAGGGGCAGAGAAAGAGAGAGGGAGACAGAATCTAAAGCAGGCTCCAGGCTCTGAGCTGTCAGCATAGAGCCTGACACAGGGCTCGAACTCACCAGCCATGACATTGTGACCTGAGCTGAAGTTGGATGCTTAACCGACTGATCCACCCAGATACCTCAAGAGTATTTTTTGTTGTTAATGGGAATTGTGGATAAGGCTATATATCTTTGCATTATTATTGTACTAAGAATTTACTCACACTAATAATTTGCACATATCTGCATGTTTTAAACCATATTTCACAAAGGAGTAGACATTTCATGTGAAATGTGTAGTGAAATAGGAATTTCCATTAACCTTTTGGGATCCCCGGGTCATTATTCTTGCTTCAGAAATATATGCTCATTTTTGTTCAATCAAACATTAATTTGTAAAGTTGTCAAACATATCTTATCCTCCCATAATAATTCCTTAGTTATTCTTATGGCTTATATGAAAGGTATTTCCATTACCATTTTATAGCTGAGGAAACAGATTCAGAAAAGTTGGCTTCATAAATGTCACCACACTGAGCATCGATATTTATTTTTAATCTAGACCAGCTCTCTCTGGGACCATGCGCTTTCCCTACATGGTGTGATTGTGGCTTAGATTCAAGCTTTTTATCAGGTTCCTTAGATTTCATATTTTTTATCCAAAATGTTTATTAATATTTTATGAATCACATGTGCCTTTTTTAGCAGCATATTTTTTCATTTCTAAATAGCACATTTCCTTCAATTTAATGTTATTGAAATTAAGATGCCACAATAATTAATGACACAAGGACGTTTTTGCAAAATCTGAAATTAAATTGATAAAACACATGTTGTAATAGAAGTGAGAAGGCAGTTTTTTGTGTTCCATCCCTATGTTTAGAAAAATTATACATATGTCTTTGAATTCCCTTCTTCCTGAAAAAAGTTCTCTAGTTTTATGTGAGAACTTTATATAATGATTCAAATTCAAATTCCATTTCATTATTTTCTTCTTACAATTGCCCCAAACCACTGACAAATCTTCCTGTATTAATTTTCATAATTTTCTAAATGTATTTTTAAGTTTATTTCCTTATTTTGAGAGAAAGAGAGACCATGAATGGGGGAAGGGTAGAGAGAGGGAGACACAGAATCCGAAGCAGATTCTGTGCTGTCAGCACAGAGCCTAATACGGGGCTCAGACTCAGAAACTATGAGATGACGACCTGAGGTGAAACCAAGAGTTGGACGCTCAACCGACTGAGCCATGCAGGCGATCCTAAATGTATTTTTTGAAGTTAGTTTCCTCCTGAGAAGATAATTTTCATTGTACAGTTTTCTGAGAGAATTTGATCTAATGTATATCAGTTTTTCAATGTTCTCATTAAATAGTTACTGAAGTGTTTCAATAACAGCTTGATTTATTGGAGCTTCTTTTCTCCATTGCATTAATGTAAGTAACCATTACCCTGTCTTCAAACTTGCCTCTATTTCATGACACCTCCCCACTACTTTTTCAACTTAATGTGGAAACATATATGTGAATATTGAGCTTTAGAATTTCTTGATGAACTTTTCTACCTTTCCCTTAACTTGTGAGGTTGTTAACCAGGGATGACAAGGACTTGAGCAAAGTGAAAGTTGGGGTTGAAAAAGATTAAACTGTTGAAACCACTGACTTTAAGAGCTAAGGGAAGTGCAGAGGTAGATAGCATTCCAAAGAACTATGTCCACTGAAACTTAAAAGAATAGCTCCGATTTTGCATGGCAAATTAAAGTATAGAGTGGGAAACTGAGGCTGGATTCTTGTTGAATGAACCTAGCCATTAGTAAAGGTTAGTGAGAAACTCAAGTGAGGACTCAATCCAAGGCCCACTTTGTATTAGACCTATGACATCAAAACTGTTTTTTAACAGTTAGTGAAACAGCTGTTGATTTGTTTGTTGTCTTGATATTTGCTTATTCAGCATCCATTTATTGAATGCTTGCTATATGTGAGATGCTATGTTTTGCATTGGAAGGTCAATGGTAAATAATAGATATACAGTCCTTTTTGTCTATAGAGATTTGTCAGCTTGTTCTAAATGCTAGGAAGGGGTTTGCAGAGTATAGAGTTTCCTCATCAGATAAGAATGAGTGAAAGCTCATTTATATGACAGTGGAAAGACTCTTTGTGGAACAGTGATTTATTTTGAATCCTGAAGGATAACAATTTATCTAAGCCAGATAATAAGTAATAATCAGATTGTAGCCTCAGCTCATCTCATATTTCTAGAATTACAAATTTGGTCTTATTTTATGAAAGTGTGAATTATCTTAAGTTTATATGTATACAAATCTAGATCAGAAATTAGCTGGAGAATGTCTATAAACTGGGATCAGAAATTAGTTGGAGAAATAAGAAAATAAAAAAAGTCAAAGCAGGATGAGCCAGGTAAAAGCTTTCAGCTTCCATTATAATTTATATTTCTAAATCTGAATTTATGTGCTGTCACAACATAAATTAAGGGGATTTCTAACTCAGAATTGGAGGTCCAAGGAATATTTCTGAAACAATGGATATCAGAATTGAGATCTAAGTGATGATTAGGAGTTAATTAGGAGAAGGGCAGATGGTGGAAGGAGGAGAAGTGGAGGGAGGGGGTGAGGATGAGTCAGAAAGGGAGAAAACCTCAGTAAAGGCCCAGAGGCAAGAGGCTGGAAATCCTGTAGTTCAGTTTCCATAGAATTGGTGGTAAGGAGCAGCCATGGCAACAGTCAGTGGAAGGGTACACAAAGAAAGACAGTGAGAAGATACTGCATTATATTAAGTAGAAAAGTGACTTGATTGATCTTTTACATTTAAAGATCACTCTGGCAGCACTTTTGAAGACATTTTTGAGTACATAATGGATGCTAAGGAAGAATATTAGAAGGTATTACAGTAGCCTTGGAAAGAGATGATAATAGCCTAAACTAGTGATTTTCAAACCTTTTCCTTAAAAATTTCCAAAAGAATATATTAAAATTGTACATCCTCACATATATTTATGAGTTGACATACAAAGTCATCATGATTTTAAATAGAAACAAAAGATGTCATTTTCAACATATTGCAAGTTTTGACATTTTAAAATAAATCTGTTATGTCGTTAAGTATATCCATTGAAGTCTGAATAGTATTGAGATTCCCTATTCATTGTTACCCACTTAAAAACATTTGAAATAGCTCTTGTAGAACTTTGGAAATTTTTATGTAGTTCTCATTTATTTTGAATTCATATTTCTATTCTTGTGGAAATTTATCCTGTTATTATATAACTTATGGTTGAAAGTATTCAATTCAGTGCCCCATCATATTTTTAGCTATAAAATATAATTTGATTTTTTTCATTTTCTTATAGCTGTAAGGTTCAAAAGTTAATTTTTCTTCTAGAATTGCTCATCATAGTTTTTATTAATGCGTAATTGACTAAAACTATATAACTGTATTTAAAACTCTGAAAAAATTGTTAGTGACAAAAAAATACAACTTTATTAGAAATGCAGTGCTGAATATGACAGATGGGCTTCTTTATTTTAATTAATTCCTCTACTTTTAGAACAATGTTATTTATTGCAAAAATGAGACCTAGTGTGGTATTAATTCTATTTTGACTTTTCGTTTTTATTGATGTGAACTAGAAGATAAAGAATTGAGGTATAATGATGTAATTTAATTATTTGAACTCTTTCTGATTATATATAAAGAACTACATGGTGATCTCTTACCAAAATTTATGTTTAATAATCTGTTAATTTTGTGAAAAGCAAAGAGTTGGATTTACAAAATAATTTCTTTCCTGGTCATTCACTTTCTCAGTAGTAACATTAGTACTTCTTAACATTTATCTCAATTGTCCTTTTGTTTGGTGCCTCTAGAAGATTTACATGGTGGGTCAATGCACATAACATTCTGGATGGGTTAGAATCGTGTTCTTAAATATTATTTATTTATTTATTTATTATTGTAAAATAAGATACATTATTTTTATTCATTTATTTGTTTATAATTTTATTTATAATTGTAAAATAAGAGAAAAAATTTATTTATTATTATAAAATAAGAGAAAGGTAACTAAGAAAGGGATTATTGGAAAGTATACCTTCTGTTATAGATGTACCTTCAGTTCTTCCTTAAATCTCTTTCTGGGAACACCATGGAGAGGATTTTTATACTCTCAAGAGCATGTATGTATACATTAGGGAAGTAGTGTGAATGAAGAACAGGACCTGCTCATGGATCCTACAATCAGGAGAAAGAAGCAGACAATAAAGGGAAAAACACAGCCTAAGAAGATGCTAAGAAGACAAAGAACATGATACTAAGTAAGAGAATAACTGAATGTGAAGAAGGTCTCTCAGGAACAGAAAGTGCAAAGATTTTAAAATGACAGTAGACTATTTTCAAGAAGCAGCAGGAAGGTCATTGTTGCTAGAGCAGCAGTTAGTAGAAAGAGTATAATAAAGAATGAGATTGGAGAGCTGGGCAAGAGCTGGACCATATATGGTCTTAGTGGTCCTGTAAGGACTTTGGATTTTATTGCCTTTTTTCCTAAAGCCATTGGAAGGTTTTAAACTAAATAGTGATATTTTCAAATTTGTGTCTTAAAAGATCACTCTGTTGCATAGTGAATGAAATATGGGCAAGCAAGAGTGAAGCATGAAAGCTATCAGTAGTCTATTGGAATAATCCAGATGAGAGATTATTAAAATGCTTGAACTGGGGCACCTGGGTGGCTTAGTCGGTTAAGCGTCCGACTTTTGCTTAGGTCATGATCTCACGGTTCGTGGGTTCGAGCCCCGCGTCGGGCTCTGTGCTGACTGCCAGCTCAGAGCCTGGAGCCTGTTTCAGTCTGTGACTCCCTCTCTCTCTGACCCTCCCCTACACACGCTGTCTCTCTCTCTCTCCTAGAAATAAATAAAACATTAAAAAAGAAATGTAAAATAAATAAATAAATAAAATGCTTGAACTAAGGAGGTGGCAGAAAGGATGGAGAGAGTGAATGGGTTTATGGTGTATTTTGGAGGTAGAGTTGACAGGACCTTCCTGGAGTATTCGATGTGAAAGGGGAGGATAAGAAATGAGTCAGGGATGGGGCGCCTGGGTGGCTCAGTCATGATCCTACAGTTTGTGGGTTCGAGCCCCGCTTTGGGCTCTGTGCTGACAGCTAGCTCAGAGCCTGGAGCCTGCTTCAGATTCTGTGTCTCCCTCTCTCTGTGACCCTCCCCTGGTCATGCTGTCTCTCTCTCTCTTTCAGAAATAAATTAAAAAATAAAAAGAATTTTAAGAAAAAAAGAAATGAGTCAAGGATAACTTGCAGATGTCTGGTTTAAGGACTGTATAGATGTATAGATGATTAGATGATGATGCCAATCAGTGACTGAAAGATGTGGGTATGAAGGTGAGGAATCCAGAGTTATTTTCTATATAGGTTAATCTGAGGTTCTTGTGAGATACCAGAGGATAAGTCAATAAGCAACTAAATATTGTGGTGAAGACTTAGTTATCCACCAAAATAATTGTTCTCTTTGTTGGCCATATACCTACATTACACTACCTTCCTCAGCTCCCTTCAGGTAGGTGTGAAATGTCCCTGTGCTGTTCCCAGTGGAAAATGAGCAGAATAGATGTGCACAGCTTCCAGGTGTGGCCCATTAAAAAACTTCAAAAAATACAACAATTCCTTTATGCTCTTACTTATTCTGCCAGCTGGAAACTGATGATGACCAAATTTTGGAGAAGGCAAGTTCTCACGATAGGAGATCCCTTGGCAGAGGAGAACTCTGCTCCATTGACCTAAACACCTAACCCAGGACTGTTATAAGAAGGGGAAAAAATTCTTTATTATGTTACACCTAACCCAGGACTGTTATAAGAAGGGGAAAAAATTCTTTATTATGTTGAGCTTTTTTTTTTTTTTTGTAGTGATTATTTATTTTGAGAGATTGAGAACACAAGCAGGGGAGGGGCAGAGAGAGAGACAGAAGTGAATCTCAAGCTGGATCCATGCTGTCAGTGCAGAGTCCAACACAGAGCTTGATCCCAGGAGTCTTGAGATCATGAACTGAGCCGAAACTAAGAGTTAGATGCTCAACTAACCCCTTATGTTGAGCTTTTAAAAGAAAAATGTAGAGGTGATGAAATGGGAAAGCAGTTAAGCTTTTCTGGAAAGGATAAAATAAAAGAATACACAAACAGAGGAATTTATAGTTGACCTTTGAACATTGTGGAGGTTAGGGTACTGACCCCTCTAACTATGCAAGCTGTTTATAACTTTTGACTCCCCTCAACCAGTTAATTACCAATAGACTAATGTTAATTGGAAGCCTTACTGATAACATAAACAGCCAATTCACACATATTTTGTGTATGTATTATATTCTATGTTCTTACACTATAGTAAGCAAGAGAAAAGGAAATATTAAGGAAAGCATAAGGAAGAGAAAATACATTTATAGTACACTACTGTATTTATAAAAGGTAATCCACATTTAAGTGGACCTGTGCAGTTCAAATCCATATTGTTCAAAAGTCAGTTGTACATTTCATTAGTACAGGGAGAGTTGCCAGAGTATGTCAGGGATGAAGAACTTCCAAAGAAGTCTAGAGGCAGGAGGCCTGGGAGATTCTACTAGGGTGACTTTAAGTCAGTATATATTCAAGATAACTTAAGAGTACATAGTTCCTGAGGAAAACTCCCTTGAAATTAAAGCAAAGATGATTTTGTACCATAAGAAATTATCAGAGTGACATGTTATTTCATTTAGGGGACAGGCACATAGAACATTCTAAACTATTTTATTTTTCTCCAATATGTTTTAATTGAAGGGTAGGTGACATACAATATTGTATTAGTTTTAGGTGTACAACATAGTGATTCAAGTTTATATACATTATGAACTGATGACCACAATAAATCTAGCTACCATCTATCACCATGCAAAGTTGTTATATTTGTAACTATATTCCCTATGCTGTACATTGCATCTCTGTGCCTTCTTTATTTTGTAACAGAAAGTTTGTACCATTAAATCTCCTCCCCCAATTTTGCCCCCTGCCTAGCCCCTCCCCTCTGGCAACCACCAGATTGTTCTCTATTAGTATGTTGATATATATATTTTTTGGTGGCTGGATTATTTTGTTTTTTCGATTCCACGAGTAAGTGAAATCCATATGGTATTTGGCTTCCTCTGTCTGGCTTATTTCACTTAACATAATACTATTTTAGTCCATCTGGGTTCCTGAAAATAGTAAGATTTTATTCTTTTTTTTTATAGACAAGTAATATTCCATGATGTTTGTACACATGTACATGTGTATGAATGTATATCACATCTTCTTTATCCATTCACCTAATGATGGACACTTAGTTTGCTTCCATATCTTGACTACTGTAAATAATGCTGCAATAAACCCAGGGGTACATATATCTTTTTGAACTAGTGTTTTTGTTTCTTTGGATAAATACTCAGAAGTGGAATTGCTGGATCATATGGTAGTTCTATTTTTAATTTTCTGAGGAAGCTCCATAATGTTTACCATAGTGGCTGCACCATTATTGCATTCCCACTAACAACGCACGAAGGTTCCCTTTTCTCCACATCCTTGCCAACACTTGTTATTTGTGTTTTTTTTTTGTTTTTTTTTTTGATACTAGCCATTTTGACAAGTGTGAGGTGATATCTCTTTGTGGTTTTGATTTGAATTTCCCTGATGATTAGCGAAGTTGAGCATCTTTTCATGTATTTGTTGGGTACTTATATGTCTTTTTTCGAGAAGCAAGTATTCAGGTCCTCTGCCCATCCTCTTTGTTTCTTTGATACTGACTTGTGTGATCTATCTATCGACATTTACATCTATGTGCATATCTGTATTCTATTCCTTTAATCTTACACAACCAGAGTGCATTTGTTTAAAACTAATATTAACACAGTATTACTGACTTCATTCAGAGTTCACCAATTTACCCACACATGTCCTTTTTCTGTTCCAGGATCCAATGCAAGATATCACACTGCATTTAGCGATCTTGTTTGCTTAGTCTCAAATATTTTGGATGTTAATCCCTTATCAGTTATATCATTTGCCAATATCTTCTCCCATTCAGTAGGTTGCCTTTCATTTTGTTGATGGTTTCCAAGGTTTAAAAAATATGTTTAAAGCAATTATACAACTATACAATATACACTGTATATAGTGTAAATATATACTAAAATTATATTTTTTCAAAATATTTATACATATTTCAGTAAAAGTTTAGATGCCAGCTACTAATATACAATGGGCTATATAAGTTTTTCTCAATCATTTTATGGAATTCATAGACAAAACCTTTGAAGACCACTGAAATGAAGTACTTAACAACTAGGAACAGAGGTTTAGGGAAGATGGTACTAAGTCTAGATGCTGGATAACATAAGATATGATACAATTGTGGTAGTGTTAGAGGCAAAAAGTAATGCCTAATCTATATAATTTTTCTGAATAATTGAGTAACTATAAGTATTCCAAAGGTGGCCCATTTTAAGAGACTGTTACAGCTGTAGAATATAACAGAGGAAGTGTGGAGAACTGATACGTCTTTTAGTAGAAGAGAATTTGATAAATTTGTTTTTATTACATTGTGGCTTGGAGCAGTTTCCTCATGGAAGAGATGCCATGTGTGTCCTTAGGGAAAGTTGGTGGGAGGCAGGTCTGGGGCTAGAAACATTTATATGATATTTAAGTTGTCACAGGTAATTAATGACCTGAAAGCAGGTGGGGTCTCAAAGTAGGCAGAACTATGGTCTTACTCCAATAAAGATATAAAGTTGTTTACTATAGAAAACTGAACTCTTAAGCCTTAAAGAAAAATACTATAAAATTAATGAATTAAATTATTCCAAATGGGTAAATCTCATAAATTTATATTTAAAAAGTCCCAAGAGTGTCAATCACTATTGAGTTTTGGGTACAAAAGGCTGAGCTCTGCAGATGTGGCTCTTTATAGTTCCTGAGATAACACATAAGCATAAACCATCTAGCCAGGCTCATAGTTCCATGGTTGAAACTAACAAGTCCTTTGTGGGTTTATTTTTTTTTTAATTTCCCGTTTTGTTTTCTTGTCTTTTGTGCTGGCAATGGATATTACTTTTTTTTGTTCTGCATACAACACATTGCAAAGTTGGTATCTTATCTGATGATCTCAGTTTCTGTGAGTCAGGAGTATGGGCACAGCTCAGCTAGGGTCTTTGGTTCAGAGTCTCATTAGGTTGCAGTCAAGTTCAGCTGGCCCTGTTTCTTTCTGGAGCTGTTGTTCTCTTCTGATTGTTGGTAGAACTGAGTTCCTTGCCATTATAGGAAATAGGTCCCCATTTTCTTGCTTACTGTCAGCTCCTCAAGGCCACTTGCCCTTTTTGTAGGGTCTTTCAACCTTTCAAAGACTTAACTTCCTCACATCATATCTGTGGCTTTGCCATTTGGAATGTGTAGGCTCCCAAGCCATTGTATTAGGAAGAAATGGCTGGAGAATTTTAAGGGCCAGTCTTAGAAGAATGCCTTCCACCATTTTTGTACACATGCCATGGACTAGGAGCACTCCTAAGGCTCTAACCTTATAAATGCAGAAGAGAAGGATAGCACTTGCAGTCTCTGTCAATCATTAAAACATATTATAATAATGAAATCAATATGAATCTATTTTACCAAAGCCTCCTTTCATATCCTGGCACCGCCAAACAATGTTGGCTTTTGGATCTATTCATTTATTAATGCTTTTATTCAAATAATATTTATTTAATGCATGTGATATGTTTAGAATAGTAGAAACACTTAGAAAACAAAGACATATTGGACACAGAATTGTGAATAATCAGAAGGCAGTGTACTCTGTATTTTATTACCAAATGCTAGAGAAATACAAGGAAAGACAGTGTTTAAGTCTGTCTTGGGCAGTCAGAGAAGTTCAAATTTTAATTTTCAGAGTCAATGAGAATGATCCATGAATCTTGTTTTGCTAGACAGAGAAGGGATGATGGCCTTCCAGACTAGAAAGAATTGGAACATAGTCAGATTTAAAAACAAAAAAAATGAAGTTAAATTTTAGTTATTCCCAAATGGATCAAATTTTTGACTGTGCAGTATAAATTACCTATACCTAATAGCAGCCCATGTGTCTAATTATAATTACCCTCTAAAGCTTATGTGAATTTTCCTAGTCACCTTGATTAGAGCATATGGAAATACATGTTTTTAAAGGATCGTAGGTAGTAGGATAGTATTTAAGATCAATATAGTCAGAATGTATTTTCTTCTAATGTGTGCATTTGATTGTCCTTTACTTTCTTAAATATTTAATAATATAAATGTATGAATGCTCATTCCCTTATATAAAGGGAGAGAAGACTAAACCTGGGTTCGTTTATTTATTATTTATTTATTTATTTATTTATTTATTATGGTGGTTTTTTTGTGTGTTTGTGATATCTTTGGTGGTATTATCATGTTTTCTTTAGTATACATGAAAAAGAGAAAAACTTTGGATTATACCTTAGACTTGGACATTACTTTGGGACCGATAGTAATTTGTAATTGTGCCTTTATTAAAAACTATTGGAAATAGTATTTGCTTTGATAAGTCATAGCTTACTAAGATTTTTTAGAACCTTTTTTTCCCTTGCATTTATGTCTCCTGTTTCTTTTGTGTTCATGTTTCATGTAATCCTTTCTCATACTATATAAGATCTTTATCTCAATAAATCAAAGTAATCATCCCTGTAAAAATCTCAGTTTATTAGAAATAAGTTGCCATTTGAATACTAACTTTTCTTTATATAGAAGCCATTGAGATTTTAACTGGGACAGAAGTTTGTAATTTGTAATGTTTCAAAATGAAGCTTATGATCTAGTTTATGAAACAAGACTAAGAGTATATCTATTTCTATTATTTTTGTCCTTAGAAAGAATATTAGAAGTTATCTACCCCAATTCCCTCTCATATTAATGTCATAGAGGTTCCTGATTGTGCAAAAATGCTTAATGAGGCAAATATTTTAAAATATTTAATATTGCAAGCTTGTAGACTTTTGCAATTTTTCACTGACATATTGAGCCATGTAAAGATCAAGTAGAAAATTATATTTCTTTTGTGCAAGGTGTGTAAGTTGTATATGGAAAAGTTAAGGTATCTTTTTAAAATCTTTCCTCTTCCCTCATGAGTGTGATAGTCTATCTGCTATAGGCTTAATGTTTTTTTCCCTCAGAATTTATATGCTAAAATCTAATAGCCAATGTGATGGTATTTGGAGGTGGGGCCTTTGGTGAGTGAGTAGGTCCTGATGATGGAGCATTCACCGTCACGAATGGTGGTAATGCCCTTAGAAAAGTATCCCTAGAAAATTCCCTTCACCTTTCTCCCATGTGAGGACACATTAAAAAGACTACCATCTATGAACAGGAGATGATCCTTAACCGGACACCAAACCTGGCAGTAAATTGTTATAAGACTTCTGAACCTTCAGAATTATGAGAAGCACATCTCTGTTGTTTTAAAGCTAATTAGTCTATGATATTCTTTTATAGAAGCTCAAATAGAATAAGATACCAATCCAGCTCTAAATATTTTCAAATAATTCAAGTATTCCAAAATTTTCTATGCTTTGCCTCATAAATATGCCAGTATACATGGAGATATTTCCATATATCAGTCAATCAAAGTAGATTATGTGGAACATTTCTAACCATCCCTAAGTCGAACTAATTTCTTGAAAATAGGAAGGATAAGTCAATGTTGAGAGTTCTATAATTTAATTTATACAATTTATAGGCCAAGAGTATTCAAGTAGTCAAAAGACCTGCATTAAAAAATAATGATTTAAATCTAATTTCTAAAATATCAGGGTTTGATTTAGAGGGAACGCAAATGTGTAAGTGAAAACCAGAAAATCTGAGGATCTTGTAACCAACTACATGGAAGATGTCATTACTTTATTTATTCTTTTTTCAATGCATCAATTTTATTTAGTCATCAAACTGGATAAACTTTTTTTTTTTTTTACAAATAGTTTATTGTCAAATTAGTTTCCACATAACACCCAGTGCTCATCCCTACAAGTGCCCTCCTCCATGCCCGTCTCCCCCCTGCCCCCCACACCCATCAGTCCTCAGTTTTTGTCAGCATTCAAGAGTCTCTCATGGTTTGCCTCTCTCCCTTTCCCCCACCATTTCCCCCTTCTTCTCCCCCTTGTTCCTCCGTTAAGTTCCTCCTAATCCTCCTATACGTGCACACATATGATATTTGTCCTTCTCTGCCTGATTTATTTCACTCAGCATAACACCCTCAAGGTCCATCCATGTTGCTACACATGGCCAGATTTCATTGTTTCTCATTGCCATGTAGTATTCCATGGTATAGATAAACCACATCTTCTTGATCCATTCATCTGTTGATGGACACTTAGGCTCTTTCCATGTTTTAGCTATTGTGGAGAGTGCTGCTATGAACATTGGGGTCCATGTGCCCTATGCATCAGCACTCCTGTATCCCTTGGGTAAATTCCTAGCAGTGCTATTGCTGGGTCACAGGGGAGTTCTATTGTTAGTTTCCTGAGGAACCTCCACACTGTTTTCCAGAGGGGCTGTACCAGTTTACATTCCCACCAACAGTGTAGGAGGGTGCCCGTTTCTCCACATCCTCGCCAGCATGTAGAGTTCTCTGATTTGCTCATTTTAGCCACTCTGACTGGCGTGAGGTGGTATCTCAGTGTGGTTTTGATTTGTATTTCCCTGATGAGGAGGGATGCTGAGCATCGTTTCATGTGTCTGTTGGCCATCTGGATGTCCTCTTTGGAGAAGTGTCTGTTTATATCTTCTGCCCATTTCTTCACTGGGTTGTTTGTTTTTCGGGTGTGGAGTTTGGTGACCTCCTTATAGATTCTGGATATTAACATATCTTTATCTGATATGTCATTTGCAACTATCTTTTCCCATTCCGTCAGTTGCCTAATAGTTTTCTGGGTTGTTTCCTTTGCAGTGCAGAAGCTTTTAATCTTGGTGAGGTCCCAGTCATTTATTTTTGCTCTTGATTCCCTTGCTTTTGGGGAGGTATCACCATCCCAGACTTTAGCCTCTACTACAAAGCTGTCATCATCAAGACAGTATGGTATTGGCACAAAAACAGACACATAGACCAATGGAACAGAATTGAGAACTCAGAAGTGGACCCAAAAGTATATAGCCAACTAATCTTTGACAAAGCAGGAAAGAATATCCGATGGAAAAAAGACAGCCTTTTTAACAGATGATGTTGGGAGAACTGGACAGCAACATGCAGAAGAATGCAACTAGATCATTTTCTCACACCATGCACAAAAATAAACTCAAAATGGATAAAGGACCTGAACGTGAGACAGGAAACTATCAACACCCTAGAGGAGAAAGCAGGAAACAACCTCCTTGACCTCCACCACAGCAACTTCTTACTTGATGTCATTACTTTAAATAGAAATTTTTTAATGTATCAAATTAAGAAATGTCCATGAAATTATAGACATAGTCCTGTATTTTTATACATAAGAATTTTAGATTTTTCTCTGATTTGCATTGTTACATGCTGCTAGATTAATTTTTTGTTTGTTACCCCTTCCATCCACAGCATTAATATCTTCTGAAGGATCCTATCCTCTTTCTTGTTCATTTGCTGTAAGACTTAAAAGTTAATTATGTAGAACACTTGAATCATAGTGAATGATTATCATTATTAATAGTGCTCAAAAAGATATTAGGTGAATTATAAAATAATTTATCTATGTTGAATTATGCCACTGACTGTTTATCAACAGCCTGTTTATTGGCCCTATTAATTTATTCTTAAAATACCTTTATATAAAGCACTGTGCTAGGTAGTAGGGATCTACTTATATAAATATAGCCATATCTGACCTAAAAAAAGATTTATAAGCCATGGCAAATCAAAAAGGTGTTATTTTCTTAATAGAATTTTTGTTTTAGGTTATTGTGTCTCCCGTATGTCTTCCGTTGTGTTCTAATTTCACACTACTGGGCCATTTTAGTTAAGTAATTTTCTCTTGAAAAATCTCTGTTGAAATCTTAAGATGCCAAATGGAAATAGCAGTCATTGAAGCCATCATGATCTCTTACCACAAGAACACACATGAGTTCATTATACTAGCCTGCACCCCCAAAACATTCCAGAGATTGGAACACAAATCATTATACTTTCATTAGAAATGATTTCTATGGGGAAGAGAAAAACAGTGATATAAATTCTTTAGCAGTATGAGGAAAAGTTTAAACCCCCCTCATAAGTAAAAAATATTTACTTTCATTTATTTAATTTACAGGAAAGCTTAGTATTCATGTTTATTCTTGGGTCTATTACGATTGCCTATAGGTTGGACTCACTGTGCAGTTGGACGATACTGAGAGGTGGGAGCAGATATTCAGGTTGAGTGGGTATCTACCTATATGACTATAAATCAGAACCCCAGAATGCCTGAAGTACAATAGCCATAACAGTTTCCATAAAAGCCACAAAAGGTTACATAAAGATAATCAAAACAAACAATGAGCTCTGCAGTAGCATCTGCTCTTCATTTCCAATCCCTACCAGCCCTGCCCTTCTGCTCCAACCTCTTGGAACTATTTTCACCTCTCCAAAAATTGTGCACTTTGCTCCTCTTGATGCTTTTGCAAATGCTCTTGTTTAATTTTTATGCTGCTGCTGATCCTCCTGCTGCGTTTCACTCCTTGTAGCCTACACGAGTTGTTGTTGTGGCCACTTACTGGTCTATATATCTTAGTGGGTTATAGATTACACCAAGATTGAGGTGGATGGAGATCAACTGTACTGTATTTTGCCAGCGGCTGAAATCTCATGAATTCCCACTACTAGTCTTATTTTGGAATGCTTAAGAAAAATTTGTCAAATGAAGAAAACTCAGACCAATTCACCGTTTTGTTTGAGTTGTGGATCTTGAGGTTACTTGTTACTTAAAGAATTTTAACACTACTCTATCGTAATTCACTTCAGATTCCTTCGAAAAATATTAAGCTCTATATTTATGTAAAAGTTGGAAAAACTTTTTTTTTTTAAATGTTTTTATTTATTTCTAGGAGAGAGAGGGAGAGAGACAGCGTGAGCAGGGGAGGGTCAGAGAGAGAGGGAGTCACTGAAACAGGCTCCAGGCTCTGAGCTGGCAGTCAGCACAGAGCCCGACGCGGGGCTCGAACCCACGAACCGCGAGATCATGACCTAAGCGAAAGTCGGACGCTTAACCGACTAAGCCACCCAGGCGCCCCAAAAGTTGGAAAAACTTTCTAATTAAATTTTATTTTGGAGAATTTTAAATAAGATACCACATTTTACGTCTATTTCGTATAATGTATAATTTAGGTGATATTTTATGAGATCTGATCCTGGGACATTTAAATGTATATTCACATATTGAAAAAAATCTAAATAACAGGATACTAAAATTAAATGTATCACTTCATTTCTTTTCCATATACACATTATTATAATCAACCAAAATGACTGTAGAACTATAGAAATATATTTCTAAAATATTTTATATATAGTTTCTCAATTAATGATGGTTATTATTATGCTAAAATTATTGAAAAGTCTATACTGGTTTTTCATTTCATATTGCTATCATAGTTTTCAAACTAAATACAAATGAACTACCACTGATTATTTTGTTTTTTAGGGAAGATATTAGAATGGAAAGCACATTTTGAACTGCAGATACAAATATATACTTTGAAGACTGGTCACTTTTTCTCATATAAAATGTACATATTCCATTGTAATTATTCAAGGAATGAAGCAAAAATAAATTAACATAAAATGACAAAATTATGAAAAAAAAAGGAGGTACACAAGGCAGAATCCATTAAGTATAGCAAAAATGATTACACTTGGTTTAAAATACTGCTTTACTGAAGATTTCTTTTTTAACTCTTGGAGCAAAAATTAGTGTGATATGTACACTAAATTAATTTTCAGTCTAAGGAAATTTGGAATTAGTTTAAGTTTTTAAGGTTGACTCTCCAATCATCAAATTTCTTTCAACTTGCAAATGCATATGTAATATGGTTTCATAATTACATGAATCATAGATGGTAATTACTAAAACTAATATTTCCAAATTCTGGGCATCATTTTTGAAGGGAACTAATAAATCAAATTTTAGTCAGTATGTATTGAGTACATACTATGATGGATGCTGCAGTAGGGATTCATATGAGTGAAGGAATGTCATAAATTTATGACACAATTCCTGATCCAAAGAAGCTTATTATCTGGTTATATAGACCACACACACACACACACACACACACACACACACACACACACACACAGCTTAAAATATTGAATTTGGTCAGATCATAAAGCTTTGGTCTAAGTAGAAAGACTAATGAGAAGGGCACCTGGGTGCCTCAGTTGGTTAAGACTTGAGGTCAGGTCATAATCTCATAGTTCCTGGCTCTCATGGCTTGTGGCCAAGTCATGATCTCATGGTTCGTGGATTTGAGTCCCCTTCATCACGCTCTCCACTGTCAGCACAGAGCCCAGTTGGGATCCTCTGTTCCCCTGCCTCCTGCTACTCCCCAGTTGCACATGTGCATCCACTTTCTCTCCCTCAAAAATAATTAAACATTAGAAAAAAAGAGTAACGTAACTATGATGTCTGGGTTTAAGGATATTTTCTTGTTGGGTTACACAGCAAACAAACAAGAAGCTAAGTGTACAAGTGAGTAAGTAGATGAACAACTACTTACTGAGAGGCATATCTAAATTTGTGGTCAGTCCCTCAGGAGGAAATAGTCAAAGGAGGATCCTGCTCATCCACGAAGCATAAAGCAAGGTCTCACAATCATTTATACTCTTGACTGATTAAACGCCATTTATGTTTCTACCTGGTACCATAAAAGACAGTTCCTTGCTAGGAGTAGATTATATACCAGTATGAAGACCCTAAGGAAGCACTTACATCTATGAGATGGAGAAAAAGAAGCTGGAAGATAATGACACAATGACACAGGAGAAAGCGTTATGGGATATGCTCTGGGAGTAGATTAGAGCTGAGACAGGGTGAGTCTTATGGGCCTTATAAGATGCTTGATTGAGATGAACACTCATTTTCTGAATCTAGGGAGGAAAGGAATATGACTTACCTTTTTTTTTTTTTTTTTTTAAAAAAAGATCACTCTAGCAATGTTGTGGAGAGTAGACTATAGGAAAGCCAGGTAAGCAGGGGTGGGTGGATGAGGATCTTAACAGAGGATATTGGGCAAAGTATTTAGATTTAGGATATATATTCTGAAGCTAGAGTCTAGAGGACTTGCTAACAGATTGGATATCAAAGGAGAGAAAGAAGTAATCAATTTTGATCTCTAGGTTTTATGTCTGATCAACTGAGTGAATGATAATTCCATCCTCTGAGGTGATCCCCAATGAGGGAGGAGTGAGAGGTTGAAATATTTTATGTAAAATTTTAAGGTGATGTTTTACATTTGATATCACCAAAACAGAATAGAATCAGTTTCACAAAAATTATTGGATTGAATACAGTGAGTAAGACCAACTTGCCTCATTCTAAAATAATTTGAATGATCATCCACTATTTTTATTTGCCTGGAGGTTGTTGTTGTTGGTGGTGGTTTAACACAGACATTTTAGGCATTTTTTTTTTTTTTTGCCACCCAGGAGGAGTAGAAATTCAGACAGACAAAAAATATGGTATAGTGAGTGATTTCTGGTAGATGAAAGGTATTTCTATTTTTACAATGTGCATTTATATTTGTTCTTTGTCCATTGCTGATTGTGGTTGGATACTTGTTGAGAGGGAATGATGAAAAAGTATTTTCAGTTTGCTTGGACCCATCCCTTGGAGTTCCCTCAGATATCATCCAGTGTGACTCTTAATTTTATAGATAAGAAAAAAATTGAACTATAAATACCAAATGAATTGACAGAAATGTCACATATATTTAATCAGTCAGAACTAGATCTCAATCTTTTGAAATTCCAGTAGTGTTTTGCCCTTGTGGTCTTTTGCTTCTTGTGACATCATAATACAGAAAAATCACAATACTTATTTGTTAACGTGAACATTTTTGTAGTTTATAGCTACATCAAGTGAAACAAATCAGCATCAAATAGAAGAACCATTAAATGAATTGGTGTGGATTTTGATAAAGGCTTCCACAATATAACTGGATGCTGTTTTTAATCTACCTTGAGTATTTTCTATTATACAGACATCTTGAGAGGTATTAGTAAAATTTATCTGGTATTCAATTGGCCTTTAGGAAATAATAATAATAATGATAATAGTTAATGTATACACTAGGCACTTTATATGCATTGTCTTAATGTATCCTCATAAGAATCTTATGAACGTGGTTCTATTTTCACTTTAACAGAGTCATACACTTACTCTGAGAAGGAAGATAAATTGTCAAATGTCTCCTAACACCTCCATTAATATAATCCTCTTTTATTAAATGCAGTTTTGATAGAGCTTCCCTTGGTTAAGCTTCTCATTGTAATACATGTATAATACATGTATAATACATATATATATTATAATACATGTATTTTAAACTGTGTTGCAAACTCTCCTCTTTGTTTTGATTCTAAGAACATTTTTCAAAGAAAAGCATATAAAACTTAGCAATTTGCCTTTGCTTCTTCCAAATATTCATACTAAGTTTTAGTGTTTTAGGCCAAAGGGCATTTATTATTGGGCGAATCGTTTTAACTATCTTTGTGGATTCTAGGATATTTGTCCAAAAATCTTGCTTTAAAAACACAAGACAATTTTAAAATATACCAATATGTTTTAAAGGCTACATCTGTACAAAATCAGAACATAAATTTAATCCTTCCAATTTTTTCTCTTCTTCTCCATCCTCTACAAATTGCATCCCAGCTCGACACTTTTGGGCTAAAAACCTGCAATGGTTCCTCATTTCCCCCAAACTAAACACCAACCAATAACTGTCAACCATTGGATATTGACTATCTTCTGACCTGTTATGTATATTGCTTCTATTCTTCCCAACCACCTACTATAGATATAGGATAATTAGAGTTCAGAGAGATAAACTTGAAACTCAGGTCTATCTTATTTCACTTCGAATTCTTTCCACTAGAAAATGATGATTGCCAGAAATTGCATCTCCCACTTTGTAAAGGTCTTCCATGTTCCAGGCACTATATGCTTGGGCTGCCTGAGTTCAAATCCCAGTTCTACCACTTCCTAAGTGTGCTCTTGGGCACATCACCCAAACTCTCCTAGCGCCAGTTTCTTCATCTATAAAGTAGGGCAAATAAGATTACTTTTTATTAGGTTATAGGAAGAATGAAGTGAATAACCCATTTAAAGAGTTTAGTATGGAGCCCAATACATATAGAAAAATAAATTTATGGGGCGCCTGGGTGGCTTAGTCGGTTAAGCGTCCGACTTTTGCGGTGGTCACATCTCACCGCGTCGGGCTCTGTGCTGACTGCCAGCTCAGAGCCTGAAGCCTGTTTCGGTCTGTGACTCCCTCTTTCTCTGACCCTCCCCTGCTCACGCTGTGTCTCTCTCTCTCTCTCTCTCTCTCCTAGAAATAATAAATAAAAAAAAAAAAGAAAAAGAAATTTAGGTTGTTATTATTGTTATTATAAAATACTTCAGATATATGTAAAAAGTTATAAAATAATATAATGTGAGAGTACTCACAGTGAAATTGAAAAGATACATAAATACAGTTGGAATACAGATATACCTATCCCTGATTATGTTCACTCCTATCCTCCACAGATGAAGCTATTTTATAATTTAAATATTTTTCCTTCCCATGCCTACTTTCATACATTTACTACAGGTGTATATATTATTAAAAATATCAAGAAACATTTTCAAATTTTTAAATGGTGAGACCACATTTTTTTGTAACCTGCGTTTCGTGATAATTATGTTTGCAAAAGTCATTATAGTGGATACATAAACTTCTGGCTTTTTAAATTTCACTAAATTTCATGAGGACACAGTATTGAATTTTATGAGTGAAACTGGTTTTTTTTATTTCTCTTATTGATGTATATATAGATTTGCTTACACATTTTATACGTTTTTGTATAAAAATCATTTTATACATTATGATTTTATGATTTATAAAAATTTATAAATAAATTCTAGTTTTATAAATTTCTATTCTATAGCAATAATCTAATGATGAAATTAATGTAAAACACTTTTTTAGTGTTTATTATGTTTCAGACACTGTTCTAAGTGACTTACATAAGTGACTGAATCAGTTAGTCCCACAATAATTTATAACGAGTACATTATAAAATATAGACAAGAAAACTCAGTCAACTTTACACACCTAGTACATGGCGTTGCTAGAAATCAATTTGACAATCAGGCTCAAGAGTCAGTTTCCTTAACCACATGTCTCTTTGGGCTTACACGTCAGAGTGGCTCTGAGATGGTTCTCAGTCCTTTCTGAACATCTGAATTATCTAGGCACTTAAAAATGATCTATTCCAAGGATCCTGGGTGGCTCAGTTTGCTCAGGATCTGACTCTAGGTTTCAGCTCAGGTTGTGATCTCATGGTTTGTGAGTTCATGCCCTGCACTGAACATTGGGCTTTGCACTGACAGCCCAGAGCCTGCTTGGTTCCCTCCCTCTCTCTCTCTCAGTATAAAATAAACTTTAAACAAATATTTTAAAAAATGAGGTATGTCATAATTTCCCTCCAGATCAGTTTACTCAAAATCTCTGTAGATTGGGTCTAGACATAAATGTCTTTGAATCTTATTTTTAATTAAACTTTTATTTTGAGGTAATTGCAAATTGACATGCAATTGTAAAAAACCAATACAGAATAGTCCCATTTATCCATTTTCCCTCAGTAACAATATCTTGCAAAACCACAGTACAGGGTTGACATTAATAGTCAAAACATTTCCATCACCACAAGGATCCTTCCTATTGCCCCTTTATAGCCACATCCATTTCTCTCCCACTGACTCTCTTTCTTAAACCCTGGTAACCACCAATTTATTCTCTATTTCTATACTTTTGTCATTTCAAGAATACTATGTAAATAGATTTATAATATATGAAAATTTGGGGGATTGCCTTTTTTTAATTTAGCATAATCCTGTGAAGATTCATCTAATTTGTAGCATGTATAAATAGTTTGTTCCTGTTTACTAGTGGTATTTCATGGTATGAATGTACCACAGTTTGCTTAACAGTTCATCTGTAGAAGGACATCTTGAGTGTTTCCAGTTTTTTGGTTATTACATATAAAACTGCTATGAATATTCATTTTTAAGTTTTTTTTTAAACTTGTGTTTGTATTTCTCTAGGACACATGTCCAGGAATGCAATTGCTGAGTCATCTGGTAGTTGCATGTTTTGTTTTTTTTAACTTTCAAATAGCCCTGATGTATTTTTAGAGTTCCTCATAATTTGAGCATCATGGTGCTAGGGGTTCTATTTAGGAGTGGCATTTCAGGACAAAGGGTGTAGATATTTTCAACTTTACAAGATTTTGGCGAACTGGCTTACAAAATCAAAGTGGTCATTGTATTCCTATAAGTGAGTATGTGCTCTTTCCTCTCCATCACTTAGTATTTTAAAAATCTTTAAATGTTTGCAAATAGATGAATGGTTAATGACATTTTATTATGGTTTTATTTTATTTATTTCCACTTACTAGTGAGATTAAGCATCTTTCTATACATTTATTGAGTTTGCGGCTTTCATCTTCTTTAAGTTGCCTGGTCAAAGTCTCTGCTCCTTTTCTAATTTTCTTTCTCTTTTGTCTTTTTTTCTTTATTGATTAGTATGGCTTTTTTCCCAGCGTATTCTGGATGTGAAAATTTTGGTAGTTATGTGAGTTGCAAATCAGTTCCCTTGGGCTCTGGCTTGCGGTTTTACTTTGATTATGGTAAATTTTAATGAGTAGGAGTTTTGTTTTGTTTTAAATAATAGCCAAACATAAATCCTTTCCATTTTAATTTGTGCTTTCATTTTTGAAAGAAATCCTTTCCCATTATCAGGTCATAAATATATTTCTATTTTTTTCTGGAAGTTTGGAAGTTTTGTGTCACAAATTATTTTCCTTATTAAACTTGGGATTAATCTGGGGGTAGGGTCATCACTGATTGGATCATCAGTTGCCCCAGCCCCCAATTATTAATTGATCCTCCCTCTTACTAGTTTTAGACAACCTTCTATCATTTGTCTGGTCTCCATGTCTGTGCGTCTGCTTCTGGACTCTCTCTTCTGAATTACTAATTTATTTTTCCACCTCTTACTGTTGTTCCACCCTGCCTTGTTACTATACTGCCTTCATTATAGCATAATAAATCAGGGATCTGCTGAAGTAAGGACCCCACCGACTTCTTTTTTTATATTGTCTTGACTATTCTTTTTTTAAAATTTTTAAATTTTTTTAATTAAAAAATGTTTATTTATTTCTGAGAGATAGAGACAGCATGCACAGGGGAGGGTCAGAGAGAGAGGGAAACACAGAATCTGAAACAGCCTCCAGGCTCTGAGCTAGCTGTCAGCACAGAGCCCGATACGGGGCTCGAACCCACAAACCGTGAGATCATCACCTGATCTGAAGTTGGATGCTTAACCGACTGAGCCACCCAGGCTCCCCTTGTCTTGACTATTCTTGACTGTTTGCTCTTCAACGTAAGTTTTAAAATCATCTTACTAAGTTCCCTATAGAATACTTTGGGTATTTTGACTGGAATTGCATTGAATTTATAGATTAATTTGGGATCAAATTGAAACCTTTAATATATTGAGTTTTCTTATTTTTGGACATTTAATAATAGTTCTTCATTTAGTTAGCAATTCTTCAAAGCCTTTTAATAAAGTTAGTAACTTCTTCAGAAAGGTTTTATACCACTTTTGTGAAAATTTTTCCTAATGTTTCTAATAGTTTTGTTGGTAAGGTAGATGCTTTGAGAAATCACATTTTCATTGTTTTCTGCGTGTTTATAAGACTACAACTGATTTTCAGGATTGATCTTATATGAAGAAAAGTGCTGTTATTTTAGTTTTACTTTCTAATTTGTGTTTTATATTTTCTGTTTAGACCATTATATTGTCTATGAATAATGACATTTCTCCTTCCTCCTTTCTAGTCCTTGTATTTATTTTTCTAACCTTGTGGTACAAGGCTCAAGTGTAATGTTGAATAGAATGAGTAGAGGCAGACATCCTGAATCTGTCTTGACTTTTAAGGAAATTATGTGAATTTATTAATCACACTTCAAGGTAAAAATGTCTCGGTGAAAATATATATATGTTTTCTTATTCTAATGATGACTTTTATCACTAACTTATTTGTAATTTTGGGTATGAACATTATTTCTAAGACCTTGGAAAATATGAAAGAGCCACAGGTTAAATATTGCTAACATGGGTTAGTAAAAACAGAACTTGTTGTTTAAGGTTTTTCAATCTGTGATGCATACTACAAATTTAGTAGGATTGATGCCAGTAAACATCCATACTAGCTTTGTTTTTGGATATAGCATGGGAGAGGAAAAAACATCAAATGCTTAAACACTTTTGTAGTCTCCTAGAACCAAATGAAAAAAGGCATATATTTATAATGATGTGTTCATTGACTTGAAATTAAAGCAAAAGGAATGCTTTGAAGAAAAAATTATCTAACACCTTTTAGAGTAATTTGGATATAAAGTTACATTTAAACTGTATAGAATGTCATTGAAAAATTAATTGATTAGCACTGAGTGATGTTCACACATCATTCCTAGGACAATTTGTCTTCTTTAACAGAAATAGGACTAAACCACCACTGTGGCCACTTTTATTTTTGAAAGTTGTTAGGATATCAGAGCTAACAAAAATGCAGCATAGTACTTTAAGGGAAGTATAATTAAATCATTAAAGAAGTAAAAAAAGTAAGTCCTTTATAATTATTAAAATATTTTAATGTTTATTTGTATTCAAAATATTTCATTTAATATATGTAATGAAGATATTTTAGTTATCAGCTTTTCTTTTCTCACATGCTGCAAAAAGAGATTTCTCTGCTTCCTCAAGACAGAAATATAATTGCATATCTGTAGGACACATTATCATTTTCTAAGACTTTGATAGAAGACTTTTGTGATGATACCATTTTCATGCGTTCAGTACATTTATAAAGGAACTGATAAGTCCAGTGTGTTTGCCTATATGCATTGTCTTCTCTAATATGTAGCTTAGATACATTTGAACTATATGTGTGTAATGTTTCAAAAACCTAAAATTCAAGGGTGTTTTCATTTCTATTGCGATTAATCACTTGGTTTTGAGATGCCCTGAAAAGTGAAATTCACCAAAATAATTGTGGATGTGAGCTTTCTTGTTTTGTGATGTTCTTATCTGAACATCTTAGCATATTTTCCCTTCAATAGCCCTCCCTGTTGCCAATGTACCATTATACCAACGTAACACTTATATATAATTCTCACCCCACTATGGACTCAGTGAGGGTCAGGGATATTTAGTTGACATTTTCTGTATAAGCATTTCAAGTTTATACCTTGAGGGGTTTTTTTTCTTTGTTTGTTTTTTGTTTTTTGCAACTGCTTCTGTGCATTTAGTCACTGTTCTAGGTTAATACCCAAAATGGTATGATTGATTAATAAATGCACCCACAACACCTTGCAGTACTTTTTAAATCAACTTTAGTAGAACATTGGTTTTTACCCTAGAATCTTTTGTGAAAGAATCAAAGTAAGAAATCTAAACATAAGGGCACCTGAGTGGCTCAGTCGGTTAAGCGTCCGACTTCGGCTCAGGTCCTAATATCACCGTTTGTGGGTTCGAGCCCTGCATCGGGCTCTGTACTAACAGCTAGCTCAGAGCCTGGAGCCTGTTTCAGATTCTGTGTCTCCCTCTCTCTTTGACCCTCCCTTTATCACGCTGTCTCTCTCTCTCATAAATAAATAAAAACACTTAAAAAATTAATAAAAAAAAAAAGAAATCTAAACATAAAAGAACAGATCACCTTAATCTTCATGAGTTAGACATGGTTAATGTACTTTCTATGTGTCAGTTAGATTTGTTTACACTATTTATCTTCCTATGAAATGTTTTAGATTAATTTTTGAACTCCATGTGATATTAATACTATTATGAAAAGAAAATCAACATAGCTGGGGAGTCTGTAGGGCAATGAGGTCAGATCTCCCTTCCTTGGTTTATTAAGAGATTGATTAGTAACTAAGCTGTGCTTTGGAGTTAGCTAATGTGCATGAGCTAAATCAATGTCATGGTTTTTCAAATCGAGATTTTGAAGCATGATGATGACCTTAACTACATACATAAAATCATTTATATGCATTGTGGTTCTGCCCTTTCCTTATAGAATATTCGACAGCATCTCTTTTCAAAGAGTAACCATCTAATCAGTATTTTATTTACTCCCTCTCCAGAAGATTTCCCTGTATCCCTTCTAAAATGAAGAAAAGTCCGTTTCTTTGGCTTCTGTTCTCTAGAGTTCCTTAGCTTAAAGAGAAAATTCTGAGAAAACAACAAAAATTTTGCTGTTTGAAGAAATATACAGACATGGAGGTTCCTGAGAAGAAGAAATAAATCAAAGCATTTTGAACTGCACCCAGACTTGTCCTCTTTCTCTCTCTCTTTTCTCTACATGTTGTGCAAAATGAGTCAAGTGACAGAAATTAGAAACAAGAGGAAGAAAATCAGGAAAGAAGTGAGAAGATTAGAAATGAAGAAGGGAGTACCATTATCACCACAGCAGAGCAAGACATATGTGTCAAGAAACAGGGAGGGAAATAGAAAAACGAACTAGAGCCTGGAAAAAGAAAGTCCTCTTAGTCTTGTTCTTGATTTCCTATGCATAGGAGTAAAATGAAATTGACTGTAATAGTAGACAATCAGAGGATCATAGAGATACATAAGTTTTTCATCATAATCAATCCTATGTATATTGTAACTTTTCCCTTGAGCACAACTGTAGTTCATAGTTTTTTCCGTTAGAGGTTTGTAACAAGAAAAAGTAGCTAACTCTTTAGAAGCAAGAAATTCTTAGTGAAAATTGTATGCTATATGAAAATAAACAACATTAATATTGAGTAAGCTAAATACAAATTGTAAAAATATCTATAATAATACCTGTGCTTCAGGGAGTTTGGTGCTGATTACTGTAAGGAATCCAAAGTATTATAATGCAAAGTGTTCTTTTTGAGAGCAATTTACTTGGTGTGATAAATATTCATAAACAGCATATTTTACAATAGAGACATTACATAGCATAGCAATCAAGAAAAGGCTAATTATTTAGCTGATACATACTAAGAGTGTGCATTCATTTAAACTATTTGTTAAGTATCAAGAAATCTAGAATGAACTAGATATTAGAGGTTGAAGATCACTGTGAGTTCTATGATTTAGGAAGTTTTTTAGGAAGAGAATTCTTTTGCTGAGTTTGTATGGATAGGTAAATTTGAACAGGTAGTAGGAGAGCATTATTTCCTAAGTAGATGCAAATACATTTACTAAGTAAAGCAAAGCCATTAGGTTTTCAGGGTATAGTAATTGTAAATCACTTGACTGGACTATAGGGTACAAACAGATTTTTGTTTAAATGAGAGAGAAGTAGCGGTGCCGGGGTGGCTCAGTTGGTTAAGTGCCCAACCTCACCTCAGGTCATGATCTCCCAGTTTTTGGGTTCAGACCCCATGTCAGGCTGTGTGCTGACAGCTCAGAGCCTGGAGCCTGTTTCAGATTGTGTGTCTCCCTCCCCCTCTCTGTCCCTTCCCTGTTTGTGCTCTGTCTCCATCTCTCTCAAAAATAAATAAAACATTTTTTTAAAAATTGAAAAAAATAAGAGAAACAAGTGAAAGTTTTTGAAAAGACACATTTTATTTAATGTTTTCTTTTTTTCCCCCCCCTCTCAGAGAGAGAGACAGCATGAGCAGAGGAGGGTCAGAGAGAGAGGGAGACACAGAACCTGAAGCAAGTTCCAGGCTCTGAGCTAGCTGGCAGCACAGAGCCTGACACGTGCTTGAACCCATGAACTGTGAGATCATGACCTAAGCCGAAATGATGCTTAACGGACTGAGCCACCCAGGCACCCCGGAAAAGACACGTTTTAGTCACTAGCCAGGATATTTGTATTGGTGTTCTGGGCAAAAAAGAATTTACTCTTAAGCACGTAAATGACATAATGAAAGATTGAGCATTGCTTAATACTCCTTTGCTGATAATTGTCAGATAACCAAACAATAGCTGACTGAAGGAGGAAAATATTTGTACATATCGCTGAAAAGTTTAGAGGTAAGTAGGGTTTCAGGAATATCCTGAGGGTACAGATGATATAATAAGGAATTGATTTTTATCTTTCTCTTAACTCTGTTCTAAATCTCAGGCTCCATATGGTACTTTCCTTCAGTTTCTGGCTTACATTCTTCTAGGATTAAGTCCAGAATAAAAGAGAGAGAAATTTCTGTTGACTCCTGAATAAAGTTATATTTTATGCTTGAAACTTATGGAATCATAAACTCATCTCTGATCCAATTATTGTGGCTAAAGGAATGGACATACACAGATTTACCAGGTGTGGATCATAAGCCTATCCCTGAACCATAACTCCTATGGATAAAATAATTCAATAATTTAATATTATCACTGGCTGGGTATTGAACCTATGTATCATTCCCTACTTCCAAATAAATAAGAATTGAGGGCAGGTTGTTTCCCAGAGGAAATTTTTTTGTATTATGGAGAAAGAGACAGAGACAGAGACAAGGAGAGCCAGAGAGAAAGAGAGAGAGAGAGAGAGAGAAAGAATGAACCCAGAGCAATGTGGATTTTAGAGGATGCAATCAATCCACATGTTTACTTCATGTTGTTGTATGATAGCAGTATGTAAAATGGATTGGAAGAAAGAAAGTCTGGAGATAGGAACACCAAATACTATTGCTTTAAATTATATGAATTCGATCTATATAAATTGAAATGGAAAGAGTGATTTCAAAGTGCAAAAATTTTTAAAGTTGACTTGGTAGAACTTGTGATTAATTAGCTATTGTTGGTGGTGGTGATGATGATGGACTTGCTGATCCACTGCTATTCCAATATTAGGTATTGTCATAGTTACACATGATGTAGACTTATACTATGGTCCAGAGGTTTACAACCTTTTTCAAATTACATCACAATTAATATCTCAGTTATTTTTATTCATGGCACCCCTACACCAAAATAAACACCTAAGAGATCTGTTCAATAAGTACTTAAGTCTATGAAATAATGTGGTTGGTTTTCACTTTAAAATTTTCAAACACCCTATGGGACCCCTATTTTGTAAACTCTGGCTATAGCCATTTTCATATAAAAATGGACCACTAGTTTTTGAGAGTAATCAGAAAATCAAAAGCAGATAAGATGAGTTTCACAGATACTTGTTTGGTAGCCTTACATATAAAATATTACCATACTCACTCATACAGATATTGACTAGGTGATTACTATATGCCATTTTGTCCACCTTTTGCCCAATTTGAGTTGTGATTAATGGATTCTGATTTGAAAGTCAAATTTGAGAAAACGAATTTCACATATCAGGCATTCATAGTTGGGGAAAATTTAACTTGTTTTCTGTATATTCAGGTTAGACGGTTTGCCCCTTTTGCACAGTGTGATTGGTTTTGGATATACGAAATGATTTTATGTCATATATAACTTATTGTGAATGATCAGAAAATAATTTTTTGTGGGGAATAAAGAGACAAAAGATAGGAGAATTGAACCTTATTATAATGGGCAATAGGTGGTGAGAGAAAGGGTACAGGGCCAGGAAAGAGACTTCGAAGTGGAGCAAAAATAACCTAAGATAAATTTGAATCACTTCTTAATTTTCCAAGGATTAACCCTGATTATGATTGGATAAGTCAACAAAAGAGCTAATTAAGTATCTGTCAAATAGGCATACCGATAGATGTTTAGAGAACAAGCTGAACTAATAAACATTTTGAAATACTTTAAATTCTATTAGTGATTCATTCTGATTATTTAGACATATGGGTGAAATAAATCTCACCAGTGTATTTGGGCCTTAATCTGATTCAAAGACTGTTACATACAAGAAGAAACATGTCATTAACAATAATAAAAGTAGACAATTATAAAGCTGTGAAGAGTGAAAATAAATGGTATATGTCTTAGAGTATTTTTGCTTTCTGACTCACTCTCCCAAAGAATTCTTTATAGACTGACTGGAATGTGCAACACAGAAAACTGAGTGATATGAACACTATTCCAGATTTTCTCTCTTCTAGGACCATAGGGACTAGTCCTTTCAGAGGACACAATCATATCTGGACCTCTTTCACCTGTTGTTCACCCTTTCTACCTCATGGTATGTTAGAGCTCAAAATAGAAAGCCATCTTGAATAAACCCATGTGGCATACACACTCTTCTGAAGAAAATATAAGTATCAACATACATACACACATAATCTCCTTTTAAAGTGCTTTGAATTCAGCATAGTGAATATTTAGTACAAGTAAAATATTTTGTAGTAAAATAAAGACATTCTGAAAGGGTTTGACTTTTCATTTTGGGTTCTGTGTGGTTTCATTATTTGAAATTTACATTTGAATCATTATAGCAAATCTATGTATAAATTAATATATTTAAGATAGGCCTGAAGATAATATTTTATTAATTTATTCCGCAAACTTTAGTTTATGGATCACTTACTACATATTTACAACACTACAATGTGAGGGAAAGAAAGACTGATACTGTGAACACTGTAACAATACAGTGGTTTTCATTTCAGGGACATATGTTAGCATCACCTGATGAGCTTTTAATCATCACTCAAGACAGAATCATTGATGTTTCCAAGCAGGACATGGGTATGTTTTAAAAGAGTCCCAGGTAGTTAGGAGCACCTGGGTGGCTCAGGGGGCACCTGGGTGGCTCAGTCATTTAAGTGTCCAACCTCAGCTTAAGTCATGATCTCACAGTTTGTGAGTTCGAGCCCCTCATTGGGCTCTGTTTTTACAGTTCAGAGCCTGGAGCCTGCTTTGGATTCTGTGTCTCCCTCTTTCTGTGTCTTTTCCCCATCTGTGCATGCTGTCTCTCTCTCTCTCTCTCACTCTCTCTCTCTCAAAAGTAAGTAAATAAACATTAAAAAGTTTTTAAACAGAGTTCCAAATATTTCTAATTTTCATTCAAGGTAGAGAATGACTGATCTAAAGAGAAGGCTGTCCTTTTAAGATAAAGGTACTCCTTTTTTATTTTTTAATGTTTTAAATTTATTTCTGAGAGAGAGAGAGAGAGAGAGAGAGAGAGAGAGAGAGCATGAGCAGGGGAGGGTCAGAGAGAGAGGGAAACAGAGAATCTAAAACAGGCTACAGGCTCCGAGCTGGCTGTCAGCACAGAGCCAGACACAGGGCTTGAACCCATAAACCATGAGATCACGACCTGAGCCAAAGTCTGACGCTCAACTGACTGAGCCACCCATGCGCCCCATGATAAAGGTATTCCTTACAATCAGTTGATAATTATTTCTGGTCTTCAGAAAATAAGAATGATATAGTTATGGTGTCTGTTGTTTTTCAGTCTAGATCCTTGACAATTAAAAGTATTACTGAAATTTTATGACTGAAGAAATGCAAATATATTTTCCGAAATTTAAAGCACAGACATCCAAGGTGAATAAGAGAATTCTAGTGATTATAGAATTGATATTACTTTTCTCACTTTGCAACTTTCTCCTGGCCCAATTTTCATTATTTATTCACGGGATAAGAGATGTTTTTAAGCATTCTCCACACATACAAGTGATTGATATTAAAAAGGCTCTGGCTTTAAGGAAGTTTCTAGGAAACACAATTTGAAGATTAAATCACTTACAGAGTAATCTTCCATCCTGAAACAAAAGAGTGTAGTGGTAGCTTGTTCTGACATAGAAAATAGAACAATAATCTATTAAAGCTGTACCCAGAGGGACTCTGTTATCTGTGTACTTAAATAGCTTCATTTTAGAAATAGTTTTGATTTATTTATGTTGCACTGAACTCTTGCATAATTTGTTATTTATTTGAGCAAGGATAACATTGTAAGCATATAATGATATTTTGTAAAAATAATCACTTTTAAAAGAAATACACATAAACATAAAATAAGCTCATGTTAATTTTAGCTTTAATAAATTTCTTACTATTAATGTATCCTTCATCACAGGGAAATTTGGATTGTAGAAAATAAAAAGCAAATAATAGAGATTACCCATACTGCCACATAGAAATAACCATATTTTGGTATTATGACTTATTATTTTATTTATTTATTCTAAATTATTTTATTATTACTAATGCTAGCTAAAAGTTTTTAAAGTTTATTTTTAAGTTATGAAATTTCTGGTCTTCTGCAGATAAATTAGTTTAATCCATTTATATTTATTATAATTTATTATGTGCCTATATGTATTTCTACATCATGTTTTATTGTTTTACTGCCAATATGTTTTTCTCTTTTTTCTTTCTTCTATTCAATTGAGAATCTTTTGTATACCTTGTATTTTGAAGCATAATCTATTATATTTAGTGCTTTTTTACATAATAGTATATTAAGTTTCTGTGATTCTGATTATTTTGATGCATAATTTTAAGCCCTCCCTGATATTTTATCATACTGCTCTATTATAATCTAAATATCTCCACTTATTTCACTGGCCTAGATTTATTTAAAAACCCTTAATGCATATTACTAAATTATTTTCTCAAAAGACTGTCTTGGTTACTGCTTCTTGTAGCAATATGAGAAAATACTAATCATTGTATCCATGCCAACAATGTGTATTATTAATTTTAATGCTGTGAAAATTTGATCAAGTAAAATATACATAGCATTTTTTAAAATTTGCATATTTTAAATTCTTTAAAGTTTATTTACCTTGAAAGAGAGAGAAACAGAGTGAGTAGGGTGAGCAGGGGAGGATCAGAGAGAGAGGGAGAGAGAGAGAATCTGAAGCAGGACAGAGTCTGATTTGGGGCTCAGACTCATAAACCATGAGATCATCACCTAAGCCAAAATCCAGAGTTGGATGCTAAACCAACTGAACCACCCAGGTGCCCCTTTTGGTTTATTTTTTAATCATTGATATTTTTCCTTCATATAAGTATCTAACCATGTCTTTTATAAATTTATCTCTTGTAATCTTAATATTTTTTCACATCTTTTGCTATGAGCTCCATATAACTATGTCTCTAATTGTTTTGAATCTTTTCTCCAGTTTACATTTTGAAATTCTCCTTTGTGTTTTCTTTTATTCAGAGATTGATAAATGCTTTTCCTTTTTCTCTTAGTTTTTTCTTCAGTGTGTTTGATTTTTACATTTCAACCTTAATTCATCTGAGTTTATATTGATATCTAAAGTGAGTGTAGAATGTTTATTGAGTTTTCCAACTGTCTAAATGCCTCAGTGTCCTCCATTAAATCATATTTCATATCTTTATCTGTTAGCATTTTAAAAAATGGAAAATATAACCATTGTTAAGTGTAAGCCTGGGGTCATATTTCAGCTCCCCAATGTAATAACATCATCATCTTTGGCAAATTGATTAATCTATGCACCTCAGCTTTGTCATCTCTAGAATGAGTACAAAGAGTCTATATCATAGGGTAATTGTGAGGGGTAAATTACATAAGGGATATGGCACTAATGTATAAATTAAGTAAGGTATATGGTATGAAATGCCCAGGGAATGTTACCTATTACTGAATCTGTTTTATCTTGGAAGAGCATCACACTTTTATATATGGAGATCACTTTTATAGTTTTCTATCTGCTGGGATTTTTCTCATTTTATTAGCTTTGGGAAACAATTTGGCACAGTATTTAAGCATATGAACTCTCAAGTTGAACTGCCTGCATATAAATCCCAACATCCAAACTAATTAATTACGTGACCTTGGGTAAATTGCTTTACATATTTGTTTAATTTCCCTGTCTATAAAATTGAGATAGCATTTGCCTCAGAGATTTACTGTAAAGATTAAATGAGGATTAAATATATGTAAAGTGGTTAGTGGTAAGTCTGTTGCTAGCATGAGCTATTACTTGTTTCAACATGTTCTTAATGTCATTTTCATCTATTTTTATCCTCTAGTAAAATTGAGATCTACTCTGTCAAGTTTAGAGAAATCCCATTTTTGTTTTGATTACAAGTATATTGCTTTGGAAAAGAATTATAATATTGAGTCTTCTTACTGAGGAAAAAGGTGTATTTTTCCAATTTTTCATTGCTGCTTCTAGATCAGTAAATAATTATAGGTTTTTTTTTTTTCACACTATGTATTAAGAGTTCTATTAGAGGGGCACCTAGTAGCTCAGTTAGTTGAATGTCTGATCGGGTTTTAGATGAGGTCATGACCTCATGGTTCGTGGGTTCAAGCCCTGGATTGGGCTCTGCACTGACTGTATGGAGTCCACTTGGGATTCTCTCTCTCTCTCTCTCTACCCCTCCCCTGCTCCTTAATGTTCTTTCTCTCTCTCAAAATAAATAAGTAATCTTTTTTAAAAATTAAAAAAGTACTACTAGATAATTGTGTTTGTTAATATTATGAGTAGTTTATAATATTAAATATTTTAAATTAAATATTTTATAATATTTTATTTTTCTTATTTTTAAATATTTATCATCAGTACTCAAGAAAACCATTGTTCGGTTTATATTTATCTTCTGTGTCGCCACTTTACTCTTAATTCTAGTATTTTATTTAAATCCATTTTCTTTCCTATTCTTATATATAATCACATAGTAGGCAAATAATAGTTTTGCCTCCTCTTTTCTAATTGTTTAAAATCTGAGTTTTACTCCATTTTGAACTATATTTGCTCAAGCTTCCAGAGTAATGCTAAATTCATGTATTTATCAAATACTCAGTGGGTGTTTTCCATGTTTTAGGTTCTGTGCAGAGTACTTGGGATAAACCAACAGACAGCATAGCCATATGTCCTGTTCTTACAGAACTTTGAAACTAGCCCCATAAGTTTTTTTTTTTTAATGTTTTATTCATTTTTGAGACAGAGAGAGACAGAGCATGAGAGGGGGAAGGGCAGAAAGACAGGGAGATACAGAATCCAAAGACAGGCTCCAGGCTCTGAGCTATCTGCACAGAGCCTGATGCAGGGCTCAAACCCAGGAACATGAGGTCATGACCTGAGCCGAAATTGGAGGCTTACCGACTGAGCCACCCAGGTGCCCCAACCCCATGGTTTTAACATAGTATTTATCAAATGTTGTGTGTGGGCTTGCATTATTTGGAGAAGATATTAGATAGCTTTCATTAGAATATCAAAAACAGTTTATGACCGTGAAAGATTGAGAACCATTAGTCCTGAATATATGGTGACAAATTTAAGCCTTATTTATATCTAAATAATTTTACTTTATAATGATTTAAGTATTCTTATTCTCTATTATAGATTTTTTATATTTGAAAGCAACTATGGTAGTGATATCAGTTTCCTTTGTATATTCACATTAAAAAAATTATCCACATTCTGAAAAATCATTTACTAATTTTTCATAGAAATCTGCTAAAATAACATACTCATTATAAAAAAGACTTTATAGACACATTAGTTTAAATTTTAAAAAGCAATATTTTGAGTGTTAAAAATCAACATTGAAATGCAATTCATCTCAGATTTTTTTTATCCCTGGTTTCTAAGAAAAAGGAATAAATTAGTGTACGGTTTGCAATTTTAACTTACGGTTATTTAAAAAAAAGCTTATGGTTATTTGTTCTAAACTAAAGATTAGGGGTTTAAAGAAATGTGTGAAATGAAAAGTAAACAGATAGGCTTGTCTGTGTTTATTTATTTTCTCTTTTGCCAGCAATTATTCTTTGCACATTTCTATTACCTGATTGCTAGGGAAGACAGCCGGACTTTCTCAAGGTCTGGTGCAGTGACTGTGGGAGCACTTTATCAGTTCAACAGAGTAAGAATCTAGCCAGCTAGGTGATTCTCCACAAACAAAACAAGGTTGAACAGTGTGAGAGATACCCCTTCATGTGGACAAAGAACAAGCCTCACTCCCGCAAATGCCTCTCACTCTACCCCGCTATAGCATGCCAGTAAGATGTAGGCCTGTGCCAACAGATTTTTTGCTTCATGGAGCTAGTCACTTGGAACCCTTGAAAGTACTTTGAATGGAACTATAAAAAGTTACAGCATTGAAGATTCTCTTCTCAAGAGATTATCCATAAGGGTTCAACCTGTTATATTAGGAAATTCACTTTCTACTTGTCCACCTAATTCATTTACAAATAAATTAGGGAGATTCTTTAAAAGGTTGGTGACAAGTGACTAGAGTTGTAATTGGAATAATCACTGAGCCTCACTGAATGGATTGTCACTATAACGTGAAGAAGAATAAACAAAGATAGTGGATGCCATGAGTGGTTTAAAACAAAAAAGTACCAAGACAGTTAAACATAACAGTACAGTAAGAATGTAATTGAAGAAAGAGAAAAGGGCAATGATCTTTCTTCTCTTTTCAGTCTCTTTGGTTTATCACTTCATGTGTTGTACAAACATGTAATCATTATTTTTTAGGTCAATGAAATAATTATAATTCTCAAGGCATTTATTAATTTATATACTCAGGGATATTTTTTAACGTTTATTGAGCATTTCCTGTGAAATAGGTGGTAGCTTCTAGCTAAAGCTTCCCTTTTGAAGCTTATAGACCAATGGGAGCAAAAGGCATTAGTAAGTGTTTAATCATAAAATACACACCTTGCAATGAAGGGAAGGCACAGGGATCTATGAAGGTGCAACTGGAAAACCTGGCTTCACTTGAGGATTAACAGACAGCTTCTCTAAGTAAAGTCAGTTTAGGTTGCACTCTGAGAAATGCATGAATTGAATGAAAAACATGTGATAGGCAAGCAGGAATTAAACAAAGCAGAACCTTGTCACCCACGTTATGCGTTTATTATTATTATTTTAAATTTAGTGGGCCATAAAAAGAGGAGGACCATATCATATTTCCAACATGAAAAAACACTCTAGCTTCAGTTTGGGAATATTAAAATGAGGTGGAGGGGTTCCTGAGTGGCCCAGTGGATTGAATGTCTGACTCTTGATTTTGGCTCAGGTCATGATCTCATGATTTATGAGATCAAGTCCTTTGTTGGGCTCTGTGCTGACGGAGCCTTCTTGAGATTCTCTCTCCCTCTCTCTCTGCCCCTCCCCTGCTTGTGCACATGTGTACTCTCTCTCTCAAAATTAGTAAACATTTAAAAAATATATGGAGATGGATAGTGGTGATGGTTACAAAGCAATGTGAACTGTATGCTTAAAAGTGATTTAAATGGTAAATTTTATGATGCACGTATTTTGTCACAATAACAAAAGAAATATACTCAATCTCTCTGTATAACCTCACATAAAAAATGGGGATAATTTTATTAACCATCTCAGTGTATCATGATAGTATTAAAAGAGGTAATTCACATCAAGAACCTGACAGGGACCCTGGGAGAATTGAACTACTATATTCATATTCCAATGATAAGCATATTGAAGATGAACACTGTGCTGTGGATGAAGATGTTAGAATCCAGGTACCATCATTTATTATCACTGGCAAGTTGTGTAACTGCTCTTAACTTCATTTTCTTGATTTGTTAATTGGAGTTATTAGCAGTTACCTATTGGTTATTGTGAAGATGAAAGATATGTAAAACACCTGTCCAGTATCTGGGACTTAGGAGGTGTTCAACAAATAAGTTAATTTCTTTTAATGGACTACTACTCATGGGATATTAATCCCTAAAACTATACAAAAATTATCAATAAAAATCAAATACAAATCTACCAGTTGTAAATGCTAAGAATAACAAAGATACAGGACTGCTCCTGAAGTCATTTGAAAGGAGTAAGAGTACTGGGTCATATGATATGAGTATGATTAGTTTTGTAAGAAATTGTCAACTGGTCTTCCAAAGTGGTTGTACTGTTTTTACATTCCCATGGGGGAATGAATAAGATTTCCAGTTGCTCTACACCCTCACCAGCATTTAATGTTGTTAGTGTTCTGGATTTGAGCCACCCTAAGTGGCGTTTTCTTGCTTTGATTTGCAATTCCTTTATTGACATGTGTTGTTGAACATCTTTTCAGATGCTTATCTACCATCTGTATATCTTTTTTTGCTGATGTCTCTGTTCAGATCTTTTGTGCATTTAAATCAGGTTATTTGTTTTCTTGTTGAGTTTTAAGAGTTCTTTGTATATTTTGAATAATGATTCTTTACCAGGCAGGTCTTTTGCAAATATTTTCTCCCATTCTGGTGCTTACCTTCTAATTATTTTTTTTTAATATTTTTTATTTATTTCTAGGAGAGAGAGAGACAGCGTGAGCAGGGGAGGGTCAGAGAGAGAGGGAGTCACAGACTCTGAAACAAGCTCCAGGCTCTGAGCTGTCAGTCAGCACAGAGCCCAACGCGGGGCTCGAACCCACGAACCGCGAGATCATGACCTAAGCGAAAGTCAGATGCTTAACCGACTAAGCCACCCAGGCGCCCCCTTACCTTCTAATTCTTTTGATACTAACTTTTGGACAGCTAGAACTTTAATGAAATCCAGCCTTTCAATTATTTTCTCTGGAGATTATGCCTTTGGTGTTGTATCTAAAAATGATCACTATATATACCCAAGGTCACCTAGGTTTTCTCCTATGTTACTTCCAAGGCGCTTTGTAGGTTTGCATTTTACATTTAGCTTTGTGATCCGTTTTGTGAAGTGTGAAGTGTGAAGTCTGTGCCTAGAGTCAGATTTTGCGTGTGGATGTCCCGTTGTTCCAGCCCCATTTGTTGAAAAGATGATCTTTGCTCCATTGTACTGCTTTTGTTCCTTTGTCAAAGATGAGTTGACTATATTTATGTAGGTCTATTTCTGGGCTTTCTATTCTGTTCCATTGATCTCTTTTTCTTTCACCTGTATCACATTGTCTTGTTTACTATAGCATTATAGTAAGTCTTGAAGTCAGGTAGTGTCAGTCCTCTGCCTTTGTTATTTTCCTTCAATATTGTGTTGGCTGTTCTGGGTCTTTTACCTCTCCATCCACTTTAGAATTGGTTTTCAACACACAAAATAACATAAAATAACTTGCTGGGATTTTGATTGGGATTGTATTGAATCTGTAGATCAAGTTAGGAAGAACTGACATCTTGACACTATTGAGTCTTCTACCTTTTCATCTTCACATGGAAGTTTGCTGTAATACTTGTTTAATGAAAAAGTAAACAGAACTCTTCCATACTGTATCAATATCACAAAAGTTTTCCCTTTTTCTTCAGCTTAGTTGTAGCCAAAGAACCAGCTGGCTCATAAAGTTAAATATCTACCACTGAGAAGTTGCATCTTTGCATCAAGCATGTCTGAAGGTTAAAGATGTATAGATTAGATGCAATTAGCAGAAAGTGGCAGGAAGAACCTAACAATGTAGCTGAGTTAATCTCAGGCTAAAAAATGTCACTATGTATACCCCTAAAGATGCTGTGGTCATGGGGTTTTTCAGCTTTATAAAATAATATGTATATTATTGTTATAGATAACTCAGGGGCATTTCTCGTTCTCAGCAAAACATTAGATACTGACTTTTAAATAAAAATACTAATTGCAAAAACAAAATGGAATCCTTCCCAAACAAGGAGGCGCACTAACAGGATGACAGAACCATGGTTAAACAATCATTACTATTGGCATTTTAAAGGAAGACCTGAGGATGAGTACCTATAGGAATTGGCGAATCTCCTGTGTGAATATTAGGAATAATACCTGATTTAGTTAAGGTATTTTCCTTTGATAAAAATACTGATCATTTTGGGGGACGTAACTTATCCAGTAACTGTATACTCTCAGTTTCTTAAGAGGCTCACTTCTGCAAGGGCAAGAGATTTGCAACCTGAAATGTTGAACGTTTTACCTGACCTATGAGGCAATTTGCCAACATCTTATTATACAATGTATTTGAAAGGAAATATAAAAGGCAGTAGGTGGTGCTTTTATTTCTGCTAGAGTGCTGAGAGTCAGAGAGGTTCAGTTTGTAATGATATAACATAATTACAAATTATTCTTCCCAGAAATTTAAGACCCATTATTCTAAGTAAATGGAACTCAAACACAAATGAAAACAACTGGAGGGTGAATAAACAAAAACATGATGAGATTGGAAGCAAAATACATCTATTGATAGAAAAAAATACTTATTAAAATATGAAAAATATTAAGCAGGGATATCCCCGTTATTATAATTATTATTATTACTAACGATTTCAGAGATAGCTCAAATACAAATAAAGAATGGATGGTTACTTAGATAATTCATGTGAAAATGTTGCCTTTGCCTAAAGTTTACTGCTTAATAATAATAATAAATAATAATAAAACAGTTGCAGAACCTTTTTTGTACCTTAACTGTGGAGATCATTATATCATTTCTGTGTAGTCATGTAAGGAGTTTAATTTCCCAGCTAAATCAATTTTCTTCAAATATAAATGATAATTTGAGATTTGGGGATATAAATATGGACATACTGAATTCAGCACTGATACTTTATTGAATAAGATTAAAAACCTTTTAATAACCCTAATAAGCCTGATGCATTCAAAACTAGCTCAAAACAAGAGAGGACAAATTTCTATATTCTGAAACCTATGAGTTTCTAATATATTTATTCTAAGAAACCGAAGCTATAGTCATGGTATATTCCTTTAATCTTCACAACACTGAGAAACATTTTAAAATCTGTTTTAATTCAGCAAGAATTTTTGAGCAAAATCCAAAATTATTTCTTGTAAACTCTTAGAAACTTGAAGAAAGTAAATAATTCTGGCAATAGAGCAAAGGGCTGCAGGGCTCCTGCCGATAGATAAAGCTGTCACTGCTTTTATACTTCCCTTAATTTGTGTTTTTAGTTAATGATGGGGGAAAAGTCATTTCAGGTTTATATTTCTCCTGGTTCTTCTATCTTTCTTTCATTTTTCCGCTGCATAATACAAATTGACTTAGAGGTTCTACCTGTTACTGGGCTTCAAATATTATCTCTATGTAGATCACTTTCGGGTACCTATTCCCAACCCCAACCGCCTCCAGATTCTGGTCTCATTTATTCATATGTTTATATCTCCATTTGGATGTATAATGGGAAACTGAAACCCAGCACATTGAAAACTAAATTTTTGGCCAACTCACTTTCCCATCAAAGCTCTGCTTCCCTTTGCCAAGTGGCAGCATCTTCCACACCAGTAGACAAGCCAAGAACTGAGAACTCACCCATGACCTCCTCTCTTTCCCTCACTTGCTGCTTTAAACAGTGTTTATGTCTCACAGATATGAGGACCATAGATCTGCGGTCTATTGAATATCTAAGGACCTAACACAGGGTATATGATAGACCCTTAAGTATTTTAAAACAAATAAAATTGCTTATATAACTATTTCTACATTTGCTAAGTAAATCAGAGTTACTGATTTTACGTATTTACAGTGCAAATTGTATTGACAACCTCACTGCATTAGAGAATTCATTAGATCTTGGAAGAGAAATGGTATTGTATCATTCCTCCCAATTGTAGAAATGCATGGGATTATTCTCAAACCAATGTTAACTGTGCTTAAAGACTTCTAAATGAAGGCAGTTACATAGCCATTCACAAGTGTGGTGCTTTTTCTTTCAATTATAAGCTTTCTGCTATGACATATCTTCAGTGGCATTAAATACACACAAACATACACACACACACGCACACACACTCCACGCACACACGTGTATTTATTGATCTCACATTGTGCAAAGTTTTTAAGCCCCAATAGGACTATGAAGATATGTATAAAGCATGTTATTTTTACTCAGTAGATTCTAGTGTACTTAGGGATTAAGAAAGACAAATATAGGTGTCTTGTGTACATTTTTCATATAGTTCACACAAGAAAGGTACATATTAGTATTCCCACTTGCCAATTGCTGAAATAACTTGCCCAAATGAAATACCCCTATATGAAAGAATTCTGACTGTATCTACATTCTTGTGTTTTAATCTCGTCGCCTTTTGATAATATAAAGATCTAAAAGATCTAAAATGCTGTGACCATATGCACAGACTTTCCAAGACACGTTTATAGTCAGATGTTCTGCTGTATTTATCTTCATAAGCCATCAAGATCTGTCAAAAATACCAAATTTTGGCTAAGAATCCACTTCTCCAAAACGTTTTTTTCCCCTCAGCCCCTGAAATTGTCTGCAAATATGTTTTCTAATAACGTGTCTCTATATTCAGTTGGAAGTGGCCTTGCATTTGAAGACAAGCAAGAACCTAATAATAAGGAATCTATGAGTGAGTCAAACAACTGCTGCATGATTTTAGGCAAGGGAGAAAATCTCATAGGAGATTGCCAGAGGTTGGACTTTCCTATAAGGAGAAAGCTTGATTTAAGTCTTGAAATATAGAAGAGAACCTTGTTTTCTCATTCATAAACTGAAGTTAATAATAATAACTACATCATTTGAGTTCATATGGATATTACTTAATTCTTAAGCTTCTGGAACAGAACCTGCCTTGCAAGGTGAGAGATCATGGAGTGTTGTTATCTTAACTATGAAACTAAGGATTATTTAATTGATCTTTTAATTTCTAAGATATTTCTAATTCTAATTAGAGTATAGTATTAAAAAGTATAAATATGCTATAGTATTAAACTTTCTGTAACCTAATGTTATGTATAGTATTACACATAAAATAGATACTCAGCAGATATTGAAGGAATTATGAAATGATGGTATTCCACTGGCAGATTTTGAGGCAGAGTACAAAAGAGTTAATTTTTCTGAAGATCAGATTCCACTTTGTATTATTCCCTGAGCTTCAGATATTTGGATACATGTTCCTTAAAATAATAAACTTCTGTCATGGATTCCTCTTGGTAACAGGGATCAAGGGTAGATCCAGAGAGTTTGTTGTGATACTTGTGCTCAACTAGACTCCAAGTATCTAAAGATTGAGAATTTGTCTCTACTTCTAATACTAACTGGGGTTTGTCTGGCCCTTTCATATAGTAGGTGCTAAATAAATACTTGTTTGATAAGACTTGAGTTTGATATAAAGAAATAATTCCTTACATTAAGAGAAAATAAAGTCATTATCAGAAACTGTGGAATCCCTTTCCTTTAGACTTCAGGCTTTGTGTCAGTCACATCTTTGTTCTGAAATTGTATTTCAGTGGAGGGATATAGCCACTCTTATGGGAAATTGAATTAATGTTTGACACAAATCTGAATAAAAAGGGGTAAAATTCTTTGAATAGCTCAAGACTACATTGTTGGTATAAATTGGAAACTTCCACATAAGAGTACCAGAATACAGGAGTTAGGGAGTTTCCCCAGCATCTCTTCTGTCAACAGAACACTGAAAAGGAGACTGAAGAACAAAGTGTCCATCAACCAAAGCATTTGGGATCAAATGATGATATTTTCTTGTAGAGCAATTCAGCAAGGGAAACTCACTCACCGCTTTTGGAAGGAATCGAACAGTTCAGTATTTGGCATTAAAGTTCCATAATGTGATTACATTTTCTTCCCACTTTTTCTAAGATTTCTTACATTTCTCCCATGAGTGCAGGCCCTGGCCATATTAAACTCTGCAGAGTTCTCTGACTTCAATCTTTACTTTCCTTCTTTATGCTTTTAGTATTGCTACTTCCACCTGCATGCATGGATCTACTTGTCAAATATAGACCAATGATTTGCTTTTAGTAATTACTCTATGAACTTATTCAAATGATGTTAATTGTGTGCCTTTAATGTATAAGGCATTGTGTTAGGAAATATGGAGTATGGTAAAAGGAGTGAGATAAGCTGTTGCTGAGACATTTAAATCTAGAAAGTCTCTCACTGAATATATATCCTTGATTTGCCAATACTTTTGCTATTGCTACAAAATGTTTTGACTTGGTAGTTGCTTCATAAGTAGTAGGGAATGAATGAATAATTAAAAATTACCATCCATCTATCTTTTTATGATTGTATTATTTCATAATCTTGAAAGAAAATGAAACAAATTTCTTGATCTTTGAACAGCACACAATAAAAACTGATGTCTGATTAAACTGCACAAATCTTCATAGATACCTTCTTCTATGTGTTTCAAAACTAAATACTTTTTGGGGCATCTGGGTGGCTCAGTTGGTTGAGCATCCTACTTTGGCTCAGGTCATGATCTCACAGTAGTGGGTTCGAGCCTCATGTCGGGGTCTGTACTGACAGCTAGCTCAGAGCCTGGAGCGTGCTTCAGATTCTGTATCTCCCTCTCTATCTGACCCTCCCCTGCTCACACTGCCTCTCTCTCTCTCAGAAAAACTAAACTAAACTAAACTAAATACTTATTGAATTGTTGAATTGAATTGAAGTGCATTTAAAAATTATTCTCTTAATTGTTTCTAGGAATGGGGGCCTAAATTATTTTGGTAGGAATCGCTCATCAGTTTAAATTCTGATATAATGACCTATAGTTAGTGGCTCTTCATTGTTATTTGAAGAATAGAATGTCAAGGTTATATCCTGCTCTTTCCTTTTGCACGGTATCTCAACCTGAACATCAGCTACTAGGAGATAGATCATTAGCCTTGTTCTTCAATCGTGGGTGGGTCTCTTATCAGAAGACAGTAAGAAATTTTATGTGCCTCGAGGTTAGTGAGGTAACATTAAATACCTGCTCCTTTACATGTGAGACATACAGATACTGTGGAGCAAGAAGCAGCTGCTAACATTCTGAGCCTTTGCAGCTGCATTAGGGAGAATGGCTACAAATGAAGCTTCAGAAAGCAGAGTGGCAGTAGCAGTGAAGTCTTATTAGACGTGGCTATCTCTACAGAGGAATAAAGTCATACAGAGGAGAGCTTGCAGCCCAGGAAGTCTTTAAAGCTTCCAGTGTAGGTTGAGTGCACGCTTCCATCTGGTATGGTTTCTTCCCAGGTTTTATTCTCTTGCGAGTCTGTGGGAGAGCAAAAGAAAAAGAAATTTGAAAGTTCTGTCTTGCTGGCATGGGAATTTTTTTTCCTCCTGTCAAAGACTTATTGAATTCTATTTTGGATTGTTAGATATGATTCACAGGAAGGTGTCGTAGAACACATTACTTTGAGGTAGTACAGCTACCTCAGATCAGTGTGGACTGCTGTTGGGCAACAAGAGAAGTTAATAGTACATTCACTCACGTCATTATAGTCCACCAAGTCTCATTTAATAGTAGGAAAACTTCTAAGTATTAAGGCAATACATCAAGACACCTTATTCATTATGACGTGGTAAAGTAAATCAGATGTAGACGTATATGATATTTAATTCTCACCAGACCAAATGCCACAACAAAGTACAGTGCAGACATAATTTTAAGAGATGAATTAGTGAATGTTCAATGTTAACTGCCTTCTGAATTCTAGTGTGCACTGGTTAAAGATGTGGTCTAATGAATTCAGAACACATTTGATCTGTGAGTGTTGGAAATAGTTTGACTTTCACTTAATACACTTAATTACAATAGTTTTGGAACTTTAGTATGCCTACACATTACCCGGGAAGCTTGATTAAAATATAGATACTTGGGTCATTCCCACAGAGCTCTAATTGTGCTTAGGAATTTCTCAGAAATCTATTTTAGTAACAAGTACATCCAAATGCCATTAAGGTAGGTGGCCCGTAGGTCATATTTTGGGAAGCACTGATTAAGCATTTTGAAAAATATGTTGATCATGAATAGACAAAAAACCTTTTTTTTTTGTAAGCTAGAGTGAGGATAAATTGTAAGAATCTTTTAAAAAATAAACAGTAAAGAGTAAAGGGTTTAAATTTGTCTGGAATAGAATGATTCACATGCTGGCTCTGTGTATCTTTGGGCAATGCAGATGATCCCAATACCTCAGTTCATCTCTGAAAGTCTTACAGACATTTGGTAGGGTCAGATGAGATGATACATAGATTAGTAATCTGTAAAATTTTCGCACAGATGCTTATTATTGCTCCTTTAGCGTTCCCAGTAGCTGAGGTTACCTTGTTACCGTCCGTCAACACTCCTACTCATTGGCTCTATTCAGTTGCTTCAGCTGTCCTTTCTTTATAACAGGAGCAATCAGTTCAGCTTCCCAGTATCCTTCCTAACTTATACTAAAATTTTCCTGCTGTGTTTCACCTCTCATTTGATATTTATCTGTTTTTTTTTTTTTGGAGCAGCAGTTCTTTGCCAAATGTAGCACTATATTCAAAGTAGAATAAAATATGTGTTTGCCCTTGAGTAACAAAGTGATTCATATTGATACACTGATAGGAAAGAGATTGAGTGGAATTCATAAATATACCTTTGAGTTTTAAACTTTCTTGATAAAATAGCTCCTCCCTTGTTCACTGACTGAATTGGTAATTTTTAGAATTACTTACGAAACCATGTTGTCTGATTTGCTCATGATCACTGTCTCCATTTTCCATTGGCATCTCACTTTTGTAATTTCAAGCAAAATAACTGGGTAGAATTAGCAGCAAATCGTCTTCATGAGAGGGTAGGGAGGTTCGTTTGGAATCAGCAAGACCCTTCTGAATTTTCTCACATGTGCTACTCAAATGCAGGACAAAATAAATGTAGGCCTTTATGTTTACTACCTAAAAGTGATGGTTTTCTGAAACTGTCTCAATGAATAACAATGACTGCATCAATTAGTCTTGTATGACATCATTGGCTTAAATTAGCCTGTGAAAAAATATGTGCTATAAATATCACAAACAGGGATTCTACTATTTTTGAGTTCCTCTGCAAGTCTTCTATAATTTAAAAAATAAATGGATAATTAACCTAATTATAAATTCAATTATCTAAAAATGTGAGGAGTCAATTGTTCTGTTAAATACAAGCTGCGCTGTCAGCACTCAGTTAATATATGTATCTTCAAAATGCCTTCAGATATTTTTTCCTCAGCAGCCCTTAAGTTATATTGCACAATCTGATGATGTCATATTTATTGAAATGTTTTAAAATATATTGTAATGCTCCTCTTTTTACATATACTTCACACACAGTCAAGTGGTAGACTGTTTCAGGGACTAAGAAGATTGCAGTCTAAATAATGTTATACTATACCTGCTAGTTGAGCAACGTATGACCCTGTTCTGGAAAAGGATATTGTTTATAATCACTTTCAGAAAATGGGGTGTTTTTATTGAGTGTATGCTGTTATTCTTTGGCTTAGACAGCAGGTTCTACAGAAATTTTACTAAATATATTTGATCATAGCAGTAAGCTGCTAAAATATTAATGACTGCAGAAAAACTAGTGAACTAAGGTAATAAATAATTTGATGATAGAGTTTAAAGAAGTCACATCTGGAGATGTGAAGAACATGTGAGGTATGCAATTATTCAGCTAGAAGGAGATGTGTCACCTATGTTTAAATTATGTTTCATAATCTGAAAATTAATTAAAGAGAATACTGATATGAAGATGTTTAATGGACTTAACATTTAAATATATAATATCCCCTTTCTAAAGAGGTAGCATTTTTTTAAGTTTAAAAACTAATTTTTTCTGAGAAATTTAATTTACCCAACTTTTATATTTACTTTTATTGTGTACAAATGTTGTGGGGCTTTTACTTGCACACACATTCATAAATATGTTAGTACTCACAATAATCCTGTGGAGAAGGAACTTGAATTTTCACTTTACAGACTGGGTGATGACCCCTTGGGAAGATTAAATGACTTGTACGGCAGAGGCAGAATTTCAGAATGATACATTTCAGGATAAAATGTCCTCTGCTTTTAAAATGTGTTGTAGGGGGCACCTGGATGGCTCAGTTGGTTAAGCATCCGATTTCAGCTCAGGTCATGATCTCACAGCTCATGGGTTTGAGGCCTGCGCTAGGCTCTGTGCTGACAATTCAGAGCCTGGAGCCTGCTTCAGATTCTGTGTCTGTCTCCCTTTCTCTCTGCCCCTCTCCCATTCTTGTATACTCTTTCTCTCTCAAAAATAAATAAAAACATTAACAAAACTAAAATATAGAGTAGGAGACATTGGTATATTTTCACCTAGACTAATCCGTGTTCTACTCCAATAAGCTTCCTCTAACTTTTCGCAAATAGTAAGTACTTTCTAGCAAATGCTTTTCTGAACCAGAGCAGAACAACGAGCACCATAAGTAACTATTCTTTTTAACATGGGCTTTCAAGAGGTGTTTCGAGAATAGATCAGGATAGATTCCTGATATATTCACATATCTCTTCTTTCTTTCTTTCTTTCTTTTTTTTAAATTTTTAATGTTTTATTTATTTCTGAGAGAGAGACAGCATGAGCAGGGGAGGGTCAGAGAGAGAGGGAGATACAGAATCTGAAACAGGCTCCAGGCTCTGAGCTAGCTGTCAGCACAGAGCCTGACGTGGGGCTCGAACCCACGAACCAGTGAGATCATGACCTGAGACGAAGTCGGACGCTTAACCGACTAAGCCACCCAGGCGCCCCTCTTCTTTCTTTCTAAAATAGAGATGTGACCATTTGTTTATACATATTATTTGTCAATAATAGGATCTTGTTCTCTATCAGTGTAAATGATTATACAACCATCAGTGCAATGAAATATTAGTTGTTTTGGCCTTAATGAAACATCCTTTAAGTATATAGCAATACTAAATAATTTTCAAGTAATTGTTAGAGCCCAAATGCTTACCACTAATGTATTTTGAGGCTTTTAAATAGCTTATGTGTGTTAGCCTAAGCCAGAGCTAAACATAAGAGCTAGATGGTGTGTGTCCAACAGAAAAATGAATACCTAGCTATGGACCAAATTTCTCAAAGGAAAGTACTTGCATTGTCTAACATAAAAAGGGAGAGGTAGGGGAAAAGACAAGTGTGGGGAAAAAAAGAAGGAAAAGAAAGGAAGGGAGAGATATGCTATGCTGTGTTGTCTTACTTACTTTATTTATTTATTTATTTTAAATGTTTTATTTACTTCTAGGAGAGAGAGAGACAGCGCGAGCAGGGGAGGGTCAGAGAGAGAGGGAGACACAGAATCTGAAACAGGCTCCAGGCTCTGAGCTGGCAGTCAGCACAGAGCCCGACACAGGGCTTGAACCCACGAACCGTGAGATCATGACCTAAGCGAAAGTCGGACGCTTAACCGACTAAGCCACCCAGGCGCCCCAATGTGTTGTCTTACTTTAAAGTGTTGTTGTGGCTAGGAGATTTAGTGAAGGATGCTGGAGAAAAGAAGTGGAAGTGAAGTTGAATTCCCTTGGAAATTAATGTACTGCCAATGCCTGTCAGGGTTCCAGCAGTCACTAGAAACCTAGAGATCTGAGATGGTTTGGGAGATGCAGCATTGGAACTGGCTGGGAGGCCTTGCCTGAGTAGAGTAGAGAAGCCACAGGGCTCTGAAAGCCAACAAGTTCAGGTGTACAGTGTGGCCTCAGGAACGGACTGCATCCCTGGCTCCTGCTCTTGGTAATTACGTATTTTCAGCTTTTGAGAAGAAAAATGCCTGCCCTGTAAGTGACACATCTTTGTCAGGTTGTTTTCTTCCTTGTCACTTCATTTGCTACAACACATTCAAGTCTGTGGGGGCTGGGGAGCAAGCTGTGAATTACTGAATGGTGTGTTCTGCAGAGCGAAGTAAAAAGAGCAGTCTCTTCTGCATTAGCAGGAATGGGTTCAGCCTCACTGCCTCTGTCCTCTGCAGCACTGCTGAGGGGATGTGATCCCGGAGTCACAAATGATGGGATAACTGGTAGAACAAATCACTAGCAGAAAACAATTGTGTGAACAAGATGTGAAAGACGCTCTTATATATGAACAGCAAGAAACTCATTAACTGAAATAATTTACATGCCGTCAGACTGATGACTCACTCTACTATTGAAATAGGCAATATTGTGAAGCGAAGGAAAAGATAGCATGGTACGACACAGAGAGGCTCTAAATAATGAAAAACTTTTCCTTCTGACTAGAATGTGCATATTTATCTTGGAAGGGACTTCCAACAACACTTAATAAAGTGCATATTAAAAATGCTTTAAAATATTGCTAGTTAGAAAAATATCTTCTAGACTATATTTAAAAGCAACAATAATCCCTAACAGAAAAGAGCTCCAAAAGGAGACATTCTCTCTCTCTGTTTTTTTTTCTTAGATATAATCGATTGTCAAGTTAGCTAACATGCATTGTATACAGTATGCTCTTGGCTTCAGGAGTAGATTCCCATGATTAATTATTTCCATACAAAACCCAGTGCTCATCCCAACAAGTGCCTTTCTCACCCATTCTTCCTTCCGTCCTGGAACCTCCCCACCTGGAACCTCCCCGCCTCTCTGCTACCATCAGCCCACAGTTTGTTCTCTAAGAGTTTCTTACTGGTTTGCCTAGGAGACATTCTTTGTTACTTATTTTCATCATCCTACCGTTATTGTAAGGAATTAAAGTTAAATTTCACATTGTTTATGGCAAATACTTTGGAATACTTATGAGGAAAATGAGGGCTGGGGATTGAATGAATTACTTGTCAAAACTTGCAAGCTAAAAAATGGGTGAGAAAAGTTGAACTCATAGTAACAGAGAGTAGAATGGAGGTTACCAGATGCTAGGGTATGGGAAAAGAGGGAGGTAAAAAAAAAATGAAGATCGTTGGGTGCCTGGGTCTTAGAGGAGGACATCTTGGGGGTTATTGTATAATGAGTACAGAGTTACAGTCTTGAAAGATATAAAGAGTTATGGTGATAGATGATGGTGGTGTTCAACAATATGCGTTTACATAATACCAGTGAGCTGTACACCTTCAAATGGTTGGGATAGTAATTTTTATGTGTAACTTACATAAATTATGTGTATTTTCCCACAATAAAAAAAGGCATCGCCATTAATGGAGTTCATTATTTAGTACATTAGTAATTTTTCACTGAAATCAATTTTTTAAGTTTATTTATTTGTTGTGAGAGAGAGAATGAAAGACAGAGAGAGAGAGAGCTTGCCCACATAAGTGGGGGAGGGGTGGACAGAGAGTGAGAGAGAGAATCCCATGTAGACTCCATGCTCCTGATGAGATCATGATCTGATCTGAAATCAAGAGTCTGACACTTAATCAGCTAAGCTACTTGGGCACCCCTTGTAATAACTTTGAAAAGAAAAATAACCAGTCAAAAAATCTTATATGTCTGGTGTATTCAACCCTTAGACTTGAGTTATAGCCTGGTTCTAGTAGCCAAATCTACTAGCATAGTTAATTTTTGGAAAAAAAATAATAAGGATAATGTGTTTTGTTAGAACATATACACTCATATAATTTTTTTATTTATTTCTAGGAGAGAGAGAGAGAGAGACAGGATGAGCAGGGGAGAGTCAAAGAGAGAGAGGGAGACACAGACTCTGAAATAGGCTCCAGGCTCTGAGCTGGCAGTCAGCACAGGAGCCCGATGTGGGGCTCGAACCCACGAACCGCGAGATCATGACCTAAGCGAAAGTCGGACGCTTAACCGACTAAGCCACCCAGGCGCCCCAGAACATGTACACTCATATAGATAAATATTTACTCTAGCAGTTTAAAATTTTTTTTAACACTTATCATTTTTGAGAGACAGAGTGTGAATGGAGCAGAGTCAGGGAGAGAGAGAGGCACAGAATCCAAAGCAGGCTTCAGGCTCTGAGCTGTCAGCACAGAGCCCAATTCAGGGCTCAAACCCACAAACTGTGAGTTCATGAGGAGCTGAAATAGGATGCTCAACCACCTGAGCCACCCAGATGCCCCTTTTCTGCCAGTTTTGAATAACTGTGAGAAAACCCCGCTATAGTTTTTAAAGCTGGTTAATGACATCCATCAGCTTTAGTTTTATAGCAGAAATGTTTGATTAACATTTTCTGACAGAGGAAGTATGGAAGGCTCTTGGTTTGTGACATCCCTAGATGGTAAAATCCAAATCTGGCAGGAGGTAAGATGAGTTTTGTTTACATGGGATACATGCTCCCATTCATCCCTTTCTTTTTTTTTTTTTTTTTAATTAATATTTTTTATTTAATTGTGTATGTGTGTGTGTGTGTGAGAGAGAGAGAGAGAGAGAGAGAGAGACAGACAGACAGACAGTGTAAGCAGGGGAAGGTCAGAGAGAGAGGATTATATAGAATCTGAAGCAGGCTCCAGGCTCTGAGCTGGCTGTCTGCACAGAGCCAACCATGGGGCTGGAACCCATGAACCGTGAGATCATGACCTGAGCCAAAATCAGCACTTAACCAACTGAGTCACCCAGGCGCCCCCACCCCCATACATTCCTTTCTAAAGAGAGAAATTTAATGGACCTAAAATGTAATTTAATCAGTTTATATTATGTCCACTCAATCTAACATGGGGAATTTCTGAATTTTTATAACATCTGAGATTGAATTCATGTTTCTTTTGAGAATCTAGTTACATGGCAAATAAAAATATTTTTATAATAAAAACTGGGTGAGCCAAAATTCTGACAAGATCTGACTGAGTTCCCTTGTTCTCTTTTGACTATACCTTGCCATGCTTTCCCACATACTGTGGTTGTTACATAAGAAGGCAATGTCAAATGACATTCCAGACCAAGAAAATATTTACATATTTTACCTCCAATTTTCTGAAGTCACTCACTCTGTGTGGGCACAGCTGATCTTCCTTTACACTAGCTCTCCTTTCCAAGACCACTTGTAAAGTTAGTGATAAATAGAACAAAATTTCCCTGACATACTTCTTCAGAGTTATAAATCTCAAGGAAACTTTCATAGAAATTTTTCTTCATTCACTATCTCTATATACATGATTCTTGTTCTCTCTGGTCATTGCTGGTCCCACTGCCCTCAGAACCAAAATTGCTGTACCATCCATTGCTCTTAAAGTTGATTATCTGTGAGAATTATTGTGTTTGCAAATTATAACAGTTTATTAATAGGTAAATTAGAACTATTGGAAATCTAATAATTACTAACACATTAAACTGCAATGCTGTGTAATCTGTAAAATTTTGCAGTATATTATCTAAGTAATCTTTATGAAAAATAAGTGATTGACACAACAGTTGGGTATAGTTTATCTATTTGCTTTTTCTATGTTCATTTTCTTTCCTTTCTTTTCTTTTCTTTTCTTTTCTTTTTTTTTTTAAATGAGTTCCATGTCCAGCAGGGGCTTGAACTCATGACCCTATAATGAAGAGTCCCATGCTTCACCTACAGAGCTAGCCAGATGCCCCTGCCTTCCAGATGCCCCTACCTTCCTTTTCATGAAAAGAACTCATTCTAATTAGCGTACATAACTCCGTTAAAAGAAATAATATCTAGCAGATCAAGAAAATGCTCAAATGTACATTTTTTAGACAAACTTTAGAAGATAAAAGCAATGTATACAGGTTTTACATTAAGTCTATCCTTAGATACTAATGATACTGTACATCATAGAAATGAGCAGCTAGAAATCTTTCCATAGATCATTTAATTGATTTCTCTGATTTCTGAAGAAATTTTGTCTTTTTTTCTCTGCTTAATAAAAGAAAGAAAATTAAAATTAAAAGTCCAGGAAATACAGTGTGTACAAACCTGTAGTTCTCACTTCTCCCCTATGTCCAACAGAAAGAAATTGCTTATAAATTGACCCTGGCATTTCAGAATTAACTGTTAATATTTTTACTCGGGCAAGAATATTTTAAACATTTCCTGATGCTAATTTGACCCATTTCCACTATGTTTTCTCTCTGTTTCTATGTTTCTCTAAAAGTTGAAAATTAAACTCAACTTTTTCTTGAAATCATTGATTCTTGATTGATTTTTCAGTGCAGAATAATCTACATACAAAAAGAGAAAAATGTGTTTATCCTGGTCCATATAGTACCACTAACTATTTTTACCAGTCTCTGAAAATGCTAGAGTTCTAGCAGATTGGTGTGTGTGTGTGTGTTTTGTGTGTGTGTAAACGTGATCTTAAAATTCATCACCATTGAAAAATAATAAGTAGCATCTTACTTTTTTTTTTACCTGTCTTTATGATGTAAGCAATTAATACCATTTTGTTTTTGCTACTTAGGAAAATGTTTACATACACTTATATATTGAACATCATAACATTAGATATTTTCTTTTCAGAATTATTTTAATGGTCTATCTTAATTTAAATTTTACATTCAACTTTAGGTCATAAGAGTTCCCAATATTATTATACATTCTTTGAAAACATGGTTTAGTATCTTTCAAAGTTGGAATTCCTATTGTGTCCCAGTTGAAGAGGTCTCTTTTTAGTACACTGGACCATGTTGGTCTCAAGGAGTTACAGAAAGAAGTGGTTGGGTTCTGATGTTACCAAATGGCTCCAATCTAAGAGTGTAATACTTTCACCTTAATGCTCTGGCTGCCACAGTCAGATCCATTGCCACCATGATGTGTTTTACAATGCTTTTAATTAAAGTAATTAACATGTTTTCAAGTTTAATAGCATTTAAGTCTAAACAACTATTCCACCACACTGATTTTTGTACACATCTGTGTTCCCACTGAATTGTGAGCTTCTTATGGGCAACCCAACTGTGTCTCTTCTGAGTCTTCTATCTATATGCTTACATACAGAGATGGATTTGCCACAAATCTAAAGAAGCGTAAGTTGTGTTGTACAGCTCTCAAGAGGCTATTCCAAGGCCCCACTGGATGAAGCCTTACCAGTGTAGTCACATGATCCTAAGTTTTTGCAAAATTTATAAAAGCAAGATATTTTAATTATACTACTGCATAGTTTAGTGGTTTAGTTTACATTAGTGATTTTTTTGTCTTCTTAAATACAACTTTCCAACTTAAAGATTTGGCCACAGAAAACCTAGATTTTCCCTTGCTGACACATAGGATTTAATTTACTTTTTGTTGAATAAATAAAGAAGGGAAGGGGAGGAAGATGGATGAATGTGTTATTAATCAATATATTTTAGTATTTGAAAATTAGCATTACTGGCAAAAAATGTTCCCCAAGCCACCAACAGGTAATCCTAACATACCGCTTTTGTATAATGTCGATGAGTTTACAAAGCTCTTATACAAACATATCTTTAATTGAATCTTCCTACCAGCCCCTTTGCTTAAATTTGATCTTTAGTTAAATCGATCAATATTGAAATGTTTACTATTGTGCTATTTCTAGAAAAAAAGTACTGTTATGCTCAACTGTTAGAGTTAAAATCTAGAACACACCAATTGCGTGACTTGCTCATGTTCCTACAGTGTTAAGGCTGGGAGGCAGCTGATAACCCTCTGATACCACGTCTACTCATTTTCATATGATGTGGTACTTACAAATGTGTTTAAATAAACTAAAGCTTATTCTATGAACAAGAAAGCTAAAATAAAAGAGAATTGATAATGTTGCTGATCCCCAAATGATGAGCATTTACTCTTCCTTTTCTTTCCTTCTTTTCTTCTTTCTTTTCTGTTTGTGTTGTAGGTGTTTATTATCCAACTATCATAAAACTAAAGCTTTTTTGGAAAATCAAAACTAACCGTTACTCCACACAAGATGAAAATGTGGTTGCTGGTCAGTCACCTTGTAATATTATCTTTTACAACCTGCTTATCAGGTAAGAAATTTCCTTTGTATATTCTCCATAAATTATGTCAGTGTAATCAGTATGTGTGTATTCACCATATTAAATATGGTGCATGAAGTTAGAATTAATATTTTTGACATCTGTGTCAGATAAGTAAATTAATATATATTAAAGCTGTCCCCATTTTTCTTTTTCTTTTCAATTAAAATTTCACAAGATTAAATCAATTTTATGTAGTGGTGTGCTGGTCAGTGTTTAAGATGTGGATCTTTGGGAGAGAAAAATAACCCTGCTGCGTAGCATTTGTCAATTGCTCAGGACTAAATATTACTGCTATGGCCAATCTTGACAAATTGACATAATTCGGTGTGTCATTGGAAAAGAGAAACAGTAGGTCACTATTATATAGTATTATCATGGTATAGTTACAGTACCCTTAAGTAACCTCAATTGTATAATAAAAGTAAAATGTAGTAAAATAATTAGAGAATAATAGGCTTATTTAAGCATTTGTTACCTTTGTTTTTAATCAATCTATTTATAAGTTAATATTCAATTTTTACTACTGGCTAGTGTTGTGAAAAGCAATTTTAAAATAATCTACAGTGTGTTCAAGGACATTAAAAACAACAAAGCAGTTTTGAAAGTGCTCCAGTTTTATGAAAAATACTGTAACTCTTTCTTTCAAAGACAACTACAAAGGATTCAAAAATATTTCTTACAAGGAAAGGGCATTATAGTTTTATCTAAAGCAAAACACTTTCTAACAATCAATTTTTCTAATAACTTCATCTCAGTTGCCTTAACTCAGTAAATACTTGTTCAGATGTTATTAAGTTTAATACATAGGTGGAAATTATCTTTCATTTATCAGTCCCCATTGATGGTTTTAATGATGAACCTCATAGGCCTCCTATTGTATTTTTTGTTTATTACTGAAGAAATAAAAATGCTATATTATTTTGGGGAGTAGATTTTATTATGCTGGCTTCAGAATCCATAAAATATAATAATTCCATCAGTACTTGAGAATTTTAATGGCATTGCTATAACAACAGGAATTACACACACACCCTCACACACAATTACATGCATATTTATATACATATTATACAAATATAATAAAGTTTTGTGATAGGGTTATTTTGTCTGTCTTATTTTGGGGAATAAAATGAAGGAATAACCTTATAAGTACTGAAAAATTCCTCCTAATTCTATTGACCACAAATTTTAATGCAACTATAAAATGTGACATGAAAGAAATAGTTGCCAACATGCGATGATACAGCAACCATAATAAGAAAGGGCCAGGAATGTAATTTCATTAACTAATATCTCAGTTACTTGAGTATCATGTTTGAAACAACAGCTTGAAGAGCTGCTTTGAGATTAAAATTGCCTTTTCTTTTCTTTTTAGAGTTTACATGGTACAGAAGATATGGTCATGGAGGTAAGTTGATAAAAAGGTAAATTTTTAATTTTTACATTTTAAATTAAAAAAAATTAACAATATTTATATTTGAAAGAGAGAGACAGAGAGCTGGGGAGGGGCAGAGAGATATACACAGAATCCGTAGCAGGCTCCAGGCTCTGAGCTGTCAGCACAGAGCCTGACATAGGGCTCCAAGTTACAAACCACAAGATCATGACCTGAGCTGAAGTCGGAAGCTTAACCAGCTGAGCCATCCAGGTATCCCAAGGGCAAATTTCTTAAATAACTTTTTTCAAATGACCCATATTTTATCTCTACTTTAAGCTATTAACTCTATAAACTTAAAGGCAAATAAATGTTAGATCACCTAGAGATTTTATGAGATAGTTTATCTGGTATCATAAAACAACCTGTTTGAGTACCAAAATGAATGAATGGATGCACTACAAACAAATATGCTATGAGATGATTGTAGCAGATAGAAAATATATTCTAGATGTCCTTTATTTTTTTCTAGCATGCTTCGTAACAATAATGCCATTAAGTTTTGAAGCAATATTTTAAATATTGTAAACACCTAACTTACTTTTGAAATCCTCTTGCTTTGTTGAAAGAGAGAGAACTAAAGTTAATGACATTGGAACCTTAAGATTCAGTTTAATTAGGACTCCACAGATGGTGTAGAATTTATTGTTTGTGATTTATTAAATACAGCTAGTGATTCTGCTAATTTAGATACTACTTCAGCCACTGAATATGGTATACTGGAGAAATAGAATCTAGAGTAAGACCAACTTGGATTTGCATATTCAATCTGGTCTTCACTAGTGATGTGATCTTGTACAAATTATTCAGCTTCTGTGAGCTTTGACCTGCTCATATATAAAAATCACAGGATTTTTGTGAGGACTAAAAAAGAATGCTGGTGATAGCTTCTAGCATAGTGATCTATGTGATGGTTCTCAGTGAACACATTAAGACTAGTAGCTTATAAAAGCCACTGCATAGTGGTAGGAGAGTGAAAACTTAGAAAGAGTCACTGAACAACCAGTGCTACAAGTTGCATACAGATCAGCAATATTCATGCTAGAGAAGGTCAGAGGAACTTTCATCTGTAGGTTGCCATGAAGATTATGGGAAAGCAAAAACTTAGCATGAATTCCACCAACGCCATTTCTGTTTCCACCTTGTGAGTCAGGGATCACTGCATGCACACTATATACAGATCAGTAAGATACGTTTCTTGACTTCAAGAACCTTACCATATACTATGAAATAAGTAAGTGGATAGAAAATTTATAAGAAAAATATAATGTGCATTTTAAAAGATTTTCCTTGAGGCATAAAGGAATATTTAATCATGGGTGTAGTACATAAGAGAATCTTGACGTATTTCAAAAGTTAGAAATGAAACTAATTCCAAATAAAAGAAGTGGAACAACAACAACAACAAAAAAATACAAAGGGAAATATGGGCTGTGTTAAGTCAGTGTTTCTCCAAGCATTTCAGAAAACTGTTGTGCTGCAGGATCTTCGTAGGAATTGCATTAGAAAAGATTTCGTTGTCAAATAAATTGGGAAAGGCGAGTTCATAAAAGTTCAGTGGTTTATTGTTAACTTTAAGTAATGAGTATACAATGTATATAATAATTATAATACATATGTTACTTCTTTGGACTGCTGTAGTAAAGTACTTCATGGGTGGCTTATAACAATAGAAATGTATGGTCTCACACTCTGGAGGCTAGAAGTCCAAAGCAAGGTGTATCAAGGCCATACTCCCTCTGCAGCCTGTAGGTGAAGGCTTCTTCCTTCCCTCTGCCAACTTTGGGTAGCTTTGAACATTCTTTGGCTCATGGCAGTATGGCTGCAATGTTCACCTCCATCTTCATATATCATCTTCCTGTGTCTCTTCACATGTTTACCTCTGTGTCTCCATTGCCCTCTTTTTTTTTTTTTTTTAAGTTTACTTATTTATTTTAAGAGTGTGAGCAGGGGAGGAATAGAAGGAGAGAATCCCAAGCAGCTTCCATGCTGTAAGCACAAAACCCAACATGGGACTCAATCCCATGAACTGTGAGATTATGACCTGAGCCAAAATCAAGAGTCGGTCACTTAACCAAATGAGCCACTCAGGTGCCCCTGAATTTCCCTCTTTTTACAGTTACCAGTCATATTGGACTAGGACCCACCTAATGATCTCATTTTAATTTGATTTTACTTCTGTAATTATCCTACTTCCAAATGTGGTCACATTCTGATGTACCAGGGATTAGGACTTCAACATATCTTTTTGTGGGAGCACAATTCAACCAGCTGTATTACACTGAGAGAAAAGTATTGTGACTCTCTGAGGGGAGAAGAGTTGTAAAATATCCAGATATTCCCAAGCTTATTTGCCCACACAGCTAGTAGTTACTAAGGAAAAAAAAAACTCATTTATGCTGACTGATATCAAGTTAAATTCATGACTACCAACTTAAAGTTAACTGCTGGTACTGCCCAGCAAACAAACTCCACTTCCCCAGTGAATTCATTTTCTCATTTTCCTACATCATGTCATAGTTGCTTCTCTTCAAAACTCCAACAGCTTTTTGCCGTCCTTACTTTACTTTCTGTTACACAGAGCGTGTTAGAGACCATCTGAAGAGAACTTCCACAAGTTCACCCCAACACATGTGGTTTTCCTTCCACATCTATCCTCATATACTTTGTCTTCCTGCCTGTTTTATACCTGATCTCACCGTACCAAACCCTCTACCATGCACTTGTCCTATCCCGTCTGGGTTATTGAAGTTCATTGCTCCAGTAATTGCCTGCTGTGTCTCCTCATCATCAGTTTCTCCCTCTCTACTTGATTATTGATGTCAACATACATTCTGTAGTAATTTCTCTCATTTAAATAATCATGTCGCTGTTAGTCCCATACTCTGTAGCTAATATCCCACTTTCCTATTCTTTTCAGCATTATTACTAAGCAAAAAAATGGACTGTGCTTTCTGTCTTTAATTCTCTGACCCATATTTTCCTTTGAACCTACTTTGATCAGACTTTCACACCAGCATTCTACCAAGATGCCTTGTCCATGTCACCAGTGATGTACACATTGTGAATCCAATGGTCAACGCTCAGGCTTTCTACTTGAACTGTTGGAAAAGTGCTGTAGTTGCCGATATTACGTGTACACAAAACAACATCTACAGGTTGTGTTTTTTCCTCATATCTATTTCTTTTTCAAAGTAAGAGACCTTTCAGTAGTTCTCCAGTCACCTCAAAGTCCAGAGTTGGGTCACACATATACCACCAATAGGAAGGAGTAATGTAATGGCATTAATGAGAGTCAACCTATACTTCTGAGTCATGTGAGGGAGGATTTGATCCTTGAGCATATTTGACCTTGGTCATCAGGGTAGAAGGGGAGGACTGGCGCTGGTTAGTCAAACAACAATGGCTGCTACATCACTTAGGTGAGTTGAAATTGAGGTTTGCTTTTTCACTTATGAATGGGAGAGTTCTATCCAATATATCATTTTGGATATACAATAGTTTTTAACTATTACTTCATTGTAATCTTAATAGTCCAAGTGACTGGCTTTTAAATAAAATATATGCATTAAAACAACACATAGATATTTTTAGTTTGAAAAATAAAATGCATCAAAACGTTTTACTAATCCTAAAACTCAACTCCACCCTTCTCCATGTCTCTTAAAAATTTCTTCCCTCTTTATTTTTTAGATTGTATGAAACCAACATGTATCCTATTGAGATAAGAGAATGAATACAACTAAATTCCATATAGTAACCTGTAATGTTCATATATTTAATTAACAACTAAATATTTGAGGGTAAATATTTATTTTAGATGCTTTCTCAGTTATGTTCTGCTTTTAATTTACTTTAATAATAAGAAAATATATATATATATGATACAGTTATTGCAGGATCAACATTCACCTATACTAACCTAAAATGAAAATAAATATCTCTTTAATTTCTTTGTAATTTAGTGAAAAAAAAAGATTAGGAGAAGAGATAAAATAGCAGTACAATACTTATTCTGTAAGAATTAGAGTATAAAACAATCTATACTTTGTGCAGCAATGGGATTACCATAGAACTATAATACTCAAAGATAATATTAAGGAAAACTAAAATTCTGAAGAGAGAGCAAATAAGGAATTTCTGTTGTCTTCACAGCACTTACACCCAAATTTTCATGATATGTTTTCAATTAGATGCCCATCAATTACTTAGCATTATTTTCCTTTCATATAGCATTAGTCTATCTCTAATTATGGCTGGGATTTTATAACATTCACTGGCTTCTCATTATTTTGTGCTATCGTCACTGTTATAAGTTAAAATAGACTAGACAGATAGCCTGAGAAGGCTAAGTCATAAAAATAAGCCCACTAACTGGAGCATGCTACATAATGGGATATAGTCAGACATGAAGCAGGTATGGGAAGATGCCCAGACAGTTAAGGGAATCAGTATGTAGAGGCTTCAACAGTGGTCAAGGAAGTGACTGCTAACAAGAGAGTTGATACGCTCTTCTATGGCGAGTAAAGCCATGCAAAGGGAAATTTAGTCAACCTTTCTGCTAACCTGACCCTACTCTCTGTTCTAATTATTTGGTTGCTACAAGTTCTTCAAACCAATTCCTTTACATTTTAGTTATAGTAAATTACTACAATATTATAAATTTCTCATGACCCTAAAGGATTGGGACACCCAAGTATTCAAAGCCCAAGCTCCAAACAGCCTTGTTTCCTTACCAGTGGAGAATGGCTGACAAGGAAGATAGGAGGAAAAAGCATTTATTGAGACAATTTAAATACTGCCTCATTTGGAGAACTTAATCGTATTTTAAGAGACTTGTAACACTCCCCATTCCATAATCTCTGTAGCATTGTAAATATTGTAAAAATCCCCGTGTTAGACTGTTCAAAAATTTTTGCCATTGCTTTTTTTCTAATAGTTTTACCCCCTGAGATTCATCTTATACTTATGTAAAATTATGTTTTTATAACTAACAGATTGAGATGACATATTACAGAATGAGAAACAGAATTTATTTCAAAATAGATATAAAGTGAATAAAAATTCTGTAAAGTACAAATCATAATTATACTTTCAAATTTCAAAAATAGAATAGCAAGATTATAGTGGACCATCTCCACATAATGAGATGTGATGTAATCCCAGTTTAGAGAATACAATTGATTATGTTAGTGATGGAACTGAGAATGGTACTAGAAAAAGCAGTAGTTTTTGCCTGTCATTCACATTTTTAAATTTGACAACAAATAATCCTTTATGAATTTATTCTTATTAATCTATTAATTCTTATTAATTAGATTAATTCTCATTAATCTAATTAATGAGTTAATTCTGATTAATCTTCACAATCAAATTTAAGAAATGAACTTATGGGGTGCCGGGTGGTTCAGTTGGTTGAGTGTGAAACTCTTGATTTTGGATCAGGTCATGATCCCAAGGATCATGTAGGATCGAGTGCCACTTCAGGCTCAGCACTGAACATGGGACCTGCTTAATATTCTCTTGCTCTCTCTTTCCCCTCTGCCCCTCTCTCACACTTCCACTCTCTAAACAAACAAACAAACAAATATTTTAAAGCAAAGAACTTACTTCTGCAAAAGACTAACATATGGTAGAAAACTGGTAATTTTCCATTAAGAGCAAACCAAAAGAAAGTGTGATATGAAATGCTTTTAGTTAGCTTCAGAAGTCATCTATAATTTTGTGCTTCTCTTTAGAAGAATCTACCCAGTAAGGAAAAGGGCACATATTTAAAAGCTAATCCTCTTCTTCTGAAACATAATACTTATTTCTTGTCTTGGGTGCCCTATAACTTCATAATACATCCAAAGCACCATCATTTATCATCTAATTACTTCCATGGCTGTAGAAAAAAACAGTATGATGGCCATATTTTCTTTTAGCTAAGACTGTGATGCTTGCATTAATGAGTCCTTTAATGAGCTTTGTATCCTCCCAGAAATTTCTTTTCCCTTGACCTCCATGTCCTAGTAGAGTGAACAGAATGATGAGCTCAAATACTCTACAAAGGGGTTGTGAGGATAACACTCAGAAGTTCACCACATGCCTGTGCCATTAAAAGCTTGTTTTCAGTAATTTATCTTTCAAGGACCCAAATATGTTCCCCAAATAAAATATATAAAGTAATTGCTAAACTGTCTAATGGAATATATTGTATTATTATTTGTGTTCTGAACATTTTACAAAAGCAAGGAACCTATATTTATAAAATAATACTTAACCAGGAATACTACTGTGATGTGAAGTGTATCCTATTCTGCTTTTGACCTAAGGAATGAGACAAGGAAACTATCTTAAATGCAATCTTTTCTCAGTGTGAAAAATAAATCCAATATTTTGGTGGAAATTAGCTTCATATTTTTGTCTTCTGAATGTTTTGTTGTCTGTTCCTATGAAGGCCAGATGGATGTCGAGTATGAAGTATACATATAATTTATGAAGAGTACTTATCTTCAAGAAACAAAAATAGCATGGGGTACTAAAAATAAGTACCAGTTTGTCATATAAATTTCAACCCACTTCACCCAAAAAGTGTTTAATCTTTACATACACCCTTTGAGGTACTGCCTCGCAATAGATATAATCTCACTGTTGTAAGTATGTGACATTTGATTATTTTTCATGGAAATTTTCATTGCTGGTATCTTTACTGGGAAAAAAAAGTTATTTTTTAATGCATATGATCAAGATGAAGAAACAGCTTGAAACATCCTCAGTTTTCTAAAAGCTGACCAACTTTTATCTCAAAAGCATATGCCTTAAAATCAAAAGACACACTATCAAATGAAATACTTAAGATTATTCATGTAATTAAAATACTCAAGTCTACCAATATAATTTCAACCTTCACATAGATAAACGCTTATGTCTTTGTTGAATCTGACGGTACCATACAGCACTTTATTTTTTTTTTAATTTTTAATGTTTAATTTTGAGAGACAGAGAGAGAGAGACAGAGCATGAGTTGGGTAGGGGCAGAGAAAGAGGGAGACACAGAATCTGAAGCAGGCTCTAGGCTCTGAGCTCTCAGCACAGAGCCCCATGCAGGGCTTGAACTCACGAACTGTGAGATCATTGCCTGAGCCAAATGTGGACACTTAACTGACTGAGCCACCCAGGCACCCCCATACCATACAGTACTTTAAATAATTTAAAGCCAATTTAGAATGAACATAACTACTTTAGAGTTATAAAAGTAGTTGTTTCAAGAAAGCTAATGAGATTATAAATTGAGAAATGTGATTATTACAATCTCTCTCATGGCACTGCCAGAGAGCACTAGAGAAATAGATGTTAGACAGCCAGGACTGGCTATTTCTACATCAAGATACAGTAATGTTAAAGAGGATTTAACTATTACAAACCTGTACCTGTTGAGGTGAGGACAAATTTTGTGAGATAGTGTGCAATCACTAATATATCCCTCTTACTAAATACTACAAGGATTTAGTTAGTTACAAGTCTCTCCAGTTTGCTGCTTGTGGAATACAAGTTGAAGAAAATCTAAAGGAAAACCCCTAACCTTGAAGACCTGAGATTCTCTTAAGAGTATCTTTGATAGAAAACATTTTAAAATTTTTTAATAAAATTCAGGTTGTCTTTTTTTTTTCTTTAATAAATCTTGCTTTTTGTGTTCCGTCTAAAACTCCATTGCCATACCCAAAATCAGATACTGAACTAAGGACAACTAATACCTATAGTTCATTAAAGGCCTCCCAGATAATTATCTGAAATTGTTATGCTACCACTGAAGTAGCAAATGGAAACTCAAGGTTCAATCCAGTGCGGATCAGTGATCTTCTGTTTAAATTATATGCATAATTGCATAAAACATCCATTTCTCCTTAAATTTAATGATCTTATGCATTGGGAGTAACAGTAATGACATAAACCTCAGGATCGTTATATAAATGCAATGTATTTAGAAGACATTTCTGAGCTTTAAACTTCTATAAATAATATTTACTTTTACTCTCTACATATCTAGTCTACTTAAATTTTTAAAAAATTGTTTGAAAAATTCACACTAAAATGTCATTGATCGATGATAGAGTTAAAATAGTAGTCATCTTGCCTTCAAGATGAGAACCTAAAATACTGATAAAATTGCACTTCTCTGCTTGTCATTTTAAGCATTTTCATGTGAATTAGGAAGAAACAAAGCATCTCCAGATCAGCAGGTGTTACTAAATTGTTCCAATCAGAAAAGCTGTGCAACTGGGAGAGACTCAAGGAAGCACTTATAACGGTGTCCAAGTAGGAAGAAAAATGGCATATGATTTTTATCATGGATAAACACAAGGTCATTTCTTTCAGAGATTGAAAAATCTAGAGCCTACGTCCAAATGAAAGTCTCTAGTTATCACAGATTTGGAATTTACTCCTCATTTCCCCTGGGGTGCAGTTATATCCTAAAAGGCCAGGAAATACTTGGCATCATCAGGAAAATTAGTCAAAGCGCAGCAGAAAACATTATGTGCATTTCTGGCTTTTATAACTTCAAGAAGGATATGGAACTACACACTGCTCACAGTACGGTCATGGTCATTAGCAGAGGGCTTCTGTGAATACTGCACATTTCTGATCTTATTTATGGTTGTATTAGACCTGTGGGCCCTTAGGACATATGTCCCTGCTCCTTCCTTTCTTTTTAAAATGTTGACTCCATGTAAACCAAATAGCTTGCATAAAACCACAGTTTGGAGAAGTGCATTGATGAAACTCAATCTCAGTTCCTCTGGTTCCTCTGATTCAGATCCAGCAATTTGTTCTCGGAAATAGAATGGTGATATGGAATGTAACTGAGGTCTGTAAATTCTCGAATGGAAACTTCAGTGATTCCAACTAAAAATGAGTCATCTCCTTTTAAAATCTTTCAGGCAAGTTTAGAAAAATTATTGTTTCCTACTAGGAGAAACTAACTTGAAGATTTTGTTAATCAGCTACGTGTACACACATAGGTATTGCTACGACACTAATGACACTAGAGCAAGAGGGAATAAAATGCCTCTTGCTGTTAGAAATTTCTTGAGTTGATATACAAATACATACATATGCATGTACATATGATGATACATGCATAAGATACACATAGGATGTATAAATTAAATTTTGAAAGGATTGGCAAATTCCCGAGAACATTGGCAAAATCCTTTATTCAGTGCTGACTGTGAGCCAGGTACACTGCTGTCTTACGTGGATTGTCTCAAAATAATTCTCTCAGTGTCTTAATGGGATAGATTTTATTATCCTGATTTTATGAAGGGTGATATTGAGGCTTGTAGAGTTTAAATAATTTTTCCACAGACATTGTAAACACTACTGAGAGAGGATTTAAATAATATAATAATAAAACTACTCATTAAGGGAAGCTGGAACAAAACTCTCATTTTCAAGGTTGTTGTTAGAGGAGACAAAAATGTCTCCATGGTGTTCACCTTACACTCTCTCTTAAAATATAAATTGGGGTGGGTAAATCATAGCTTTGCTCTAGCAGAGACATTTTAATGATCTTATGTAAGAATATCCTCCTTCCTAGCCATACACACTAGTATTAATTCATGTAGGGCATATGGCACTTAGTTCTTCTCTATAAATGCTGCCATATTGATGTCATATGAGTAATTCTCTTCTCCTCTTCCTGCTGTGAAGCATCACTCTTCCCTTCCAGACAAACAGCTGCTTCCCAACATGGGTGTGCTTGTGATGAATTCTAAACCAGTCGGTCAGACCCCATGTCTATGTAATTTGTTCACTGACTGTTCTAGATGTTCCTGTGTACAAGTATTGGTCACATGTTTAGAGAAAAAAAATAAGGAACTGACTCAGGGAAGAGACTTCCCCAGAGCGTCTAGAAAGTCATCCATTCTCTTATTAAAAAATCATTCAGCAGCTATTGTACTCCAGACTGCTTGACCACTAGCTGGGAGATTATGGACACAGCCACCTGTTCCAAGCATTTGCAGTCTTGTGGAACAGACAATTGTATCAAGAATCACAGAAGGTGTGTTAGGTACCATAAGCTGTGTGAGGAGTTACGAGAACACAAATGAGGACCAACTGAAGCTAGGGGGATTGAGAGGTGGCTTCCTAGAGGAACTGATTACAGTTGCATCATAAAGGACCTTTTCAGCACTGATAGGAGATGCTGATTCCAGAAAGGGGCAAAAACATGTTGCAAAAGCTCAGAAGCATGAAAATATGACTCTTGAGGGGCTATACGTAGTTAAGCATGACGACACTGGGTGCTTTGGGAGATATAATGAGAGATGGGCAGAAAAAATTGTGAATCAAGCAACTGTTTTCCTCAGGATTATGAAGACAAATATCTTCATTTCAAATGGAAGTGAAGATTCTGTGTTTCTGGCATCTTTGGCAAGATCTTTTTAAACATATCCAAATTTTCTATCATTTATAACAGCACAATGTAACATAATTTTATTTTTCTTGTAGTTTCTGAGGAAGACAAAGGATTTGGACCAATTTTTGAAGAGCAGCCAATCAATACCATTTATCCAGAGGAATCACCAGAAGGAAAAGTTTCACTAAACTGTAGGGCACGAGCCAGCCCTTTCCCAGTTTACAAGTAATGTACCTCACTGCTCTTTTCACAATGGTGTGTTAGACTAGATTACAGATTAGCATCTGTGATCATATAATGATAGAAAAAGTTATAATGTAAGGCTGTTAACAAAATACAGGGTTTTTAACAAAAATATTGGCATACAAGTTATCAAAATAGCATTGTTTAATGCACAGATAGAAAGTTTCCTTAAATATATGTAAATAATCCACTTAGCTGTTTTCTGCACAGTTAATGCTAATGCCTTTTGATATTATCCACTTAAGAACTGTCTAATGGTAATCAGGTTATAAGAGAATCATGCACAATTTAAATATACACATTTGAGGACAAAATGTTCTTATATGCATTAACCTGGATAATTTATATTTGCATATTATAGATGATATCCCTATATCAAGTACATTTGGAGAGCTAGCATTTATAATCCTGAAGGCACCACTTTTTTTCAGTGGTCTCAAATCTATATTCCAGACAATACAGCAAATATCTTAAATATCCGTGCCTATTAGACAATTCATATAAATATATCTCCTTCTGTTTCTCTGGGGTGCATATTTATCTTACAAAAAATAACAATGGGTTTTTCTGCTTCAGATGGTTCAGAAAGCATACTAACAGTTCCTAGCCAGATACAAAGAATTATTTAAAAAATCAACCAAACAGCAATGGATTTGAATTTCACCTGTGGAAATGGTTCCATGAAGACAAAGCAAGTGATTGATGGGGAAATCGGGACTTTAGTGAGTTAATGTCAGTTACTTTAATTGAAAGTTGTCACTCAAAAAGATTGATTTTCATAGTATTTTTTTCGTGGTAGAAAAAAACTTTCTATTGTTATGAAAAGTTGCTATCAAATTTAATTCTAATTGAACATATTTTCTCTTGAGTTCAAGAGACTCTCTTAAGTTTCTGGACTAAATTACAAAATTATTCTTAAAATAAATAATGAATTTATATACAAAATCATTGTCCCTTTTAAATTATTTTTATTGTTTCAATTTCATGCATGAGAGTACAAAACAAATAGACATTTTATAAATTTTTTAAAATATTTTTTATTTTTTTCTAGGAGAGAGAGACAGCGTGAGCAGGGGTGGGTCAGAGAGAGAGGGAGATACAGACGCTGAAATTGGCTCCAGGCTTTGAGCTGGCAGTCAGCACAGAGCCCAACGTGGGGCTCGAACCCACGAACCGCGAGATCATGACCTAAGCGAAAGTCAGACGCTTAACCGACTAAGCCACCCAGGCGCCCCGATTTTATAAATTTTTAAAAATGTTTTATTTATTTCTGAGAGAGAGAGACAGACAGACAGACAGACAGGCAGAGAGACAGAGTAAACAGGGGAGGGTCAGAGAGAGCGGGAGACACAGAATCTGAAACAGGCTCCAGACTCTGAGCTGGCAGCACAGGGCCCGACATGGGACTTGAACCCACGAACTGTGAGATCATGACCTGAGCTGAAGTCGAATGCTTAACCGACTGAGCCACCCAGGTGCCCCTAGACAGTTTATAAATTGTAAGTAACATATTTGGTCTGAAAATATTTGATGAGCTAGACTTGTTTCTACCCTTAAGCCATACATGATGGGAGTTTATATATTACTTACTTATGGACATGGATTTGTACAACTAGTAGGGACTGTAGAGGAGATCTAATACAGGCAAATAATTTTATAGGAAAGGAAGCTGAATCTTGAATACATAAACTGGCTTGCTTCATAGTTAGTAATCACAGATCCAGCACTAAAACATGGGTTTTATGGCTTTCAAAGAAACATATAATTTTTCTATATGTATCTATATAGATAGGTTGATAACATCTCCAAAGCTATTTCGGTGATCTCAGAAGCTATTTCAGTGATGCTTATTTTGTGACACTTTGTCCTTGACATTCATACATGGAAACTTAGCAGATAGGTCTGTAGGCTGGAATGGAGGCACCATAACAGAAGAGATTGTTCTTAGATAGTGTTGTAGAAATGGGTGTTTCTCCCTGTGCCCAAGCTCTTCCCAACCCCACAGACACAGTGGGGAACAAAACTGCATAACTGCAATTTAATACACATTGATTAGCAACTCTGTTTTTCCTCTTTTCTCCTGTCTCTGGCAACCACCATTCTATTCTCTGCTTCTATAGTTTGACTTTTTTAGATACCTTATGTCAGTAGATCTCATATTGAGTGTTCTTATCAAAATGTAAAGTGTAAAAATAGGGGATAAAGCTTTACTTGACAAATATATCACTAACTCCTTTCCATAGATTGTACCAGCACTGAAGTCCCTAGGATGAGTGGCCTCCTGACTCTGCACATTAATATAGAGAGCTGAAAGGAGAAGTGGATGCTTAATAATGTTATGAAGGCAGTCTACATGTGACAACAAGAAAGAAAGAGAGAAAGAAGGAAAAGGAGGAAGGAAGAAAGGAGAAAAGGGAAAGAAAGAAATAATTCAGCTTATGACGCAGCTTGTCTGATGGAAAAGAACATTTGAAGTTTTAAACATTTACTTAATATTCAGAGTGGGCCATACTAGCCTTGGTCATCATGCAATGTATCATTCACACAGTAGTTTTATATTTATGGCAGATTCCATGATAATTTCCTATTCCTGGAAACACCCTAAAGGTACAACAGTGAACTTTACCATCTACTTATCAGCCTTGAAACTTTTATCTCCTTGTTTTGACCCCCAACATAATAAGAATGCTAATAAAATTGCATTTAAAACTGTTTGAAAGGAGTTACTAGAATGGTGTATATCCTTGAAAGTAAAATAAACCAGTGAACTTACCCAAACACAGAAAAACTTATTCAGTATATGACCTAAAAGGCAGGATCAAATCCACTGGAAAAGAGGTAATGCAATAAGCAAAACTTTGGAGTGAACATAGGGGAAAAACAAAATAACAATTGAAATTGCTCAACCAGGAAACCCATTGCCTTGGCAAGTGCTTAGCAACCTGACAATGGATTGTTCAAGTAGGGCCAACATTGCCATCAAATGGGGGAAAGGAAGATTTATTCATTGGGTTGGAATTTGGTAGGCTTTCAGAATGTAAAAGCATTGATTTTGGGGTTTGCTTTTAAATTACCTCCTATATTATAAAAGTTAAAACTAAAAATGTTCTAGTAATTTAATTTAATAAAAGGTATTCTAAAATAATAAAGCTTTTTTAGTAAGATTCTGACCCTCATCAGAAGTGTGCAAGGCAATGAGCCATGAGGCCCAGCCCATTATCTGACCATGGCTCTTCCCTCTGACATTGCTGAAGACATGAACCTTGATACAGAATGAGTATGTGTATTACACAGATGGTCATCTTAATTGAAAAGAATTTTCTACATTTATTATTCTCATCATCTCACTGAGAAAGTTAGATTCTTGTTGTTACTCAGTTTATTAATAACACAATCCCATAAATACATCTGCAGTAGTTTATTGGTGGCTTGGAAACAAAAGATCCAATTGATTTTTACAATTTTCAAGCTGTGTGATTGACCTCTAGTGGTCAGAATGTGACATATACTGAGAAGAACCCTGACTTCACTTAGTTTTATTGAAAAATTATTTTGATATATAGAATTAGATATTGATATTTTATATGTTATTTTTACTAGAGTAATGCCTTACGTATTTTGCAACACATGGATATGCATGAATCTAACTAGTACATACATGGTTATCATTTATAATCTATGTTTATCGGCTAAGAAACTTATTCATGGAGCAAAATTTGATGAAATGTATGTCTCTACAGATGCCTCATTAATAAAGAGAAGATATTTCATGCACTTGAATATTTGCCTTTCTGTGCCTGAATGAAATTATCAATCATGAGCCCAGAGACACGGAATTATAGGGTGTGAAGAAATACCACACCAAGTGATCTACTTCATCATCTGATTCCACATGGAGCCATACCCATATTATTTTAGAAGGACATTAGCCCAGTATGCTGTCTGCAGGCCTCATGACCTTTGATACGACATTTGTTTTTCTTTCTCATAGATGGAGAATGAATAATGGAGACATTGATCTGACAAGTGACCGGTACAGTATGGTAGGAGGAAACCTGGTTATCAACAACCCCGACAAGCAGAAAGATGCTGGAATATATTACTGTTTGGCATCAAATAACTATGGGATGGTCAGAAGCACTGAAGCAACCCTGAGCTTTGGATGTAAGTAACTGTAATTTTAACAAGGTTAAGTGTATTCAGGTGAAGTAAAAATTAGATGTCATCCTAAGAGTTCAATAAGAAAAATCAGGATGAAAAGAAAATGAGAGAAAAGATCCATACATAAAGTAGGTCTTATATGATCACAGTTAAGACTGCATGGAGAGGGGCACCTGGATGGTTCAGTTGGTTAAGTGTTTGCTTTAGGCTCAGGTCATGATTTCACAATTCTTGGGTTTGAGCCCTGTGTTGGGCTCTATGCTGACAGCTCAGAGCCTAGAGCCTGTTTCAGGTTCTGTGTCTCCTCCTCTCTCTGCCTCTCCCCCACTCACTATGTCTCTCTCTTTCTCTCTCTCCAAAATAAACATAAAAATATTTTTAAAAAGACTGTGGAGAAAAAATTTCAAGAGAGAAAAGCATCATGAAACTAAGGCCATGTTCTGAGGGATCCTGAAAAACTTTCTAAAAACTAGCATCAGTGGAAGTGCCAAGCCATATGTTCTCAGTGGGGGTTCTTGGGATCAGCAACCATCTTCAATACTGTAACATAATACTTTGTGTTCTCTAAAGCTCAACTCTACCTGATACAATCTTATTTCATAGTATTTAATTTACTTATTAGGAATACATTACATGAAACTAATTGAATTATTTTAAATTTAAGTTAAAACTTTCCCTTGTGGAGGCAGTTATGAAAAAATGTTTTCAGGAACCTTGTGCTAAACTTAAAGATAGAAAGAAGCTATTCTATGGGGCGCCTGGGTGGCTTAGTCGGTTAAGCGTCCGACTTTCGCTTAGGTCATGATCTCACGGTTCGTGGGTTCGAGCCCCGCATCGGGCTCCGTGCTGACTGGCCGCTCAGAGCCTGGAGCCTGTTTCAGTCTGTGACTCCCTCTCTCTCTGACCCTCCCCTGCTCACGCTGTCTCTCTGTCTCTCCTAGAAATAAATAAAACATTTAAAAAAATTAAAAAAAAAAAAAAGAAGCTATTCTAGAAGAAAATTGCACATTGAAAGACGGGTTGGACTAGATGATCTCCAGTATGTGATTTTATGAGTCAGCACTTAAATCTTTTGCAAAATGGATGAAAATTATGTTTTTAAATTAAAAACATGTTAATGTTTATGTATTTTTGAGATAGAGACAGAGCATGAGTGAGAGAGAGGAAGAGAGATGGAGAAGGATTCTCTGGTTCCAGGCTCTGAGCTCTCAGCATTGGAGCCCTGCTTGAACTCATAAAACTTGAGATTATGACCTGAGCCAAAGTCAGACACTTAACCAACTGAGCCACCATGTACTCTGAAAATTATATTTCAAGAGGACCTATGTGGCATTGATTACCAGGAGGGAGTGAGCAATCAGCTACATTATTGTGGTAACTGTGGAGGCCTTGCACTGAAGAAAAAGTGACTTAAATATTTTTAAAGGAAAGTTGAGCCAAAGGGAAGAAACATTCTACTTTCTTTAAAAGTGGAATGAGAGCAAGTAAAACCAATTTCAAGGTTGGGAGGAAGCATTTAAGTGATGGCTTCACATGCAGAGGTTATCGTTGTTGAAATGTCAACTAAGTATTTGAGTGTTAGGAGACATTCAAGTGAGGCATCAGGATGAGAGATGTAGATGTGAAGGGCTCTCTGCAAAAAGGTAACAATTAGAATGATGACCTTTCTGAGATGTAAATATATTGAGAGAGGTAAACTTTTGATTTTATAATTTAGTACTGCTCACAAACAGGAAGTAGGAGATGAGGCAGGGCTAAAACAGAATGAGCATGAGTAAAACAAATAAAGAACAGAGTATCATGAGAGGCACTTGGGCTCCCCTCAGTCGGTTAAGGGTCCAGCTTCAGCTCATGTCATGATTTCACAGTCTGTGGGTTTGAGCCCCTGTCAGGCTCTGTGCCGACAACTCAGCACCTGGAGCCTACTTCAGATTCTGTGTCTCCCTCTCTCTCTGTCCCTCCCCACTCATGCTCTGTCTCTCAAAAATGAAGTAATGTTAAAAGTTAAAAAAAAATAGAATATCATGAAACCAAGCAAAATGTGAATTCTAAGTAACAGAAAAGAATGAAGGAGATGAGACTAAGGAAAACTCAGAATTTGAAAAGGAGAAAAAGTCGGTGACTAGGATCTTGCCTTTCCTCTTGCAGTCCTCTCCTCAGGAAGAGAAATAGACTTTTCATAGAAGTTTGTGCCCCCAAGTCACTCCTAATGTTACTTATTTGGTAGAGTCCTGGTTTTGCCTTAGATGATTGTATTTCCAGGTAGAAATTACTTACTGAGATTGAAATTACCTACAAGGTTCTACCCAAATTTGAAGGAAAGTTTGAGGATATTTGTAATCCTCAGGGTTGTCAGCATGTGTACGTAGGCTGCTACCAATATCCAGTTGCTGGAGTTCACCACAGAAGTCTTAAAGGAGTGTATGCAAATGCCACTGTGTAAAAACAGAATTGACTTGCATAGGCTCCACCAAAGCTACTGAGAAGAATTATATCCAAAAGTGAGTTAGTAGGTGAAAGATATACTTTAATGAAAATCTCTATTGACTGGAGAGTGAATATTTTCCTTTTTGCTTCCATAATTAGATCTTGACCCTTTCCCACCTGAGGAGCGTCCTGAGGTCAGAGTGAAAGAAGGGAAGGGGATGGTGCTTCTCTGCGATCCTCCATACCATTTTCCAGGTAAACAAAGTTCCTCTGTGACTGTAAGCATCTGTGCAATGAATGCATAAATTTTAATTTTCTTAACAATAATGGTACATTTATGATTAAATAAGACTCAATATTTGCCTAACCTTGTAATGCATCACTTAATAATGGTTATAGACACTTCCCAGGTTCTTTAGTCACTTGGCCCTCAGTGCAAAAGTCTGTAATAATTTTGGTTTATAAAGAACATATATGTTAGACTATGCCCTTATTAATAACATTCTTGTTACATAGGGAAAACATAATAGAGTTTTTACAAATTATTTTAAAAATAGAATAGTGCAGGGGTGCCTGGGTGGCTCAGTCGGTTAAGCGTCCAACATCAGCTCAGGTCATGATCTCACGGCTCGTGGGTTCGAGCCCCACATTGTGCTCTGTGCTGACAGTTAGCTCAAAGCCTGGAGCCTGCTTCTGATTCTGTGTCTCCCTCTCTCTCTCTGCTCCTCCCCTGCTCACGCTGTTTCTCTCTCTCTCAGACATAAACATTAAAAAAAAAAAAATAGAACAGTGCCAAGAAGTGATATATAGTCAGTCATTTCATTAAAAATACTACATCTACAATATACTGTGAATTATACAAATGCTAGAAAAGGACAAAGATATAATAAATTACCAATCTCTTTAGGACATCTATCTGAAAGAATAACCATCCAATTTAGAAAAGGGTTAAATTAAGTGTCATCTGTAATAAGATTCAGCCTTTGAATACAAGTTTTCTGTAATTTGATATGACTAAAATAAAAGCCACCAAAGTGCTAGTTAAAAGATGAATACTTTATATACTTTCATTAATTTTCACTTGTTTTATTTATAAAATATCTTCTTGAAATAATATATAAATACTACTTTTAACAATAAAAAACAATGTTTTATATTCTAAAATCATGTTATAAATTTGTCTTTAAAGACTTTCATAGAGAGGGGCGCCTGGGTGGCTTAGTCGGTTAAGCGTCCGACTTTCGCTTAGGTCATGATCTCGCGGTTCGTGGGTTCGAGCCCCGTGTCGGGCTCTGTGCTGACTGCCAGCTCGGAGCCTGGAGCCTGTTTCAGTCTGTGACTCCCTCTCTCTCTGACCCTCCCCTGCTCACGCTGTCTCTCTCTCTCTCTCTCTCTCTCCTAGAAATAAATTTAAAAAAAAAAATTAAAAAAAAAAAGACTTTCATAGAGAATATATTCCATTCCAAATATATGTATATAAAATCTGATTGTTTATATATCAAATGTCAGTAATTTTCTAATAAAGCAGGAGAAAGGCTATTAAATGAAAAACATAAGAGGAACATAGAATTCAAAATTATGTATCAATCTTTCTATGAGAGAATAGTCTTTCTCTATGAAGAACTGCTAAAACTATGGGGGAACAAATCCCCTCCTCTCCATAGCATTTCCCACAAACAAAGTAAATGATCATAAATAGCCAATGACTACATTTGACTACCTTCAGCACTTGATGGGCTTCATTTAATCACTCATTCATTCAACAAATCTCCTGTGAGTACTTATTATACAATTACACGTGCCAGGCACCGGTTATGCCACAAGAATACCTTTGTGAGTGAAACAGGAAATTCCACCTGCCCTCAGAGATTCGGTACTGGAAGAGACAGCCAACAGGCAAGATCCATAGGCAATAGGTATAGTTTTTCCAAGATTGCATTTGAACTGCATTGCTGCCTAGATATTGGTAGGTAAGCGCCAGGGAGGAAAATTAATATAGGGAAGGGAAAGAGGAAGTGTTAAAGGGATAGCTGAACTTTTATAAGGAATATTGCTGTGAAGGTAACTTTGAATAAAGGCCTGAAGGAAATGAAGAAGCTACCAGTGCAGATGTCTGAGGTAAGAGCATGCCAGGTGGAAGCAACACCAGGAGCTAGGGGTGAGATGGGACTATGGAGGGGGGCCAAGGAAGTCAAGGTGGCTGATAGAGTGAATGAGGTAGAAGGTAGTAAGAAATGAAATTAGGGAGATACAAGAGCTAGATCACATAGGACCTTATAATTCATAGTGATTACCCTGGCTTTAACTAGAGTGAGATTTACATTGGAGGGCTTGGGCCAGAGGAGTCACATGACATTGCTTAAGCTATGGAAAGATGAGTCAGGCTGTTGTTTTAAGAAAAGACTTAAAGGAAATTCATTTCTAAATCTGTTATTCAAAATAGGAGTACAAAAGAAAAAAGATATAAAGGTACAGTCTGGTTAGCAATCTTCATTTTATTTTTAGAATGCAGTAGGGGAGATGGGTCATGAATTTTGGAATTAACAGACCAAGATTAATACAGGGTCTGATTCTACTTATGAGTCATGAAATTCTAAGCAAAACATTTAACCTCTCTGAGTTTGATTTATTCGATCAGTGAAATAGAAGTAAGAACATTAATAGTCCATAAAATAAGTGAGAGAGGTATCATTGCTTAGCACCATGCCTTTATTCACTCAAAAAAAAAAAAAAAGAAAAAGAAAAAAGAAAAAGAAAAAAGAAAAAGGTAGCTTTTTGTGTTTGTCTTGGCTTACATCCAACATTTGTTCCAGAATAGCCTAGGTTAGATTATGCCTTAGCTTACTGCTAGGAAACAACATTTTTGCTTTTGAAGAACTTAATATTTAAGAGACAATATATTTTCTTCCAGATGATCTTAGCTACCGCTGGCTTCTAAATGAATTTCCTGTATTTATCACGATGGATAAACGAAGATTTGTGTCTCAGACAAATGGAAATCTGTACATTGCAAATGTTGAGGCATCAGACAAAGGCAATTATTCCTGCTTTGTATCCAGTCCTTCTATTACAAAGAGTGTGTTCAGCAAATTTATCCCACTCATTCCACTACCTGAACGTAAGTAGTTTGTTTTTATAGATTGTCTGCTTATAGAGTGCTTACAATATGAAAAGAAATATCCAGTGGGAGAATAGTTGGGTGCCCACTCAGGGCAAACACAAGATATATAAACAGAAGACTTTGAATGTTTTGGTCATTCCTTAGTTTTTTGGATGGAAATTTACATGCTAAAAGGGCCCTAAGATGATCCAGGTTAAACTGGTTGCTTCTAGTTCAGAGAATGTGTAGGGTACTGATTCATTAGCCCAATATCCATATATTGGTTACAGTGGGAATCCCTGGCCTCTGCTTTTTTTCTCATGTTCATGCATACATTTTGGTAACCTCATGAAAGAGAACAAATTCTTAGATCAAAACAAGCTATAGTGATTATAAAATTGGGAAATAAAATACAGTGTTATTATTTTGGTACTTTAAGAAACTATTTACATGGAGCAAATAAGCATATGAATTGCCTTTCTGCTATAAGTAAGTAGCATGGGGTATCACTACGTGACATCATATTTGATGATCACCTATAGACCTGAATGGTTTTTCCAAGATTCCAATTGAACTACATTCCTTTTTTAATGCATCACTTCCTAAGAGAATCAGACTTCAACATTTTGTTTACTTCACATTGTTTTTAGCATAGTCCTTCTGTTACCACTCACATCAGGGAGTTCAGGCTTCTAAAGAAATACTGGGTATTGTTGTTCACAGACCTAGGTCTGGTTCTTGTCTCTGCTCTAAGTAGGAAATGAGGCAAATGTTATCATATCACTGTAATTGCATTTTTCTACTCAAGATTGTGGTCATGTAGTTGATATTCGATAAATATTTTTTGATTTCTGGCTTTTTTTCTCTCCACGATCTTGGGAGATACTTGAGATCTACTACTTCACGGAATCATAAGGAGCCAACACATGAAAACTTCTATAAGTTCCTTTCCTAACTCTACCCCAGAAGTTCATCTCATCTATTTATTTTTTACTAACATCTCTGAAAGAAGTGTTTCTCTTCCTGTTCTAGTTAATTCCTCCAATTGCACTGGTTCATTTACCATTTGATTCATTAAGGTCTTCACTATATCACTTATTTCCTGCTTTTTTTTTCTGAATCTTTAAACCCTCCTCCATTCCTTTCCATCTGTTATTCTTCTGTATTCAATGCAAACAATCTTGCCAATTTTTTATTTGCTAAAGCCAAAGTAAATTTTTCAGTTCTGATTCTGTATGAACTTTGACACTGTTGATCTCCTATGCTTCTCTTGAACTCTTCTTTCTTTTCCTAATTTTCCCAACTCCTGCCCTTCCCTTATCTCCCACCTGCCTCTCTGACAAATTCTATGCAGCATCTTTCCCCAGATCTTCCTCCTTCTTAAATTTCTCTTTAATCTTCTTTCAGATAATCTTATTCTTATTCTTTATGCCTTTCCACAGCAGCCTTCTGGAGATGAGTCCATATTCTTGTGTCCGAAACTTTTCTCTTTGTTTAGGACTTAATTCTACCTACCTCCTAGACTTATCATTCAGAAGGTTTTTGACAATTTGAAGCTCAAAATGTTCAAGACAAATTTGTCATCTCATCTCTAAAATTTCTGGTGTTCTTCATCTCATTTGGTAATATTGTCCTATCTCTACTATCTCAGGATAGCATTTTTAATCATCAGCTCCTTTCCTCCACTCATCCTCCAGACAGCTAATCCAGTGGTCTCCGATTAGTATGTAAGCACTTGGGAAGTTTGTGAAAATATGAATCCCATTCACTAGGACTGGGATATGATCTAGGAATTTGTAGGTTCAGCAAGCATCCCAAGAGATTATGCTGAACTGGGTCTTTTATCTACACCTTATGAAAACATTGACTCAAAAGGCAGTCCTGTTGATTCTGCCTCTAAAAGACAGGTTGGATTAATTTTTTTTTCCTTTTTATTCCCACTGCTCGAGCCCTCCTCTGTTTTGCCTGAATTAATGACATGGCCTTCCTTAAATCTCTTCTATAATTTTCTGCTCCATGTTCCATTCTTTAAAACTTCCAACATTTTCTACTTAAATCAGAGGTAATATTCATATAAATTCTATTTCCCAAACCTGCTGGCTGTTACCCAGGAAGGAAATTATTCTCAAAATGTTTAATGTCACAGTTTCAAGCCTTCTAGGTGATAGATTCAAGCTCATCTTCAACTACATATATTTTGACATTACTTGAATTCCTAAACTTAAAAAAATTCCCTGCATACTCCTGAAACTTTGTCTTAATATACTGTTTCCTCTAGCCTGAACTGGTCTGGTGAATTCAGCTGCTCTTCATGCCTGAAATTCCCTTCAACAGTCGTCCTTAGCTGCCACACTTTCAGGCCATTTATATTTGTTTTGGCTTGTATTTTCAGTCATTGTGTATGTATTTGTCTCTCTAGTATTAATTAAGTGCAAAGTACACACTCATACTACAATCTTAAACCATGGATTTTGCTTTTCTGAGCCTGTTTCTGCCCCTGTAAGATTAAGGGACTAATGCCTCTCTCAGTACAGTTGCGCACAATATATTCAATAAAGTAACTATACTGGTAAGCAGAGTGATGTCTGAATAAACACTTTTCTTCTTTCCCTCTCCCCTTCCCCCTTTTCTTTTCTTTTTTAATTAAATTTTTTTTTTTCTGAGAGAGAGAGACAGTGTGAACAGGGTCAGAGAGAGACACACACACAGAATCTGAAACAGGCTCCAGGCTCTGAGCTAGCTGTCAGCACAGAGCTCAATGCGGGGCTCAAACCCATGAACCGTGAGATCATGACCTGAGCCAAAGTCAGACACTTAACCGACTGAGCCACCCAGGCACCTCTCCTTTCCGCTTTTCAACTTATTTCCCTTTTACCTTCATCTCTGTATGCATGTCTTTCTTCTTTTCTCCCTCTTTTCTTGCCTGGCCTCTTTCTTTTACATTCTTCTTTCTTCTTGCCATTCTGCTCCCTCATTTCCTTTGTTCTTTTTCTTCCTTCCTGTGTCCCATTTAGCACCTGGCACAATGGTTTACATATTTTTTGACGCTCTGTAAAGACTTCTTGAATTTTCTTTAGTGAATTGAATCAAATTACTTACGCAGCTTCAGAATGAGTCAATATGACTGGAAATGCTTGGTGAAATGTATGCTATATATGTATTATGCATAAACAAATAAATCTATGCATTGTGATGCGATCAGGTATTTCCCAGAACTTGAGAAATGTCTTCCATACTGAAGTAATTCTATCAAAATCACAATATTGAAGCAAACTCTATTCATTCTGCCTAGTAATGAGTGGATGTTGTATTTTTCTTAATATTAGGAACAACGAAGCCATACCCTGCTGATATTGTAGTTCAATTCAAGGACATTTATGCATTGATGGGCCAAAATGTGACGCTAGAGTGTTTTGCCCTTGGCAAGTAAGTATACCTATATTTTTTATTAACATATATAGAAATATATTAATTTCTGTACTGTTTGAGGAAATGATGTAAATGTTTAGCTATAGACAAACAAAGTAATTTACTTTGAAATGTCGTGGACCCTTAGCTTTTGTTATCTCCTATTTAAAGTCCCGTTCCTGATATCCGATGGCGGAAGGTCCTAGAACCAATGCCAAGTACTGCTGAGATCAGCACCTCTGGGGCTGTCCTCAAGATCTTCAATATTCAGCTAGAAGATGAAGGCACATATGAATGTGAGGCTGAGAACAATAGAGGAAAGGATAAACACCAGGCAAGAATTTATGTTCAAGGTAGACATGTTATTTTAATTTTCTGTAAATTGCATCAGTATCTTATTTATAGCCATTTCCATACTTGAAAAGCTAGTATATAATAGTTTAAAAACAGTGATATATATTACTTCACCTGATAATAGACTTATTTAAATATTACCTTATTAGAGATCAATAAATACATAGACACTTTATGTTTTATTATTATAATATTAAATAAATGTGATTACCACCTATGAAAATATCTTTGAAATGTGGAAACATTTGAAACTCAGGGGAATAAAATCTCTGGAAGAAATCTTCATTTAAAAAAAAAACAGTGATATGTATTATATTATGCAAAAAGGCGAAATATTTATCTTGGCTAATGAAGTCACAAATATGGCTTATAGAAGTTATAAACTTCTGTTAACATCATAATAAAATGAATGGATCGATAGTAGTGTTTTTGATAATATTCTGAAAATACAATGAATGTAATTCCTTGTTTTTTCCTAATGCCTTTTTATTTGTGGAAGAAGCTATGCATTATTCAGTCTAAGCTGCTGACTTGAACACTCGAGTATGCTTCAAAATCACCTGGAAGGCTTGTTAAAACACAGATTGCTGGTTCCCAGAGTTTCTATGTTGGAAAGTTCTATTTGGGGCCCATGAGTTTGTATTGCTAACAAGTTCCTAAGAGATGCTAATGCTACCAGACCAGGAATCACAGTTTGAGAACCTCCTTTTTTCCAAAAAAGGAACCATTTTTTGATGCCATTTTCTTGGCACAAGTGTTTGATTCAGACACATACATATAAACTTATGTTTAGAGGATAGAATGTTGTTTTTCAGGGAATACTTGAAACTTTTCAGGCTGAAATCATTTCTATACTGTTGCACAACATAAAACTTAAAAGATTACATAAATGAAGTAAACTAAGTACACAACTAAGTAAATGTCTAAGGCTTCAGTAAGCCCATTCATTTAAAGGATAAGCATACACTGAGTGTCTACTCAGAGGCATACACTGTGATGGGAACAAGTAGAGCTACATAAGAGAAATACTCTGTCATTGAGGGATTCATACTGTTTTCTTCCTATATATAATATCTCCACATTTATACCAGTATACACAAGCAAATGAACATATGCCTCCGCACGCATGTGAGAGTGCACTATGGAAATTTACATAGGATATTGATAAAATGCCTGGTGAGGGATACTTTAGCCACACTGAGAAGATGGATGATAGGAAAAGCTTGACATGCCCCCAGCCAAACTGTAATATCAGAATGGGGAAGGGGCATGGTGGCCCCTACCCAGACCCCAGGGCCCTGTCTATACAGGGATGAAGTAAGTGCCTCCAATGACTTTGCACGTGAATTCTCACCACCAGCATCCCATAGAATTCACCAGATTAGGCTTCTCTCATCACCTGAAAGTTAACACCCACACAGCTCTGCACTTGTCCTGCTCAGTCTCTGTCTCCTCCCCATCCCTAACTTCTGAAACCTTTGCACTATGCTTTCTACAACTCATAGGCTGTTATCATAACGGTCCCCTATGTTCTCAACTTCTCTGTAACTTCTATTCTGAACTTCTCACCTTACCTAAAACATGGTTCTCCCTTAAAGATGCTGCTTCCCCTGCAATCCTCTGAGGCAGTGGCTAGTTTTTTTCCACAGCTCTCATTGCATTTGACTTGACATATACTTGCTCATCTTTCTCCTTACCCTATTTCTAGACTACCTTCCATCTCTTTTCCTTTAAATGTCCACTTAACTATCTGTCAAGACAAACCCCCTCTAAAGATTTTGCTCTTAGCAGCTCTTACAAACTAGAGCACTACTTTTGACATTCTTAATGACTTTATCAAAATCAACTTAGACTATGATTATCTGTTAGTAGTTTTGCCTCTCAGTTCTATTGAACTCCTCTTCCCTAATGATCTTGTCCGTCAACCTACCTGAGCACCCCATTCCCATGGCCACATGTCAGACCTCAATGTTACAAAAAAGTACAACCCCTTTATTATTTTAATGTTTATTTATTTGTTTTGAGAGGGGTGTGGGTGCAGAGAGGGAGAGAGAGGGAGAGAATCTCAAGCAGGCTCTAAATTCAGCATGGACCTGATGTGGGGCACAATCTCATGATCAACTGTGAGATCATGACCTGAGCCAAAATCCAGAGTTGGACACTTAAGGGACACCTGGGTGGCTCAGTCACTTAAAACTCCGACTTCAGCTCAGGTCATGATCTCACAGTTCATGGGTTCAAGCCCCATGTTGGGCTCTGTGCTGGCAGTTAGCTCAGAGCCTGGAGCCTGCTTCGGATTCTGTGTCTCCCTCTCTCTCTGACCCTCCTCTGCTCACGCTGTTTCTCTCTCTCTCTCTCAGAAATAAATAAAAAATTTAAAATTTTTTTAAAAGAGTTGGACACTTAAGAGACTGAGCCATCCAAGCGCCCCTCAAAAATTATAATCCCTTTATAATCTCAATTTCACACATTTCTCTCAAACCACTACCTCCTATCTTTCTAGTTCAGTCTTTCTAATATGCTTTGACTCTACCAGGAACTATAATCAATTAATGTAACAATGATTTATCATTCTTTCACTTCCCCTGACCGCCACCGATCTCTTCCCTAAATCTGTGACTATTCATTACTGTTCCTCTTCACTCTTCCACAATGCACTCACCACTCTTACTTTGTCTTACTGCCTTTGTAAAAGGCTAGCCCTGGAAAAATCTAGGTCTCTGCCTATCAGTGCCTGAACCCAGGGGCTTGAATGTGACTTGAGATAAACATCACCATGCTGATAAGATCATTTTGAATTATTCATCACTAACTTCAAGTGGGCCCTTAGTGTTGCCTGGCAATTAATACTATAGCTCCACAGGCCCATTTACTCTCTGTCTCATAGATGACCTACTAGTGCCTTCACATTTCCTTCAAATCCTAATGCCTCCTCCTTCAGCCTTACTCTCAGCTGATAACTTGACTTCTTCTTTCACAGAGAAAATGAAAGATCAAGTTAGAACTTCCCCAAGCTCCCACCCCACATCTATCCAATACTGGTATCTTTACCCACATCTCTTATTGCTCTGGGTTCAGCTGCTGTCTGAGGTCAACACCTCCACTCTGTGCTTGATTCTACCCTCCTACTTACTCAAAGCTGTTGTTCCCTCTCCATTCAGCAGAAGTAATCATTTTTCTTCAGTGGATCATGCCCATCAGTGTATAGTGGCTCTTATTTCTGATTTCCTTAAAATCTTTTTAACTCTGGCTGCCACCCCATCTCCCTTCTTCTTGTCTCCCCTAAAAGGTAATAAAGATCTTGACAGATTTGTCTATACTTACGTTGTCTTCAATTTTTCTTCTTTTTAAAATGCACTCTGATTTGACTTTCATACCTTCCTCTCTGCTGGAATCTCTCTTGTCATGAACACCAGTGACGTCATGTTGCTGAAGCCAGTGGCCACTTTGCAGCTATGTCTTACCTGACCCGGCAGCAGCCGTCTCCCCTGTTGATTGTGGGCTCATCCATTGTCCACTCTCTGTGCTTGGCATCTGGAACCCACACTTGGCTAACATTCTCGTACACCACTTGCATTCTCCTCCTCAGTTCATCTGCCTTTCAAACATGGGAGCAATCAGGGTTTGTCTCTGAAAGTCTTCTCTATTTCGATTACAACCTTGGTGATTTCATCGATGATCATGGCTTTAATTAGGCTCTATACCTGAAAATTCTGACCCAGATACTTTCCTGAAACTCTAGATTTGTATATTCCGTACCCCAACAAAATTCGCTTGATAAATTTCAAGTATACATGAGTGGCCTGAAGAGAGGAAAATTCTGCATAGACTCTTACATTATATTTTTTAAACAAAGCTGTCATTCTACCAGGTTTCTAGTGCTTATAGATTTGTTTTTATTCAACATATTAAGAAAGCTACAATCTAGGTTCTTAGCAGAGTAAGTTCTAAACTGTCTAATATCTAATTTCTTAGAAGAATCAAGGTGACATCAGACATTTATAAGGGAATTTTATTAAGAGCACTATTATTGTTCCTTTACTAATGAACCACACTCAGTAATGAAGCACACTCAGTTGTAATCTTTTGGTGTAATCAAACAACCATAAGTTTTCATAATTAAATCATAGATAGAATGCGTCAAATGGATTCAATTATTTATTCTTCTCATTGTATTTTTTAACGTGATATCTTATGTGTTAGAGACCATGGAATGAAGGGTTCTTATATTCCTGTTTTATGTATTGCCAAGATTGTCTACAAAATAAAACCTCTCTCAATTAACATTCTTATTAATATTTAATTTTTATAACTGTCTACATATGTTACCAAAATGTAATGATAAGTGAAAATATACTAAATCAGACTATTGTACTATAAATACACACACACATATATTCTTGATGGGGTTCAGTGAGATCCAAAAATTTTTTATGTTCTTTTTTATTTATTTGCATTAAATACTTTCTATGTGTATATTATTTTACCATAAAATTAAAATATCAATGTTTCCTTTTTTAAAGAAAATAAAATGCTACCCTCCACTCACAATTCTTTCTTCCTATCTCCTTCTTTATTTTATAGGAGTTTATTTACCTACATTTTATTTATTTATTTTAATGTTTATTTATTTTTGAGAATGAGAGAGGGAGCACAAGTGGGGGAGGGGCTGACAGGAAAGGGGACTCAAAATCTGAAAGATGCTTTGTGCTGATAGCCGAGAGTCTGATTCAGGGCTTGAATTCAGGAACCATGAGACCATGACCTGAGTCGAAGTCAGACACGTAACTGACTGAGCCACCCAGACACCTCTACGTACATTTATTTATAATTTAAAAAAAAATAATGTTTATTTATTTTTGAGAGAAAGACAGAGAGTAAGCAGGAGAGGGGCAGAGAGAGAGGGAGTCGCAATTTGAAGCTGCCTCTAAGCTCTGAGCTGCCAGCACAGAGCCTGATGTAAGGCTTGAACTCACAAACCACGAGATCATGACCTGAGCCGAAGTTGGACACTTAACCAACTGAGCCACCCATGTACCCCAAAACATTGTTTTAAAATGTTGCGGGCAAGAGATTTTAAATTTTCTTAATGTTTATTCATTTTTGAGAGAGAAAGACAGACAGAGACAGAGTGTGAGGGGGGAGGAGCAGAGAGAGAGAAAGACACAGAGTCTGAAGCAGGCTCCAGACTCCGAGCTCTGAGCTGTCAGCCCAGTGCCTGATAATGGAGCTTGAACTCACAATCTGTAGGATCATGAGCTGAGCAAAAGGCAGATGGTCAACCAACTGAGTCACCCAGGTGCCCAAGACATAAGATTTTAAAACCCTGTCATTTTGAAAGATTTAAGTTATAAGAAAACGATAAATTACTGTAGAGTTATTCATGATTTAGCTTTCTAACAAAACACAGCTCACAAATAGAAAAATAATTTTGAATTGAATTATAGTTACTTCATATTATAACAATGTAGGATAAAGTTTACCTGAGGACCTATGGGGATGCAATTTCAATGGCTCTAACAATCATTTTATGGCATATACAATATCTGATCTATTCTCCAAAAGGTCAATTAAATGTGATTTGTATTCTTGAAATAATTGTGAGTGTTGAGATTTGAGTCTGAAACTTAGAATGTTATTTACTTTTCAGCGTTTCCTGAGTGGGTAGAACATATCAACGACACAGAGGTGGATATAGGCAGTGACCTCTATTGGCCTTGTGTGGCCACAGGGAAGCCCATCCCCACAATCCGATGGCTGAAAAATGGATACGCGGTATGTGCTTAAGTGTTTTTCAGTTCTTGAGTCCCTACTCAGGCACCATTTCCAGTGGTCCTGGAATAAAGATAGCAAGAGAATCAATAGAGTAAGGGTGTCAGGGCCCTAAAATTAAAAAGTCTTCTAAAAAAGGCAAACAAGGAAATGAACAATAAAGTATCTCCTTTCAGTTTAAACAACTTTTCTGCAATCTTATGTCCACCTTCTCTCTCTCTCTCTCTCTCTCTCCTTATTTTTCCCTTTGTTCCACATTTTATCCTTCTTCCTATTTTCCGTCTCTACTACCTGATATTGTCCTCTTTTTTTTTGGCCACTATTTCCCTGACCCCACAGAAACAGAGGTAAGAAGGAGGGTTCTACCTTTAGCCCTGGGGAGAAGTAGCGGCAGTGGGCCCTTCTGTACCTTCCCTCTGTAATCTCCCGGCTGGGCCAAGAGGGAAAAAGTGGACTCCCAGCTCTGTAGGAGAATAGAACAAGAGCCACTGGGCATGGTAAGTGGGTTTTAAACCTTACCCTCTCCCCAGTTCACAGTGGGGGCAAAATATTGGATATAAAGGAAAAGGCAACCCAGCCCAGATCTAAATAAAAGCACTTCTGTTAAAGCTTATCAAGGAAATGCATTTTACTTTGTGTTCTTTTCAGTATCATAAAGGGGAGTTGAGACTGTATGATGTGACTTTTGAAAATGCTGGCATGTACCAGTGCATAGCTGAAAACACACACGGAGCCATATACGCAAATGCGGAGTTGAAGATCTTGGGTCAGTATCATTTCTGGTTTCTGTTAACATTCAGCAAGAAAGCAGCACAGTATCTGATGATCATTAGGGTTTCCGTAGATCACATTTCATTATATCTTGGATCGCTAAAGTTAACAACTTTGAAATGTGGTTTGGAACAGGATGATACTGTTTTATTTTCCTTCTTTCACTACAGAGCAGTAAATACATTTGAGGCAACATGGAGTACGATCGTTTAAAAAAATGTTTTGTAGGTAAAGCAAACTTTATGCATGCCAGATTTTACAGGTCTTGTTCTCTTCTATGTGTGGACTGTTAAATACTTCCTGAAAATCCCATTGTGATGATTGATGGTTCCACAGTGCACCTGATCCAGTCTCAGATGGATCTGGAGCACTTGCTAGTTTTAGCAGTCTTTGGATCTCATGCCCTACAATTGACATTTAAAATTTTCGAGGACATTCCTCAATCTCTTTTACTCCACCCTGGGTCTGACTTTGGTATTGCTTTCTTACTCTGCCATGAAAATTGAAACCCTTTGATATAAAAATATTTCAATTCCCCATCCACATTCAAAAGTACCTTAATCTTAACTACATTTGCCCTTTCATATTCTTCATCCAGAGAAGTATCTCTCCTCTCTAAAACAGGCATACCTCGTCTCGTATTATTGCATATCACAGATACTGCATTTTTTACAAATTGAAAGGTTTTTTTGCAACCCTGCAGCAAGCAGGTATATTTCCAACAGCATTTGCTTACTTTGTGTCTCTGTATTATATTTTGATAATTTCACAATATTTCAAACTTTTTCACTAGTATTATATTTGGGATGTTTATCTGTGGTCTGTGGTCTTTGATACTGCTGTTGAAACTGTTTTCAGGCACCATGAACCATGCCCATATAAGACGGCGAACCTAATCGATAAATGTCTTTGTTCTGACTGCCCACATTCCTTCATCTCGAGCCTCCCTATTCTCTGAGACACAGCAATATTGAAATGAGGCCAATTAATAAGCCTACAATGGCCTCTGAATGTTCAAAAGAAAGGAAGAGTCAGACGTCTCTCATACAAAAGCTAGAAATGATTGAGCTTAGTGAGGAAGGAATGTCTAAGGCTGAAACAGGCTGAAGGCTAAGCCTCTTGAGGTAACCAGTTAGCCTAGTTGTGCATGCAAAGGAAAAGTTCTTGTAATTAAAAGTGCTCTTCTAGTGAGCATGTGAATGGTAAGAAAGCAAAACAGCCTTATTGCTGATTTGAAAAAGTTTTAGTGGTCTTGCACTTGTGGGGATGAGCACTGGGTGTTATATGGAAACCAACTTGACAATAAACTATTTGTAAAAAGAAAAAAAAAAGTTTTAGTGGTCTTGAATAGAAGATCAGATCAGCCACCACATTCCCTTAAGCCAGAGCCTAATCCAGAGCAAGGCTTTAACTCTCTTCTATTCTGTGAAGACCGAATGAGGGGAGGAAACTGCAGAAGAAAAAAGCTTAAAGCTAGCTCAGGTTGGTTCATGAGGTTTATGGAAAGAAGCCATCTTCATAACATCAAAGTGCAAAGTGAGACAGCAAGTTGATGTAGACACTGCAGCATGCTATCCAGTAGATCTAACTAAGATAATTAATGAGGGTGGTTACACTAAACAACAGATATCCAATGCAGATAAAATAGCCTTATAGTGGAAGAAGATGCCATCTAAGACTTTTAGAGTAGAGAAGAGAGGAAATGGCTTCACAGCTGACATTTTTGTTTGGTGCTAAGGTGGCTGGTGACTTTCAGTTGAAGCCAATGCACATTTGCCATTCTGAGAATCCTACAGCCCTTAAGAATTATACTAAATCTGTCTGTGCTCTGTAAATGGAACGACAAAGCCTGGATGACAGCACATCTGTTGACAACATGGTTTACTGAATATTTTAAGCCCTCTGTTGAAAACTACTTATCAGGAAAAAAAAATGATTTCTTTCAAAATACTACTGCTCCTTGACAACACTCCTGGTCACCAAGAACTCTGATGGAGGTATATGCGAAATCAATGTTTTCATGCTTGCTAACACAACATGCATTCTGAGGCCCTTGGATCAAGGAGCAATTTTGACTTCCAAATTTTATTACTTAAGAACTACATTTCATAAGGCTCTAGGTGTCACAGACGGTGATTTCTCTGATGCATCTTGGCAAAGTAGATTTCAGAACTTCTGAAAAGAATTCACTCTTCGGAATACAATTAAGAACTTTCATGATTCATGGGAAGATGCAAAATATGAACGGGCAGGAGATTGGATGAAATTGATTCTAACCCTCAGGGATGACTTTGTGGGGCTCAAGACTTCAGTGGAGGAAGTAGCTGTAGATGTGGTGGAGGTAGAAAGAGAACTAGAATTAGAAGTGGTGCCTGAGGATTTGACTGAATTGCTATAATCTCATGATAAATCTTGAGCAGATGAAGAATTGCTTCTTACGGATAAGCAAATAAGGTAGTTTCTTGAGGTGGAATCTACTCCTGGTGAAGATTGCTGAAATGACAACAAAGGATTTCAAATATTACATCAACTTAGTTGATAAAGCATGGCTGGGTTGAGAGGATTTGCTCCCATTTTGAAAGACGATCAGTTCTGAGTTAAATGCTATCTAATGGCATTGCATGCCACAGAGAAATCTTTCATGAGAGGAAGAATCAATCAATGGGGCAAGCTTCATTGTCTTTTTTCAGAAATTTCTGCAGACACCTCAGTCTTCAGCAACCATTACCCTGATCAGTCAGCAGCCATCAACATGGAGGCAAGACCCTCCACCAGCAAAAAGACTGTGACTCGCTGAAAGCTCATATTATGGTTAGCATTTTTTAACAATACATTAGTTTTAAATTAAGGTATGTATGTTGTTTATTTTTAGACATAATGCCATTGCACAGTTAATAGACTATAATATAGCATAAACATAACTTTTATATGTACTGGGAAACCAAAAATTCATTTGACTTGCTTGCTATATTGGGGTGGTCTGGAACCTAACCTGCAGTATCTCTGAGGTATGCCTATAATCCCTTTACCTCTGCCCTATATTCATTTCTTTTCACTCACCCTGTACTTGATGTGAACAGATATGTCTTCTCCCTGTGCGTATATATCTTTCATGCTGCCTCTTCTTTTAATCATGTTTTATTCTTAAATTCTCTGCTTCTTTGGCTTTGGTAACTCCATGCTTTCATACCTCCCAGATTTATTTCTTCTTGATCACTTTTACTTTTCCCTCTTTACCCCTTCCTCTGCTCAATTAGAAATCTTGCTCTCAGATTCCATTCCTATGGTTTCATTCTATTTTCTTCCCCACTTTTTTTCTCATATTCTATATTATTATTCCTAACTTATTATTTTCAAATTTTTAGAAATCCTGGATAATTTCTTCTTCTTCCATTAACTATCGCTGATTCCTTTTACCACTGGCTCAGGTTTTTATCCTCAGCTTCAAGCTCAATATAAAGCTTCCTGATAGGAATGTTCATCTGGTATCCTCAGAGATAACCCGAACTTAGTGTGTCTGAAGCTATAATCATTATCTCTCACCCTCCTTATCCTGAAAAACTCTGTTCTATAGAATGACATAATTCACAACATCTTTTCTATCACATCTACTAAATTTCTCAATGTTACCCCATAAATCTCACATTCTCCTTACTTTCATTACAACTACTTTAATTAAGGTCTTACTATAATATGTCCTTTTCATTTTATTTGAATTAGCTGTCATCAGCTTTAGTCATGTTATAAGTAGTGAATCTAGATATAGCTAGGCTCTCTTTTTTACAACTGACTACCAAAAAGATAAACCAATGGCTATAACGTATGGCCTATTTTATTATTGCTACACCAAAGGGAAATTCTTTAAGATATTGCTATCTGTATAAATTGAATGACACTAAAAGTATATGTAAGAATATGAAAAGCTAACTTTAAAAAGAGTTGAGGCCGTCTTAATTTTAATTTTCCCTGTCTCTTATTATAATGCTGGTGATCATATTCCACTTATTCCCTCCAAGGTAAAAATTCTTTGCTGATACGTTTCATCTAGTCTATTTGGGTATCAAACAAACATTCAGGCTCAGGCTTCCTACCATATTACTTTTGTATAACGTACAATAAAATTGTTTTGACTCTTAAACAAGATATGAGGTGACTTTGAATGTTTTTCCAAATGTTAGCTTTCTATTTTTTATTAAAATTTATTTATAGTCCTATGTTACAAAATAATATGAAAATTCAACAGCTCAGACTGAAAGGTCTCTCCATATTCTAGCATAAAATATTTCATTATTTAAATGCCTATTCTTAAACAAACCATTTGAGCATTTCAACATTAGGGTAATGTTTCTGGGCATCTTTATATTTCTTTAAATCAATTTTTGTTTATTACCATTAGAAACAATGCTTCTCTCTGTATATTCCTTTGGTATCGGTAATTCATTTATTCATCCACCAAATATTTTTTGGGGACTTATTCTACAGCAGATACTATTCTTTTTAATAGGCATAGTAAAGAATGAGAGACAAAAAAAATGTATGTCTTCTTAATTTGGGGAAAAATATTCCCTCATTTTCTCATTTCTAAAATATATAGTAACATGGTTTGGATTATATTACTATAAATTCAAATATTAGATAGGTATGAAGTCATTTAAACAACTGTACCAAATCAACTTTTTCATTAAAACTTAACTGACTCAAGAAAAATTCTAATTTTCTAGATGAATTTAGATTTTTAAAATATAATTCTATTAAATTCTCTTACATATTTGACAAATAGTGTGTTGCCCAGAATATTTATTGAGCCTCTACAAAATACTACACATGGCGTTAGGTGTACAACACAAGTTGGTTATTTATTTATTGTCAGTTATTAAAACTCAGACTAAAGGAGCAATGGGATAAACTAAATCCTTGCTATAAAAGTGTGTCCCTCAGAGCAGCAACAGCAATAACAACACCTGAGAGCTTGTTAGAAGTGCTGAATCTCAGGTCCACCCCAGGTCTACTCAACCAACATTTTATCAAGATCATCACAATATTTTGATGCACAAATAGAATTTGAGAATCACAGGGCTAGCGATGAAGAGTTAACGTCTGGGTGAAGATATACTTGGGTTTGGGAAAGTCTATAAAATGAAGACTGTTACATGCAGAGATTGGATGTATAAAAATAAGTGGATGCTCCCCCCCCTCAGAAATCTGCTAAAATACAAAGAAATTGAGAGATGAGCCAGATGTGGGTGACCTAAAGAAAGATAGAGCATGTCATCACTGAAGTCAGCTTTAAAGAGACTATATCCTGTTTTCATAATTACTGTTCTGTACTTCAATGTAAGAAGAAACTATAGGTGGATCATGTACCCTTCAGTTAATTTCATCCATCACTCCCATAGATGTTTGCAGGTAGGTCTGAAGGCAGAAATCTCTTCATTTTGGCATTTCGTAGTGTTTGCACACAGTTGGTGCTCAACAATGTTTGCTTCATAATAATTGCTTCATAATAATTGCTAAACTTCATAATAATTCTGTTATCACCACGATTTATACATTAAAAGTGGGTGAATTTGATTAAGTAATATATACTTCATTAAAATTATTAAATTAAGAAATGTATGAATACTAAGTATGAAATTAAGAAATGTATGAATACTAAGTATGAAATATCTGATACTATTTGGGGGATTAATTAAAAGATGCTATAGAAGAAATGTTTTATTCTTCCTTTTTAGTGAAAGAGAAAAATAATCATTTGTTTCCTTTCAGCTTTGGCTCCAACGTTTGAAATGAATCCTATGAAGAAAAAGATCTTGGCTGCTAAAGGAGGAAGGGTCATAATTGAATGCAAACCTAAGGCAGCACCCAAGCCAAAATTCTCATGGAGTAAAGGGACAGAGTGGCTCGTCAACAGCAGCAGGTCAGTTCGGAAACTAGAAATCCAATCGCAATGTACTATTTAGCTAAGTTCGTTTTAAAGAGGACTAATGTACATGTTGGTTCTTCTAACTTCTCTCTGCAGAAGACACCATAATTCTAAGATAAACGAAAGTAAGAAATACCCTTCACTGTTATTATGTTATAAAAAAGTTCAATTTTTAGGCTTCTATAATTTATAAGGAATTTAGAAAATTGAGACTCATGGATTTTTTTTGTAAATTGCCCATGCCCTCAGGAAATAATGAACAATGGGAAACAAAATGGGATCTCTGACTTACTTTTCCCCTAACAAGGACTTCTGTACCCATTTATATTTGATTTAATTTTATGTAGTTAGCCTATGAAATATTTCAGTAGAAAAAATATAAAGGTAATTTCAAAGAATAAATCATCCTTCCTATCTTTTTATTTAAAAAAAATTTTTAATGTTTGTTTTATTATTTTTGAGAGAGTGAAAGAGACAGAGTACGAGCACAGGAGGGGCAGAGAGGGAGAGGGAGACACAGAATTTGAAACAGTCTCCAGGCTCTCAACTGTCAGCACAGAGAATGATGCAGGGTGCAAACTCACAAACTGTGAGATCATAACCTGAGCAGAAGTAGGACACTTAACCAACTGAACCACTCAGGCACCCCCTCTTCATCATTTTAAATAAATTGGAATTTCTCATCTTCCTAACAAGTAGAACATTACCAATGCTTTGGTAGCTTTAGGATAAAACATAAAGCATGTGGCTTCCATAGTATTTATTTAAAAGCCACATTGAATGGTTTCTATAAAGTTCCTAGAAGAAGATAAGGTAATATTGAGTACAAAATTAAGGAGAAAAGAAAGTCAAGATAGGAAATGGGATGTGAAGGTGGGGGAGAAGGAAATACTATAGGCAGTGAAAGGAGCATATAAAAAGGCCCTGAGGCAGGGAATATAGGATGGTGAAAATTCAAGAATTATGGTTTGCCCTTAGAAGAAAGTGGAGGAGAGTTTTGAGAAATAGAACATAGTAATCCAGCTCATCAATAATGTTTTCTATGCTAGGGAGCTTGGACCCCATCTTTGACTAACCAAATCTGTCTAAAGGCTTAAATAAGGGAGAAAAACTTTTTGCATTCAAAAAGAATATTCTAGCAGAAGGGTATAAGATAGATCTTCTTCACAATAATAACAATAAAAAGTAGGCAAGGTGGGTAGTATTATCTCTATTTTGATATATCTAAAGCCTGGAAAGTTTAAATAAACTTTTGAAAGTATATTGATAATCTCCATACTGAAACTTCAACTTGTGTCCTATTGACATGAATGAACACAGTTCTCTTATTAAGATGTCCACAAGTGTGGCTGTGTAATGGACAGAGATAGTGGAGGGGAGGGAGTGCAGAGGGACAGTAGTTACTTCCACAAACACATTAACTTTTAAAGTGAATACACTTGACTAAGAGTTATTAAGACCTTAGCAAAATGATGCTAGAAAAATCAGAGTTAAAGGAAGAATTAATTTGTTCAGTTTTCTATGGAAACATAAATGATCAAACAATGAGCACTGCAGAGACAGTGATCAAAGGGAAGTCCTTTTTCTGGGTATTTACCACCCCTGCAACAGACTTGTAGCACAGCATCCCCTAAGCCCCACCACTAACTTTCTCCGCTACATGAAAAAATTCTTGCTCTGATTCTGATGAGGATCAATGTCATGAGCCTCTCTGACCAAGGATTTCTCAGAGCCTTGTTTCATGTACTTGTTTTCTCTAAATGTCAACATGTGTTCAAAAAGGAAAAGAAATGTGTAGCTTGTAAAATCTTACTATTTTAATCCTGTCAAAATATTTTTAGTCTTTGAATCAAATTCTATTACTTCTTGATAAAGAGACTCTATAAATCCAATTTTTGCTCACTGCTTTAGTCCATTAATTTTTCAAGTTATAAACACCATTTTATAAAAGATACAGTTCTTTACATAAAAACAAAGTTCAATGTGGTAAAATAGTATGTAGAAAGAAAGGTTCAACTAATAAATTAGTTTTAGAGACATAAAATATTTCTGTTTAAAAATAGTATTTAAGGAGCACCTGAATAACTATCTTTAAGCATAACTATAATCTCATTCTGATTAATACAACCACAGAAAATGGTTCCACAGTACAGTTAGCCACACTTGATTAGTGGCTTGTAAAATGGTTTATGTGATATTTCCTATCAGTAGAAGGGAAACATAAATCTTGACAAATTGTAGTTGGGTCCTCAATTGTATGATTTTATTTGGAGCTAAATGATATACATTTTACAACAAAATTTATTAGTAGTTGTTCATTTCATATCTAATGGACTGCTATCAGCTCTAAAGTGATCCTCATCTGAGTCATTTATGTGAGAGTATCTATAAAATTGTCGTCTTCTCTAGAGTTGGTATGCTCTAACAATTAACAAATAAGATGAAGGGGGCGCCTGGGTGGCTTAGTCGGTTAAGCGTCCGACTTTCGCTTAGGTCATGATCTCACGGCTGGTGGGTTCGAGCCTAGCGTCGGGCTCTGTGCTGACTGCCAGCTCAGAGCCTGGAGCCTGTTTCAGTCTGTGACTCCCTCTCTCTCTGACTCTCCCCTGCTCACGCTGTCTTTCTCTCTCTCTCCTAGAAATAAATAAAAATATTAAAAACAAAAACTTAAAAAAAAAAAAACAAATAAGTTGAAGTTTATCCTGGAGTAATTTTGGCAAAGTGAGTGGTTGATTTATTAAAGACTAGGTAGTTCCTAGTTTATTGGACTGCTTATCCATATCAGATTATCTGAAAATAAGGATAAGATCATGAGAGTTTAATCTATGTTGATTTAAGAATAGGGACCATTAGGAGCAGCTGGGTGGCTCAGTCGTTTAAGGGTCTGGCTCTTGGTTTCGACTTGGTTTTTGTAAGTTCAAACCCTGCATCAGGCTCTCAGGTGGCGGTGCGGAGTCTTCTTGGGATTGTCTCTCTCTCCTCTTCTCTCTCTGCCCCTTCCATATTCATACCATCTCTGTCTCTGTCAAAATAAATAAATAAATAAACAAAAAATTTATATAAAAAATAATTGGGACCATAATGGACCCTATTTTATGAGAGAAAAATCAAGTTAACTAAATATTCTTACCCAAAATTAATTTTAGTGTCATGAAATAAATGCCTGAAAGAATAGGTGAAATGAATGACATGAAGAAGAATATACTGTGGATATTAGGTTAACTGAGAGCTAATGTGAGAAAATGGAATATTAGTGTGGATTCTAGAAAGAACGATTGCTGTTGTTCTTTCCATTGCACATTGACTATAATTTTTATAGCTTCACTTGCAAAATAATGAAATGATAGTGCAGTGGAACACTGGCTAAGGGCTTACACTAGGTTTTAGTGAGAAAAAAGTGTGGCACGTTACTGTTGGTACTGGTTAATATGGATTCAACGAGTGTTGGATTCAATGGGCTCAAACACAGTGATGGATTTCTGAGTCTGACATCTATGTGGATCCATCCCACCCCTTACAGTGGAGAACTTAGAGTCACATGCCTAAGTCTCTGCAGTATCAAATAGTTACTTTTGTGGTTATATTATTTTGATACTGCAGTTTCTCTTCAAGAAATCAAAAGTATTCTGAAATGAATTTAAGTTGGAACTGGATAAAGAGTCAAAAGGAAACCCTGGAATGTATTATTGGTGGACTTTTTGGTATTTTCTTATGTGGAGATTTTTATTAATAAGGTAGATATATGGTGTTTTTCCTTTATAAAGCTCTGCCCTTAAGGTAGAATAGATGGAGAATTGTTGGCATGTGTTGTGCTAAACTTCAGAGATAAATTAAGGTTTTGGAATGGTACATTAAGGAAAGTGAAAATCTAATGATAGGTAATTCAATATTGAATCAAAATGCAAAGTATTATATAACATAGTAAAGTTATTTAATAAACACATACATCATAGTTATATATAATGAGTTTTTAGTCTCCAGCCTCTGAGGAAGAGGGAGACGGGGAATAGATTGAGGTTCTGTTAGTATGAAAGATGTAAGTTCCATTGAAAGAAGAATTTCCTACATATTAATCTGTGGCAGAAGCTGTTATTAAGGGAGGTTTTAGAATATCCTTTTTCAAACATTCCTAAAAGCATATGTTTGTGTTTCTCTGTAGCTGTGGAAATGACAGTTTGTGCTAACCTTAAAGTCTGGATGAAGTCCTGAGGTCACATTTCTGGAAGACCTGGGCTCCTTTATTTCAGGCGTGTTCCACAGCAGTTTTTAAGTCACTTTATGGCAGTGTATTAAAAATCACTTGCTTCAGTTAAACTCCATGAAGTGCATTCATTCGAGAAAAGGTTGATTGACTTTTACTCAGTAATTAGTGTCTTACTCCTTCTAAGTTCCTGACACACGGATTTTCCTTTCCGAATGAATGAATGAATGAATGAATGAATGAATAGATATGTCACCGGCTGAATTAAAGGGACACAAGAAAAGCAGATACAAATTCCTGACATTGGGATGTTACTATCTATTGGAAGGATAGATTAATAAGTAAAACTGAAGTATGTGTGATGGCATGCATATTAGGAGAGAAGATCTTGGAAGAGGGGTGGGATGGGGGGTGTGCCTGGACAGCGGTGGTGCCATGTACATGCATGCAATACTAACTAGAATTATTAAGCAAAGCCTTATTGAAGGTTCCAACATGCAAAAAGCTTTGAGATTGTCCAGGGCCTAAAAGGGCAATCAAAGGGTGAGATGGGAAATCACTGGAGGGAGCTGAGCTGCAGAGTGATCTCACTGAGCAAAAGAGTCACATGATGTGACTTATGTCACTTATGTCTTCATGTCTGGCTGACATGATGTGGAAAAGAGTCTAGAGACAGGCGAGGGTAGAAGCAAGAAGCCAGTTAGAGACGACTGCAGTAGTCCAAGAAAAAGATGAAGATGGCTTTCTAAAACAATTCATCAATGCTGAAGAAAATAATATAAACAAAGGCTAGAATGTTTCATCTTTAGAAATGTTACTGTCGAGTAATTTGTATAAATTGTAATGATCAAAAGATAGTGTTTGTAATCTAAGACAGAATAGCAGAATGTTTCATTAAATTAGTTTTGTGAAGAATGTATTTCTCTCATCTGAATAGAATACTCATTTGGGAAGATGGCAGCTTGGAAATAAATAACATTACAAGGAATGATGGAGGGATCTATACATGCTTTGCAGAAAATAATAGAGGAAGGGCTAATAATACTGGCACTCTTGTTATTACAGGTAAGAGACCACTTGATCAATATCATTTTTTGCTAGTTTAATAGTACTTAGTTTCTAATATACTGTAAGACATGATTTACCACTAAGCTTCTAAGACATTCCATGTATTGATAAGTTTCCACTTTAAAAGCCTTGTGGACAAATCTTTTGCTTAATGAAATTGTTCCTGGAATCTGAATCTGAAAACCTCTTTCTCCCTTTGCTCCGATGTATTGTAAAAATGCATTGATTTGTATTCTTTTAATGTATCAGATAATATATCTAATGTTTTCTTGAATTGTGCTTTATTCCTCTTTTTTAATATGTAGATCCCACACGAATTATATTGGCCCCAATTAATGCTGATATTACCGTTGGAGAAAATGCTACCATGCAGTGTGCTGCATCCTTTGATCCCGCCCTGGATCTCACATTTATTTGGTCCTTCAATGGCTATGTGATTGATTTTAACAAAGAGAACATTCATTACCAGCGGAATTTTATGGTATGTGTTTTAAGTTTCATTTATTAACATTTCAGTGACCCCCATGTGTCTACATTGCAGCTCCTTTTACTACAATCATTTATACGAGACTGAAACACAGGCCAAAAAAATAAACAAAAAAGCATTTCATGGGTTTACTTATAGTAATTAACTGTAGCACCCCTGAACCTTTTTAAAAATGGCTAGCTGTAAGGATTCTGGTAGAGATATCAATCAATACATATTCATTGGGCTTTAGACCCATTTTTCATTTAATTTTAATGTAATTTTTATATTGCTGTTTACTATGGCTCATTGTATCTGTACTCTTGGATCTAGTGCCTTTGTATTCATTTTAAATAATAGCATTGAGCTGCTCTTTGGTTATAATGGTGATTTTGAGGCATTTCTCTTATTCTTTGAGGGTAAGAAATAGACAAAATATGTATACGCCAGGGTTTGAAGAACGAGTCAAGTGATTTTTAGAACGGTTGAATGGCTGTATTTTTAGAATAGGAAATCATACATGACACAAATCCTATAATTAAACATAATGGTGTTTAAGGAATAAAGAAAGGAAAAGGAAAAGACTGGTAAGTAATGTAAGAATACTGACGTGCATAGGAACATCGCTGGTATAAGAGAGGACTGTCTAGGTTACAGTGAACAGTTGACCCTTGAACCACATGGATCTGAACTTCTAGGTCCACTTATATGTGGAAGTTTTTCAGTGAGTACAGTACTGTAAATGTATTTGCTCTTCCTTGTGATTTTTTCCTTCATAATATTTTCTTTTCTCTAGCTTGCTTTATTGTCGGGATACAGTGTATGATTCATCTAACATACAAAATATGTATTAATTGACCACTTAACTATTAGTAAATTTTCTGGTTGGTGGAAGGCTCTTGGTAGTTAAGTTGTGAGGGAGTCAAAGTTATAATGGATTTTCAACCTGTGCAGAGGTTCAGTGCTGCTAACCCCCATATTGTTCAACAGTCAGCTCTATATAAAAGGTAAATTGGGGCGCCGAGGTGGCTCAGTTGGTTAAGCATCCGACTTCAGCTCAAGTCATGATCCTAAGGTGCTGACATCTAGCTCAGAGCCTGGACCCTGTTTCGGTCTGTGACTCCCTCTCTCTCTGACCCTCCCCTGCTCACACTGTCTCTCTCTCTATCTCTCAGAAATAAATAAAACATTTAAAAAATTTTAAAAAGGTAAATTGGCCACATTCTTACCTGTCTGTTCCTAGAAATGCTAGTTTTTATGAGCCTAAAAACGTCCTTAGAATGTATGCTTAGTAAAGAAAACTAATTTAATTTTAGAGGTTAATTATCAATATAGAAATAGAAGTTTGAATTAACTCTATGGAATATGTGGGATTTTTAAAATCCTATGAAACCTTAAGATTTCATAGGATTTAAAATATATAAGTCCTATATATTTAAGATTTCATATATACTTAAAATAGCATGTTTTCAAATTGTCTAGTTTTAAAAAGAATTCTAGAAATGTATACTTTAAAAGGCCAAAACAAGTATTCAACCAGGTTGAATGACACTTATTTTAACTAGAAGGAACATATCTTCTTAAATTTTTATTAGATAGATTCATAAAACTACTATCAATGTAAGAATAAATATGTATACTTTCTACATCTTAAATGTAAATCTAACAGATCTAGCTATAACTGGAAATTTACTGCAAATCTGCTGATTGTCTTTCAGTTTCTGAACCAAACTTAAACTTTAAAAAATAACAACAGGGAATTGGCCAGGAACTATTTTAATATTATATTCCTCATATGATATCTCTCAAGATATTTTGGTATGTTGAATCATACATGTTCCCAACATTAGTAAAATTAGGACTGATATCTTTAATAATTTCCTCAAATTGTGTTTAATTTGGCAAGTAAGGTGAGTGCTACTCAGTTTTCACTCATTTAATGGGGGAAAAAAGTGAGCTAAATAGAGATCTTACTTAAAAGAAAAAGACTTTGCAACAATTTGCTGAAACTTCATATTTGGAGCTCCTTTATGTACTTTAAAATAATAGTTACATTATGTTTTGTGATGTAAATAAACATTTCAAAAAAAGAAAGGAATAAAGGAGAAAAGGAAGGAAAAGAGACAGGGAGAAAAAGGAAAGGAAGAAAGGAAAAAGGGGAAAAAGAGCCTGGTGGTTTAACAAGAAATGAAAATAAAGAAACAACTGGAATAATAGTTAAGAAATAAATTAAAAATTTGATCATAAAAACATAGAAGACTTTGGTAATTACTTACTGGAGTCCTATTGCGGATGATAGCCACAAAAGTTCATGTGCTTGTTCCTCAGCTAATCCAGAGCACAGCTCACTGCAGGCCACGCTTTGGCCTCACCAACTCAGGTTTCAGCTTTATTCCACCAAGTTATGATCACTGTTGGAACACATATTCACTAGCTAACTATGTAACTTAATTGAGTAAAAATGTAAAATGCACGTTTGGAGCACATTAGATGGACAGGCTGGCCTGATTCAGTTCTTTAAATAATTAAAAAAACCTAGATAAGACATTTATTTTAAAATAAGTTATTAAACTTAATTCTGTCTTTTGTACCAAAGACCAATAAAGTCTTCCCTTGCATCTTCCTTCCCTTTTGAAGCCAACTTCAAAGTCCCACTTCACTGCTAAATGTACGATGCGAAGTTTGAGTAAAAACAGCATGTGTGTTTGATCCATCTCTTAGTAGATCATGTTAATGACTGGTAATTGCCGCTGGATGCATTATCAGACCACTCTCAAGAAGGAGTGGCTCTTCCTATGTCAAGCGTAGCGAGGTAGTGCAAAGGAAGGGACATTGCTTACTGTGTTTCTTGATTATTTACATTGCATGGGCAAATATGTCAGTACATAATTTTAGGGGAGTGGTTTCTTCGATAATGTTTTGATATTTAATTCTGGCACATTTCATCAATTAACAAATATCCTTTTGTTCATTTGAAAATATTGTACTGAGCACATACCAAAAGAAGGGACCATCATGGGCACTAGGGTGAATAAAACCCTGTATAAGATAAACACAGGCACTGGTCCAAAATGAGTTAGAGGCACCCTGTGAGTTTAAAATTCACATGTAAATTATCTGATAGCTATCAAAACCGATGTCTTCATTAGTTTTAATAAGTTTAATTGCTAAAAATTAATATCAGAAGCTCTAATTAATGAAGAATGAATATATAAATCAAAATGTAAGGTTTTCATTTCCAGAAAGTAAGTTTTTATTTTCCAGTTTAGTTTCAATGACAAATTTTATTCAGTGTCAAGTAGGCTTTGATTTTAGCTTGCTGTTCTTGACTTTGACCACAACGTGGCAACCTTACATAAGGTTTCAAATTTCACAGCCTAGAATTATTGGGACTTGAAGCTTTATGAAATTAATAAATATACTTTCCCATACTTAGGTCTAAGATTTGTGATTATAGGTAATTAAAATTTTTTACTTTATATTTTTTCAATTATATTCATATAATTATCAGGAAAAAAGTACATTTTTGAAGAGGTGCGTTTCTTTTTTTAAGTTTATTTTTATTTGAGAGAGCGAGTGCGGGAAATACAGAGACAGATGGAAAGAGAGAGAAAAATCCCAAGTAGGCTCCATGCTGTCAGTATAGAGCCCAACATAGGACTCTATCTTAGAGACTGTGAGATCATGACCTGAGCGGAAATCAAGATTAGGGCACTTAACAGACTGAGTTACTAAGGTCCCCCAAGGTGCATTTCTTTTAAGAATTTATAGTGAGCTCACAAAAAAATAAAAATTACATTGCCATTACATTTAATGATCTTGCTTTACACAAAACTCTTTTGAATTGATTATTTAAAAAATATAAATACTAACTTTAAATATGTGTGTGTGGAAACACCATACTGATTAAAGAAAAAATAAATATCTAACTTACCTGCTATGTCATTTATTCTTTGATTCATTCAATAAATAGTCACTTAGTGTTATATTATTATGTAATCAGCTTCAGTAAATGTTAAGTTTGAACTTATGCATAAGAGGGTAGTAAGAATTATATATATGAGGGGTACCTGGGTGGCTCAGTCAATTTAGCGTCCGACTTCAACTCAGGTTATGATCTCACGGTTCGTGGGTTCGAGCCCCGCGTCGGGCTCTGTGCTGACAGCTAGCTCAGAGCCTGGAGCCTGCTTCTGATTCTGTGTCTCCCTCTCTCTCTGACCTTCCCCTGCTGACGCTGCCCCCCTCTCTCTCTCTCTCAGAAATAAATAAAACATTAAAAAAATTAAAAGAATTATATATATGAATCATAAATTTAAAAAATTGAAGGTTTGATGCAATAAGCTTATAAGCAGTTTATCTGTCATTCTTTTATTCTATCGAAGGTATGTGGCAAATAAAATTTTCAGGTCCAACTATAAAATGGCTTTTATTTTGATTTTCCAGTTTAATTGCTGCTTACTCCCTTAGAGTAAATACAAAAGACAGTGTCATTTCACTTATCAATTTAATTTATAATCCCTTTTGTTCTGGAAAGGACTTAAGACTACACACACATATACACACACACATAAACTTACTTGTAATATACCATTTTTTGCCTCTCCCACAGTGGTACCTTATCTGTGTAAATCTGTGTAAATTACTTTTTTTTTCAATAACCATCTAACTTTTGACTCAGACTTTGAGTCATTTTCTGTCAAATATTTGACAACAGTCTTCCTATCAGAGCCATTATCCTAGTTAACCACATGAGTTTAAACTTTCTAATTCTAGTTACTGCCACAATAGTATCTTCTTTCCATTTCTCTTAATACAAATGTTAAAATTGAAATTTGGCAAGAAGTTATTATGTATCTGTTTTGAATTCACAAATGGCTTCTGAATTGTTCAGACCAGTCCTAGGTTCTAGGATTCATTTTGTCACTTCTTATTGTGTGACCCTGAGCCCGTACCTAAACCTCTCTAAACTTTCAGAGTTCTGTCTCTACAAAATTCTATTAATAATTCACTTACTTTATTCAGTTGCTTCACTGGGTTTGCAAAACTGGTTACTTCATAGTACTTTATGAGGATTCAGTGAGAGAATGCCTATAAAGTGCTTGGTACAAGTGCTGGCAGATTGTAAGCAGCTATTATTAATAATACTCTATATTGTGAGCAATCATTCTGCACTGAAATTTCCAGAGGCTCTTGCCACATAGGTTTTTTCAGCTTACCAATCTCAATTTTTCATACTTTAATTGTTGCACTGCTGCTGTACTGGATACCTAGTCTGAAACAAAAAGTTCTGGCTACATCCTTGTTGGGGGCAGTTGAGAAGTAGGGAGGGTTAACATTTATTGAGTGCTTTCTGTTTGGCCAGCACTGTGTTAAATGTTTTTCATGTGTTTCTCCATTGATCTCCACAGCAATCCTATATGAAACATGTATTATTGTGATTTTTCTTAAGTTTCAAGGTGAAGAAATTGAGGATTATAAAGGTTAAGTAGCTTGCCCAAAGTCATCGTACTACTTGTTGGTGACAGGGAGGATTTGAAACCAAAAAGCTCTGACTGCAGGCCGTGTGGCCTTCACCACTTTGATTTCTCATCCACTGGTTACTACTCATGTCTATGTTTACTTATATAATCTCCCTCCCATTGTTTGAAGCACTATAAGACAGTATTGTGCAACTCACAATTTATTCTATAATTGTGTTTAATGAACTTTTGATGTTTACTCAAGTTTATCCGAATTACTTCACTTTCCCTATACAATTAGCAAACTTGGCAATACATTGTAAATCAAGTCCACGTGATTTCCAGTTGTCTTTAGTTGTAGGCAACTCTTTCTGATCTCCTTTAGGTAGATAGGTATGTATGTGTGTTTGCATGTGTATGGTGCACATTTGTTTTGCCTGTACATACAAAACACGAAACATACAAAACATACATTCAAAACATGAAAAGATTTCTTACCCTATGGTTTTCCTTTTAAAAGAAAATATTTAAAATTTTTTAAAAATATAATTTATTGTCAAATTGGCTAACATACAGTGTGTACAGTGTGCTCTTGGTTTTGGGAATAGATTACGGAGGTTCATTGCTTACATACAACACCCAGTGCTCATTCTAACAATTGACCTCCTCAATGCCCATCACCCATTTTCCCCTTTCCCCCATCCCTCATCAATCCTTGGATTGTTCTGTGTATGTAAGAGTCTCTTATGGTTTGTCTCCCTCCCTCTCTGTTTATAACTTTTTCCCCTTCCCTTCCCTTCCCCCATGGTCTTCTGTTAAGTTTCTCAAATTCCACATATGAGTGAAATATTAATCCTATAGAACATGTCACAAAATGGTGCTTAAATTTGAGTCCTGTGTGTTCCATACTAGAAGATGTCATGAATTTGAACAGAAATTTTGCCTCTGCACATCCAAAGGGAGAGACAGAAGGGGAGAGGGAGAGAGGAAAGGAAGGAATAATAATAAAAGTTTTATTGGTTCTCTGTTACTGCTAAGCAAGAAGGTGATGGTTGTCCAGAATGATGGGGTAGAAGTTGGAGGAGAAAGAGATTAGGCCGTCATCCAGACAAGGATTGAATTAGAACTGAAGAAAGTAGAGCAGAAGACCTGCAAGCACAGCAGGATGATGCAGGCCCTGAAGTGGTGGTTCTAAGCCAGGAGCAATTTCCCTCCCCCCCCCGGGGGACTTTGGCCATATGTAGAGACAATTTGGATTGTTACTACTACGAGGAGGAGGGAGAAGGGCTATGTTTTATGGGTATCTGTTTAGCACAGTTGTTGCTAAACATCCTATAATGCTGAGGACAGTCCCTCACAACAAAGAATTATCTGGTCCACCTTGTCAGTAGTGCCAAGATTGAGAAACTACTGTCAAGGACGATGAAAAGGGAGACTTAGACATAAAGAGAGTGACCACTGAAAGATTTTAAGTATGACATGTTGGAAAAATTATATTATTTTGAGCAGATGAGAATGCCTAGGACAAAAAAAATATAAGGGGCTAGCTAAAACATTTTCCAAAATAGTATGAGTGCTAGAGGATGATAGATTTCATGTGTTTTGTGAATTTAAGACTTAAATTTTGATGGGCAGTGGGAGAAAGAAGGAAATGTGTAAAACATATATAGTCCCCTAACATAGTTTTCTGACCCCCACAAAACTCAAAGGCATTCTTCCTGTTGCTAAATCCTTTTTCTGCTCTTGAGTAATTAGTTGATAAGCATTAGAGCATTTGTTATAAACAGATGGAGCATTCTGTTATACTTCGCTCTGTCTAAACATATAACTTTATTGACCTTCCTTTCACTGCCCTAATAAACCCTTTACTAACATCTAACTGTTGTCTTTGATTTGCCATTTTCTATCTGTAGCAAACACCCCCTAGTCTGGTCCTTAGTACACATTTGTTGATGTCAATGCTAAGTAAGTGTAATTAAGGACATAGAGCAGCAAGACTTTGTTCTTCAGAAATGTCCTGGCTTGGAAAATGTCCAAAAATTAAATGTAAAGTTAAAGTCCCCTCTGCTTTACATAGAACTCCTTACATACTTAAGCATCATTCTGGCAAAATATGATAAGTATTTAAATAAAAAGAAGGAGAAATAAATGTTTAATATTTTGGTATCTTAATTATAAAATGTGAATTTTATAGTTTCACATCATGGACTTTGATGTTTTATTTATATCACACCAGCAATACACTATTTTTTCACTAGCTGGCATATCCTAAAATTTCTATATTTTTTTTTGTTTTTTTTTTTTTAAGAACAGAACATTATCTAAAGATATGAAGTTTTGTTCTGGTTTGGCCTTTGACCAAGTTTTATGTCCTTGGTCAAAACAGTCACTTTGAGCCTTAGGCTTCTCATCTATCATATAAAGAAGTTAGTCCACCTCTTAAGTTTTAAAATAACAACAACAGGGGTGCCTAGGCGGCTTAGTCAGTTGAGCGTCCGACTTTCGCTTGGGTCATGATCTCGTGGTTCGTGGGTTCGAGCCCCGCATCGGGCTCTGTGCTGACTGCTAGCTCAGAGCCTGGAGCCTGTTTTGGAGGCTGTGTCTCCCTCTCTCTCTGACCCTCCCCTGCTCATGCTGTCTCTCTCTCTCTCTCTCTCTAGAAATAAATAAAATGTAAAAAAAAAAAAAAAAAAAATGGAGCCAGTCCTACAGATTGCTCTATAAAAAAAAAATAAATAAAATAACAACAATAAGTTTTTAGCAACAGAATCCTTTTGAAAAGGGAATTTAAATCAGAAGCCCAATAAATAAAAAAGATGAAGGTAACGTTGCTGTCCAAACTTAGTGGGATTGAGTCCCACGTCAGGCTCTGTGCTGAGCATGGAGCCTGCTTAAGATTCTCTCTCTCTCTCTCTCTCTCTCTCTCTCTCCTCTTTCTCTCACCCTCTCGCCCTCTGCTCTTCTCCCTTGATTGCATGCTCCCTCTTAAAAAAGAAAAAAAGAGTGCAAATATTGTGTTTAAAAATAAATGAATGAATGAATGAATGAATGAATAAATAAATAAATAAATAAATAAATAAATAAATAAATAATATTGTCCCCAATAATCAAAACTGGACTCCTCAACCATAAAAATGGCCAAATTTAAGGATATTCAGCATTTCCATTGATTCTGTAAATACTTAGTGACGTCTTATAGCACTTCCCTAATTTAAGTTTTATGATGATATTACTTCATTTTCATAAGATTTTTAAGTTATATCTTTAAAAAATTTTTTCACATTCAATCTTAATGCTGAAGCATTACATAAAGTAACCCTAACTTGATGTGAGTAATATTAGGAAATTAGTGTTAACTATATTACATGTGAAAATGGTTTTGGAATTATGTAAGAGAATGACCATTTTTGGAGATTCAATCTAATATTTTGAGGAATGAAAGTGTGATAATATCAGTTATTCTCTTTTCAAGTGTTCAGTAAAAGATGGACTCATTGTAGATAGAGACAAGGAAAGACAGAGCTAGCTAGCCAGTAATTAGATAAAGCAAACATGGTAAATTCATAATTGTTGAATCTAATGGTTGGTATACAGATGACCATGGTAGTATTCTATTTTCTTATGTTTGGACCTTTAAATAAGTTAAGAACTTAATAAATAAATATGTAAAATAATTGCATTGTATTCTTTCTGCTATGAGAAGATACCCATTTTTACCTACAAAACTGTGAACTTAAATCCTATTGTCCGATTCATAAAGCAGTACCTTGGAAACAGTTTAACAGTGGTTAGCCAGTAATGTGTGTTAATTGTGGAGCCTTCCACCAACCTTTCATCTTAAAATCTCAAATTCCTTGTCTCTAAAATGGAAATATAAATAGTATTTCCCTGAGTATTATAAATATTAATAGGAAAATGTTTGTAAAGTAGCTAGCATATTGCCAGACATATAAAGTCACTTAATAAATTAGATCAGATATTCCAAGGAGTTCAAGAATAGTGACCACAGTAGAAGCAGCAATAACACAGTTAACAGGTGCTGTTTGATAATAATAGTAGTAGCAGTAGAAGTATTCTATCAACAGCAACAGTATTAGCAGTAGTAGGGGCTGTAGTTATAGTACTATTATGCTCTGTTCCCTAAAATATGACTAAGAATAATTTCTACCTCACAGAGTTGCTGTCAATAGCAAGTGAGTCTGCACACATAGAATATTTATTTATAATAGTCCCTGGCACCTATGAAACCCTAACTTTTTGCTATAAATTGTGTTGGTGATAGTGGTGTTGAAGTTTGTAATTGCAGCGATATATCTGCTATAGATATTCCTTTTTTAATCTAATAAGCCAAAACTAAAAAAGAATTCCTTTAATTTCTCATAGATAGAGTGTGTATTAAACATGTTTAATAGCTTTTGCTTGTAAGTTTCTAGAACATTCTTCTTAAAGGATATTCTTTCCTTCAGCCTGTACTGCCTCTTCCATCTGAAATTCAATGGAACGAAATTGATGTTTTTGATATATAGCCATTTTGAGCTCTAACCTTTATCTAGACCCTGTATGTACCACATAACCTATTTCTTTGTTCACTATGATTAATTCAATTTACAACTTAGTAATTCAGATTCATTTATACTGCAGAGATGAATTTGTAGATTTAGCTCATTGGGGAGGGAGAAAGAAGGAATGGGCATTTGTATTTTGGAAGTCTTTTGATTTAAATTTGGGAAATTTCTAAGTGGTAAACCACATATACACTTTGGAACATCCCTGAGCTGTGCTATCACAATTTCCAGTATGTGATTCAACTCTCCTCACATGAAGGGAAGCATTTTGTAATTCAGCCAAGCTGTGGTTTTTTAGTGAAAATATAGAGAGCATTCATATCTAATTTGTGGCTAGAATGTGCTGAGGTCCATGATCTTTACTTGCTTTGTAAGCGTTCTGCTGCCCACTGAGAACCTCAGCTTCTCCTGAGGTATGGAAAGAGCTATTACCATTTATAAAAACTTCAGGAAAGCTCTTATATACACACAACTATATTGGAAATGGTATAGTATATTTTTCCCTTGCTTTCCTTCTTGAGATGTTCCAGTGCCACACCTTTACCAAATATAGAGCAAATGAAATAAATGTAAAGTTGCTTATTATTACAAGTATAAGGCAATGATATACAAGTAGTCTATCATTACCTATCTAAGTCCTAATGTTTAAAACACATCTGATATTTATGTTATTTTAACATTAAACTTTTATAATAATTTAATTAAAAGTTTAAAAAGCTTATTCTAAAGATTCAAATATATACATTTAATATAATATGTTGGGGCATCTGGGTGGCTCAGTTGGTTAAGCATCAGACTTCGGCTCAGTTCAGATCTCATGGTTCGTGGGTTCGAGCCCTGCATCAGGCTCCCTGTGCTGACAGCTCAGAGCCTGGAGCCTGTTTCGGATTCTGTGTCTTCCACTTTCTCTGCCCCCCCGCTCACTCATGCTCTGTCTGTCTTTGTCTCAAAAATAAATAAACTATAAAAAAAATTTTTAGTATAATATGTTAAGACATAAAATGGTTTGTGTTTTCATTACATGTGAAAAGCATAAAAATCATGCCACATTATTTCTCTGAGAATAAAATAACTGAATATGTAAACAGCAATATCTTTCAAATTGAGATTCTGGAGGAAAAAAGGTAGTTTATTAAGAAAAAAAGGAATATTAGGTATAGAGAATGCAAATATTTTACAAAGGCAATTATGGTGTCACAACTTGTTTATTTTTATATTATTTTTCTGCCCTTAACTTTTTTTATTGTGAGGGTGAATCAAAACATTTTAAATTCTGAAGTGTTTTATTTTTTTAAATTCCAATCTAATCACATGACTCATTGAAATAGTGTGAGTTAAGCAACAGGATTAGCCTTCATTTATGCATAGGGAGCAGCCAGAGTAGTGAGTTCACGTAATGCAAGCGTATAGTAGAACTAAGTGCTTTTTATTTTTATGCAAACATTAGTTTCCTCAATTATAACTTGTCTCATGTCATAAAAACTTAAAAAGATTTTTCTTAATATCCTTCCATTAATAAACATTTAGTGTTACAGTACAGTGCTATTAAGAACGTGAAAGCACATTGAAGCAGTATGCTTTACAAATATATAGTGTTTAAATTCTATTATTCTACTATAATTATTTTATTTTTCCTCACTAGATAATTACTCATGGGGGAGGGGGAAGGGAGGAATGGGCAATTATATTTTGGAAGTCTTTTGATTTAAATTTGGGAAATTTCTACGTGGTGAACCACATACACACTTTGGCTAATGTGCCAATTAGCTTCTATGATAGCTCAAGAAAAATTTGTTACTACTTTCACTAACACACATTTATTCTCTCCTTACCTCAAATATTTTTAACAAAATATTTATAAAGAAGACAATAGTATTTCTTTATTTAGTAAGACACTATGAGGAGTCAGGCCAACTACAAAGGATCACAGTATTTTTCCTTCTGAAATGAAGTACAAGTTCCAGGAGTTGTCAAAACCACCCTCAGTTTTGATTTGCTAGCAGGCACTCACAGAACTCCCTGAACACTATTATACTTATGGTCACAGTTCATTACAGGAATACAAATTAAAATTAACCAATGGAAGAAGTGCGTAGGGCTTGTCTAGGAAAAGAATGAAATACAGAGCTCCCATTGTTCTCTTTGTGTGGAGTCAAGATACTTTATCAGCTTAGGTGTGTGGTGGTATGCATAGAGTATTGCCAACCAGGGTTGCTCACCTGAGTTTCTGTGTCCAGAGATTTTACTGGGGCTTAACCATGTAGGCATTGTTGATTGCCCAAGTGGTTAATGGCAGTCTCAAGATTGACTGATACCACATGACCAAAGCCCCTACCTAAGTCACTAGACAGTTTTAGACTAAACCTATATAGATGTCTCTACTACCCATTCTAAATCACGTTGTTAGTCTATCCAGTATCATCCAAGATATCTGGGCAAAGAAAGACAATATAGATCACCTTCCAGAAGCTGAGGGAATATCAGACCTCTCTTTGGGCAAGGCCATATTCTTTACAACACATACAGGTTTTTGGAAAACTCAGAGGTTTCCATTCTTATATGTTAACTGCATTATTTTTTCTATAAATGCGTATATTATGGCTAAAACTTTATTTCCTAATGAAATTAGTTCATTGGTTTGAACTATATTATTAATGGCAGTTGATCTCATGTACATGGATAGGAATAGTTGTTCTTAATTCAGTTATTTTATCTTATAATATTATCATTATCTTACCTGAAAAAGTCATACAAAATTACTAAAATAGTTTAATAAAACATTTTAGATAATAGATATTTATTATTCATTTGTGCAATATTTATTTGGTGAATATGTATTGAATTTCCCCTGTATATCAGATATTACAATAATTAACTTGTATATAATAATACATAAGATCTATTCCCCCCTCAAAAAATTACTGGTTAGTACAAGACAGCTTTACACATATATAACACAAGGATGCAATGATGAGCAAAACAGGCATGCTTCCTCATCACATAAAACTTACAGCCCTCAGGAAGACCAACTTTAACCATACATTTGTACAAATATTGTATTGCAATTGAGATGAATTATATGCCATAAGGTAAAAGGTGCTGTGATAAAATATAACAAGAGAAAATGGAAAGTCTTGCTTGAGGAAATGAAGTGGTATTGGTGAGTGGAGAGTGTTACTTAGGTGAATGAGGGAATCACATTCCAGGAGAGGAAACACCATGGAGAACCAGAGATGGAAGAGAACAAGATGCCTTTAAGGTCCTATAAAGGGAATGTTCTCCTAAAGAGCAGAGTAAGTGAAATGGGGGCACAAGGTGAGCTGGAATATTGGACAGATCCTAGAAAATGGAGCCAGATTGGCCATTATAACACATACAGGTTTTATTCCAGGAAGAGGAAAACTTTTAAAGCTCTCAATAACTTGTATTTTTACAAAGAGGGGTGATTTGATCATATGTACATTTTTATTTTTTATTTAAAAAAAATTTTTTAATGTTTTATTTATTTCTAGGGGGGAGAGAGAGAGAGATAGAGAGAGAGACAGCATGAGCAGGGGAGGGTCAGAGAGAGAGGGAGTCACAGACTCAGAAACAGGCTCCAGGCTCTGAGCTGGCAGTCAGCACAGAGCCCGACGCGGGGCTCGAACCCATGAACCGCGAGATCATGACCTAAGCGAAAGTCGGACGCTTAACCGACTAAGCCACCCAGGCGCCCCTTTATTTACATTTTTAAAAGGTCATTCTAGGTACCAGAATAGAGAAGAGCAAGAGTGGAGGTTGTGATCAAATAGGACATAGTACTTCAGTGAAAGATGTTGGGAGCTTAGAAAAGGAAAGAGACAGGAGGAATGGAAGGAATGGACAGATTCAAGAATTTATGATGGAATTACAAGGGAGTTGAAGAAGAGGGTTGAGAATGCCCTCAAAGTTTCTGAAAAGAGTGTTGTCAGAGATGATTGGAAATTGAGTGTGTGGGAAAGTTCAAATGCTATTAGAAGCCCAGTAAAATAAGTTGAAGAGGTAGGAATGAGGTTAAAATGAATTGAGGATTAAGAGGTTTTAAAAAATGGGGAAAAAACCTAAGAACAGAAATTCAGGTTTTAAAGAATAGATATTACTCATTCCAAGCAGCCACCAAAGCATTAAGCAATTTAACGTGAAAAAAAGAAGAATAATTCTCTGATTGCCAAGGAAAGAAGATCAGAGAGAAAAGATGGGAGTAAGAGTGAGTGTCAGCAAGATCGCAGGGCACTGGGAAAGATAAAGTCACTGGGAAACCCCTAGTAAAAATATGGCCAGTAGGACTTTTAAGAATAGAAATATGTAGTGAATGATCATTTTAATGTTGATATGCCTCACCCTGTGGGATACAGCCAACTGCATTATCTTCACTTCAGTAAACCCACCTTACTAGGGAGTACCTTGTTACTAGGTTTTATGACAAAATAGAGAAAGGGTTAAATTTCTTGTATGGTGCTCCTTAGTATGGCATAAAAATAACTGAAAAATAGAGCAGAAGGAAAATACTCTTCTACCCTAACTCTATTTTCATTTTGACTAAGATTGGTTAATGTCAAGGAACAATGTGTATGGCTACTGACCAGTTCTTTATGTGGAGATAGTAGTGTTCTATTATAACCAACTGAATCAATCTGCTCAGATTATACCTAGTGATCACAAGCATACCTTGTTTTATTGCACTTCATGGCTCTTTGCTGATACTGTGTTTTTACAAATTAAAAGTTTGTGGCAACTCTATGTTGAACAAGTCTGCCAGCTCTATTTTTTCCAATAGCATTTGCTCCCTTTGTGTCCCTGTGTCATAATTTGATAATTCTCACACTATTTCAAACTTTTATTATTATTATTATTATTATTATTATTATTATTATATTTGTTATGGTCATCTGTGATCAGTAATCTTTGATGTTACTATTGTTTTGGGTTGCCATGAATTGCACCTATATGAAACAGTGAACTTAGTAAATGTTGTGTGTGTTCTGACTTCTCCACAGACTAGCTGTTTCTGCACCTCTTTGGCCCACACCATTCCCTGACATTCACCAGTATTGAAATGCCCTCTAAGTATTTGAATAAAAGAAAGAGTTTCATATGTCTCTGTCTCTGTCTCTCTCTCTCTATATATATATAATGTAGATATATATATGTCTGTATGTATATGTATTTATATTTATATAAATATAAACTGAATATATATATATATATATATATATTTGAGAGACAAGGCACAAGTGAATGAAGGGCAGAGAGAGAGAGAGAGAGAGAATCCCACAAGGGGCAAAGAGAGAAAGAGAAGGAGGGAGAAAGAGAGAAGCAGGTCCCACCCAAAGCAGGGTTTCTACTCACCTGATTCAGGGCTTGAGCTCACAAATTGTGAGATCATGACCCGAGCTGAAGCCAGCATCTCTCACTTTGAATCAAATGCTAGAAATCATGAAGCTTAGAGAGGAAGGCATGTTGAAAGCCTAGATAGGCCTAAATCTAGGACTCTTATGTCAAACAGTTAGCCAAGTTGTGAATACAAAGGAAAAGATTTTGAAGGAAATTAAAAGTTCTAATCTAGTGAACACAGGAATGATAAGAAAACAAAATAGCCTTATTGCTGATAAGAAGAAAATTTTAGTGGTTTAGATAGAAGATCCAACCAGCCAAAACACTCCCTTAAACCAGAGCCTAATCCAGAGCAAGTTCCTGACTATTCAGTTCTTTGAAGGCTGAGAGAGATGAGGGAACAGCAGAGGAAACTTTGGAAGCTAGCAATTTCGTGAGGTTTAAAGAAAGAACCATCTCCATAATGTACCAATACAAGGTAAAGCAGCAGCTGCTGATGGAGAAGCAGCAAGTTATCCAGATGCTCTGGCTAAGACCATTGATGAAGGTGTCCTCACTAAACAAGAGATTTTCAAATCTAGCCTTATATTAGAAGATACCAACTAGGACTTTCATAGCTAGAGAAAAGTCAATGCCTGGCTTCACAAATTCAAAGGACTGGCTGATTTTCTTGTGAGGATTAATGCAATTGGCTAATTTAAGTTGAAGCCAATTCTCATTTACCACTCTGAGAATCCTAGGGCTGTTAAGAGTTATGCAGAATCTACTCTGCATTTGCTTTGTAAATGGAACAGCAAAGCCTGGATGACAGCACATCTGTTGACAATATGATTTACTGAATATTTTAAGCCCACTGTTGATTTATTGCTCAGAAAAAAGTGACACCTTTCAAAATATTAGTGCTCATTGACGATGCACCTGGTCACCAAAGAGCCTTGATGGAAATGTACAATAAGGTTAATGTTGTGTTCATGCCTGCTGACACAACTTCTATTCTGCAGCCCATGGATCAAGATGCAATTTCAACTTTCAAGCTTTATTATTCCTTTAAACTTATCATTAAAGTATAACCGACAAACTACGTTTTATTAGTTTCAAGTGTATAGCATAGTAACTCAATGCATTTCGTACATTACTCAGTGCTCATCACAAGCACAGTCACCATACACCATTACAAAATTATTGTCTCTATTTTCTATACTGTACTTTTCATCTCCATGACTTGTTGATTTTATTTTTTTAAATATTTTTTTATTTATTTCTAGGAGAGAGAGAGAGAGAGACAGCGTGAGCAGGGGAGGGTCAGAGAGAGAGGGAGATACAGACTCTGAAATAGGCTCCAGGCTCTGAGCTGGCAGTCAGCACAGAGTCCGATGCAGGGCCCAAACCCACGAACTGCGAGATCATGACCTAAGCGAAAGCCGGACTCTTAACCGACTAAGCCACCCAGGCGCCCCTATGACTTGTTGATTTTAAAACTGGAAGTCCATACCTCTTAATTCCTTTACTTATTTTGCCCTCCTCCCCCAGCAGCCTCCCTTCTGACAACCACCATATTGTTTTCTGTATTTAAAAGTTTGGTTTGTTTGTTTGTTCATTTATTTTGGGTTTTCTTTTTAGATTTCATATATAAGTAAATACTATAGTATTTGTCTTTCTCTGACTAACATAGTTCACTTTGAATGATAATGCCAAGTTGTAGTAAATGACAAGATTTCCTTCATTTTACTGCTAATATTCCTATGTGTGTGTGTGTGAGTGTGTGTGAGTGTGTATACCACATCTTCTGTATCCACTCATCTATCAGTGGACACTTGGGCTGCTTCTATATCATGGCTATTGTAAATAATGGCGCAATAAACATATGGGTGCATATATCTTTTAAAAAAAAATTTTTAACGTTTATTCATTTTTGAGACAGAGGGGCAGATGGAGGGAGACACAGAATCCAAAGCAAGCTCCAGGCTCTGAGATGATAGCACAGAGCCCAATGCAGGGCTTGAACTCACAGACTGTGAGACCTGAGCTGAAGTTGGACGCTTAACCGACTGAGCCACTCAGGCGCCCCTGCATATATCTTTTAAAATGAACTTTAAATCTTCAAGTCTTATTACTTAAGAACTGCATTTCATAAGACTATAGCTTCTATAGATAGTGATTCCTCTAATGGATCTTGGCAAAGAAAACTGAAAAACTTCTGAAAAAAATTCACAGTTTTAGATGCCACTAAGAACATTTGAAATTCATGGAAAGATGCCAAAGCATCAATATGAACAGGATTTTGGAAGAATTTGATTTAACTCTAATAGATGACTTTGAGGGGTTCAACACTTCAGTGGAGGAAGTAACTGTAGATATTGTGGAAAGTGCAAGAGAACTAGAGTTAGAAGTGAAGTTTAAGGATTTGACTGAAGTGCTGCAATTTTATAATGAAACTTGAGCAGATGAGAAGCTCCTTCCTATGGATGAGCAAAGAACACGTTTTCTTGAGATGGAATCTAATCCTGGTGAAGATACTGTGAAAATTGTTGAAATGACAATAGTTGATAAAGCATGGGCAGGTTTTGAGGGGATTGACTCCCATTTTGAAAGAAGTTGAGTTGTGGGTAAAATGCTATCAAACAGGATCATATGCTACAGAGAAATCTTTGATGAAAGGAAGAGTCAAACTATGAGGAAAGCTACACTGTTGTCTTATTTTAAGAAATTGTAGGTGCCTGGGTTGGCTCAGTCAGTTAAGCGTCCAGCTTTGGCCAGGTTATGATCTCAGGGTTCATAGGTTTGAGCCACACATCAGGCTTCATGCTAACAGTGGGTAGCCTGCTTGGGAATCTGTCTGTTTCTCTCTGTCTCTCTTTCTCTGCCCCTCCCCTGCTCTCTTTCTCTCTCTCAAAATTAATAAGCACCTTAAAAATAAAAAAAAAAGAAATTGTCACAGCCACCTCAAACTTCATCAACCACCATCCTGATCAGTCAGCAACCATCAATATAAGGCAAGACCTTCCCCCAGCAAAAGATTATGACTTGCTGACAGCTCATATGATGGTTAGCGTTTTTTAGCAATAAAGTATTTTTAAGTTAAAAGTATGTATACTGCTTTTTTAGACACAATGTCATCACACACTGAATAGACTTTATAATAGTATAAATGTAATTTTTATATGCACTGGGAAATTTTAAAAAATCATTTGACTTGCTCTCTTGTGGTAGTCTGGAACTAAACCTGCAATATCTTCAAGATATGCCTTTATTCTCAACCTTATTAACTAAGCAAGTATACCAAACCCAGACACTTTCCAAGACCAGCAGGGATTAATATATGAAAGGGCCATTTGCATAACCTATGGTGAAGTAGAGCATTCATTCCACAAATGGTTATTAAAAAAACTTAAAAACGTGTAAGTCTATCATAGCATATAAAAATTATCTTTCTCTACTATGTCCGATGTTAGCCTAATCACCAATTTTTCGTATTTTAACATAGCTGGATATCTATGATTAAAATAGTAAATCAATATACTTGGTTCTTGAGAAAATCAAATATCTACTTAAAATTTTCTCTAAATGAATATAGAGTGGGCATTTAATAAATATTAACTATTTTGAGAAACTGTATTGAGATGTTGCCTTATCTCTCACAAGAAATACTCCCTCAACCTTCTTCAGAAAATATATTTTGAAGAGCCAAATGCTGAGAATAGAGGAGTGACAGAACAAAATTCTTTGCCTATATGGAGCTTATGTTTTGACCAAAACAGAAAATGTTAGAATAGTCCATTTTGATAGTTTCTATACACTATCAGTATCTTTGTGTAATTATTGTTAGTACATCTTGAAATTAATCAATTTGATTGGCTTTGCAAAACCAAATTAATAATTCTTCCTAGTTGTCTACTATTTATTTACCCTTGTTCATATTTACCATGAAGAGTTTTAGACCTTATCATTTATCATTTAAAGATATCAGTGAAATAGTTTATCTCTGTATGGCCTTCTGATAATAGAAGCAAGAATGTTAAAAATATTAGGGCTAAAAGGATCTTACTTAATTCACTCACTTTATTTTTACTTGAGATACCAAAACCCAGACTTTAAGTAACCTAAGTAAGGACACAGTTAGCATATCTGAAAGACATACCTTTTAATGGCACTCAATTTTGTTAGGGAAAAAATGTACCTCTTATCTCCCAAATGCCATAAAATTAGTGATGATTATACTGACATGAATGACTGCTGTCTTTGCTAACAGCTGGATTCCAATGGGGAACTGCTCATCCGAAATGCCCAGCTGAAGCATGCTGGGAGATACACATGCACTGCTCAGACAATCGTGGACAATTCTTCAGCTTCAGCTGACCTTGTTGTGCGAGGTAAGAGTTTCAACATTTTAAAATTATGAAACCAAAGGTATTTGACTTGCATAACTATGTATAATCATCTGGTAACTCTGGTATGAATTCTTATGTATTTAGAGTCTTGGTCCTTGAGAACATCTCCTCACCCATGCCTAAGAATGATTTTTGCCAGACATGTAGTAAACAACACTGATTTTGTTTGTTTTACTAACTACATATCTTCTAGAAACCTACACCACATACCTCCTACTAAATGTTTGTGCTTTTAAACTCAGTATTTACCAGAAGTTCTCAATTTCTGCTAATACTTTTCATGTGTCAAGAATAGTGTTGTTTCCATTTTTATTTTTATGGAAAAGCATACTGATACTGTTTACTATAACTTCAAGGGTTATGTATCTATTACTATAATCTTAGAATAAAAAGTTAATTTATACATGCATCGTGTTTCTATTTGTTGCTGTTTTCAGCCTAGTGCTTTTTCTCTTATACATAATTGAGAATGTGCTGGAATATGCCCTTTTTGAAAATACAGCTACTTTGATACTGGTCTTTGCTACGTAGCTTAAGGTCACCTGGAAATATCATTCATTGGCTTTTCCTTCACTGCCTACAGAATTATGACCACGCCTTTTAGCTAAGCACCAAGAAGGTCCATGTATTGACCTTAACCTGTGTAACTTTAATCTCTTACCATTCTGTGTAAGCAACTCCACTGTCCAAGCAGTCTACAAAAATATCCTAGGATTTCCACCTCTGTTCCTTGGTTCACAGCTTTGTTTCCATTTCCTGTAGTCATTATTTGTTGCCCAAATCTTAAGCTATCCTTCAAGGCTAGGCTCAAGTCTTACCAAATTAATGAGTCCTTTCCTAATGTCCCCAATATAATCCCTTCTCTTCTAACTTTCATAACAGTTACTACTTTTTTATAATGTGTTTTACAGCAATCTGTACATATCACTTATATTCTCTACTAGGTTGTGAAATTCACATATATCTTTTTATTAATCCTTAAGTGAGTTGCAGAATTTCATTTCATAGTTTCATAGCTCTCTTATTCTCTCTCAGTGTCATATTAACATTTTAATTTTCTTCTTATGTTAAGGTTTTTATATTTTCATATTTCATCTACTAAAAATATTTATTGACTATTATTTATTGCACATTTGTTCAGACGGTTTTTGCACAATCAAATATTTAGTAACTGACATGATATCTGTGGTTTGTCTTCATACCCTTTCTGGATCAATATAGTTTCGCTCAACCTCATACATCTCCCATATTTCCCTCTAGAGCAATGGTAATATGGAGTCCCCAAGTCATACTGGGGAAGTGATTAGAAGACTTATAATCCAGTTAACATATTCTCCAATAGAGTAATGGAAGTCCAGCTGAACTTCATATCCAAATGAATTTACACATTCATTCCATACATCTCTTATGTGAACTTGAAGAAAGTTCATTTAAATTCTGTATTTCCATTAAAAGTATTTTATGATCTGGAGCATCTAGTATTCAAGAGTTATCAGAGAGAGGGACCAGTTCCCTATACTTTCTAGTCAGACTACTAGCTGTTAAGCCTTTCTTAGCAATAGCCTATGTATCTATTTAATTGAAATTGTTTGCATATTAACAGAATTAGTGTTAATGTTACAATAGGGGTTCTGTTACAATGCTTGAACACCAGTGTTTTCATGTAATTACAATGTGGTAAATTCCCAGTATTTAGAGGGAAGAAGAAGTTTGGCAAATACAATCAGGGTATTAATAGTACTATCCACACATACGTAGGTAATTAATAATCATCATAGAGCATGTTATTTTACAGAGGTAAAACCAATAAAAAGAAGATAAAAAGCTTAAAGAAAAACCTTTGTATTGTCTGCAAATATCAATGTTTTCCTTTAAGCTTTTTAGTTATAGGAAAAATACTTTAAAGCAATGGAACCTGGCAAGTGTACACAGTAAAAACATGATAGTACATTTTAAGTCCCTACACTATAGCAGGATATTAAAAAACAACTATATAGGTAGATGAAAAGTATTGCTTAGTACTGTTAAAAGTCTGCAAGTTATAATAATTCTCCAAACTTTATTTCTATTAAAATAAAAGGTATTCATCTTATGTCAAGAGAAATTTGCTATTAAAAAAGCTAATATTTGCAAAACTTATTCCACAAATTGTATATAAACTAGACCTTCAAATATGCTTTATATATTAAGTCATGGGATATAAAATTAAACATTTCCTTTACATTTATTATAGTAATGATGAATAATCTATAAGAAAATATAGCATGACCCAAGTAATATTATTATTGGTTCATTTATCCACTTAATTATATTTTCTCATCTAGTCCAGGAAATTATAATCTGGAGTCCATGGACAGGCTCTAAGGGGTCCATGGACTTCCTGAAATTATATGCAAAACTTCATGTGTCTATGGCATTGCGGATTCATAATTGTGTATTGTGGATTTATAATTTTATCAGATTTTCAAAGCCACCAGTGGCCTAAAAGACCATTTCTTTACCTTTTGTAGATCAAGACTCTCTAAAAAGAGAAACTAAGGGATGATTATTCACTTCATTCCAATAAAAAATACTAACAAGTTCCATATAGTGAAGGTCTTGTATTATATTTAGGTTATGAATTGCTTTTGAAAAAGTCAGTTTTCACTCAACCTTGCAAGAATATATCTGTCTCAAAACATACTGAATATGTTATATATTAGACATTAGATATATATAAGAACTTGCCAGATTTGAGATGAACTAATTCTAATTCATATTCAGATGTCAGTGATCTAAACTGCTGATTCTGAAATTGGTGTTTGGAGTAGGGCAGTGAGCAGGTTAGGGAGGAAAGTAATTTCCTTTGATGATCACTGATAAATGTTTTGGACAATAAAACTGGTTTAGTGCATAAACTGTTGTGCCTTATCAGAAGGCTGAAATACAAGTAGAAATATTCAGTCATAACTTAGACATTGTGGTTTCTTTTAGCCTCTGTTACCTTGAAGGAAATAAATACAAATGAAAATTATTATTGTTATTCATACCATCTATGTGTGTATGTTTTAACAACCATGGATGGGTAAATGTGGGTATGTTCATAAAGTCTAATAAAAGGAATTTCTATGTGAGAGAAAATTTGTTTCAGGCTTATGTCTTTCATCATTATTTTAAACTGAGTTTAGAATTGAGGCAATGCATTAGTTAAATCTGAGTGCTTCTAAACATAAAACTAAAATTAAATATAGGAAAAACACAGCCCAAAGCAAATGTAACATTGGATCTGATTTCATGAGCTTTTTACCCAAAGAAAACTCATCTCCCACCTTTTATCTGTTTAATGTATGATGGGATTGAGGTATAAGGAAAACAATAGAAAATGTTGTCAACCAAAAATAATTTATAGAAAATGATCTAATAACTAATTATAAGTCATTGTAACAACCTTAAATATTTACGTTTAAAAATGAATAGGACTTCAGGGGTGCTTGGGTGGCTCATTTGGTTAAGATCCTGACTTAAGATCATGATCTTGCGACTCCATGAGTTCAAGCCCCATGTTGGGCTCCGTACTGACAGCCCAGAGCCTGGAGCCTGCTTCAGATTCAGTGTCTCCCTCCCCCTCTGCCCCTCCCCTGCTCTCTCTCTCTCTCAAAAACTAAACATAAAAAATTAAAAATCTATAGGACTTCAATTTATTTACCCACTAAATGAGTTGACAGATGCTCAAGGATTAGACCATAAAAGTGGTACACATTGTCAGTTCCTCCACTTATGCAAACAGTTTCAAATCATGGGGTCATATTGACTGTGTAATTTTCACTTTTGATTTCTGAAGCTGCCTTTTATAGTATTTCTATCATTTCACTTTGGATAGGTTTCTGCTAGTCTTTCAGCAGAATAGAGATTATTTTTCCAAAAGTAACTTTTATTCAAGCTGTATGGTCCCAGAAGCCCTATATACAGAATTCAAATCGTACTGAATGAAAGAAATCAAAACTATTTACTTTATTGGCAATATGTTCATTCAATGTGCTAAAACCTCTTTTGCTAAAAGCACCCAAATCTTTGGGTAAACCAGCATACGTTCTTCCTGACAGCCCTGGCAAAGGCAAAAGAATACCCTCTGTAAATAGTGAACCTTCAAACCAGCCCCCTCAGGGTTCCAACAAATTTAGATAAATCAAATATGAAATTATGCAAATAATGACACAGAGGCCGTAATGAGAGGGAGTCGGGAGTTAGACTGATGGACAACAACAGTGTTTGAGTTCAGGGTACTCCATAAATTCTAATCATTGGAATAAGAATGAGAATAATCCTGCACATGTCTTTAAATAAATAAAAGAGGAAATGGCAAACATGAGTTTGAAACAAGATACTATCAAAATGAGACAGTTTGGAGGGAAAAAGCAAGGATAATTCCTATAAATGATAAATATAAACATTGAAAATAAAAAATCAATAGATTGATCAATAGGTTAAACAGTAATTAGGGACAGATTAGGAAAGCCTTAGGGACCTAAGAGACAGACATGAGGAAATTAACACATTTCAGCACAGAGAAACAAAAAGAAATTATGAATATGAGATTATGATATTAAGGATATAATGAAAAAGCAATATTTGTCAAATCAGATTATCACAAGAACTAATAAAGTCAGAGAGAAAAAGCTTTCAAAAAATAATGACTACAAATTTTGGGAATTTAGTGACAAATATGGTTTCTCATTTTTAAGAATCAGGATGAAACACGAGAGCAATTATTAAAAATAAATAAAACTGCAGAACATTAAAAATCAATAAAAGATGGTAAGTACAGCACAAGTGAAAAATACTCTCTTGCAAATTCATAGCAATACACTGACCACAGTCTACTCATCATCCGCAGTACAAGTCACCAGGTAACTGCGGGAGTCAGACTTCAAGATGGCCTCCACTCACCTATCTTACTTTCTGGTATACCAACCCTTGTGTAATCCCTTTCACACTAGGGATTGCTCTGTATGCCAACAGAAGTGAGTGTGAACAGTGTCAGAATTCACATCACTTCTTCTCCCTTGGCTCTTGGAGCTCGATATCTGGAAGAAGCTAGCTACCACGTCATGAGGACATTTCAGCATCTTGTTAAAAATCCTGCATGAGGAGATGAGACCTCCTACTGATAACCAGCATCCATCTCCCAGTCATTCCAGGAAGCCATCTAGAAAGCAGATCCTCCAGACAGGCTTTCAGATGACTGTAGCCTTGGTCAACATCTTGATGAAGAACTCTCCAGCTATGCCAGTCAGAAACTCTTAATCCACAGAAAATGGGAGAGGTAATGTTTATTGTTGTTTTAAGCCACTGGGTTTTGGATAATTTGTTATGTAGCTGTAGATACTACTACAGCCATGGAGTAATAGCTTCAGTGTGCTAAAATAAAAGTAACTGTCTACCAAAAAGTGTATATCTAGACAAATTTTCATTCATAGTGAGGAAAAATAAAGTTATATTTGGACAATCCATAACAGAGTTTATCCTCCAAGAAAGTGGTATATATAAAGGGATGTCTAATGGGTAAAATTCAGGAAGAAAGACAATAATCCCAGAATAAAGTTCTGGGATGTCATAAAGCATGGTGAAGAAGCCAGTAAGCATGTGGATAAATCTAATCAAACTGAGCTAATAAACCAGATTTCAGGATATGCTGTCATCTGGGTTTGAGGGATGATGAGAATGATAACTTCCCCTCTGACCAAGTTGGAAGCTGCTTTTATTTCAGATTTCTGTTAAAGTAACAAATTAGATATATATCTGTTTATATGTATGTACATGCATATGTGTGTGCATATTTTATATGGTCAAATATAGAGAATGCATGAAAATGATGATCATAAAATATAGGAGAGTGGTTACCTCTGAGGTTGGAGACAGAAGGGGAGGAGAATGTGATTGAAGAGGGAGGGACCCACAAGAAGCTACATATTTATAAGTAACGTTTCATTTCTTAAGCCAAGTAGAGAGAAGATAGGTCGCCATTTATTATTTTTTATAATTTTCCCTAAATGTTAAATGTTTGTTAATGAATTTAATAAAAGAGTCAGAGAGTCACCTGATACCCTCTACTTCCTCACCACCAACCTCAGCAAAGATTCATGAAAGATCTTTGTGTAACCTCTGGGCAGAATTCCCAAACATGGTTATACATTAGATTTACTACTATGATTAAAGACACACAATTTTAAGTCCTCTTTAAAGAGGTTTTTGAGTTAATAGTGCTGGGATGAGTCTAGCAAAGTTGGATTAAAGATTGGCCTGATGAACCATGGTGCATCAGCACTGGGCACAAAGAAAATAACATATAAATATGCTCAAGTGAGTTTTAACAAAGATGCTAAAGTTATTCAGTGGAGAAAAGGTAGTCTTTCCAATAAATGATGCTGGAACAATTGAGCATTCATAGACCAAAAAGAAAAAAAAAACACACACAAGGGCCTTGACCTAATCCTCAAATCTTGTACAAAATTAACTCCCAAGTAATCATAGACTTAAATGTAGAATGTAAAATTATGGAGCTTTCAGGAAAAATCATAAAGGTGAAAATGTTTAGCATCTAGGAGTAGGGTAAGTGTTTAGACTTGACATTAGAAACAGTGTATAAGATGAAAAAGTAATAAAGTGGACTCCATCAAAATTTAAAACTTTTGTTTTGTGAAAATGTCTGTGAAGATTATGAAGATACAAGTTACTGATTGGGAGGAAATATTTGCAAACTACATGCCCAACAAAAAATATGTGTATAGAATACGTAAAGAATTCTCAAGACCCTAAAGCAATCCAATGTGACAAATGGCAAAAGACATGAGCAGCCATTTCAAAAGATGATATACAAATGGGAAATAAACACTTAATTTTTTAAAGTTTATTTATTTTGGGAGAGGGAGTGAATGTGTGAGCAAGGAAGGGACAGAGATAGAGGGAGAGGATCCCAGGCAGGCTCTGAGCTGTCAGTGCAGAGCCTGATGTGGGTCTTGAAATCACAAACTGTGAGATCCTAACCTGAGCTGAAACCAAGAGTCAGACGCTTAACGAACTGACCCACCCAGGCACCCCAGGAGATAAACATAAAAAAGATGTTCAACATCATTAGCCATTAGGGGAAAGTACGTTTAAAACCACAATGATATATCACTATATACCTATCAGAATGCCTAAAATTAAAAAAAAAATGGTGATATAGAGACTGTGAGTTACTCACACATTGCTGTTGAAAATATAAAATGGGACAGCCACTCTGAATAAGACAGTTTCTAGCCATGTGCTTACCATACAACCCAGTAGTTGCGCTCCTCGACATTTGTCTCAGAGACATAAGAACATTACATTCACATACAAATATATACACAAATGCAACAGATTCATTCACACTAATCAAAAGCTGGAAAAAACCCACATGTCCTTCAATAGGGGAATGGTTCAACTGTGGTACATGAGTACCATGGAATACTACTCAAAAATAAAAGAGAAACAATCTATTGATACACACAACTTGGATGTATCTTGAGGGATTTATGTTGAGTGAAAAAGAAAAGCCAATCTCAAACATTACATACTGTGTGATTCCAATTTCGAAGCATTCTTAAAATGACAAAATTATAGAGATGGAGAGTAGATTAATGGTTGGCATGGGTTAGGGAGGGCCGAGAAAGGGAAGTAGATTGTAGCCATGAAAGGGCACCACAGAGGATTCTTTTGATGAAATCGTTCTGTAACTGTGATGTTCTATGCACTGGATAAAACGAAAAGTTGCTTAGAACTACATAAATATACAGACACACAAATGAGGGCTGTAAAACTAGTGAAATCTGGGGGCGCCTGGGTGGCTCAGTCAGTTGAGCGTCCGACTTTGGCTCAGGTCATGATCTCACAGTTTCGTGGGTTTGAGCCCTGCGTCGGGCTCTGTGCTGACAGCTAGCTCAGAGCCTGGAGCCTGCTTCGGATTCTATCTCTCTCTCTCTGACCCTCCCCTGTTCATGCTGTCTCTCTCTCAGAAATAAATTAAAAAAAAAACAAACTGGTGAAATCTGACTAAGGTTGACGAATTATAGCAAAGTAAAATTTCTGGTTGTGCTATTATACTTTAGTGATATGGTGAGGGATGAACAAAGGAGATACAGAATCTCCTGGCATTATTTTTCACAAATACATGTGAATCTACAAGTATCTCAAAACAGGAAGTTTTAAAAATCATTGAACATATGGTACAGTGAAAATATACAGAAAGCATACAGAAAATAAGTACTTGTGGGCTCTTTGTTTCGAGGATAGTATAATTTTAGAAGAAGTGGAGTATGGTACACTCAGAGGTAATGTTTGAACAAGTGATGGCCACAAACTACCTTCTAAGGAAGTGTGTCCAGTTAGCCTCCAGACCTAGAAAAAAGTGAGTGGGGCTTGCAGATTTGGGACCAGAGCTGAATTACTGAAAAGCAACAGAGGACAGTGTGTGTTTTCTGCTTTCTTTCCCCAAATCCCTCTTCATTCTTTTTCTCCTCTATGCATTTCTGTCTTTCCTTGAAATAAATATATTTTTGATTTTTATTATGTGGGACATCAAATTAATATAGCAAATCTAAGTGACCAAATGTTCAAACCTGGCTTGGGCTAGCCAAACTCTATTGGCAATAATGTTCCAAGATGGTTGTAATAACATGGTCTCTGGTATTTGGAAATCATTGTTCTGGAATAAACATGGAAAATAGTTTGCACGTAATCCTGTTTTGTTTATCAACTGTATGTGGGGGATAAATTATTTTAGAAATGTGTTTCAAAAAATATTAAGGTCCTCTTTTCCTCCAGTGTGTCCTATGCAAACTAAATAGAAGTCAGTCAGAAGACAGTTGAAAAACGGTATTAATCTTTTGCCAAAAGACACAGAAGTCCAGTAGTGGCATGGGAATGGAGGAGACCAGCCCAGATGGGGAAAAGAACTAATCCATGAGTTTTTCCCCTCACCCTCATCATCATTTTAGCACAACTGGACTTAAATCCTAAGTCCCACTAAGTAAGGTAGTTTAGCTTCAAAAACTCTACAGTTAATCACAGAACCACTCAATCTGACTATGTGTCAGCAGTAAAGAAAAAACAAAAACCAAATATGATGAAACATTCCCCCAACTAGAGCACTAATATAAAAATTAAGGTAACCTTACAAGACATTATAATACCATTCTTGGTATTCTGATATTTAAATTTGTTTATAGAAGATTTTAGTGAAAGCTTTTTTTCTACCAAGCGAGCATATATAAACTCAGTTTAAAATAATATTGTATCGGGGCGGCTGGGTGGCTTAGTCGGTTAAGCGTCCGACTTTTGCTTAGGTCATGATCTCCCGGTTCGCGGGTTCGAGCCCCGCGTCGGGCTCTGTGCTGACAGCCAGCTCAGAGCCTGGAGCCTGTTTCAGAGTCTGTCTCTCTCTCTCTCTCTCTCTGACCCTCCCCTGTTCACGGTGTCTCTCTCTCCTGGAAATAAATAAAAATATTTAAAAAAATAAAATAAAATAAAATAATATTGTATCAGTGAATAACTTCAGAATTAACCTTTTCAAACAGATATGTGTATAGGATAGCCAAAGGGATTTAGAACTCAAACAAATATAAGTTGCTTAATATTAAAAAAAACTTTATAGTTTAAAACTGTTCTTAGTTACAAAAAAAAAGAATCAGTTATTAAACTTCAAATGCTTTTAGACCTCTTAATAAAAGCCTGAACTAAGAGAATTGTCCTTGTTATAAGAAATGTTTTACTTCTTAGGTGCCATAAAAATGTATTTCAGGTTGCTTCATCAAACAAGCTTTGACACAAAAGAAGAGCCCTGTATGAATGTCCTTTAATGAAAGACATTTCTGGAGAGCCGAAGCTCTTCAGCTAAAAGAGTGTCCTTCAGAGGGAAAGGTTTTTCAGGATTTATTTAGCAGCACTTGTGGGAATATTTCTGCAGCTTGCCCAACCTCAATTCTCTTTCATGAGTGTACTTTTGGGCAACATTCAAAACTGGACCATAAAATTAGGTCACAATAGCAAGAAATTAGGCTTTGACATCTGTGTTTTACCACTCTTCATGGTATTTCTGTTGTATTATAAATATTCTTGGCATTGCTACCAACTATTAGGAAGACCTTGCTGACACCCAGCTGAACATAATGTTTTCCACTTAAATTGCCAAAACAGAAAATGCAACCGGGACTATACTTTTCAGATGCCAACGCTTTTTATTTTTACATCTTAAATACCATATTAAACAAAAATTTCTTAGTGTAAGTCTGAGTTTAAACACAAAAGAGAAAGACTTTCACTATCTGAAACTTTTGTTTTGTTTTGGTCTGATTCTCAAACCCTGACATATGCTACATGAAATTTGGAAATCTTTGAAAAAAAAGAGTAGCTGAAATTAATTTTTATTTAGATGATTTGTGTGTGTGTGTGTGTGTGTGTGTGAAGCTTTTCACTTTATTCCTAAAGCCAGAGTACAGTTTCAGAATGAAAATGGATATGCTAGATGCCATCTTTATTTGATGTAATTCATTGAAGTTTTTATTACTTGGTCTAATGACATGGTTACCAGATTCTTTCTTAAGGAGATCATTTTTGCTGATGACTAACCCACTTTTAAGCCCTTCATTGAATAATTTAAGATAACATAGCCAAATAAATAACCTGATGGAAACTGTCAGTATACATTTTATCTGAAAAACATTGCTATATTTTATTTTATTTTATTTATTTTATTTTATTTTATTTTATTTTATTTTTAATGTGTTTATTTATTTTTGAGAGAGAGAGAGATCATGAGCAGGGGAGAGGCAGAGAGAGAGGGAGACACAGAATCTAGAGCAGGCTGTCAGCACAGAGCCTGACGGGAGGCTCGCACTCATGAACTATGAGATCATGGCCTGAGCCAAAGTCAGATGCTCAACTGACTGAGTCACTCAGGTGCCCCAGTATTGCTATATTTTAAATCAATGTTTGGCTAGTGGTCTTTTCTACAGGAAATGCTTAGCTGTTTTATATTAGCGGAGTTCATATCCAGAGCATACGTCTGTTTGCTGTCCAGGCAAAATTAGTTTTAATGCATTTACTCAGATACTGTTGTTTTAGGTTAATTAGTACTCTTTCTTTAAAAAAAAAAAAATATATGGCGTTGGGTGCCTGGGTGGTTCAGTTGGTTACTTTGGCTCATGTCATGATCTCACGGTTCATGGCTTCAAGCCCTGCATCAGGCTCTGTCCAGACAGCCCAGAGCCTGGAGCCTGCTTCGGATTCTGTGTCTCCCTCTCCCTCTGTCCCTCCCCCACTTGTGCTCTCTCTCATCTCAAAAATAAATGAAAACAAAAAATTTTTAAATATGGTATAGATAAACATTTTCTTTAAGATAAAAAGTTTTATTGGTTCTTTCATTGTCAAATCATGCATGTATTACATCTTGTTTCCTCTTCACAGTAACTACATGAAATCTCTGCATTTATGTTCAAATTTGAAAACACAATTTTTAATTTAATATTAATCCTAGAAGTCATTTAGATAATTCCTACCCCTTCATTTTGTAAATTTGGACTCTGAGACAGATCTGCCCTGTATTACCCATCTACATAGTAATAATCAGTCCAGTTTTGTCATTGTATTAGAGTTTCTTCCAAAGAAAATGAATCAATAAAATCTATAGTTAATTTCTAAAACTTATATAGCTAATACTTTTACTCTAAAGCTTTCTATAGTTAATTTGGTGTAGTGTCAGAAAGGTGACCAAGTCTGTTCTAGAATTGCTGCTACTAAGTAACAAAAGTTAGAGATTACAGCTCTGCTCTTTTCTCTTTCCCTTCCCATTATTTGGCACATGCTAATAAATAGGAGTTAAGGTTTTAAAACACTGTGGGAAAAGTTAAAACCATAGACAGTCTATAAAAAGATATTGAATCATTAATTCCTGGATTATTTAGAATTCTATTTGTATGGCTAACCCAGTGACCTTGGCTAGTAAAGTCTGCTGTCATGTTAAGATTTGTGGAACCTCTGGTGTTAAATCACCAGATTTTTTTTTGTGGTATTTGGCATAAATATTCCCGTTGTGTTTAAGAAATCCTATATTCAAATTATTATTAACTGTGAGACTGTGGGTTTGTATTCAAAATTAGTAAGACATGACATGCCTAAATGAAATTACATAGGGCTTTGAAATTAATCAATTTAGTCTCTATAAAATTAGGAAGAACAGACAAAAAGTTTCCTGTACCATATATACCAAGTTAGACAGGCATACCAATACACACACACCTTTTGACCTCTGCCCCCATACACACTTATGTGAAGAGATGCACTTATAAAGGCATAATAATGTGTCCAGATAATCATAGTCAAACCAAAGAGAAGAGTTGAGGTAGTTTTTCAAGTATTTGGGTCAGAAAAACACACATTTACCTCAGATACTTGGATAATTGCCTCTATTTTCCACTTGTGTTGTCCAAGAAAGTTTGCCACAGAGACAGACTAAAGATTCCATCTCCTCAGCCCTCACAGGACTGAGACAGGAAAATGGCCCTTGCTGCCCACACTGGCTGGAACAATGACTGACTGGGCGCCATTCTGAGGCATCCTGACCCCACTTGGCACTAAACCACAGTGATACATCTATTAATAGTGAAAGCCTGTGCAGAACTTAAGCATTCTCCTTTCCATTGAGATCTACAGATTCAAAAGCTGCTAAGGGACGCTTCTCCATAACTGTTACATGCTGATACTGAAGTAGTGAGCTGGAATGTGTATCTGTTTGTAATAAATACAGAATTTAGAAAGTAGCTTGATTGCTTCAAAGTTAGAACTCATTAATAGTTTAATTTTTTTAAGCTCTAATAAAAATAACAACTTTTTCAATACTACTAAAGTTATAAAGTACACCAGCGATTTGAAATTGTATTCCTCAGTGTAAGTTCAATGTAAGTTGATAAAAGTTCAAGGAAATTTTCAAATATGTGAACAAAGTATGTGCTTCATTCAGAATGAGTCATACTCTTCTGAGCTTTAAGATGGGTCTTGAAAATGATCTAGTTTAACACTTCATTTTACAAAGTCAAAAATTAAAACAGAACCGTGTGACAATCATAAGTTGTACACAACACTATAGTGCATACACTGGTGAAAATTTACTTATCGTATTCCTCAGTGGAATCCAATGAGAAGTTTTTTTGGTGGATTTCTTCTCCTTTGTTAACTAATTGTTCCTGACTTCTTTTTTTTTAATCTCATAATCAAACTGATCAGCTTTTGGCAAACTGAACCTTACTCTTTGCTACACAGTCTGTCTGTACCCATGGCTCCCTTAAAAAATAATCGGCAGCTTTGCTCCCCCTCACTCTGATTTCAGGAGAGAAGGGAGGAAAGCTTTACAGAACTTAATAGCCATGTGTACTTTTATATGCTCCACTGCAGTGCAGAATGGTAGGTTTTATACATCTGGTGTATTTACCGATGGTGCCAAATATATCTGCCAATTATATCAAATTATAATAGCAGTACAGATAATCAGAGATATCTAAAAGTCCTTATGAGCATAAATAAATGGCAGTTAGTTCATATTTTAAAAATAATTTCAGTGTATGTTGGCAGAATATTATGTTTACAACTCCAATCTTTATGCTGTAAAAAAAACATTATGTTATGAATATAAAATAAAAAATGAAGATATATAGTTATATAATTTAATGTATAATATAGAACATGCAATATCATAATAGACATATGTTATTAAGATACATATTACTGACCATATATCATCTATTTCTTATATAAAGATATATAATATTAATTAAAGGCTTATTACTTAACAGGCCTGTTTTAAGTGATGGATACTATTGTTATCCCCAATTTACACATGAGAAAATTGAGTCTCAATGAGGCTGAGGGTCATATAGCTATGAAACAGAAGAACAAGATTTGAATCCAAGATGCTTGACTGTAGGTCAAACATCTAGCTCATTGCTGGAACACAATATAACCAGATATATTCAATGAGATAATCAATGTGGAAAAACAAAAAATTGGGCCTCTTTATTGATAAGACATATTATTCTATAGAAAGTAACTGATGCAGATTTTGCAATTTTATTTTTGCCCATGATAATTTATGTCCAGCCTAATAACAGGGAAAATTATAGTAGTTTAATATACGTTATATACATATATATATCACCATATTTTTAGCTACTCAACGTCATACAATTATAAGAGCAAAAACAATAAATATAGTATATGGCTTTAAAGCTTGATTTTAAAATGTGCTCTTTAGCTTTAAAATTAATTAATTAATTAATTCGTTCATTCATTTAGGGGCACCTGGGTGGCTCAGTCCATTGAGTGTCCAACTTCGGCTTAGGTCATGATTTCACAGCTCATGAGTTTGAGCCCTGAGTTAGGCTGTGTGCTGACAGCTCAGAGCCTGGAGCCTGCTTCAGATTCTGTGTCTCCCTCTCTCGCTGCCCCTCCCCCGCTCATGCTCTGTCTCTCTCTGCCTCTTGCAAATAAATAAACATTAAAAATTGTTTTTAAATTAATTCAAGGAGCACCTGGGTGGCTCTGTCAACCTCCAACTTCGGCTCAGGTCATGATCTTGTGGTTCATGAGTTCAAACCCTGTGTCAGGCTCTGTGCTGACAGCTTGGATCCTGGACCCTGCTTCAGATTCTGTGTCTCCTTCTCTCTCTGTCCCTCCCCCCACTTGCACTCTGTCTCTCACTCTCAAAAATAAGCATTAAAAATTGTTTAAAAATAAATAAAATTCATTCATTCAAGTATTTCAATGTTTTACTTTATAATGTATATGCCTACAGGACTATCATATAAATTTTATCATGTCATCTTATTGTTGTATCTTAAAATTGCTGAGGTAGTAGTGCAATAACTTATAAGCAGAGGGAGTTTAGAAAAGGGAAAGAAATAATCTTCAGCTCTCGCCTTATAAAGCCAGAATGTGGCCAGATGCCAGTGCTCTAAATTTACTATACAACTTACCTTACTCCACTGAATGTTTCACTTCCCAAAATATAAAAACCAGATTATACAATTTTTATTTTACATCTGTTTTACTGTTGGCATCTGGTTTATTTTATCAAATGAACTAAATTGTCTACCCAAACCACTCCGAGGTACTGATGATAATTCAAAGTTAGTTTAGAGAGGAGAGTAAAATCTTAAGTTATTTGAAATTAGAATTTAAAATCTTTTCTTTTTGGTTCATTTTGTCAAACAAAAGAAGACAAAAACACCTTAGCTTCATTACTGAAATTATAAACAAGGGAAGACTTAATAGTGTAAAATCCCATTTAAACCGAACAATTTTCTTATATATTTTTGTGGTACTGTCGTTTCAAGGTTCTGGAACATCCGATTCTTTCTTGATGGTGCCTTTTGCAGACTGGCTTCCTGCCACCAACATCTCTCTGCCACCAGCCAACTCTCACCAGCCCACCCCGAGTACTTGATTAGGTCACAGATTTTTTTACACTTAAACATATGAGAATAAAAGGAACTCAGAAAAAGCTTTTACTCTCTAAACCTATGATCAATTTAAGAAATTGCAGAGAAGAGGGGCTTCTGGGGTGGCTCAGTCGGTTGAGCATCTGACTCTTGATTTCAGCTCCAGAGTTCCCAGGGTTGTGGGTGTGAGCCCTGTGTTGAGCTCCACGCATGGCACCTACTTAATATTCTCTCTCTCTCTCTCTGCCTCTCTCTTCCTCTCTCCTCTGCTTGTGCTCTCTTTCTCTCTAAAAAATAAAAATAAAAATAAACAAGTTGCAGAAAAGAGATTCTAGTCCTTTTGAATTCCTATCACACAAGTCTTTATACTGCCATCATCACTGGGATTAATTAAGATACACTCAAAGAGAGAGAAAGAATGTGAAAAGTATTTTGTAACTGACTCTGTAGACTCTCTCTTGATATCCTATAAATCCAGCTGTGGAATTGAACTATGATGCAACCATATTTTGCACCCTCTCCACTTTCTCCCTAAAGGTAACTACAGGTTCCTATACTTGTGTGACTAAATACCCCATGTGTTATCTAAGTTTGACTTCGGACTTATCATTACACCAGCACAGCAGTGACTACTGTCTTTCCTCTGCTACTTCACTTTCCTTTATAATACTTGACTGCCCAGTACACTTATAAGTCAATGCCTATTCTGCCATGAATCCCAAGGCTTTTTTTCCCTAAAAAGTAAAACACTATTTTAATTTCTAATTGTCCACTATTAGCCATCAGTAATGGTTACTCTAAGGACATGAGAGGAGGCGAGGAAGCTGGCTGTGGTTTACATGAATTTCCAGGGCAGTGTTGGAGCACCATCTCCTTTGTTTTAAAGTGCACTGGGATGATGCACGTGAGCTAAGAGTTAGCCTGTTGCAGCGGCAACCTTGAATCCACTTAATTTTAGAAAAGAACGAGTGCAGAAACCTATGAGTAGCAAATAACTTGTGCCATGCCAAGATGAGTGTCCCTGAATAGTCTATGGTCCATCACACTGAAGAACACACCTCTGAACTTCAGCTCCCTCCCATGTTACTGGCTATCAACAACCAGAGCTTGAGCAACTTCACATGTTCCTGTGAATTTCTCCAGGAAAAAGGGACCATTACTGACAGGAGTATGTCAGATCTGTTTAATGTGGATGTTGTAAAGAACGTGGAAGACCGCCATCTGATATGTTCCTGAGTCAGCTGGTAGCCAAGGTGCCTAAATCAAGGAAATGACAATCTCTTGTTCAGCAGTTTAGGGAGATTTGCTCTGTGACTGTACAGAGTCCCATCTTATCAGACATAAAACCTTAGGTTTCAGAGAAGCAAACTCTGGTAATATAACAAGTTCTACCAAAACTTTATTTAAAGACCAGGGGGTGAGGAGACTGGTGTGTGCATAGAATGTATCCAAAATTAGTACTTTCAGTTCTCGCTGAAAAGACATAGAAATCTCATGTGTTTAAAATAGTAAGTAAGTTTTGTGTCCTCTGTTACCATTTATCATAAGGATAAAATTTGCAATAAGCAGTCAGCAGAAGCAAGTTTTCTTAGATATTATTTCTCATACCTAAATAGTTACCTCCAGGGAGATAATAGTGGTTGTAAAGTGGTCTGATTCTAATAATCAAAGTATACTTTGATAGGGGAAAGAGGTGGCTGGTCATCCTGTAAATTACATGATTTTCTCTAGTAATATAGCAAATACATGCATACAATCATTAAAAGATCTATATGAAGTGAGGCACCTGGGTAGCTCCGTCAGTTGAGCGCCCAACTCTTGATCTTGGCTAAGATCATGATCTCATACTTCATTAATTTGAGCCCTGCATCAGGTTCTGCGCTGATGATTTGTCTCATGAAGCTACATGAGACAAATATACCTTCAAAAGCCACTTCATCTACTGACTAAGCTGTGGTCTTAGGCTAGTCAGTTAATCACTATAAGCCTCAGAATGCATGTTTATGGAAGACAATAATAATACTTATGGTTCACACAATGACCATGGTGATGTTTTATAAATATCTCCCTTTATTTCCTCCCCCTTTGCTATTAATGTATATGTAGACATAAAAAATTAATACCATATATCTCGAAATATAAATTCCCATAACAAACAGTGCCAAACACTGATTAGCTTTTTAGAAGCATTGCTGAATTCACCCTCAGTATTTTTTTCTTAGTAGAACCCTTCAAGCACATGTTTTAACAAGTAGACTTGCACTTCTGGAATTAAATTACAAAGGTTCTAAGAGTTTTTGCTTGTTTGTTTGCTAACGGGGGGTAGGGACGGGATCCAGGTAGAGCTCTTGTTCTCCAGAAAGTCAGTCACTGTTACTGGGGGAGGGAGGTTTGATTGGGCCAAAGCTTGTCACTTTAGCCTTCTCTCTTTTAGACTCCCATCTCCAGTGCCTCAGAGAAGATGATTTTCTTTGCTCATTAGTTCAACTTACCCATCAAGGACTCATGACAAAAGCCCAAAGTACATGGCTTCCTGCCCCTCACCGGGCATCCACACTGTCCCTTCAGCCTTCATCTTTCCTCTTGCAGGTAAAAACAGAAAAGATGGAGAGAAAAACATGGTGGATCCTTTTCTCCCCGTCTGTGCCAGCCTGCCTCCAACCTGGTGATCGTTGACACTCACCATTTGTGTGAAAGCCTTTTTTTTTGCCTTTTTTTTTTAACATATTATTCTAGATTTTACTAATTAACTCAATTTTGTAGCCTCTGCAGTTTTCCATTCGAATCTAGATCTTAGAGGATTTTGCCCCTTTGAAACTTCTAAACATACTTTTGAGCAGGAAGATATTTAAAAACATAATTATATAGCTTCACTAATATGAAAAATGGCTAGTGAACTAACCTAGTACATCTTATAATGGCCAAGTGAAATTTTTGTGTTTTTATGTCCTGTTTTTCATTGAAATTCCATATCTCAGAAATTAGCTCATAATCTGAAAAAAAAAATGAAGAACTGGTGAATTATAATACAGGAGTATTGCTACTGAATGGACTGTTTGATTTTGCCAAGCAGGTAATGAACAGTGTTGTTGTCAAATTCACTAAGGTGTCCTTTTAATTACGATGCAGGCTAAGGGGCATTACTCCAGTGGTCTTTGTATCCTGGTGCCGTGTGTATATTCCTTGGCAAGAGTGGATGAAAAGCGGCAATAAACAACTCAACACTGTCCATGGCTCTTTAGGGTTTTTGGAACAGTTCCTGGGATTGGTTAGTGAAAATGGACAGCATGCGGAGAAAATTTTCCTCTCAGTAGCAAGGCTTGCGGGAAGATACCAAGCCATTAGCAGCATGCATGTGTATTTAATTGTATTAACTCCTCCCATCAACCTTCTTGGATCTTTAATTTGGGCAGGAAATTTGAGACTGTGACTGGAAGGACTTGAGAAGAAGTGAAGGGTTAAAATGAAGTGTATATAATTCTTTCTGGAAGTGCTTAAATTTCATTGTTTGAAAATGCTTTCATTTTTTCCCCCTTTGGTCAAAAAGACATGCTTAAAATTCTCGTCTCTTTACCAGAAATACTTTTGCTCTTCAACAGGTTTATTTTTAGGTATAGGGTATTATATAAACTTCTCATTTAGTAACTCAAGCAACCCCATCTGTTGTTGGAAGAACTTTCAGGAAAGTTTTGAGGGATGTGGATATGACTCTCAAATATATACATAGTGTCTTTTTTTTAAATAATTCACTAGTCATCATAAAGGAATAAAAGTCTCTGGCTCAAGATGTTGTTAATTTCCATCTTTTTAAATCTTTTTAATGTTCTAGTCTCAATTATTGTCACAGATGGAACTCTTAGAATTTAGACTAGGGATCCAGCTCAACTGCCATTTTAATAAGATGTTTCAAATGTATTTGAGATTCTCATGTACCTATAAATGTCATCATAGAGACATGTGCATGAATCATCATTGTGGGCATCTCCTTTCGTAGATCATAATTGAAAGTATACCACCAAGATCAGATGAGGATATAATTTTCTTAATTAAACATTTTTTTTAATGTTTGTTTACTTTTGAGAGAAAGAGAGACAGTGCAAGCAGGAGAGGATAGAGAGAGAGAGAGGGAGACACAGAATCTGAAGCAGACTCTAGCCTCTGAGCTGTGAGCTCAGAGACCGATGCGGGGCTTGAACTCACAGGTGGTGAAATCATGATCTGAGCTGAAGTTGGATGTTTAACTGACTGAGCCACCCAGGTGCCCCTAGATGGGGATATAGCTTTAAAAAGAAAGAATAAGAATTTGAAAGGAAATCACATAACAAGTGTGCTTTTCCTGCTTCTGGGAAAGGGAAAATATTCTTGTTTAAATAAACTGCATCAATAATAAGTGGAAGTTATAAAGATTCATTGTTCTTTCATTAGCCTTATTCTCATTACTAATGGATCTAAGTTCACATTTCTTAATGTTAGAGGTTTAAAAATTACCACACACCTTTGAAATGGTAGGGGTATTTAATATCCATCTTCATTATAGTGCAGTTTTAAACATGACAAGACCACATGACATTGAACTGTGTTTCATAACATTATGGTAGAGCCATGGTCTTATCTACTTTTGAGACAAGAAATAGGTCTACGATAATAAAGGACTTTAGCTGAAACATTCTGGTAAAGAAAGAAGTCGCCTCTCCTAATATAACTGGTGTCCTTTCAGTGATGTGATTTTTAAAGATAATTTTATTTTAAAAGGGAAAATAATTAAATTTGAAAAGTTTTTGTTTCCCTAACATTCAAACTTTTCATTAAAGCTTGCTATTTTAGTAAAAATTAACCATGAACTACAGAGTATTTGCATGTGATGTTTGCTTTAATTACTTATTGGGAATTGCAGGTAGAGAGTAATGCTAGAGGCATTTGACGCTTGCAGCAGCTCTGGAACATGAAGATTTATATTAAATATGTGTGCTGTGTGGAAGGAGATCCCAAAAGGACCAGAGGTTTTGGGTCCGGTTGTTTAGAAAGTCAGTGTTTAAGAAGAAGAAAGTACATTGGTAATTACTGCCTAAGTGTCAGCACAGACTCCAGCAGTGCATGGGGTGGAGTCATGGCTGGTGTGCATCCTGCTTAATTCTGGAGGGTCCTAATTTCAAATCTTCTATCCCATTGGACTTACCAGAAAATGTGTCTCAGTTACTGATGGAGAAACTTGAAAATACTTTTTTCCTGGCAATGTTTCCTCAAGTGTCGAAACTCCTTTTCATAGAGTTTCATAGAATGTTACTACATTCCCAAAGAAGAAATGGCCAGATTGATAATAATTGTGTTCTTGCTCAGTGTTTCCTCTGATTACCTATGAACAAGAATTGAGTGGAAATCACATGTATATTTTGTTTATACATAGGCATTTTTACCGAAAGACACTGGTAAAACTCAGGAAAGATTAATAGATGGCTTCATGGTGGGGATCTATTGAATATGAATTTATAGATGGGTGGTGAGTTTATCTTTATTCATCTGAGTTAACAGATCAAGCAAAGATTTAAAAAGTAATGGTCGTCATATAACAGTTTTTATCATTTTTTCTAAAATATACACTTGTGCCCAAGATATTCATATTATCCCCAACAAGAAAGGTCTCCAAAGGAAGCTCAATACCATTTTTTTAAGTTGACACCGATAATGCAAAATTATAAATCATTGTGCTATAGTTATTGAAAAGTTGGTCTCATGGCAAATTGGTTGTGTTTACATCCTAGCTTTGTCATTTGCTAGCTGTTTCACTCTGATCATTTAACCTATCCATGTCTCTGTTCCCTCACTGATAAAATAGCAAAAATAATAGCACCTACATCATAAGGTTATTTGTAAGAATTGTCAGATTTAGCATGACTTTAATATAATAAGGGCTCAGTGAAATATATTATTTTTATTAAAATAAAAAATATAAAATTTGTATTCACTAACATTTTGTCGTATATAAATTTTATGTTGTTATGAGTTCATGCTTGTTAAAAAATACACTATATTATTTTAAGAAATACTGACAGAGGTGCCTGGGTGGCTCAGTAGGTTAAGTGTCCGACTTCGGTTCAGGTCATGATCTCACAGTTCGTGGGTTCGTGCCCCGCTTTGGGCTCTGTACTGACAGCTCAGAGCTTGGAGCCTGTTTCCGATTCTGTGTCTCCCTCTCTCTCTGACCCTACCCTGCTCACGCTGTCTCTCTCTCAGAAATAATAAAAAAAAAAAAGAAAAACATTAAAAAATACAGACAAATCCAAGAAAATGGCAGGATTAAACCTGTCAATGTTCAGGTAGCTTTTGGGAAGACTTTTGCAGACAGGCACATTTGGGCTACAGGATCTAAATTTCAGATGGACCTTTTCTCATTTTCTGAGATATGAGAAATCTCATATCTCATATACCAGGATATGAGATTATACCAGGAAACCCAGTCTCTTGTCCCGATCTGTACTCTGTTACAGACTAACTGTGTGGTCTGGCAATAACCCTTTTAGACTTCTGGATCCCTTGGTAAATGTACAGATGTTCGCTTACATGCACTCTAAAACATATGTGCCCCATATTACATACTGAAATGAAATTGCCTGAAATCAGTGCTTTCGTAGTTAAAACATCGAGAACCTGGAGAGATGTAGGGGAAGGGAGTATTGACATGGCAGATGAGACTGCATTGAACCACAGATGGTAGAAGACCATTCTGGCTATTTCCTACAATCCTTCTTCACTGGGAAAAAAGAAAAAAAGAACCAGCTTCAGTAATTGTAGATTCCTTCTGCCTAACTTTGAGGAAGAACCCACAATGTAGAAACATAGCACTAACAAGGACCTTGACAAACCACTAATTATCCCCTATAGGTGAGATTTTTATGGAGTGTTCTCAGGCAGAAATCTCTGCGAGGGATATTTAAAGTCAGAGGGAAAGAAGATGAGTGAAAAACCAGAATAGTAAGAGAGAGCGTAATGCAAATAGAGAAGGAAGTGCATAGTGGCAGCCTCCATCTGAGGTACAGAAAGGTAGCTCCAAGAAAAATAGTGATAGAGCACCATGCTTTTGAATAGGAGAAGGAATGGAGAGAATCAATACTGATATTTGCACTGGTAATTTTATCCTAGGAGAATTTGTTCAGACTCTCTTCATAAAAACTAAAAACAAAAGGTATCCTTTAACTAACTTTTTATCTATTCCCCCAGATCCTTCTTATTTTTCTCCTTACCTTTCTTTTTCCAGCTTCCTAGGTATTTAATGACAGTGAGAAGAATCAAAACAAAGTTTTGCTAGGGCTAGTCAGAGAAATATCCCAATTCCTCCACACAGGCCTCCCCTCCCCACACCGTCCCAGATCTGTCATGATTAAAAACAAAAGAATGGGGGTGCTTGGATGGCTCAGCTGGTTAGGCATCCAACTCCTGATGTAGGCTCAGGTCATCGGGATTCTCTGTCCCTCTCTCTCTGACCCCTTTCCCACTCACATGCACTTTCTCTTTTACTCTCAAAATAAATAAGTTTTAAAAATTAAAAAAGAGAAAGAAAAGAAAAATGAAAGAAAATGAAAGACTAAAACAATTTTTCATCTAATGTATATAGGCATTGAAAATGCATGTCAAATTCCAAAGTTCCTTTGTATCTGAGCAATGTCACTGTCTAATTATAATTTAACATGCCATAAATCACATTCTTAGGAACCATTAGCTATCTGCCTGAGGACCTCTTAAGAAATTGGAAAGATCTATTAGTAGGGTAGTAATGAAATAAGCTGCATGTCACAGTCCATTTGCTTACATTTTTCCTTGGCTTCAATTCATTGCTTGTATATTTCTTGAGAGTGTTTGTACAACAGTAGGAGCTTAAAGAGAGGGAGGGGAAGAGAGAGAAAGAAGAGGCAGAGGAAGAGAGAGAGGAAGGGAGGGAGAGAGGAAGAGATGCTCTTAATCAGAATAGTACTGCTTTTTTCCCCCATCGGTGGAAGAATAACAAAGGTGACCAGTTCCGAATGCCTTCTTGTGTGAGTGCTGAGGGACTCGTAGCTGCATTATTTTATATTCTACCAGAACATTTTTTTCCATTATGAACAGAAAAAATGAGCAAGTAATATCAGCTACGCTGCTTTGAAAATCTTCCTTTGGGAGATAGTACAGTACTGGCCCTTTGCTCACCTCCCGGGCTTGCAAGTCTCTCTTGATAGCAACAGGCCTAGGTTTTTGCTACATCCTGATTTCTTAGTACAAACTAAGGTACTTCACATTGCCAACCTTTCTGCACCTTCAACAAATGTATTAGACAAACTTTATTTTTAAGTGAAAACAAGTGGTAAATGAGCAAGCTGATAAAGAGATCACTCCCAATACAATAATTACTCTTATGTAGCTCAGATGCCCAGGAAACTCTTACAGGAATAACAGCAATAATACTTTAGTAGTTAAAGTTTACTGAGGGCTTTCTATGGACCAGATCTACCACTATATTCTTTAGAGATACTGTTTCAATCCTTTTTAAAAAATTTTTAACGTTGTTTTAAATTTATTTCAGAGACAGAGCATGAGCAGGGGAGGGTCAGAAAGAGAGGGAGACACAAATCTGAAACAGGCTCCAGGCTCTGAGCTAGCCGTCAGCACAGAGCCTGACACAGGGCTCGAACCCACGATCCATGAGATCATGACCTGAGCTGAAGTAGTCTGCCCAGCCGACTGAGCCACCCAGATGCCCCAGATATTGTTTCAATCCTAAGAAACAATTCAATACTATGATAAATTTTTATTACTCCTGTTTTACAGATGAGAAAATGGAAACTTAATAAATTTTAAAAATTCGCCCATGATAAATGAGACATAGAACTTATTATATATACAAGTATAATAACATAATATAATTAATGTAATTAATATAATTAATATAATATAATAATATATAATAGAGTGTGTGGAGAGCTTGTATGAGCATAGGAGCGGGGTAAAGGACAGGGAGAGAATCTTAAGCAGATTTCACGCTCAGCATGGAGTCCAACTTGACGAAGTGGGGCTAGATCTCATCTCAAATGTGAGATCATAACCTGAGCTGATATCAAGAGTCGACACTTAATCAACTGAGTCACCAGGCAAAGAGCACAGAATTTAAAGTCAAGCCTATTTTAAACATTACAGTACCTGCCTTTAATAGTATTTTTCTCTCAGGTATTTTCCGGGAGATATTTGTAGTCACTTAGTGATGGAAAAGTCTACTTCACATTACTAAGTAATATCACCACGCCATGGTTTTGAGGATCTCAACCACCACCTTTCCATTTGTTCTCTCAATTTCACCTCCTTAGGATGATATTTAAGGCAAATGGAAGATTGGAGCTTGTATTGTGGATGGCTGCTATGTTTATAGAACTGTGTGCAGTTCACCTGTGATATATGCACTTATGTATATTCCAAAATATTTGTTACGAACCCATTAGCAGCCACACATACATCAGAGGAAAAGAATGGACAAATTTAATTACAATGTCTTGCACTACAATGTTACTCTTCAATTAATGGATGACTGAGTGAAATTATTTGGCATGTTGTATTCCAACAAATATGTTCCTAATATGCAACTCTAATCTGACCTTTTAAAATATTATTCATTTGCCACTCCAAGAACTTCAGAGAAAAACAGCAGAGAAATAATTTATACTTTAATGGTTATAGACTAACCTATGGCAATTATACCTTAAATCCCCCTTAACATTTTATTGATGCCATACCTTTGTGCTCATAAAAAGTATCTGATCAATGTGTTTTTTAACACAAAAAATGAAGTTTTTTATCTTTCAGAATATTGCATGTGTTCTATATTACTTATGTGTCTGTTTTCATTTATTCTGGATGATGTATATATGTTAGTTTTAATTAACCTAATGAAATATAATTAAACTATTAGAGATGATCCATTTATAAAAGTTTATTTATATGTTATATAAACCTCCAAATAATAAAATTTACTACCACCAATAGGATGTGTCTTGTGTTATTTTAGTATTAGCAGTAATATATTTGTGTGGATCTATCTACACATTTTCCCCCTTGAGCCCAACTTCAAGGAAACCGTCTATAACTTTGCAAAACCAAAACCCAATTGGAGGAAAAAAAAGCCATGCAGGCTAAGCATCTGATCTGGTAAATAAATAGTAAAGTATTTATATTTAGCTACAAGATAAAAACAGATGTCTTTAGTACTACATTCACAATGAAAAGCCAAAGGTATCATTTTACCAAAGTTGTTATTATGTTTAATATGCCTCATTTAGTTGGGGATACACTCCTTTCTGGTCCAGAAAAAACAAGTGAGAGTATTTTCTGAAATGCCTATACAAGGATATTTCTATTCACTGAGAACCTTCTGTAGTATTGGAAGCAATGGATGCCACTCTACCACCTAAAGGATGTTTTTCTCATGTTTGAAAATGAGAAAATATAATGCAAAGTATAAATATTTTGTTTGCCATCATTGTGACATTTACTGGCGTGGACAATTATAGTTATTTATTTGCAGATCCATTTCACCCTTTTCAAGACCCTTAACAGCTCTTCCAAACCCAAAAGTTATGCATCCTGTGTCTTTTCTTTTCTACTACCTGTCATAGTGCTCTCAATGAATAATATTGGTACTGAGTTATGAAGCATCTATGAAAACCTATTTTTAACATTGTTTTATGTTCTGCATTAATAATCTTTGTGTCCTACATCTCAATATATTATTTGATATTTCAGAACATTTCTAGTATATCTCTAAATATATACTATATTTTATGGAAATAGAGATTTTTAAAATATTATTTATTCCCATTACTGTAAAAAATATGAAATGTGCTATCAAAAATGATACAATCATTCCCTGAATTTCCCACTACAAGTAAAATAAACTACTATACCATTTAGGGTTATCAAAAGATTTTGTTCCATTTGAGGAAAGTACAATGAAACATTTGACTAACTGCTGTACATCTGGACTGAATTATGCTACCATATCTGATTTATGCATTCAGCAAACATTTATTAAATCACTACACTCTGTTAGGTCCTATAATGCCAATTAGATTTTGTAACTCAGAGATTTTCATATATATCCATTTTATGAGCCAATGATTGTCATATTTATCCTGATTAATAATGCCATTTTTAAATGATAGCATTTATCTCCTTTTTTAAAGAGACACCATGAACCCATTTAGTAAAGACCATAAGTATTATATTATTGCCTATTATGGTTTATATATTCCAAAAGGAATGTAGCACCACTGATTATATCATACAAAGGTTTTTTAATTTTATAGAAGACATTTTTGTATTTTAAAGTGCACTTAATTTGCTAGTTGGGATTCATTGGTTCATTACCCAAATTTTCATTCCAGGCCCTCCAGGCCCTCCCGGTGGTCTGCGAATAGAAGACATTAGAGCCACTTCCGTTGCACTTACTTGGAGCCGTGGTTCAGACAATCATAGTCCTATATCTAAGTACACTATTCAGACCAAGACTATTCTTTCAGATGACTGGAAAGATGCAAAGACAGGTGAGTTTCATTTGTCTGATTAATCTGTACATATTTTTAAATGACTTTTTTTTTTGCCAAAGTGAATATCTGGACTTCTTAAGGATTTCATCATCTACATTGAAATGCTTTTCTATTTTTTTTCAAGCATCCATGTGGATTGGTAGTGAAGAAAACTACAAGGAACTTGGTTTTTTTTAAAGGTGGCAGGAGAAGTGGCATTTCTGAATCAACAATGGGAAAGCAAAGAGAGGTCTCCTGGTTTTCTAGTTTGCTATGTGCAATTCTAAGATTTATTAGGAAAAAAACTTCGGGAAAACTTTTTCTGGGAAATGGCATGCATAGCTTATTATTTATGACCCATTTATCCCAATTATAAGTATTGCAATTATTGCAATTATAGGTACTATGATTCTGCATTTTTAAAAAAGCCACTTTGATTATAAATAATTTAAGCACCCAATTTCTCATTACTATATCCTTTGTCTTTTGAAGATGATTATACCTGCTTTGAATTTCCTCAAAACATATTTTCAATGAAGTTTTGGATATCAATTTTTTCTTATACTAAGGTATTCTAAAAATTGATCAGGAAAAATAAATGAGTAAGTGGGTTCCTTCCTTTATAACTATTACCATTGCCGTTTGTCATGACTAGACTACAACATCACACATCAGCTTATCTCTTATAATGTCGAAGAAAATAGAGGATCCCTTTGATAAAATAACCTGTTTCTGTTTGTCATTTTGACATTATTTTTGAAAAAAAACTAATTGGTAGAGTTTTTTAGATGTAAAGAAGAGACATAGAAATATGTGCTCAGTTGTCACAAGTAGAGAAAAAGAAAACAAAAATGAGTAAAATGTTTATCCTTTAAAAAATCTAAAAAGAAGTCCCAGCATATCCCAAACCTGCTCTTATTTTTTCTTTAACTAAGATAATGGGATTTAATGGTATAGATCACTGAGAAGTTTTAGTTTAGATTTAGTGTTCTTTGATAATTTATTCCTATCATGGGAAATTAACCAAATATAAACCTGAAGCCTGTTATGTGAGTTTAGATATATTTTAGTATCACAGTATTCTCCATATAATATATAAAGTACACATTAGTTAGAAACAGGTAAAATATTTCTACTACATTATGCTTGTGAGTGTAAGAGTTATCTATAAATAAACTTGGCATAATCAGACCATTTGAAAAATAATATAAAAACCATTTAGATATTTTATAAACCTAAAGTATGAATAGTTTCTATTTCTCTGAACAGAATGAAAATGGATGATAATAATATTAGATATATAACCTAATTGACACTGATTATATATACTGGAGAACAAAATGCAATAAACAAATTTAAATTTGGTTTGCTTTGAAAAAGGAGTAATAATTATAATCATTTCCATTAAATATATATTCTTACTAGGTAGCCGAATTGAAATATACTTGTCATTAAAATAACTATGGCTATGTCTTTATCTATGTCTACATCTATATCAATATCTATTCCATGAGAAAGTGAGTTCCATGAGGATGAAGTTTTGTTTTATCCTCTGCCCTAACTCTCGCTCCTAGATCAGGACCAATAATGCTCATTTATTAAACGCATACTTGTTGGGTTTCAATTGTATGCAAGAACATGTCCTAGATTCTTGATATATACCTGGCGATCCATCAACAAAACAGAGAAAACACACACACACACACACACACACATTATACCCTCAAAGAGTTTACATTCTAGTAGGAAAGATTAAAATGTATAGTAAGTCCTATGGTGTATTTTGGGTGATTTCTCCTAAAGAGAAATGAAATAATAGTGAAGATGGATCAGGATGCAGTAGTTGAATTTGAAGAAAAGGATGCTTCTGATATTAATCTAGTCACCCCAACTTTCTCATGATTCTTGTTTACATCCTATGTCTTATAGACCTGTCAGCCTGTTTCAGTCTTTGAATCTAAAGTATGTTTTCAGTTGAAGCATATGGTGCATCATATTTTTCACCCATTCTGACACCCATTACCTTTTTATTGGATTCTTTAATCGATTAACATTTAATGCTATTATTTATATAGTTGGGTTTATATATGTCATTGTATTTTATTTATTTTTTTTAAGTTTTTATTTAAATTCCAGTTAGTCAACATACAATGTATTATTAGTTACAGATGAACAGTTTAGTGGTTCAACACTTCCATACAGTACCTGGTGCTCATCACAAGTGCATTCTTTCATTCCCATCACCAATTTTACCCCATTCTCTTCCCACCTCCCCTCTGATAATCATCCATTGTATTTTTGCTTACTCAGTGTTTCACTTGTTTTTGTTCCTTTATTCCTTCCTTACTGCTCAAGTGAGTATTTTCTAGTATAACATTTTATTTATTTTAATGAATATACATATATATGTTTATATATATATAGCTAACGGTTACTGTGTATATACTACATATACATAACTGTATATAAATAAATGAATTTTAAATATATATTTATTTAATGGCTACTCCAGGGCTCATCAGCTATATCTGAACTTATAAGAATAGACTTTTGGGTGGCTTAGTCGGTTAAGCGTCCGACTTTCGCTTAGGTCATGATCTCACGGTTCGTGGGTTCGAGCCCCGCGTCGGGCTCTGTGCTGACTGCCAGCTCGGAGCTTGGAGCCTGTTTCAGTCTGTGACTCCCTCTCTCTCTGACCCTCCCCTGTTCACGCTGTCTGTCTCTTTCTCTCCTAGAAATAAATAAAAAAGTTAAAAAAAAAAAAGAATAGACTTTCTATTTTTAGGAACTTAGTTTCAGTGAGTTATAGAAATATTACTACTAGACAGCTTATTTATTATAAGGGTGCCTGGGTGGCTCATCTTCACCCCCCTTTTTGGTGCTATGTATTATTTTTATACCTCTTTATATGTTACAAACCTGTTATTCTTCTGTTAATGTCTTCTAAAGAAGCCACAAGATGGAAGGAAGGCAAGTACCTATTTATAGAGTTTGTTAACATTTTTATTTACATTTTTAGTCCTTCTCATTTGTTCTTGTGTATGTGAGTTACCATCCTTACTCTGATAGGACTTTGCATCCACCTGCCTTTAAGATATTATCAAATATATTACACTTCTATATGTTTTAGGCCCAACAAAAATTTTTATTTTACTCATAAAATATGTATAATAATTTTTTAATGTTTATTTTTGTGTGTCATAGAGACAAAGTATGATGGGGGAGAGGCAAAAAGAGAGGGAGAAAGAGGATCCTAAGTAGGCTCCACACTGACAGCAGAGAGCCCAATGAGGGACCCAAAGTCATGAACCATGATATCATGACGTAGGTCGAAGTTGGACGCCTCACTGGCTGAGCCACTCAGGCACCCTTATAATAAATAATTTGTGTATATAAAACTCATGAGACAGAGCAAAATGACACTTGATGTAAGCCACTAAATTTGGGGGTAGTTTGTAATGCAAATAACAATAGTGGATGACAAGATATGCAGGGGGCTTGTGGATCCTGTAAGGAATTTTTACATGAAGGAGCAATAATCTGATTTCTAATTTGAAGGGGAAAACAGTCACTGGCGGATGTATGGAGAAGGGATTTCTAGAGGCTGAAGCTAGAAACATGGAGAATAGCTAGGAGGACATTGCAGGTGAAAGATGTCTGGGTGGTAGATGTCAGAGGCTACAACAGTGGGATAGTGATGCGCATGGAGAGCAGTGCATGGGTTTGAGATATATTTTTGAAGGCAAAACAGAACTTTCTAGCAAATTGAGTATGGAGATTGAAGGAAAGGACAGAATTGAGAATGAGAAATGAGATTTTGGCTCTAGCATCTGCATAGAAGCATTCACTGTAGAAGGTAGAAGCATTCACTGAGAGAGAAGAGCGATTAAGTGCAGGTGAGGATTTAGTACCATTTTGGAAAGGGTTCTTCATTTATTTATGTAGAACTGGATTTCCATCTAGTATAATTTTCCTAAGTGAAGAACTTTTTTAATATTTTCAATTGTTCAGGTTGCTGGAGTCAATGACCTTCAGCCTTTGGAAATTTCTTTCATTTCATATTTGTGATAATTTATTTCTTTTTTTAACGTATATTTATTTTGGAGAGTCAGAAAGACAGAACGTGAATGGGGGAGGGGCAGAGAGAGAGACACACACACACACAGAATCTGAAACAGGCTCCAGGCTCTGAGCTCTCAGTACAGAGCCTGATGTGGGGCTCGAGCTCACAAACTGTGAGTCATGACCTGAGCTGAAATCTGATGCCTAACCAACTGAGACACCCAGGCACCCCTTTATTTCTTATTTTAATTTTTTTAAGTTTATTTATTTTGAGAGAGAGGGAGAGGGAGAAAGCAGGGGAGGGGCGGAGAGAGAGAGAGAATCCCAAGCAGGCTCTGAGCTGAAAGCATGGAGCCCAATTCTGGGCTCAATCTCATGAATCAAACTATGCGATCATGACCTGGACAAAAACCCAGAGTTAGAGGCTTAACTGACAGAGCCACCCAGGCATCCCTTGTGCATTTTGAAAATATTATTTCTTTGTCTTTTTGCTTTCGTTGTCTCTGATAAGTGAACTATTTATTGCTTTTACTTTGTATTCCTATGTTTAATGGGTCCATGATGTCTAGCTGCTTTCAAGATTTCTTTTCCTTTTTGCTTTTCAGTTTGATGAAAATATATTTATCCTGGTGGGGATTTACTGGCAAGCTGGATTTTTGAGTTGATATCTTCCTTCAGCTTTGGAAATTCTCAGCCGTTATCTCTTCAGATATTGCTTCTGTCTCATTGTCTCTTTGTCTTCTTGGTCTGTGTTGCCATGTTACTAGGTTGTTTGATGTGTTCCATAGATCATGGACGTGTATGTTTGCTTCTGTTTGGATAGTGTCTAATGACTTGCCTTCACCTTCACAGATTCTTTTCTATGCTACATTCAGTTTGCTGAAGATCCCATAAAAATAATTTTGAGTTTTTATTTCTATTTATCTCCAAGATTTTTTTTGTTTCAGCATTTTGTTCCTTTTAATATTGTTTACACAGTATTCCATAGAAATTTCCTTTTTGTTTGTGCAAGTTGTGCACCTTATTTCACTTGATAATTTTACATATTTCTGCTAGTTCTATAATCTTTGATCATTTAACATCTGGCCATCTTTAAGTCTGGCTCTGTCTCTTGGTTTGTTTGTTTTTTTCTTTTCCTTTCCTGAAAATGATTCACATTCCCTTGTTTTCTCATGTCCTGATAACTTTTTTAATATCCAAACATTGTGTTAAAAAGAACAGTAGAACATAAAGCGGATATTACTTTTATCCTGGAAAATGCATGTCATTTTTCCAAAATCGTCGTTTTGTCACTATAGTCTGTAGCTGAGGTCATCTAAGCTTTTCAGTTAGATTCAATTCGGTAGAGAGAGGGTCAAGAAAATTTGATCAAAACCCTCTCTCACATGTGAATGTTTTCCAGCCTTACCATCAGACTTCAGCTTGTTCTTCTAGCCTGCCTCTCAGGGAGGGTTCTATCAGCTTCTTTTCTTCTGCCCTCGGCAGCTGTTGTCTGATAATTAGTCGAAAGCCCAGAGTTTCCGAGGATGGGAGAGGTTCTTAGTTCTCTTAGGTTCATTCAGACTTCAGCAGACCCAAGGCCATTGTCTCTTCCCAGGGAAGCAGATCTGCCATTGCTCTCTTGCCACTCACGCAGCCACACACAGCCAAGCACTTATTCAGTATAAGGCCTGGAGTGCATATGGCAGTCTCCATTTTCCTGCTTTGGTCTTAGACTTGAACAGATCTGAGATGTCTGTGCCGTAGAGGGAGGTCTCTGTTGGCTCTCTTGTCCTGCCCGCGACCATTTTTAGAATGCTTGGTGAAGGCCTGCAGAAAAAGAACTGACTGATGGGTACAGATAGTCCTTGATTTGGGACCTCCTGGGATTCTAAAGAGCCATGCCAACCTACACTTTGTCTTTCAATATCTTTGAAAAGTTAAACTGTTTTCTTCTTCTTCTGAACATTAATGACTGTGTTCTTCTCTCCCCATTCCTCTACCTATTCTTCTTCACAAACTTCACAAACTCAGCTCTCTGATAGGCTCTGAAAAATAATTATTTTGTAGATTGTATTACCCGTTCTGTTGCTAGTTATGTAAGTAAAATTCTCTTGTGACAGTGCTAAGTAGAAATGAAAAGTATTTTTGCAATAAATGCAGTTATGTAGTTTTTTATTTACAGTGAAAATAGAAAGTATAAGACTAAACACCATTTTATGAAGGTAGTTATTTAAGGTATTCAATAAATATTTTTCAAGGATAGCATGTTTCAGCAGTCCAAGGATTGCATTTAGAATAATGAAATGAAATAATAGTCTACATATCTTTGAGACAATCTACTGTAAATATTATTTCTCTTGGATTTTTTAGGGGATAGACAGCCGAAATTTGATGCCATTTTCTCACGGTTCTACAAGATGCATAGATAAGATGTATAATGTTGTGTTTGATTCTATGCTGCTACTTAGGAAATTTCAAAGAATATTGTTGGTGATAGGATGTATATGTGGAAGGGGATTGAACATAAAGAGGCCTAGAAAACATGCTATGAAGGTCAATTAAGAGAACAAACCTGGGGTATATTCTCTAAAACGAAAAAGAAAAATGGCTTTATATTTAAAATTCCGTCATGTGGAAGCCTAGAATTTATCATTTGAAAATCTGTGATAACATGTTAGTATATAAATGTTTCTTTAAAGTCAGACTATTTCCTTAGAATAGATATTTGTAAACTAAATTATTGAGAGTAAACATGCCTAAACCCATGCACTATACTAAAAAACTATCCTGTAGAGAGCTAGAAACAATTTTTATTCCTGCCACCAGTATATGAGTATCTCTTCTACCATGTCTTTGCTTAGTTTTTAGTATTTTTAAAAATTCTTTGCCACATCGATAGGTTTCAAAAGATGGAGAAAAAAACTACCAGACTCATTGTCTGGTGCAATGGTATAGAATTTACCATTTTCTCTTCTGCCTTTCTGTAGCTTCACTTTTTGTTGTTCTTATTTCAAATATGAATTTCTGGGGTTTTATGAGGTTACATTCAAATTTCCTTGGAGAAAAAAATTAATGAATTACATCTTTTGAGATGCCAGAGCACAATTTGCTTCTCTTTCGCTGCAGAGAACTTTACCAAATCTATGGCTTCTTGCAAAGGTCTGCCAGAAGACCTTGTGAATTGGGTCTAGAGGCTCTAATATAACACAGAGCCAATGAGAAGCCTGTAGATCCCCTTTTCCATTCGCAAACACAGACCTGCTTTATCACTTAGAACCTCTGAGTGGATTTTGGATAGTTTCAAATGCTTGAATTTTGGATTGAGAGGGAAGAACCTAAAGATTCTGAATCTATTTATATGCTAAGGAAATACCAGGATTTACGAGTCAACTTCAAAGAATCTAGAACAGGTGGAATTATATTGCCTAGAGTTATTCTTTTTTTTTTTAATATTTTATTTATTTCTAGGAGAGAGAGAGAGACAGCGTGAACAGGGGAAGGTCAGAGAGAGAGGGAGTCACCGACTGAAACAGGCTCCAGGCTCTGAGCTGGCAGTCAGCACAGAGCCCGATGCGGGGCTCAAACCCACGAACCGCGAGATCATGACCTAAGCGAAAAGTCGGACGCCTAACCAACTAAGCCACCCAGGCGCCCCATGCCTAGAGTTATTCTTGAAACAATATAGGCATTCAGCTATTTCTGAAGCTTTTCAGTTAGTGCTTGTAGTCTGACAGCAGAATACCATAAGTGTGGCTTCCAGGCAACCAAAACAATCTGAATTACTGACCTTAGGATACCCATGAGGCTTGCTGCTCTTTTCCTCCAAAGAATAGTAAAAATCTTTTTTTTTTTTTTCCAAGCCTCATGGACTCAAGGCATTTGCAAATAAATTTATGGATTATTGTGTATGGTTGGTTGTTAAAATAATACCTTCCATGGGGGTCTTTTGATCTGAGTGTTAAAGTAAGGAGTATGTCGAGAGGAGGGGGCAAGATGGCGGAGAAGTAAGGAGCTCCGTACTTGCACTTGCGCCCATACATCACACAGAAAAGATCTGAAGCCATTGGAAACCTTATGAAACCTGAGAGATTGGGAGAAAAAAGGACGCAGAATCCACTGAGAAAGGCTTCTAATGGCTACCTCAAGAAACAAGCCAGAGCACACAAGGTGGAGAGTCCCAAATATCACTATGAATAGGAAAATAAAATAAGTAAGGTCCCAACAAGGAAGACGAAGAGATACCATTCAAAAAACACTGTCTGAAAGGATAGTCCCTGGACAGTCAAAGAGTCTTCTTGAATATAGCAGCGCTCATAGATACAGAGAGCATAACAGGTCTTTAAAACCAACAAGAGCCGGAAAGCTAACTAAAATGACGAAATGAAAGAGCTCTCCTCCAAAGAAACTCCAAGAAGAAATGACAGCTAATGAACAGCTCAAAACAGATATCAGCAGCATAACTGAAAAAGATTTTAGAATAATACTGGTAAAATTAATAGCCGGGCTTGGAAAAACATAGGGGATATCAAAGAAACTATGGCTACAGATAGAATGGAAAATAAAAATAGGCATGAAGAATTTAAAAATGCGATAAATGAGATACATAATAAATTAGAAGCCTCCAATGCACGGATTGAAGAGGCAGAAAGGAGAATAAGTGATTTAGAAGACACCATTACAGAAAAACAAGAAGCTGACAAAAAAAAGAGACAAACTAATCCAGGAACAGGAAAGAAGAGTTCGAGAGCTCAGAGATACAGTCAAATGCAACAATACCCGTATCATAGGAATCCCAGAAGAGGAAGAGAGAGGGAAAGATGCTGAAGGAGTCCTGGAACAAATTATAGCAGAGAACTTCCCCGACCTGGGGAAGGAAGTAAATGTGGAAATACAAGAGGCTCAGAGGACTCCCCTCAGACGTAACTTGAAAGATCTTCTGCACGGCATATCATAGTAAAAATGGCAAAATACAAGGACAAGGAGAGAATTTTGAAAGCAGCTAGGGAGAAAAGGGCCCTCACATACAAAGGGAAACCTATCAGAGTGGTGACAGACCTATCTACTGAAACGTGGCAGGCCAGAAAGGAATGGCAGGAGATCTTCAATGTGATGAACAGTAAAAATATGCAGCCAAGAATCCTCTATCCAGCAAGCCTGTCATTCAAAATAGAAGGAGAGATAAAAACATTTCCAAACAAACAGAAATTGAAAGAATCTGCCACCACTAAGCCAGCCCTACAAGAAATCCTGAGGGGGACGCTCTGAAGGAAAGGTTGCAAGGAACAAAGATACCAGAGACACCACCACAAACATGAACCCTACAAAAGATACAAAGACTCTAAACCCACATATTTCAATAATAACACTGAATGTAAATGGACTGAATGCTCCAATCAAAAGACATAGGGTAGCAGAATGGATAAGAAAACAAAATCCATCTATATGCTGTCTACAAGAAACTCATTTTAGACGGGAAGATACCTTCAGATTAAAAGTAAGGGGATGGAGAAATATATATCATGCTACAGGAAATCAAAAGAAAGCCGGAGTAGCGATACTTATATAAGACAAACTGGACTTTAAATTAAAGACAATCACAAGAGATGAAGAAGGGCACTACATAATAATTACAGGGTCCATCCATCAGGAAGAACTAACAATCATAAATGTCTATGCACCGAATATGGGAGCACCTAAATATCTAAAACAATTAATCACAAACAAAACAAGCTTATAGATAAGAATGTGCTAATAGCAGGGGACTTTAATACTCCGCTTACAGCAATGGATAGGTCAACCAGACAGAAAATCACTAAAGAAATAATGGACTTGAAAGACACTTTGGACCAGATGGATCTGACGGATATATTTAGAACTTTACATCCTGAGGCCAGGGAATTTACTTTCTTCTCAAGTGCACATGGCACGTTCTCCAAGATAGATCACATACTGATCTATTGTGATAGATCAATACTGATCTATTGTCCCTCTATATACTGATTGAGGGACATAAAGCAGCCCTCAATAAATATAAAAGAATTGAGATCATACCATGTACACTGTCAGATCACAAGGCTTTGAAACTTGAAATCAATTACAGGAAGAAGTCTGGAAAACCTCCAAAAACACGGAGGTTAAAGAACACCCTTCTAAAGAATGAATGGGCCAGTCAGGCAATTAGAGATGAAATTAAAAAATATATGGAAACAAATGAAAATGAAAACACAACAACCCAAACTCTATGGGATGTGGCAAAGGCAGTCCTAAGAGGAAAGTACATTACTCTCCAGGCCTATTTCAAGAGATTAGAAAAAGCACAAGTCCAAAATCTAACAGCTCACCTAAAGGAACTAGAGACAGAGCAACAAGAATGCCCTAAACCCAGTAGAAGAAGAGAAATAGTAAAAATTAGAGCAGAAATAAACAAAATAGAACGAAAGAAACAATTGAACTGATCAATGAAACGAAGAGTTGGTTCTTTGAAAAAATAAACAAAATTGACAAACCTCTCGCCAGACTTATCAAAAAGAAAAGAGAGAGCACCCAAATAGACAAAATTATGAATGAAAATGGACTTATTACAACCAACCCCTCAGAAATACAAGCAATTATTAGGGAATACGATGAAAAATTACATGCCAACAAATTGGACACCTTAGAAGAAATGGACAAATTCCTAAACACACACTCACTACCAATTTTCACACGGGAAGAAATATAAAACCTGAACAGACCCATTACGAGTGAAGAAATCAAATCAGTGATCAAAGACCTCCCAACAAATAAGAGCCCTGGACCTGATGGCTTTCCTGGGGAATTCTACCAGACATTTAAAACAGAATTAATCCCAGTTCTTCTCAAGCAATTCCAAAAAATAGAAATCGAAGGAAAACTCCCGGACTCATTTTATGAAGCCAGCATCACTCTGATTCCCAAGCCAGACAGAGATCCAGCCAAAGAAGAGAACTACAGGCCAATATCTGTGATGAATACGGCTGCAAAAATCTTCAACAAGATCCTTGCAAATCGAATCCAGCAGCACATAAAAAGAATCATCCACCAAGATCAAGTGGGATTCATTCCTGCATTACAGGGCTGGTTCAACATTCGCAAATCAATCAATGTGATATGTCACATCAATAAAAGAAAAGATAAAAACCATATGATCCTGTCAATAGATGCAGAAAAAGCATTTCACAAAATACAGCATCCCTTCTTAAAAACTCTAGAGAAAATCGGGATAGAAGGAACATACTTAAACATCATAAAAGCCCTCTATGAGAAGCCTTCAGCTAACATCATCCTCAACGGGGAAAAACTGAGAGCTTTCCCCCTGAGATCAGGAACACGACAGGTATGTCCACTCTCACCACTGTTGTTTAACATAGTACTGGAAGTCCTAGCGTCAGCCATCAGACACCAAAAGGAAATCAAAGGCATCAGAATTGGCAAAGAGGAAGTCAAACTTTCCCTCTTCCCAGATGACATGATACTCTACATAGAAAACCCGACAGACTCCACCAGAAGCCTACTAGAACTGATCCAAGAATTCAGCCAACTTGCAGGGTACAAAATCAACGTACAGAAATTGGTTGCATTTTTATACACCAACAATGAAGCAACAGAAAGAGAAATCAAGAAACTGATCCCATTCGCAATTGCACAAAAAACCATAAAATACCTCGGAATAAACCTAACCAAGGATACGAGAGATCTGTAGGATGAAAACTATAGAAAACTTATGAAGGAAATTGAAGAAGACACAAAGAAATGGAAAAACATTCCATGCTCATGGATAGGAAGAATAAATATAGTTAAGATGTCATTACTACCCAAAGCACTCTACACATTCAATGCAATTCCAATCAAAAATGCACCAGCATACTTCTCAAAACTAGAACAAACTATCCAAAAATTTGTATGGAACCACAAAAGACCCAGAATAGCCAAATAATACTGAAGAATAAAACCAAAACGGAGGGATCACCATCCCAGACTTTAGCCTCTACTACAAAGCTGTCATCATCTAGACAGTATGGTATTGGCACAAAAACAGACACGTAGACCAATGGAACAGAATTGAGAACTCAGAAGTGGACCCACAAGTATACAGCCAGCTAATCTTTGACAAAGCAGGAAATAATATCCAATGGAAGAAAGACAGCCTTTTTAACTGGATGGTGTTGGGAGAACTGGACAGCAACATGCAGAAGAATGAAACTAGATCATTTTCTCACACCATGCACAAAAATAAACTCAAAATGGATAAAGGACCTGAACGTGAGACAGGAAACTATCAACACCCTAGAGGAGAAAGCAGGAAACAACCTCCTTGACCTCCACCGCAGCAACTTCTTACTTGACACATCCCCAAAAGCAAGGGAATCACGAGCAAAAATAAACGATTGGGACCTCATCAAGATTAAAAGCTTCTGCACAGCCAAGGAAACAACCCAGAAAACTAACAGGCAACCAACGGAATGGGAACAGATAGTTGCAAATGACATATCAGATAAAGGGTTAATATCTAGAATCTATAAGGAACTCCCCAAACTCCACACCTGAAAAACAAACAACCCAGTGAAGAAATGGGCAGAAGATATGAACAGACACCTCTCCAAAGAGGACATCCAGATGACCAACAGACACATGAAATGATGCTCAGCATCCCTCCTCATCAGGGAAATACAAATCAAAACCACACTGAGATACCACCTCACGCCAGTCAGAGTGGCTAAAATGAGCAATCAGAGAACTCTAGATGCTGGCGAGGATGTGGAGAACGGGCACCCTCCTACACTGTTGGTGGGAATGTAAACGGGTACAGCCCCTCTGGAAAACAGTGTGGAGGTTCCTCAGGAAACTAACAATAGAACTCCCCTATGACCCAGCAATAGCACTGCTAGGAATTTACCCAAGGGATACAGAAATGCTGATGCATAGGGCACATGTACCCCAATGTTCATAGCAGCACTCTCCACAATAGCTAAACATGGAAAGAGCCTAAGTGTCCATCAACAGATGAATGGATCAAGAAGATGTGGTTTATCTATACCATGGAATACTACATGGCAATGAGAAACAGTGAAATCTGGCCATGTGTAGCAACATGGATGGACCTTGAGGGTGTTATGCTGAGTGAAATAAGTCAGGCAGAGAAGGACAAATATCATATAGGAGGATTTGGAACCATTGAGAGACTCTTGAATGCTGATAAAAACTGAGGACTGATGGATGTGGGGGAAGGGGGATGGGCATGGAGGAGGCACTTGTGGGGATGAGCACTGGGTGTTATGTTGAAACTAATTTGACAATAAACTATTTGTAAAAAAAAAAAAAAGAGAGAGAGAAAATGAATAAATTGGATTTCATGAAAAGAAAAGAGTATGTCTCCTGCTCTATATCTCTTTGATTGAGAGTTATAGTCAGGAGTAAAATCAAGATTTAAGTAACTATCAGGTTAATACTCTGTATAGTTTTTACACGAAGAAGCCTCTGACAGTCATGATTCAGTTAAAATCTGATTTTCAATACTGAAATTATCTGTTAAACAATGGCCTGGCTCAGAACTGACCCACTTAAAACTCGGGATCTTGAGACCCCGGTCCTGATTCCTAGCACTTGCCTCAATTGTGCAAAGTACCATCCTCTCTTTCTAACTCTAGGAAGAACAAACGGGTTGCAAGGAACTTGGCTGAAGTGAGGGAACACAGAGTCCCTCTACTTCGGACTGTTCTTCATTCAGCTCCTACTGAATCTGCTTCCAAAGCAAAGCTGAACTCTATCTCTAACCTGTCTTTGTGGATGGTTTGGGGAAAATAAAATATATCCAATGGTTCCTACCAAGGCTGAAGGAGTTTGGAGAGAATTTCATGGGGTAAAAATCCACTTATAGGGATATTCAGGGCCAGAATAAAACAAATAAAAATGTATAATAGAGGTGTAACAAACAATAACAGTCGAGGAGAAAAGAGCAACTTACAGTTAAAGAGATTGGGAGAGGGCTTACTTAAGTGGATTGAGACAAAACGTACTGTCTGACAAATGAAGATAATTTATGGACTGCATATCGGCATCAAAGCCACAGAGTGTTGGATATTCTTTGGTGGGGCAGGGTAAAGGAATGCCCTTCTTGTCTTTCACCAGTAGCCTACATGATTCAGGGATGAAGGAGACTGTAGTGAGTGTTATACACAAGGCTGTGCTTCTTGCATTGATACACTGTCTTCTCTAAATAAGCAGAACTTTGGTACTTATATTTTATTTATATTTTTACAAATAATTATTTAGTAGTACTATTTGCAAAATACTATGCTAGGTATATTAGGCCCAGAGAGTTCCAAAACATGTAGAAGAAGTAGAAGAAATGTGAATGTGCACAAGTCAACAAACAAGAGGAGGCGGAAGAAATGTTTAGTGTGGACTGCCTGTGTTGAGATTAGAGCTGGGAAAAAATTAAAGAGACATTCTCACAAGCTTTAAAATCCTCTTATGATGAGCTGTTCAAAAGTCCTGCCCCAATTTGTGGAATGGAAAACACGCCAGATAGAAGCCACTTTTTTTTTTAATATTTTTATTTTTATTTCTAGGAGAGAGAGAGACAGCGTGAGCAGGGGAGGGTCAGAGAGAGAGGCAGACACAGATTCTGAAATAGGCTCCAGGCTCTGAGCTGGCAGTCAGCACAGAGCCCGATGCGGGGCTCCAACTCACGAACCGCGAGATCACGACCTAAGCTAAAGTCAGACGCTTAACCAACTAAGCCACCCAGGTGCCCCGAAGCCACTTTTAATTCTAGATACATTTTTCTAAACTGAACATGTTAGTCTTTTTTTTTTCTTTTTTTACTAAGTTACCCCTACTTTTTACATAAATGGTTTTATTTAGGAGGTATTATAAAAGTATACCGAAACATTTTTGTTTGGGATATATATATCCTCATAAGTACTGATGTTAATGTATATTAACAAGAATGATTATAATAGGTTTTGTTCCAGAAAGCGCACTTTTCATACTTTTAGCAATCCTAGTAGAGAATACTATCCTTAATTTACAGATACCAATTCTTTCCTAACCATTCAGAAGATTCACTTCAGAAGTCCATCTTGCTACCATCAATTTCTTGTTTCCCCTTCTGAAAGAGTTGCTTGCATCCCTGAGTTGATGGTTTCTCACTGGTGTTTATCTTATGGTAGTAACTCCAAGACATTTTGCTTACTCCTTCTTTCTTCATCTCAGTCTTTAAATCAGAAGACTGACAGCCTCACCTGGAATCCAAAGTCCACCACAAAATGACCCCAGTAGACTTTTCCTTCTTTACCTTTCACCATTCCTCCAGATATTTGCTGTGGTCAAGTATGGTTTTCTACTTTTTGAACATATTCTTGACCTTCCATTTATTTGGGAGTATTTTCATCCTGGATGTTGACACATGCTCAAAATTAGTCTATCAGCTACAGTTTCTGCTGCAAGTCCTTCTGGTTCTTTTTGTTTTGAGCCAACCTACACTTGCCCATACCTGTTGACTGCCCAGCTGCTTGAAAAGTTCTGATTAGCTTTGACCATCGTGAGAATACCATACACTTGTCAAGAGAGACCCTTTGGAGGGCTTCCAACATTCTCATTCTTCAAGCATTTAAATGGTACTGGGATTAAGGGGCATCTTGGTGGCTCAGTTCCAGAGCCTGCTTGGGATTTTCCCTCTCCCTCTCTCACTGTCCCTCCCACTCTCTCTTTTTCTCTATCTCAAAATAAATAAATAAACATTTAAATGGTGCTGGAATTTTGCAGCACAGGAAGGGGAAAGAGTGTACTGCCTCTTTGAGCCTTCTACCATATGTTTTTACTTAGGCCCCAAACTCATAAGATTACAAACTCATAAATAGTTCCATCAGATTCTGACTTTAAAACCATATATTGGTTCCCTAGGGCTGTGGTAACCAACTGGTTGCTTAAAACAACAGAAATTTAGACTCTCAACGTTCTGGAGGCCAGAGTCCAAAATCAAGGTGTTTGCAAGGCTGCACCCTCTCCAAGGGCTCTAGGGAACAATTAATTCCTTACCTCTCCCAGTCTCCAGTGACTCCAGATGTTCCTTGGCTTGTGGCCACACCACTTCAACTTCTGTCTCTGTGGTCACATCACAGCCTCCTTTTCTACATATGTCTCTCCCCTGTGTTTTTCTTATAAGGACATTTATTATTGGTTTTAGGGCCCATGTAGGTAATCCAGGCTGATCTCATCCCAGGATCCTTAAATTAATTCTGGTCTTATACTTGAAAGGATACACAAAGACTGGTTTTCCAGATAAGTTACATTCACAGGTTCTTGTAATTTGGGCATAGGCAAAACTTTTTGGTAGGCACAGTTCAACCCACTACTATAAAAGTTTTTTCTTTCATAGTAGGCTCAAAATTATTTGAAGGCCTCTAGAGGGAAAGAGGACTACCCAGTGTCATAACAACCAGCTGTATGTTTCTCTTTTCTTTATGAAGAGCACTTTACAAACTAAAACTATACTCTCCTCTTCCAACTACCTAAAAGAAGTCCTTAGGTATATGAAGCAAAGTGTATTCTGAATTGGTGTTAAGGAAGGGTGGAAGAAATAGAAAATAAAGAGGCAGAATCAAAACAGCAGAGGTGAAGCCAAATTTTCCATCAGAAAGTCAAAAATAAACATCAAATGTATAAAATAAGTTCATAACAAAATAACAGAAGAGATGGAAAAATTAGTATCCAGGAGAATTATAATGCCAGGGTGAGGCATGGCATGGTCTGAGCCACACAGGAATGACCAAAAGCAGAAACTGGGACACTGGGCATTTATTGTAGAGATGTGAAGAGCATCTTGAAAAACTATAGATTCATGGTCTACATTGCCAGAAAAAATTCCCTAAATAATGAGATAATGAGTCATAGGCAAGCCTAAAGGAACAGATTTTCCAAACAAGTGATGTGCAAGTATTTACATGCATATGTACGTTATGTTCGTTATTAAAAACACATGTGGAAATATTTTAAGAGAGCTTAAAATACAGGATAGTCCTGCTTTGGTTGTATGTTTTATCATATCTCATTGAGATAAACAATCTCAGATCATATTTTATCCATAATTTATAATCTTTTCATTATCTAGCAGCATGAGTTCTTAATAAACTATTATAACATGTGTTATCACTGCCCCAAATGATTTGTGTAGAAATATATAAAACCAACTAAAAAAGGGTATAAACATATAGGTACCCTAATAATAAATTATTCACTGCTCATGTGCAATGTCAGTGGATGTCCACAAAGTTTTTTAACTGCCCCAGTTGTGCTTTTGCCTCAGGAAGTCTTTCTAGATTCTATGTTTAGAATACAGCTCCTTGCTATTCCAGGTAAACCCCATGAATTAGCAGTAAATACATGACCTGGGAGCTCAATAGAAGTGCAGATTTCAACCCTATGACCTTAGGCTTATGAGATAGATGATCCACATGCATATCACCTTTTGTAGTTTATTATTTATAAATGACCTCTCTGCTTACTCCCTTGAACTTAATATTCTGTCATGTCTAGTATTTATTTTTATTTCAGCTCAATGGAATATGTGCCATATTCTCAAAATAGTAAAATTAAAATGGGGGATTACAAAAGTGATGTTGTTCAACTAATATTCTGTTTAATGTTCATTTTGTTTAGATCCCCCAATCATTGAAGGAAATATGGAGGCAGCAAGAGCAGTGGATTTAATCCCATGGATGGAGTATGAATTTCGTGTGGTAGCAACCAATACGTTGGGTATAGGAGAGCCCAGTATACCATCAAACAGAATTAAAACAGATGGTGCTGGTATGTTGAAGAAACTTTTTAAAATTTGAAAAGGTTTATATATATGGTGCCATTTTCATATATAGTTGAATGTATTTGGAAATAAATAATGCCCTGAGGTAAGTAGTTTATCAAAAATGTGTGTATGTATTTCACACAGGTGTGTGTATTCTGTGACAAGACAGTAAAAAATAAAAGAAGAGGTAGTATGACGTTTAAGAATATTTTTACATAATTAATATAAGTTAACAGGTAAGTAGAAATGACTGCAAATTCCGCTAGGCATTACTAACATGAAGTTTGTATTTAGAATATAAACTTTATGTTCGGACACCAGGGTAACTCACTCAGTTAAGCATCTGACTCTGGATTTCTGCTTAGATCATAATCTCATCGTTTATGGGATCGAGCACTGTGTCCGGTTGTGAGCTGACGTGCTGAGTGAGCTTACTTGGGATTCTCTCCTTCTCTCTCTGCCGCTCTCCTACTCTTATGCCCTTGCAGGCGCACTCTCTCTCTCAAAATAAACTTAAAAAATTAATTAATTAATTAAAAGGCACCTGGTGGCTCAGTCATCTAAGCATTCAACTTCTGGTTTCGGCTCAGGTCATGATCTCATGATTCATGAGTTCAAACCCCACATCGGGCTCTATGCTGACAGCATGGCACCTGTCTGGTATTCTCTCTCTCCTTCTCTCTCTCTGTCCCTCCTCCACTTTCTCTGTCTCTCAAAATAAATAAATTTTAAAAAATTAAAGATTAAAAATTCAAATGCTCAAAACCAGTTTAGAACTTATATTCAAAAAATTACCACAAATATGAAATGAAAAATTTCTTAATATACAAATGCTGAAGCTCTTTCTTTGACTCCAGCAAACTGTGTTAGACATATTACAAAAGTTCTTAGGAAAGTTAGACTAGATAGAAATACAGTTCTACATAAATAAATGGAGAACCCTTTCCAAAATGGAACTAAGTCCTTACCTGCACTTAATCTCTCTTCTCAGAATATATCTCTACCTCTACGCAGATATTAGAGCCAAACTCCCATTAATCATTCTCAATTCTCTCCTTCTCTCTCTGCCTCTTCCCAACTTGTGCTCTCTCTGTCTTTCTCTCTCTCTCTCTCAAAATAAATAAACATTAAAAAATAGAATATAAACTTTCATGTAAGTTTTGAATCTTAACCAGGGAGATCCTTAAGTAAGTAAGTTCTGTGATTTAGAAGGTTCACAATTCTGGATGTCACTCAAAGACATTTAGAACTGTGTGGCCATGTGGTGTGGTCAAGGGATTGGGGGTGGGTTAGGTGAACAGGGAGTGGAGACCATGGGATTAGAACTTCTCAGATCTAAACCATGAGGGGAGTCATAGTTTCTCTGAGAAATAGCTAAAATGTGTTCTTTTCATACTAGGTGTCACTCTAAATATGCTCTTTGACCCCAGCTCAACCTTGGATGGTCTTCCAATTCAGGTTCACATTTTTATGCTAAATACCAATTCCATTAATAGTCTTTGGTACAGAAGTACTCAGCTCTATTTTCCTTTTGCTTGCATTACCAGGCAAAAATACTGTTCTGATTCTACTAATAGCTCTTTTATTTTATTGTTCTTTGTCTATGAAAAAGAAAATGTTTTGTAGGCTCTCTAAATTTATTTTTACTTTGCCTTGCCAAAGTTTAGTGCTTTATTTGGGAGAAGAGTATTTAATATTTTTTTTTAAGTTTATTCACTCTGAGAAAGAGAGTACAAGTGGAGGAGGGGTAGAGGAGAGAGAAGGAAAGAGAATCCCAAGCAGTCCCTGCACTGTCAGCACAAAGCCTGATATGGGACTTAAACCCATGAACCATGGGATCATGACCTGAGTTGAAGTCAGACAATAACTGACTGAGCCACCCAGGTGCGTATGAGAGAAAAATTTTAAAAATGACAGACTGCTGTTAAAATTCTATTGTGATATCTTAATATCACTAATCCACATTTTGGGCTACCTCAATTTCTTGGCCTAAATTCTAAATAGAATTATGAACTCTAATGTCTTAGTTCTTAGAGATAAATTATTCACAGGACTGCCATCAATAATCTCTGAAAGTTTCATGTAGTCTGCTACATTATTTACCAGATAAAAATGATGATTCTGTAATAAAGGAAGATAATAAACACTGAAATACTGATCCTCACTGAGTATTTTCACATGTTTCAGTTAATTCTTTTAATAATATTTTAAGGTAGGTATTACTATCCAATGTTCATTAATGGGTAATTGACTCAGAGACAGTAAATAGCGTTAAGTTCATGTAATTACTTGCAAGACTCAGTTCAAATCCAGATCTGCTTGACACCTTTTCTCATATATTAAGCTTTCTCTTTTAAAGGTGTTTTCTCAAGTAGGACTCTAACTATGTGTATTTAGGGGAGCCTGGGTTGCTTATTTGGTTAAGCTTCTGACTCTTGATTTCAGCTCAGATCATGATTTCACAATTTGTGAGATCAAGTCCTTGTAGGGCTCTACACTGATAGTGTGGAGCCTGCTTGGGATTGTCTCCTGTCTCTCTGCCATTCCCCCACTCACACACAGGTGCATGCTTTCTTTCTCTCTCAAAGTAAGTAAATAAGCATGAAAAACCCCAAAATCTGTATTTATATAAACCTTTATTAGTGTCCTTATAGTAGTTTAGATTTCATCCTCAACTATAGAGCTAGATATGACAAAACACTAATTTTTTTTGTTCATTTTGCTATATCTACCTGTGAAATGAACACAACTGTTCCTTTGTTCTCTCTCACAAGAATCTCATTAGGGTAAAGAGGTAATATAAGTTGAAGCTTTATAGAGTACAGATACCATATAGCCAGGATCCTTGTATTTGGTTTTTATTATTAGTTCCTAGTCACTTTTGTTTTTAATAGAAACATCTGTATGATGAACTGAATGCAGTTTCCCTTTATTAAAAGATAAAAATGAAAAGGAACATGGGCATGATCTGACTGGTGGTTTTAACCACATAATTTCATGCTGAGAGATCTTATTCTTGATTTGATTTGACAAGTATTCATTTTCAAAATAAAATTGCAAAAATAAAATTAAATAATTAAGTTTATGCCTATGTAAACTTATTTCAGTTAAAAAATTATAACATTCTTGGGGCTCCTGGGTGGCTCAGTCAGTTAAGCATTGCACTTCGGCTCAGGTCATGATCTCACAGTTGTGGGTTCAAGCCATGAAGTTTGGGCTCTGTGCTGATAACTCAGAGCCTGGAGCCTGCTTTAGATTCTGTGTTTCCCTCTCGCTCTGCCCACCCCCCACTTGTGTTCTGTCTCTATCTGTGTCTCAAAAATGAATAGACATTTATAAAAAATAAAAAAATAAGTTAAAATAAAAAAATATATCATTCTTAAATATAGGCCTTTTAAAAAAAAAATCTCTTGAGCTTGATTAACCTTCCATGATCTCTTGACTAATACAGTATGAACTAAGACTTAATTTGAACACACATTTTGAAATAGTAAATTGTTCATAGAGGAAGGAAGATACTTTCTCTGGCATTGATGATATAGACCTTCTCTACTCCTCCACAGGAGTTCTGCTACAAACAGTATCTTAATTATTTAATTTCAGAAGGTGATTGCTGTGGTATACCTGGGTTGATCACTGGAAAGAATTATTTTAAGATTTTTTTTTTAAATCTCAAGGTAGAAATGATTAAATATGTTTTTAGGAATAAGAACAAAAAGCGTCTCAGAGAAAGATTTAGTCTGACTTTTGAATCTGCATTAATGACTTATATTTAATATCATATTTAGAAGTTCAGGGTCCTTTTGAAATACTCACTACCAATAGTATATATGTAACTCTAAAGACCTTTCAACCCCAGTTGAAAGCAGTGTGTAGTATTGAAGCTCCAGGACACTGATTCTTCAGTAGAATCTTAGTACCGTTGTTTCAAGCCTTTGATTAGAGGCAGCTAACTTAACCTCTCACAGCTTTCTCATCTCTAAGTGGAAATTATTTATTTTTAGATGTTTTTTATGATTAAAAACATATAACTAAAGCAGTACTATCTGGTGCATAATATTTGCTGAATAAAATTTATTTATTATGCTATTCTCATTTTACAGTTTAACATGCTTATAAGAAAATATTGTCTATGCTGTAATTGATCACCACATTTGGCACTGTATTTACAATTTTATAAGTATATAGAGAATCATATAACTTCATGTAATTTCTAATCATCTTGGAGGAATATATATATTTAATATAGAGGAATATACATTTAATATAATAAAATTAAATAGAAGTTATCTTTAAACGTTGTTTCTCTTTTCTTCCCCCTTTTAAAAAATTTAATCTGTACAAAATTGGACATTCACATTGTTCATTCTTACGAAAAAATAAAAATACTTTTTAAAACAAGGGGATGTTTGTCTTGCCATGTACCATTATAGCAACTCTCTAAAAGATGCCAGCATATGTTATGTGGGATAAAGGCTGGTTCCCATTTGATGGAAAGGTTGCCCCTGCACCTCATTATGCTGATTGAAAGACACAACATTATCTAATGCAGCACATGCCCTTATCTGTCCAATTACTTAATGTTAAGATCACAGTGCAAGGTTGGGTATAGTCTTTGGATTCAGACAAGTGCATTATAAAATGGATGGTCCCAAATGAAGAATTAGAAGATGTGTTTGTAATTCATTGTAGCCCATTTAATTTTGACTGTAAGAAAGAGATAACAAAAGCATCCTTCAAAGTAATGTGTCATTAAGACATACCCTCGTAGCTAATGGATCTGCAGGTGCAGTTGGTGAGTTGATATCCTAAAATGGTGCATTTGGGTTTGTTTTGACAGCTTTGGCATTTATTTATGCCGGATCATCCTCAGAAGGAAAAGAGAAAAAAAATAATACAAGAATCGGCACTTTCATGCTTTACATAGAGCATTAGTTTCATGTGCAATGAAACCATTCTGCTTTTTATTTAGTTTTGTTTTTAAGTTTTTTAGTTATGTCTGATAATGGAGAGAAACAGTGTTAAGAGCGTATTTTGTAGCTAGCATGTTACTGTTAAATTTAGTTGCTATCATCGGTACTAAAAGAGATAAATATTTTTAAAAGTAGCAAAAAGTATACATTTTTAAGCCATGAGGAGGCCTGCATTAAAGCTGCTCTACATATAAGCACTGTGACCTGGTTAATTAAGGAACTTCTTTTGGGATTCATTTGCCTTTCCTGTAAAAAATAGCATAATGCTACTTGTCTGTATACTTCAGAGTGCTGATCTGAGTATCCCGTTAGGTGCACTATGTAAAAATCATTTCTGAGTTCTAGATGAGTCTTTTATGAAGCTGAGCTGCTTCATCCCTTCAGCAAACTTTCACAAGTTAGGAATATTTAACAAATTGAATTAAAATTAGCCATACATATTCACTTGTTGCTAAATTAAAGAAAGTACATCTTTAGTACTGGAATCAGATTCTATTTATGTTACTGTCTTTTGTGCTACAAGATTATTTGTGGGAGAGAAAAGGAGGAACAAGAAGGGTAAGATGGTGGTTGTAGAAATTGATAGGTAATAGAGGAGAAGGAAAAGAGAAGCAGGGATCAAAGCCACAGTGATAATTGCACATTATGATTGAGAGGAACCCGTTACCAAATATAATTTGTTCTATTTGAAAACAAAGTTCACATGTGCATTAAATACTTTTGTTTTTAATATACTGAGAGAAACTAGATTTCATTCTTTTTTGAATGAATAGTGCTTAATTGGTTTGAGTTCTTCAAAATAACTTTTGTGCATTATGATTATTTCAGTTTGTTTCCTCAGATGATTTATTTTTAGGTTATCATGCTGTTGAGCAGTTAACAAATATACTCCGCTCTACCTATTTAAATTTTTCCTGTTTGAGATCAAAGCCTAGATTAAGAAATAAACCTACAACTTCAGCTCAAGAAGACCCTAAGGCATTACATTATTGTGAACTATCTATCTCAGACCTCCTATTTTTACCTGTTATGGGAAGCACATCAGTTTAACATGGTAGATGCATTAGGAATGTTAGCAATCTGTTCCACCAGCAGAACAGGTCATTAAGAGTTACAAATAGCTACTCTCATTTGAATATCCAAATATTACGGAGTTCATTTGATTTTGTTAATAGCTAATCAGAAAGAATGTATATTTAAAAGTAGAAGAAAAGCAGATGTAAGACTATAACGCATAATTTTAATCCCTTTGATTTTCTAGATTCTAGAAAATCACATATATAACCATTTGAATCTCTTCCTAAAAATTTTGTTTTAAATCAGAATGAGATTTTGATGCACATTAAATTTGAAAGTTACATTCATGGTAACTTTATTTCTGTAAAAATTACTATACAAGTTAAACAGTAATTAATGAGAACTAAGCAGTCAACAGTTTATTTTGAATCAAGGGCCTGTCTTTATGTGCTTCATGATTATTACAATTTAGGATTTGTCATAAACCAGTGTGTACACTGTTAAATAAAACACCAACGCTCAAATTGGTACTTCTAAGGAAATTGCCTAAGCTTTCAAGTCTAAAAGTAAAATTGTCAGCATCAGTTTCTTTTTCTAAACTGAAAGAATAATTATGACATTGGCTTGATTTTCCTTTTAAATAATTTTAAGTTCTGTGACTGAAATACAGAAACACTCGTAAACATCATTAGGAAATCACTGTTAGACTGAACTCAAGGCAGAAGGGCAAATTTAAAAGCTATTTATTTTTAATGCTTCACAGTAAAATGATATTGTTTATATTTGATTAATTCACTAATATTCTATTTTTTCCTAAATATTTTATTAAAATCTTTTTAATGATTAATGTTATGAGAAAATTTAGTTTGTTCACTGTTAAATTACTCTGGAACCTAATGCTGAATAAGCTGCCTTATGTTAGAGATATTTACTTCCTTGGAAGGAATCATGATTTGCCCGAGTCTTCTGTTCTTGCAAGGCTGAATACAAATATACAGTATCTAGTGCTCAGATTCTTTTTTTTTAAGTTTATTTATTTTGAGAGAAAGAGAAAGTGCAAACAGGGAGGAGCAGGAACACTGAGAGAGGGAGAGAGAGAATCCCAAGCCGTCTCCACACTATCAGTGCAGAGGCTGATGTGGAGCTTGAACCCATGAACTATGAGATCATGACCTGAGCCAAAATCAAGTCAGACACTTAACCTTTAGGGCATCTGAGTGGCTCCGTTGGTTAAGCATCTGAATTTGGCTCGGGTCATGATCTCACGGTTCGTGGGTTCGAGCCCCACGTCGGGCTCTGTGCTGACAGCTGGCTCAGAGCCTGGAGCCTGCTTCACATTCTGTATCTCCCTCTCTCTCTGACCCTCTCTGACCCTGCTCATGCTGTCTCTCTCTCTCTCTCTCCCTCTCTCTCTCTCTCAGAAACAAATAAAAAACATTAAAAAATTTAAGGGCCCTAAGGTGTTCAGATTCTTGTCAGATATGTAGGGTATATGTCAGTTCCACCTGTGAAAAAATGTCCCTTAGCTGCTAAACTACAGCAGAACATTCAAAGCTAAATGGACATTAAGTCAATAAATCAGGCAAGATATAAAATACTCTATTAGAAGGTGCAGTTACCTTTATTTCAGCATTTTGTTTATGCATCATGAGCTGAGTGGATGATCTTTGAAGAGCAAGTCAATCTCGATTTATTGAAGCATGTTAAAAGAGTTTGAGATAAACATAATGAAATGGAAAAAAATTCAATCTAACATAGTAAACATATTTCATTTTTAACTGTGTTCTAAATAAAGAGGTTACTTTTGGTTATAATATAAAGGATTACAGTAAAATGTTTTGGTAAAAGATACTTGATCTGATGAAGGCAATGTTTTTGATTCAACAAATTACAGTATAATAAATTATTCTAAGAGTTATTTTTGAAATTATTTACCTGTGACCACAATACTTGTACATAGAGTTAAACACACAAAATTTCATCTAATCATTGATTGTAAGACCACATATTCTTTATTTCTTATTTCTTGTAACATGTAGAGGTTTAACTTCAGAATATGAGTTACACAGTTTAAAAGGTTTCCAAGAGTTATTTTAATATCCAGCCTTCAGTATGTATTTTATCTAAAGTGCTACAATTATCTTTAACCCCTCTGTGCATTCATTTTTCGTTTCTAACACATATGTGGTGACAATTGAATAGCAAAATAAAGTCTCTCAAATTCGTATTAATTCCTAATCAGAAATGGAAATCATCACATGGTTTATAGACATCAAGAAAGCCATACATTTTGTTTCTGTGCAATTAATGTACATATCTCAACAAAGAATTTACATGGCTAACATAGGAGAACTTGTGAAGTGTTCATCTTTGAGGCATAATTATTTGTTGGGATCTGCAGCTTAGTAAATAAACATGTTGCTTTGAGCACTCTGAGGAAGGTATGACTATTTCCAATGGGGAAGGGTGTGGGGAATCCAGGGATAGTTCGTCTTTCATCTGTTTTTTTTTAAATGTTTATTCATTTTTGAGAGACAGAGAGAGAATGGGAGGAAGACAGGGAGGGAAGGAGAGTAGGGGAGGGGCAGAGAGAGAGGGAGATACAGAATCCAAAGTGGGCTCTAGGCTCTGAGCTGTCAGCACAGAGCCAGACCTGTGGCTCTAACCCATGAACCGCAAGATCATGGCCTGAGTTGAAGTTGGACCCTTAACCTACTGAGCCAAACAGGTGCCCTTCATCTGTTCTTTAAAATTTTAACAGATCTGGGAACAATATCTCAGGCTGAGCCACAACAGTTGTGGGTAAAAACACAGACTTCATCTATGTAGCTGAGTAGCTTGTCTCTAAATGCCTCCAGTGCAAGACAAACTATGCTTTATTAATCTGAGCAGCTCCAGTTAGATGAAAATCCAATAAGATACAGAGTACAATAAGATATAGTAAACAAATCTGATGAGATAAAGCAACTACCCTGAAGGACATACAGGGAGAAGGAATAACATGGAGAAAAACAAAGAAGAGGTCATTAGACTTAGCAATTTGAAGCAGTATTGTGATTTGTGATTTTTGAGAAGTGATTTTAGTAATATAAAGAAGTGGAAAACAGATTTGGGTCATTAAAAAGTGATTATAAGTGAAGTACATAACAGTTCTTTGCACTTCAGTAACAAAGTGTTTAATGGTGTGGTGAATAAGAAGAAGGCAATATTACAGATAATTTTTAAAGATGAAGAGGCTGTAAGGTAGAATCCCATAGAATAACTGAAACTGAAGGAAGATATAAAAAGATGGAAGTATGGGAGGGTCGGAGTCCCTGATAGGGCAAGTTTCTAGAAGGTATTTAGTAACTGGAAGTGAGAGTACCAGAAACAATATTAGATTTCAAATATTTCCAGATGTGTTGTGAAACTTTATGCAGTGTTAATGCACAGGAGCTATTTAATATTATTTGTAGATTGAAGCATAAAACTAACACAACAGTAAATTATGAGAAGGTCATAGATTTCAAAAGTAAGAGCTGTGGAATATTTTCCCAACAAAGTAGATCTAATCTTTTAGAGTCATATTAAATGAAAGGACACAGGAAAAAAAAATGTGTGGGGGGAGGGCAAATGCTTTGCTATCCCCTGCTGAAGGATACGCATACTTTCCTATGGCACTGAATCAATTTTTAGCTTGGCAGAAAACCATTATATATATTACATGTATTATTCATATATTAGATATAATATATATATTGCAGCTACTGTGAGGCATTATTACTATAATTGAGGGGATCATGTGTGCGGCTTGTCTTTCCTAGTGAAAGAAAAAAGAAAATCATGGTTTGCGGGGCGCCTGGGTGGCTTAGACGGTTAAGCGTCCGACTTTCGCTTAGGTCATGATCTCACGGTTTGTGGGTTCGAGCCCCGCGTCGGGCTCTGTGCTGACTGCCAGCTCAGAGCCTGAAGCCTGTTTCAGTCTGTGACTCCCTCTCTCTCTGACCCTCCCCTGCTCACGCTGTCTCTCTCTCTCTACTAGAAATAAATAAAACATTAAAAAAAATTATTAAAAAAATTTAAAAAATCATGGTTTGGGAGTAAATAAGAACTCTAGTGCCAGAAAAAAAATTATGTAACCTCATTTTTTATTGTTTTATTTATTTGTTTGTTTATTTCAGCACCTAATGTGGCTCCTTCAGATGTAGGAGGTGGAGGTGGAAGCAACAGAGAACTGACGATAACATGGGTGGTAAGTATAAATAAGTTGCATATATTCTAGACGGCTTTACCTACACTTAATGTAAAACCCATTTTGTTTCCTGACATAATGTGAAATAAAAGACAATGCCCAGCATAAGCTGTTTTTTGTTTTGTTTTGTTTAAATATAATTTACAAAATTCAAATTGGCAACAGGGAAATTATCAACAAGTAGAAGAAACTGAGTTCACCAGAGATTTCAGTGTAGATTTGGTCTCCATTAAGTGAGCATGAAGAGAAAATTGAAACTTGAATGAAAAGCAATCCACTTTGTTCTGTATATGGTTGTTATCTACACTCGTTGATTTATACATTAACTCAGTCATAAGCTTTCTAGTGAGTATACATTGAACACGTTTATTCATGGTCAAGATAGAATCAGAGGCCAAGGATACTGGCTGTTGGTTTTCTTTGTATGACCATATCTATCACCTTTTTTGGTTTACAGGAATTACCTAGAGAAAAATGGGAATTTGTGGTTTATATAATAACAGTATAAAAGTTGTTGCTGTTATTTTTGGTGAAACAAATAAGTTGTTCACATTGTATTTAATATAAATGAGATGAATTTTATTTTAAAATGGAATAATGAAGAAATTCCCTTTATAACCATAGACGCAAAACTTAACAAAATGTTGGTAAATTAAGCCCAGCAAAATACTAAAAGAATGACACACTATGACAAAGTAGAGTTTATCCCATCAGTGCAAAGTTGGTTTCACAAATTAATCTATTACTCAGTCATATTGGTATATCTCTATCATGCAATAGAGAGCCCAGAAATAGACTCACACTCATATAATCAATTAATCTGCAACAGAGGCTCCAAAGCAATACACTGAGAGCAAAGAAAAACTTTTCAGCGAAAGCTGCTGGAATAATTGGGTGTTCAACTGGGGAACATTTATCCAGAAGGAGCCTGGATGTTGTTCAGCACTGCTCTTGTGCAGTACGCTAAAGGGATGTATTTGTCCTTGTCTATTTACACATTAGTAATATATTCTCAGCTGGTCCAAACACCATTTCCATTATTATGGTAATATTTCTACTGTGGGGGTGTTCTTCTTTTGTTTGTTTTGTAAAAATAACTTTTTAAGTTAGAAAGCCAATTTTAAAAATTAATGACAGTTTCATTGGTAAATTATTATGTAAACAAAACTTACTCATGATCACACAAGTCAGAAATCACCCAAATTGACATTTTGGGGTGGTCTTTCTAATTTACATATGAGGTCCTAAAATTTGTATAATTCATTTTTAAACTTAATGTTATTTTGCATGCAATTTTTGTGTTTCAACTCCTTGAGATTTTGTTATTTTGTTTGCACAGAATAAGGCAATACTGACTTTCATTTCAACATATTTTCATGACATTTGTAATTGAATTTTTGAAAGACAAATTTTATCTTTAAGTTTTACCCAACTTGAACTTCCAATAGGCATCTATTTCCGGAGTATCTGCCAAACTCATAATGACTTTTCTTCATGAAAATTGTTCATTTCACAATCCCCTATCCAAAATGTAACTTTACTTAAAAAAAAGAAAAGAGGAAAAAAAATCAATGCTCAAAGCACAAGCAAAAATAAATTAATAAAAGTATTTTTTTCTCAGATGCAAATCAGATTTTACCTGGGTTGCTATGGCTTAGTGTACAGTTCCTGTGCAAAAATTTATCCTGGATGCTAAGGGATCTGCTGGCCTAAAAGATTAAACTGACATTCTGCTATTTGATTCCAGATAGGTTTTGAGCTCACTGTGGTGCAATAACCCAATTTTACTTTATAACATTTTTCTGAGCATTCAAAACCCCAGAGATTTAGTTTAAAAACTTTTGTATTAGCACCTGTGTTCAAACTGAAGTTTGCTTTCTTACTTGAGACTTACCTTGATCCCTAGTGTAATCTATTACAATATGTTGTCTCAGGAGTCAACCAAAGGACTTGTTATTGAGGCATCCAAAATGTTTTGTTAATCTTTTGTGACCCAAAGGTGAGGTCTGTCTTGGAGACCGTAGTGTCTCAAAAACAGTGCCTGTCATCTGGATTTTTGAAACGAGACAGATATTGGTGGGGGAGAGGTCTGCGATAGTATGAACTTGTCTGCATTGGACATCTGATGTTTATCTAGGTAACATGTTTATATAGCTTCATATGTACCCATTAAATATCTCTAATGTTTAATTACTGCAGATAGTCCAAGAGTATAACCCAGATCCAAGGGATTTTTAGAAGTGCGAAAAGCAATAATAGATTTTATTTTTTTAGAAATCAAGTTGATTTAAATAATAAGTGGATATTTAGCAAAAAATGACTTCATTAGCTGCTGTGTCATCATATTTTATTCTTGACATTTAGGTTACATTAAGTAAGATTTAGAAATAAAGTGCTGAATATCAAGTTATTTAATTTGTAAGTTTTAGTAGATGTAACATACATAAGTGTAGATATTAGAGAAATTAGAATATTTTACTTTAAAATTTTTTTATGTTTAATTTATTTCTGAGAGAGAGAGAGACAGCATGAGCAGGGGAGGGTCAGAGAGAGAGGGAAACACAGAATCCGAAGCAGGCTCCAGGCTCTGAGCTGCCTGTCAGCACAGAGTCCGACACGGGGCTCAAACCTACATACCGTGAGATCATGACCTGAGCCAAAGTCAGACGCTTAACTGACTGAGCCACCCAGGCACCCCAGGAATGTTTTACTCTTTTAAAAAAATTAGGTGGTATCTGTTTCAGGATAAAATGAGAGGTTGTCAAAAATTCATAATTAGAAATCCTATTCTAAAGATTTAAAATCAAGTCTCTGGGGATATGACCTAAGAATCATTAATTTTTTTCCCTAGGGTTTTTTTTTTAAATTTTTCCAGTTTCATTGGGATTTGAAAACTCAAGCTGATCCTGGTATACTCTAAACTGCAAAAATCACATAGATAACTATCAATAAGAAAAATGTTGAAACTACTATGAAACACTAGATTATATATTATCTAATAATTTTTAAAAATCACAATATGTTCATCCTTGGGATTATGCTTCAGGATGTATGTTTCTATAGCATCCTGTTTAAGTATGATCAAGTAACTGTGGTATATTTACTTCATGGTTCTTCCTCAAGATAACTGATTTTTCTGGTGAAAAAGTAAATACACAATATGCTTATTTATCTTATTGACTGAAAGAGAGTAAGTGATGAGTATTTACTAGAACTGGGTTTGTCATTATTTATAAATAATGACTTGTTAAAGCTGACATGAACTTCCTTATTGGGCAGGTGACATGTGTAAAGATAAGAAACTCAGGAAATAATGCCAAACAGAGCACATTCTTCAGTGCTGTGTCAGACAGGGGCCCATAGCCAGCCTCCTCCAGATGAAGACGGTATCATGTCTTCCTTCCTCTTCTCTCTTTTATCCTCTGGTCAGTGTCTACTGTTTGATAACAAGAAAGGTATTCTAGAGTCTTATGCACTCTCTTAAATATTTCCTGAGGCTTTCTTCTAGGTTCTAGGGATGAAAGTAAATGAAACTCACAGAAACTCTGCCCTCATGAAACTTATATTCTAGTAGTTGAGAAAGACAATGAAGTGGATAAATAAATAAATTATGTAGTGTGGATCATGGTAGTGTTACAGAGAAGAAAATAAAACAGGGAGGTGCGATGTATGGGGTATTATGGAAATGGTCTTGAAATGACAGATCTTGTGGCCAGGGAAGACCACAAGTAGGCCATTTTTACCTCAAGAAAGTGACCTTCTGATATGGGAGAGCATTCAGGGCAGAAGGAATTAAATGTAAAAAGCCCCAGAGTGGGAGCCCCCACCTAAGATATTCCAGGAAGAGAATACTTGGTAAGTAAAGTCACTACTTGTTTGGGTATGTTTTTGCCCTGGCTTTTTCAGGCAGCACTAACCTATGAACATGTTTTTTTAGGTACATTTTTACAAAGACACATTGTTACTATTGTTTGCATTAGATTTTTCCCCTATGAACTATATTGCTTAAACCTATTTAATATATCAATTTCTATTTAGCCTTTGTCAAGAGAATACCACTACGGCAACAATTTTGGTTACATAGTGGCATTTAAGCCTTTTGATGGGGAGGAATGGAAAAAAGTTACAGTAACTAATCCAGATACTGGCCGCTATGTCCATAAAGATGAGACCATGCGCCCTTCCACTGCATTTCAAGTCAAAGTTAAGGCCTTCAACAACAAAGGAGATGGACCTTACAGCCTCACAGCAGTCATTAATTCAGCACAAGATGGTAGGTAAAAGACCTTACTAACATGATGAGGGAAGAAAAACCTAATTTTTCTGCTGGCATTCTTTTTGCTGTCTTTCAGGCCTTACTTGCTAAGATCTTTTCATAGTACTAAGCATTTAGTAAATGAATATTACTTTGATCCAAACTAAAATGTCATGCTATCCATTTAAAGATAAGAATACCTCCAAAATCTTTTTCATCCTTTAGATCATGTCCACGATCGTTAGGAAATCTCCACTAAAATAATTGGCTTTGGACCCCTGTTTTTGACCTCTTGATTCTAATTTTGAAGTCAGAAATTCTCCATACTTGGTTGGTACCTTAGTATATCTGTGCATTCACAACGCTTACTACTTACAAATTCCTTAACATATACTTTTCTGGGAGTAAAGTCTCTCTTTTTTAACCCCCAAACTGTATAATTATATCCTTTATGTAACTTCTTTGTAGTTTCAATAGAGTGCTGAAATTTTATTAGTGGGAATCTAGGAATAATTCTGTGAAGAACAAATCATAAAGTCAGTTAAATTTTCTTATAATGTTTATTTTTGAGACAGAGACAGAGTGTGAGCAGGTGAGGGGCAGAGAGAGAGAGGGAGACACAGAATCTAAAGCAGCCTCCAGGCTTTGAACTGTCAGCACAGAGCCATACGTGGGATTCGAACTCACAAACTGTAAGATCATGACCTGAGCCGAAGTCAGGTGCTTAACCGACTCAGACACCTAGGTGCCCCAGAAAGTCAGTTGAATTTTTTTTATTGGGAAAGGAAAGTTTTGTCTAGAGGACTATTTAGAGGGAAAAGTATATAGATACTGGTTCTCTTTGTTTTTCTAGAAATTTTAACTGAACTGAACATGCTCCTGAAGACTTTTTATGTCTTTGCTAAATAATATATAGTTTTGGATTAAACATAATGACATCAATTTCTGTGATTTTCTGTTTACATTTCTATCCTTTTTTTATTGTTTTCCTATTAAAGAGAGATAAAACCTCCTTATTCTAGCTCTGTACTCACAACCATTAAGTAAACGATTAATGCCTAGAAAAGCAAATGGAGATTCCGTTGCCTTCTGACCTGACACATTTGTCCTTGGTTAAGCTCTCTTCACACACGTGCAAGAAGCACAAACGGAAGAATGTGAGCACTTAAAACTACAGGAGATATTCCTCTGATCTCTTAGAGGAAAAACACTCTATCCATTTGCCCAATTTCCATAACTTTTACTTCAAAATACATTTAGCTATCAGATAGAACTCACATATGCTCTTCAGTCATAAAGTTACTAACTTTCCTACTTGTTAAAAATTTAATGTGTATTCCCATCATTCCATGATCTTTACTTACAACTCAAACATGAAGGGCAGTCTTATATATATGGATATAGTTTGCATGTAGGTGCACACACACATTCACACACATAAGAAATAACTAACTTATTTATTAAATTAGTTAACTGAATACATAGAAAGAATAAAAAATGGAAAATTTTTTAAGTTTATAGTTAGGTCATGGATTTTCAGACCTGAGTAATAAATCTTACATTCTCTATATATGTTCTGATTCAATAGAAAAACAACTTGACTCCGTGTTACCAGTTTGAACAATATGAGTACATCCCACAGAAGAAATGAAAGCAGAAAGCATTTTACAAGTTATCTTCTCACCCAATATCAATTTTTTACTGCTTTATTTGATGCTAAAGTAATCAGGCAAAGGACCATGCTCGTCATCTCTGTAGTCGTGGCCATCTGCACTTAATTATATTTCTTTCCTAAATGTTTCATGAGTCTCATAAAACCAGCATGTGCTGAAGCTTGTATAAGCATTCGTCTTTTCTTCTCCTGCTAAGAAATCAATCATACTGCTACACGCTTACCTTGATTTAGAAAGGCAACAATGTTCATGTGTGGGACATTTTTAACGTAGAAGAGGATTATAGTTTGTGAATAAAAGACAATAAAAATTTATCATTCTTGTTTAAAGAATTGCTTAGTTTCTTTGTGTTTTTTTTTTCGTAAGGGATGTAAATTACTTTTTTATTTTTCACTGAACAGAGACCTTTTTTGATACATACTTGACTTGATGCCCAGTTGGAAGATTAGACTTATAAAAGCTTTCCTGAGCACAGAAGCAGTGGATGTCACAACTTGTTTCAAAGGATCTGGAGTGAAAAAAAACAATTTAGCTTAAACATGAAAGAGGAAGAGTGAAATATTTCTGTGTATCTGTAGCTTGTGTAAATACTAAGTGTTGAGAAAATTGAAAATTAATTGTAATGAACAACTTTTTAATAATAAATACCAAATTCCCTATTTTTAATAATATAGAGTTGATTTAAATCTAATGAATTTAATGTGCATCCACAGGTTTTCTTATGCAGATTAGTAGGGAGAAATACAAGAAAGTATTAGTACCGTTGTTGCTCACAGATAATGGAGAAATCCATGAAAGCTTTTATATTTTGTAAAAGTGTGTGTGTACATGTGTATGAGTCTATATTAACATTCAGGTAGATGACTACGTGTGTGTGCATATATCATTGCTGACTATGAAATAAAATAATATTAGCAAAACTAGAGAAAAAGCTAATAAAATTATTGGTCTTATTTTATTTTACAAATTTGAAAACTCCTTGAAAATATTAAAATGTAATTTTAATCTATTCATACAGCAAATGGTTATGTTTGAATTTAAGTATCCTACATAAGAATGTAATGTTCTTATCAAATTTCAGCTCCCAGTGAAGCCCCAACAGAAGTAGGTGTAAAAGTCTTATCATCTTCTGAAATATCTGTTCATTGGGATCATGTTGTAGAAAAAATAGTGGAAAGCTATCAGGTGAGTTCAATTTTTATCACACTATATACATTTATTCATTAGTTTATTAGCATACATTTTCAAATATGTTGTATCTTTGAATGTTCTGTGGCCATTAATTATATGGTAACTAATACTGTAATCTCTTTGTCTAATATGTTCAGCATTTATAAGCTAGTTGTTAAGAGTAAGGTGGAGGTTCCTAACTAGTGTATCAAGGAGAGATGTAGAGTCCTGTGTGTTGACAAAGAGTTGGCTAAAATGAAAACTAAGGTAATAACACCCATGATTAAATAAGATCTCTTGAGTCAATTTCATGAAATGAGTGCCGAATTTTAAGTTTTTTTGAAACCATTTTGGTAATTTGTAGAAGCATTCTTAAAATGTTTATTCTGTTTGTCTCAGCATTTCCACTTCTAACAGTCCCTATAAAGGAAATAACTACAAATATACCAAATATGTGTCTTATAATGCTCTCTATGAAGGTAGAAAACTGGCAACATTCAAAATGTCCCAAAGGAAATTTTACTTGAGTTGAATCTTAAAAGACTAGTAGGAATTCACCAGATAGAAAGGGGAAGATTTGTCTTAGTTGAAAGGAAAAAGACCTGGAAAACTGAAGCTAGAATGATAGTGTGGGTCTTTAATACAATGCTAGCAAAATTTAGACTGGATTGTGCAGGAAATGTGACATCATCTCATATGCGTAAGCACATAGAGTGAAAATTAAGAGGAATTGGCAACATACAATCTTTGCAGATGAGCAAATGGATGCCAGAAATTCAACAAGTTGCCTCAGCACAAATTAAGTGTCAGAGCAGTATCTACAATTCAGCTTTGATGATTCAAAGTTCAGGCTTTATGCCAAACCACAGATTCCTCTCTGTTTTAGGAGTGAATGCCCTTTCACAGCCACAGACAGTGAACTGCCCACACAGTCAACTTGCCCTCTCAATTCTTGTGCACACCCCCCTTCATCATCTGTTGGAATATCAGCTCCTTGAGGACAGGATTTTGTCTGTTTTGCTCTCAGTGCCAAGAACAGTGCTGGGCGCAGGGTAGGCCCTAAACAGGTACTCAGACCAAATAGAGCTACAAGTATAATTAAATCATGTGTTACATACTGGCCTTCTCAAACCCATTTTTATGAGATGTGACCACAAAACCAACCTAAGGTTTTAAGTTTTAAACATGTAAAATATCAGGGAGCTTTTTTTTTTTTTTTTCGGTAACATAGGTTATGATTTGGGCACATCTCAAAGTATCTTCAGATAATCTTTGCAAGTGTTCTTATGAAAAGAGTGGAATGGTAAGAGTGAACTGGAAGAACAATATTCATAACTTACTAAATTGACAATTACATTTACAGTTCATAGAAAAGGAATGGGAAAAATTGAGAAATTCACTGGGCATTACAAACCCCTCTAGGAAACAAGCCCAAGAAACCTTGAGAGAGGACATTAGCATTTGGAGCTTGAAAGTCATCTTGGACCATAGGATTTTTTTCTTCTTTCATGTTATTCATTCTTAAGTTAAAAAAAAAAAGGAAAAAAGATTATTTAATATATAACTCACTCATTGAATCAAGATGTTAAATATATATTTTACTTTGTTTAAAACATGGACCTAGCATTGGTACCAGTGAATTTAGGCAATAATCAGAACATAAGCTTTTTTGAGTGGAAGTAAACATAAGTTAAGGATTTTCAATTAAGTAGTCCACAAAAAATAATAGTTAGCAGATAGTATCTTTGCAAATGATAATCTCAAGGACAAATGTATGACATTGAGGAATTTAGTTTCACAGATATCTCACTTTTTTGTAACTCCATATTAAGTAGAAAATTGTGAGATCTCTTGCTGAGCACAGATGTGCATTGATAGCTCTGTCACTGAAGAATTTGGTGTAAAATATATCTGAATTTTCTGAGCCTTGTTTTCTCACCAGAAAGCTGAGAAATAGAACTGTTGTGTCGAATGAAATGAAAACATTTTATGCCTTTCCCTGTTCTATGTCTTTGGACATTTGAAGACAATGATAATAATGATGATGATATTATGATAATGACAGTGATGAAGATGATGATGATCATTTTAATGATAAGAATGATAACATTTGTTGAGCCCTTATGATGCTAAACAGCTAAGCTTATTGTGTTGAATCCCTATGATTCTAGAGAATAGGCATTATTGTTCTCCCTGTTTTAAAAACAAAGAATTTGAAATTTGGAAATATTTGTCTGTGTAATAATTGGCATAACCAAATTTGAACCTAGGTCTTGCCTTTCCAAATAAATTTAAAATATTGGACATAAATCACAAAATTATTGTTTCCAGTTCTATCTTAAAAACATTTTGAGTCTTTGACATAGAACCTTGAATATCAAAGAGACAACCATGAAAGTTTAAAAGAGAATATCTGTAACATTTATTCTCCTGTAAGAAAATGCCCTTGTACTGGGTGGGGGTAGCTTGACTGACTATAATGTGGTTATTGTTTCTACTTTAAAATATGATGGGAGAAGCCAGTGGTTTAACAAGATAGATGACTGAGAAAACTAATCCCCCGGTGCACTTCCTACAAAAATGTACTCAGGGACTAAGTTATAAAGAAAGAGAGGAAAAAAAGTAACACATTAAGAAAATAAAAAAAACCTGGAGAAGCCCGAGCCCTGTGTGATTGACCCCATCTCAAGGTTAATTTCCTGATATTTCAAATGAGAACTGTGAGCAATTGAGTTTAAAAGTAATCTCTTCCCCTGTGGTTTTAAAATGTATCTCAGTAGAGTGGTTAGGTTCTACTCATTTTTTCCTCTTGCCTGTTTAAATAGCTCCCCAGTCCTAACCTTAATGCCACTAACTTTTCCTGCAGTGTAGGAAAGGTATATTAGAGCTTTGAGCTCCTGCCCAGAATCCACAAAAGACTTAGTTTGTTCACCCAGCAGGTACACACCCACTTAACGTAATGAAAACAAGCAAAATATGCTATTAGGAATAATGAATGCAAAAACTCTTAGCAGCTGAATCAGAGATTAATGCAGATAATCAGTTTTGCAGTTATCTTAAAAGATTATCAATCCTGAGTAATCTACTCAATTTTTTAAAGGTTAATTGATTATGGTGAGCATAAAATAATATTTAGGAAGTGCTTCGTTTTCTTATTTTGGAGAAGAAAGCTATCTTCATCTTGATCTCTCCAAAGCAAAGTCAGACAAACAAGTGTGGGAGAAGGTAGTGTTTTGTTGTTGTTTATCTCTTTGTTTTAATATGATCCTATAGAGCAACAATGAGGAAAAAACAGGTGAACAGGAAAAGGGGGAGCTTGGATACAAAGAAGCTCTAACCTTTTGGCAAACCCTGTGGGCAACTGGTGCTCTATATCTTGGGATCTTTGAGGACCTTTACAATGTGGCTCAGAATTGCCCTACCTGGGATGGAAGGGGGAGGAACATTCATCCACTGCTGCCCCCCATTGGTTAAGAGTGGCCCCATCAGCATCACCTCTTCTCCCACTTCCATGGACTATGGGACTGGTTTCACATCATAGCATCAAATACAACCTGAGGCTGGGAGTCAGGGGCTAGCAGTACTAGCACAGGTGACATGCTACCTGGTCATACTTACGAGAAGTACTTAAGTGAAGCCTCCATAGAATTGGTTGGTTCTTCTGCCAGTGGCTGGAATAAAAGAATTTTAAATAGCTCTCAAAAGGTGAAAGAATACAGATTTGAATGGTTAATATTACTGCTATTCCTTTCCCATAGAACATACTAATAACCAATGTAGTCTAAGATTGTGATAATATAGATATTGTATACTTTTAGAGATTGAGCTTTATTGTATCAGAGTCTCATTTTTTCACTTAAATAACCATATTAAATGTTTTCCTAAATACTGTATTAAACCCTTTATGAAAGAATCTTTACTTGTCACATGATTATGATTTTTTTCCAGCATATTCAGAATTGAAAGGACAGAACTTAGAAATCTGATACAAAAGTTTACTGAAGGGATACCTGCCTGAGTGGCTCAGTCATTTAAGCATCTGACTCTGACTCTTGATTTCAGCTCATGTCATGATCTCCTGGCTCAGGATATATAACCCCACATCCACAGAACCCACTTGGGATTCTCTCTCTCTCTCTCCCTCTCTTTCTCTTTCTGCCTCTTCCATGCTTTCTATTTCTCAATCAAAATAAATAAATAAACTTAAAAAAAAAGTTTACTGAAGGGGCATCTGGGTGGCTCAGTTGGTTGGGCATGCAACTTCAGCCCAGGTCATGATCTTGTGGTTCGTGAGGTCGAGCCCCGCATCAGGGCTCTGTACTGATATCTCAGAGCCTGGAGCCTGCTTTGGATTCGGTGTCTCCTTCTCTTTCAGCCCCTCCCCCGCTCACTCTCTGTCTCTCTTTCAAAAATAAATAAATGTTAAAATTTTTTTTAATTTACTGAAGTAGAAAATAATAAAAATGGAGCAAGCATAATTTTCAAAAGTGCTAAACATCTTCAGGCACTTCCATAATTGTAACATCCATTCCATTTCCTAAAACTCTTTGGAGAAAATGAGGTTAAAGGAGCCATTTTTCCTGCAAATTTCTTAAATATTTCTGAGAAGGGATAGAACTATAAAATCACTGTACAAAAGTAGTATTAGTGCAGCACACAAATTCATGGAAGGTGTAATATTCTTTTGCTAAGTCTTTGTTCTTTAGTTTCCTAACACTTTTGTAAAGAGTAAGTTTTCCTGGGGACAAAATGATAGATCTCTCTTTCAAAGATATTAGTGATTTTATGTGAACTTAAACCTTTTGATTCCTTCTTTAAAAAAATTTAATGTTTTATTTATTTCTGAGAGAGAGAGAGAGAGAAAGACAGCATGAGCAGGGGAGGGTCAGAGGGAGAAGGAGGCACAGAATCTGAAACAGGCTCCAGGCTCTGAGCTGACTGTCAGCACAGAGCCCGACACGGGGCTCGAACCCATGAACCACGAGATCATGACCTGAACCGAAGTCAGATGCTTAACCAACTGAGCCATCCAGATACCTCGTTTCCTTCATTTTTAAAATAAGATCTATGATGGCAAAGAACATGTGTGCCTGGGTTCACTGCGTTCCACACGTCGCACAGTAAGCGGGACAAAATGGGTACCTGATAGCTGATATTTCATTCAATGAATGAAATATATCATACGTCAAATGTAGTCCAGTGCCCACAGTGTCAAAAGTAGATAGTAAATACCTGTCTTCAAAGAGCTTATAATTTAGTAGCAGTGGAGAAAGACAAGTCATGAGGCAATCTAATTAGTCATAATTGCCTATGATAGTTTTATGATAGACAAAGGATGCTATGGGAATTATAGAAACATGTAGATAAAGAGAGAAAATTGTATAATGCCACAGCATTAAAAAAGAAACAAATACATTATATGTTGGTGCAGCATATGAAGATGAATTTATGGCTTACTACCCATAATGCAAGACCAGCTATATGTATGTATATGTGTATGTATTTTCCAGTAGTGATAATTCCTTTCCACTCATTCATCTAGGCTCTCTTTTGATCTCCCTAGTGATTAATGAAAAGCAACACATTTACTTTGTTCCATGACTACAGGTTGCATCCTTCACTCTAAGCAATTTGCTCACAAATTAATGTCGGTGCTTCACCACATTGAGAAACTCAGTGAGACTATCAAGATGCAATAGCCCAAATTTATTATCTGTTTGGAAATGAAGTACATGGCCAGTGGCTAGTTTAGAGAAAAAAGATGATGCCATATCTCACATGTATCTATCTACTATTTACATGAGTATACTTTGAAAACATTATAAGTGTTATGTAAACATATATTTTAAGGAGAGACGATTATGAAATCGAATCACTTTGTCTCAGATGCTTTCATCTGTAAAGATTAACTATAGTGTGAAAAGTTCAAACAAATCTCATATTCTAAAATAAGGAAATCGTGGACTATTTGGCACATTCAGTAATTCTTTCTGCTCCCTGGTTACAAAGGCATAGCTAAGTCACCATTTTAATTTATTGTGAATTATAATTTTTTAATGTTTACTTATTTTTAAGAAAGAGAGACAGACAGACAGACCGAGCACAAGTAGGGATGATAGAGACAGAGGAAGACACAGAGTCCAAAGCAGGCTCCAGGCTCTGAGCTATCCTCACAGAGCCCAGTGCAGAGCTTGAACTCACAAATGATGAGATCATCACCTGAGCTGAAGTTGGACACTTAACTGACTGAGCCACACAGGAACCCCTATTGTGAATTTTAATGGAGATTGACCACACAGATCCATGCTAAAATTAAATGAATGAAGTCATTTGTCATTTTAGATATAGATACAAATAGTAACTTAAGGAAAACTTTGTTCTTTTCTTTTATATTGCCAAAATGCCTCATGGAAATCTGAGTAAGAAGCCAGAAAAATTTCATCACTTTAATTCCTCAGTTTACTACATAGTGTTTGTCTTCTAGAAATAACCTTTATGATATTAATCTGGCTTAAAATCTTCTGCTCTTTAATCTGGATGATAGAAAAGTTGTTATAATTGAATGAACATTTTAAAATGTGGTCTACATCTCAGTCAACAAGCATGTATATAAAAATGCATCAACCTCATGGATTTGTTTTGATTGCTAAAAAACATTCTAGATTTATTATGAAGATAATGTATATGGATAATCCTACTTGAGTTCCTGGCATTTCATTAGCATATAAATTTTTATTTTATTTATCGTTAGTCAAGCAGTAGAAAAGGACTTATGTACTATTTAGTTCAAGTGCCCACTAAAATGTAGGCCATTGTCTTTCTTCCCAGAGAATGTACTCACTACCTGAACCCTTTCAGAATCCGAAACATATCTTCTCGAGGAGGCTCCCCTCCTTAGCAGATCTTTTGTGTGCCAACTGAGATCTGCCTCTGGAGACATTTGGTGCAATTCTAGTTCCTTGGTTCTGAGGCCATCCTTCTGGTCAGATGACAGAAATGCCAAGGAGATCAAAATGAATACTAGTAAACAAAATAAAATCATTGCAAAGGAAACCAATTACCAATTTAGTAACTCGTTGTTCTGAAATGTGCTCATTCTACATATAAACCTTACTTTGTTACCAATTGGAGCCATCTAGTTCTATTTTATAATGGTTTCATTTGATTTATGTCAATGAATCATTCAAGATGATTTAAATATTAGATGTCTAATTAATTGTCTAGGCACTTTGGATATTTGTGAAATCAAATTTCCATTATTTTATAGCCAGGGAATGTAAAATATATAAAATATCAATATATTTATAAGCATTTTATTTATACCTTAGATACACCTTATAGAAATTTCTTTATTTATTTTTTATATTTTATTTATTTCTCAGAGAGAGAGAGACAGAGACAGCATGAGCAGGGGAGGATCAGAGAGAGAGGAGGACACAGAATCTGAAACAGGCTCCAGGCTCTGAGCTAGCTGTCATCACAGAGCCTGACACAGGGCTTGAACCCATGAACTGTGAGATCATGACCTGAGCCGAAGTTGGACACTTAACCAACTGAGCCAACCAGGCACCCCAGATATAGAAATTTCTAACCAATAAAATAGTCTTATTAGAAGGATGGAAATTATAATTCCCAATTTTTTACTTAAACTTTAAGAGGCAAGGAAGAGTGTCATTGGTTGAGATAAGTAATCATTTCTTTCCTTTCTTTAAATGTTTTTTTTACAAATAGTTTATTGTCAAATTAGTTTCAACATAACACCCAGTGCTCATCCCCACAAGTGCCCTCCTCCATGCCCATCCTCCCCCCCACATCCATCAGTCCTCAGTTTTTGTCAGCATTCAAGAGTCTCTCATGGTTTGCCTCTCCCCCTTTCCCCCACCATTTCCACCCTTCTTCTCCCCCTTGTCCTCCGTTAAGTTCCTCCTAATCCTCCTATACGTGCAACATATGATATTTGTCCTTCTCTGCCTGACTTATTTCGCTCAGCATAACCCTCCTACACTGTTGGTGGGAATGTAAACTGGTACAGCCCCTCTGGAAAACAGTGTGGAGGTTCCTCAGGAAACTAACAATAGAACTCCCCTATGACCCAGCAATAGCACTGCTAGGAATTTACCCAAGGGATACAGAAATGCTGATGCATAGGAGCACATGTACCCCAATGTTTTAAATGTTTTTTTGAGAGAGAGAGACAGAGTGTGAATGAGGGAGGGACAGAGAGAGAGGAAGATACAGATTCTGAAGTAGGCTCCATGCTCTGAGCTGTCAGCACAGAGCCCGATGTGAGGCTTAAACTCAAATAACCCTAAGATCATGACCTGAGCCAAAGTCAGACACTTAACCGACGGAGCCACCCAGAGGCCCCACAAATAATAATTTCTAATCACAGATAACATTTTCAAAATTAAATTTATTTTCAAGATAATAAGTTCCTCAACTAATTAAACTATTAAACATAATATTTCTTTGATATCTGGCTTCAATGTAGGTTCAAAGGAAATAATTTTGCATATATATTTCAAAAATGAGCTAGCAGAAAGTTATTACACTTGCATGTTGATATAAATGTTTTTATAAAACAAAGTTATATTCCTGTCAAACTGTTTTATCAATAACCCATGACAAATTTGATATTATATAAACAGAAATAAAATAGGAAATAAATGATAAAAATTATTATGGACATAGTTCCAAACAGAAACCAGTGTTATATTTTGAAGATAATCATATGAAGAAGTTTTTGGTTTCTTCTTTTTTTCTTTTTTATGTTAGAATGATAACATTCAGGCCATGAGGTGAGCCTTTGATTTCTTGGACATCTTTAATAGATCTACATTATGTGCCTTGCCATATTCTAAGACCGATAGAAGTGTAAGTAGCTTTAAGAAACATTTGAGTATGTGCAGAAGCTTTTAATCTTGATGAGGTCCCAACAGTTTATTTTTGCTCTTGATTCCCTTGCTTTTGGGGATGTATCAAGTAAGAAGTTGCTGCGGTGGAGGTCAAGGAGGTTGTTTCCTGCTTTCTCCTCTAGGGTGTTGATAGTTTCCTGTCTCACGTTCAGGTCCTTTATCCATTTTGAGTTTATTTTTGTGCATGGTGTGAGAAAATGATCTAGTTTCATTCTTCTGCATGTTGCTGTCCAGTTCTCCCAACACCATCTGTTAAAAGGCTGTCTTTTTTCCATTGGATATTCTTTCCTGCTTTGTCAAAGATTAGTTGGCTGTATACTTTTGGGTCCACTTCTGAGTTCTCAATTCTGTTCCATTGGTCTATGTGTCTGTTTTTGTGCCAATACCATACTGTCTTGATGATGACAGCTTTGTAGTAGAGGCTAAAGTCTGGGATGGTGATCCCTCCCGTTTTGGTTTTATTTTTCAGGATTACTTTGGCTATTCGGGGTCTTTTGTGGTTCCATACAAATTTTTGGATAGTTTGTTCTAGTTTTGAGAAGTATGCTGGTGCAATTTTGATTGGAATTGCATTGAATGTGTAGAGTGCCTTAGGTAGTAATGACATCTTAACTATATTTATTCTTCCTATCCATGAGCATGGAATGTTTTTCCATTTCTTTGTGTCTTCTTCAATTTCCTTCATAAGTTTTCTATAGTTTTCATCCTACAGATCTCTTGTATCCTTGGTTAGGTTTATTCCGAGGTATTTTATGGTTTTTTGTGCAATTGTGAATGGGATCAGTTTCTTGATTTCTCTTTCTGTTGCTTCATTGTTGGTGTATAAAAATGCAACCGATTTCTGTACGTTGATTTTGTACCCTGCAACTTGGCTGAATTCTTGGATCAGTTCTAGTAGGCTTCTGGTGGAGTCTGTCGGGTTTTCTATGTAGAGTATCATGTCATCTGCGAAGAGTGAACAACCCAGAAAATTAATAGGCAACCAACGGAATGGGAAAAGATAGTTGCAAATGACATATCAGATAAAGGGTTGATATCCAGAATCTACAAGGAACTCACCAAACTACACGCCCGAAAAACAAACAACCCAGTGAAGAAATGGGCAGAAGATATGAACAGACACTTCTCCAAAGAGGACATCCAGATGGCCAACAGACACATGAAACGATGCTCAGCATCGCTCCTCATCAGGGAAATACAAATCAAAACCACACTGAGATACCACCTCACGCCAGTCAGAGTGGCTAAAATGAGCCAATCAGAGAACTCTAGATGCTGGCGAGGATGTGGAGAAACGGGCACCCTCCTACACTGTTGGTGGGAATGTAAACTGGTACAGCCCCTCTGGAAAACAGTGTGGAGGTTCCTCAGGAAACTAACAATAGAACTCCCCTATGACCCAGCAATAGCACTGCTAGGAATTTACCCAAGGGATACAGAAATGCTGATGCATAGGAGCACATGTACCCCAATGTTCATAGCAGCACTCTCCACAATAGCTAAAACCTGGAAAGAGCCTAAGTGTCCATCAACAGATGAATGGATCAAGAAGATGTGGTTTATCTATACCATGGAATACTACATGGCAATGAGAAACAATGAAATCTGGCCATGTGTAGCAACATGGATGGACCTTGAGGGTGTTATGCTGAGCGAAATAAGTCAGGCAGAGAAGGACAAATATCATATGTGTGCACGTATAGGAGGATTAGGAGGAACTTAACAGAGGACCAAGGGGGAGAAGGAGGGTGGAAATGGTGGGGGAAAGGGAGAGAGGCAAACCATGAGAGACTCTTGAATGCTGACAAAAACTGAGGACTGGTGGATGTGGGGGGGAGGAGGGGTGGGCATGGAGGAGGACACTTGTGGGGATGAGCACCGGGTGTTATGTGGAAACTAATTTGACAATAAACTATTTGTAAAAAAAAAAAAATTAAATTAAATTAACATTTTTAAAATTCCAAAAAAAAAAAAAAAGAAACATTTGAGTATGACACTCAGGCAACATCACCGGTGTCAGAGCAAGGGAACAGGATTTTCACCACTGAATCATGACAAAGTCTTCCTCACTTTGAATGCTTGCAGATTCGGTATTGGGCTGCCCATGACAAAGAAGCAGCTGCACACAGAGTTCAAGTCACCAGCCAAGAATACTCGGCCAGGCTGGAGAACCTTCTGCCCGACACCCAGTACTTTGTGGAAGTCAGGGCCTGCAATAGCGCAGGGTGTGGACCTCCCAGTGACATGATTGAGACCTTCACCAAGAAAGCACGTGAGTCTCAACATTTGCGTATAGACTCGTCAAAAGCTACCAGTCCATCTGGTCACGATGCAAGTTACATCTGAGAGAAATTTACTACCTAGCGTTCTTAGCATATTGAATTTAAGATTTTATTCTTTACAATCACCCAAGATTTAAAACAAACAAACACACAAAAAATCATTGTTAGTTATTATAGGTGAAAAAAAAAATGTGGAGAATGCCTTCACACATTTAATGTCCCACTATAGAAATAATATTACAGAGCCTCTCTTTGTAAGTTTTGTGTCATTAAATAATCAATTTGTATTCTGTTATTATTTTTAACAAAGGACTGCATAAATAGCATGTAGTATGAGAATGTTAAAATTCTGTTATTTTCTATCCTTTTTTTATATAAACCTTCATCATTGCACAATTGCGAATGTGAGTTAAATGTAGCATTATGTTTCGTCTTTTATTACCATATGTACTCCTTGTTTATACAACAAGACAGCCCATCCTGCTTAAATCTTCTAGTCATTATCACCTCCCTGGCTTTGCTTTGATATCTCCTTCTTGAACTCAAGTTGAATATATAGAAGAAGAGAATGTATATTTGAGCCTCTAGGGAGATTTTTAAGAATATAAAGACATGAACAGTACTAGGGTTTAGAAATTTATGAAATTCACTTGGGGAAAAGATAGCAGAACATGGTGGTAAGATACCAGGCTTTAGTATTAGACATGGGCCTCAGGTATGTATTTTCCACTTACTAAATGTGTGCCAGGAGAGACAAATTACCTCCCACGTTTAAACCTTAGTTTTGTAATTTGTAAAAGGAGCATCCATCCCTTTATCTTTTTTCCATTTATTCATTCATCAAAAGTATGCTGTGTGCCTATCACTGTTCTAGACATTAAGAATACAGAAGGGATCAAGCCAAATCCAGAGCCTCTTCTTAGGGGATTCACAGCCTAATGGAAGGACATTAAAAACAACAATAACAACAACAAAAAACCTGACAAATCAATATGAATGTTAATATCAGATGACAGGGCAATAAAGTGGATAAATAGATAATAAATGGAAATTGACTTGGATGGAAGAAGAATTCCAATTGAGTGGTCAGGAAAAGCTTCTTTGAGAAGATCCCACTGGAGTCATATATGAGTATATGAATCATAAGAAGGACCTACTATGTGATGACTGTCAGGAAAGGGACTGTGTCAGGTAGGTAAAGTAACTAGGGTAAAGCCTAAGGGTGGGAATAGTTGGGTATTCCATAGGTGTAGAAAGACCAATTGGGCTGGGATGTAGGCTGGAGGTGAGAAAGAGTAAGTGTGCTGAGGTTGAAATATGAAGAGCCTTGTAGTTGTAGGTCATGCTAGGGATTAAAGTTTTTTCTAAGTCCGGTAAGAGCCATTGGGAGATTAAGGCAGAGAGGGATATTTAAGTTATGCTTGAAAAAATCATTCTGGTTTTTGGATAGACACCGGTGGTGGTGGATTAACAGTAAACACAAAAGAGCCAATTAGGGGATGGCTTTAGATGTCAAGGGGAGAAATGATGGTGACCAAAACTATGTGATAATGGATATAAAGAGAAGTAGAAATTTTTCTGCAGAAAGAGTTGACAACTTGGTGCTGATTTCGATGTTGGCATAGATGGAATGGAAGACTGAGTATTGTATTTTTGATTCAGAAACTGAGGATTCTCTTGTACCATTTGCCAAAGATGGGAAAGACCATAGGCAGATTTGGGAGTATATGGCAATGTTCCATCTTGATTACGTTTGAGAAGTCTTGTAAACATTTAAATATAGAGAGACAATTGGACACATATGTCTAGAGGTCAAGAGAAAGATTACACCTGAAAAAAAATTGTGACTTCTTAAAGCCATAGGCCCAGATATCAGATTTAGGGAAGATACATAGATAAACGGGAGAGAAGAGTGCTCAGGAGCAAGTCCTAGGTCATGCCAACATCTAGAAATTAGGCAGAGGACATGGAGCTGGCACAGGATGGTTAATGAGAAGGGGCAGCCTGAGAGGTAGGAGACCCAGATGCTAAGAGATCATGTATTTAAGAAAAGAATGAAATTCAGAAAGGGATTAGAAGGTCAACTCTGTGGAATGCTACAAAGATATTAAGTCCGAAAAGAATAAAACCTGGCATTATTTGGTCAACTGGAGATAATTGATGGCCTTGAAAACAAGAGTTACAGAAGACTGGTGGAGAAAGAAACCCAAGTAAAGAATAATGAGAAGAGAATAAAAGATAGTTATATTACCGACCTCACAGGGTCATGGGTACATTAAATGAACCCATGGATATAAAGTGCTTAGCATAGTGCCTGGCATGTAGTAAGCACTCCTCAAAATTAGCTGTTGTCGTCACATCATCATCACTGACTAGAGGCAGTTTGCAGAATTCAAGTTGGATACGGTGGCTGTCACTTGCGTATTATTACTTCCCACAGCGCCGAGCCAGCCCCCAAGGATCATCAGTTCCATAAGGTCTGGTTCACGCTACATAATCACCTGGGATCATGTGGTCGCACTATCAAATGAATCTACGGTGACAGGATATAAGGTATGTAAAAGATTACTGGATTTTCCCCACACAGGCTTTATTCTTACAGAGTGATTGATGTCTGAACTTGAATGATGTTTTTTCAGCAAAACCCATCCAGCTTTCCTATTCTAGCTGTATAATAGAATCAGATGACATAGTACTGTGATAAGTTTTGAAATGAGAAAAGATCTTCATTGAGTTCTACAAAAATTCTATGTCAAGTGAGCAAGATAGGTAGAATAACCAGTTTAAAGAATAGAGTTGTTAAAATAATCAGTGCATAAAGAGGAGAAAAAAATCCATTTTTGTTTGGCAATGATTAAGATAGTGTTGCCTGGCACACAGTGAACTTGGGTGTATTGAGTTACATTCCATAAATGAACAAAAAAAGGAAAAAAAATATTTCCATATATTCTCTATATCACACATTTTTATTGGATACCAAAATTTGGGAATAGCATGAAAATATTTAGTTCTAAGCCAATGTTTAAGACTACAAGACGTTGAAAGAGCCCTCATTTTATATTACACACACAAAAAATTCCCTCTTTTTATTTTAGGTCATTAAAAAAAATCAGATGCTTAAGGTATTTCCTCTTGGATTACCCTAAAAAATGGGTGAAATCAATTTCCGTGAATTAAAAATAGCATGTACTTTCTACCAAGTATTAAACATGGCTTCCTAGGTTTTTTAAAAATTATTAATAGAAGTCTTAAGCATTTTTATTATGGTTTTAGTGTTTTGGCATTGGCTCATTATTACTGGTTTATTAAATAACCATATTTTGGGACTTTTTCAGGTACTCTATAGACCTGACGGCCAGCATGATGGCAAGTTATATTCAACTCATAAACACTCCATAGAAGTTCCAATCCCCAGGGATGGAGAGTACGTTGTAGAGGTTCGTGCACACAGTGATGGAGGAGATGGAGTAGTGTCTCAAGTCAAAATTTCAGGTAAGCCAGTCATTGAAGACTCATTTCCGTTAAGGACTTGTATATTTGTAGGCCATATGGATTCTCAAGAGTAAAGGTGGGATTGGTATGCACACCATTGTCAGTGTTTTCCTAAGTAAATTTGAAATGACAAGGATGTCCTGAAACTTGGTCTTTCTTCCCTCATAAGTCACAAAAGTAACTTTGCAACATACTGCATACTTTTTGATTACTATCTGAATGACAAAGCATAATGCAAGTACCATAATGCAGGTATGGTAATGGCATTGTGTGGTGACAGATGGTAGCCACCGACGGTGAGCACAGCACAACATCTAGACTTGTTGCATCACTATGTAGTACACCTGTAACATTGCATGTCAACTATACCTCAGTAAAAAGAAATACCACAATGCATTAAAATGTTAAATAATAATAGACCATTAGATAATAATATCTGAACTTCTCTTATATCAAAAAGAAATTGACCAGACTACTATTAATATTCTTCTAACTCCTTTTTCTTTGTCCTATATATATTAATATAGTAATAAAATAGAAAGACACTAGATGGTAGATTCTTCCTTTCCAATTTCTCTGTGTCTCAGCATATGTGTCCTTTTTCTGCAAACTCTATTTTTCACAGCACTTGGTAATCCAAAATAAATACTTGAGGCAGTGACTTCCTCTCTCGCTTGGATTTGTAGAACGCTATTATTTAAATTTTGGTACTTTTTTCTCATCCTGAGTGCTGTAGTTTAATTATAATAAATTAAAATTGATGTTTATTTGAGAGCTTTATGAGACTATGAAACACTATAAGATGTTAAATTAATGACAGGGATCACTGATTTAGAAAAAAATGATAATTTATAGCTAAGTAGATGAATATATTTGGTGAATAGTACCATTCTAGAGTTTTCTTATTCAAGTTTAGATTTATTTGCAAATTGTTTAAATAGGTTTTCTCATGCATTTAGTTTACATTGAAATTTTTTAGTTTAGACATTATTATTATGTCTCTCTAGAAAATTTTTAAAATACCAAAATTTGGAAGGAAAACGTAGTCATTTGCTAAACACTCTAAATTAGCCACAGTGTTCAGTGTGTGTGTGTGTGTGTGTAATTTTGTGTTTTTGCTTCTGCTGCATGTATCATGTTATATCATACTTTTACACCTTTATGAATTATGTTATACAAACAGTCCCATGTCATTAAAAATTTGGTAAATTTCACTTAAAATTATACATAATATTCTCTCACACAAAAGTATAAAATGTATCTATGCATTTTGGTTTTCACTATAATAAATAATACTATTTTGAATACATTTTTGTAAATTAATCTTTCTGTAGCTTAAATTGAAATAATTCAATAAACCACTTTACTTTCATATTGCCAAATTAAAAAAATACATTTGTTTATTTTCCTGTTATCATTGTATGTGAGTTCATGTCATATTTCACTGCCCCAACATTAGTTTCCTTTTATTTATTACTAAGGTGATAGGATAAAATGACATCTTTTTATTTTTAAACCATTTTCTAATACTGAACTTTGCTAGCACATACTTTCAGTAGTTTCACACTTAACAGGGCTGATCCACGAAGGAAATCAGAGGGAAATGTGCACTTTATTTCGAAGGTAGTAAAGTGCAAAAGAATCCAGTAAATTGATTTGAAAACCAACCTCCCTTGTTAAGAAGCTCGCCATAGCCCACTGTCACTCTCTTCATTTCCTTACCCTTCATTTGTCATCCCTAATGTGAAGCAGAGCCCAGTTTCTAGGGTTAAAAATATGGAAGTTTGTAGCTAGAGATGCCGTAGCAGTAACAGTAACCTCGGCATAGTTATAATCAGTGATGTGCTGGTAAATGTTAAACAACAGACTCTCCTGAGGTGAGGGGAAGCCTTGGTTTATAGTTTGCTAATTTCTGTGGTGTAAATATTTTGATCTGATTTCGAACTTCCCACGTGACATCACTATATATGTCATATATATATACATACACACACACACACACACATATACATATATATATATATATGTAATTTCCACCACACAGATGCAGAGGAATAACCTCAAGAACATTGATGATATTAAAATGCAGTAAAATAAGGGTACCCGGGTAGCTCAGCCGGTTAAACGTTGACTTGATTTTGGCTCAGGTCATGATCTCCCAGTTTGTGAGTTCAAGCCCCGTGTCTAGCTCCATGTTGACAATGCAGGGAGACTTCTTGGGATTCTCTCCCTCTCCTGTCTCTCCGCCCAATCTCTCTCTCTCTCCCTCCCCCTCCCTCTCCCCCTCCCTCTCCCCCTCCCTCTCCTCTCCTTCTCCCTCTCCTTCTTCCTCTCCGTCTCTCAAAATAAATAAATAAACTTTTAAAAAATGCAGTAAAGGGGCATCTGGGTGGTTCAGTTAAGCATCTGACTCTTGATTTCGGCTCAGGTCATGATCTCATGGTTCATGGGTTCTAACATTGGACTCTGTGCTAAGAGCACAAATCCTGCTTCAAATTCTCTCTATCCCTTTCTCCCTCCAAATAAATAAACTGAAAAAAAAAATTTAAGTGCCAAACAGGGGCACCTGGATGACTCAGTCAGTTCAGCATCCAACTTCGGCCTAGGTCATGATCTTAGGTCATTGAGCTAGAGCCCTGTGTTGGGTTCTGTGCTGACAGCTCAGATCCTGGAGCCTCCTTCAGATTCTGTGTCTCCCTCTCTCTCTTTGTCCTTCCTTCGCTCATGCTCTGTCTCTCTCTCAACAATAAATTAACATTAAAAAATTAGAAAAAAATTCTGTAAAGTAATTAGAAAGTGATGAGTTTTGAGAATTCACTACCTTGTTTTAAATTTCCTCATTTAATTAGTAAATTAACATAATTTCAATTTTAATCACAATGTTTTTAACAACTTGCTAAGAGATTTCCCAAAAAATTAACCGTCAGTTCTTGGGAGGTGGTAGAGACTGCCGGCTGCACACCACAAGTGCACCCAGACACACTAGTGTAAACAGCCCACGTACAGCAGGCACAGAGCAAGCTCTTTTTAGAAACCTCAATGAATAATTTCCATTTTTTGCCAACTAATGGGCAATATTCTTATTAAGGCAGAATTTCTATTATTTATTTCTTATTCTAACCATGACTCTACGAAGAAACTACACCATTAACATTAGGAAATGTCAGATGTTTGGTGGATAGTCCAATTCTAAAATTTTCTTGTTTAAGTTAGATTTATTTTCAAATTGTTTATTTTATTTGTAATGTGAGAAGCATGTAAATGCAAATGAAAATTTTAAGCTTTCTTGTAAATTTAAAAGACTTGTAATACTTTCTTCTGTTTCTATTTTCATGACTAAAAAATGTAGCCAGGAATAGAGTACATTGCTAGGTTTTAATGTTTATAAGCATTATGCTGTTCATGTATTCATTCATTTATTTATTTGTTCGACAAATATACTTTAAATGCCTACAGTATGTCAGTCACAGTTCATATGTGTATATGAGCGAGGTCGGGGAAGAGTGGGAGGGGGACAGAGGATCTGAAGTGAGGCTTGAACTGAACCATAGGATCATGAACAGAGTCAAAGTCAGATGATCAACCAGCTGAGCCACCCAGGTGCCCCCACAGTTCATATTTTTAAAATATGCTACAGTATATATATTTCACATGCTTCCTCTTCCACATCATTATCATCCGGCTGGCTCTACGGTGATTCTAACAATTCTCTTGGCTTCCAACTTTGGCCTCATACAGTCCATTCCCTATGCAGCAGCCAGAGGGATCTTTTTACACATGAATCAAATCATGCAACTCTCCTCTTTAAAAGACACCCCATAGGATAAAATCTAAATTCCTGACCATGGCCTTTAGTGAGCTATAATAATCTGGCCAAACTCTCTTATCTCACATAAGTGATTGCATCTTTGTTCCATGACCTTCTTTCTCTTCTTGAACATATTCCGATGGCATCCTTACCTTGAAGCGTCTGTACTTGTTCCTGAGGCTGCTTGAATTCTCTGAATCTTGGCCTGGCAGGTTCATTCTTGTTTTTGTTTTTGCTCAGATGTCACCTCCTCAGAGACTTGTATGACCACCATTTAAGGTAGCCCCTACTCTACCTCAGTATCTTATCACATCACCCTTTAAGTTATAATATTTATAACTATTCAAAATTATCTTATGTATTAATTTATACTGTTTATCATCTATCTCCCGTCCTTATTTGAAAGTAAGCTCTATGGGAACAAGCTCTTATCTGACTTATTTAACCTCTGAATCCCCATTGTCCCGGGGACATATCTGGCACCTAACAGGGTCTTAACAAATAATTGTTAAATGAATGTATGAGTTTTGCATAGAGTACAATTTAGTTACAAGAATAATTTGGGTGATTTAAATGACAATTTACCTTTCCAGAATGTTGATACTCTTTTCTCCCTTAGGCACATGGTTTGTATTATGCCATATGCTAATTCACAGTTTGGTTCCTACAAAACTTAAGACTTCATATGAGAGATAGTCTAGAAAATTTATTTGACATGGCAGTTTGCATCTCTGCTTCTCTCTGACCTGAACACTGTTACTGCTGTCTTAATACATTATTCCCTATCAGATATTTACAGTTCACATCTAGGCAAATGTAACACCACATTTATTTCATCCCAAATGTACTATCTCTAAGAAATTCTATATTGTCTCTTAAGAATCTTTTGTTTTTATACATTATGAGTTAAGAATGTGCTAAAAGCTACAAAATATTTTGAAAGTAAATTTTAATAAGCTAGCTTGGTTTATTGCATATTCACTATAAAGTTTAGAATGTAGATAATTGGGGCACCTGAATGGCTCAGTCAGTTAAGTGTCCGACTTCGGCTCAGGTCATGATTTCATGGTTTGTGGGTTCGAGCCCCACATCAGGCTCTGTGCTGACAGCTCATAGCCTGGAGCTTTCTTCATATTCTGTGTCTCTCTCTGCCTCTCCACTGCTCATGCTCTCTCTCTCTCTCAAAAATAAATAAAAACATCAAAAAAATTTTTTAAAAGAATATAGATTATCAAAGATCTGTGGTCATAAATAAATATCCACAGGGAAGTATGTATTTCCTTATTTATGTGTGAATGTGCATATTTTGAGCTTTTATTTTTCTTTTTAGTTTTAATAAGATACCTTAATCTAATCAAAGAAGACTTTTAAGGATATTTTAGAGGCCAGACTTCTTACTTAGGGCAATTCATAGTCATTTGAAAACTTTAAGGAGGTAGGAATAACATGATCAGATGTTTATACTTGAAAAATCACTTTGGTGATTGTGGAAAATATATATAACAGGGAAGAAAGATTTAAGAAGTAGAATTACAAGGTTATTATTATAGAATGATTAGAAGATGATGATGGTCTGGACTGGGAAGAGGGCAGTGGCCAAGTCTAGGGTAGGTTTTAAAAGAACAAGGCATCTTTTCCATTTGATTTAAAGTTGCTATATATTCATCCTGTTGATTTTGTATCTCCTAATAAATCTGTAATTTATTCTGATGTTGCCATAGATGATGTAATCACAACATTTAACCTACTGCTTTTGGTAACTCCAAGTTACTAAATTAAACTATATAACCAAAGCCACTGACTTAAACACTGATGAAAGACACATTTTGTTTTCTCACTTTGTCCTTTTCTTTGCAGTAACGGAAGGGCTAGGAAACCATTCTCTAGGGACAATCTCTAGATGTTAGCTCAGTTACCCACATCCTCCCTTCTCTACTACCTAAGTTAGTAGTACATTATAAAAGGAACAAGGGAGTAGTTGGGATGTTTATATTTAATTCACACATTATGAAATTAAAATGTTATATAGACATCATCACATTTAATAGTGTAAGCATTTCAAAAGCCAAAATTATTTTGGGCATCTAATCTTGTACAGTGGTCCATATAACAGGAGGAGAGGGTAGTATACATGATGGTCTTAGAATTACTGTATTCTGCCTTCTTTAGTGATAGGCTACTATATAAATTAGGGACCCCCAAATCCGAAATGTTGTAAATGTCCTGTATTATTTGGGATAAATAGATGGCCATGAATAAATTATCTACTAATCTGAGAAATTAGAGCAAGTCTGACAGCCCATCAGCATAGGCAAGATTCCCTTCCAGAAAGAATCATTTTATAAGGTAACTTAAGGTTTTTAGTGCTCTGAGATGCAAAGCAAATTACAAGACCTTTTCTAGGACAAATGATTAATGAATGTTTATGGGAACAATATATATACTTCAGAGGGGGGAAATGTACATTTAGAATGTTTTTTGCACAAATTATCAAAATATGTGATATTTAGTGATAAAAAGGTAGGAAAAGCAAAAATATTCATAAAGTTGCTGGAGGGAAATGTCTAGATCAACCTGATTGACTCCTTTCCAAGGTTTGGAATTCTCTGGAGGACATTCATAGCTTATGCTCTCTCAGCCTCAGTTTAAATACTGTGATGGGGAGTCAGTTCACCCAATTTACAAGCAGCCCTTAGATTTATCAATAGCTTTAATCAATAGATTATAGATCTCTGATCAGTGCGATAGTGGTTGAGCTACTTTCTGATAAAATCTAGCTCAGAGGATCAACCCGTAGTTTTCTATAAAGTTCTTTCTGTTCTGTCTTCTTTCAGTGAAAGAGGATTCATCTTGGTGGAGAGGTGAAACATCTCTGGACATTTTAATCAAGTATTGAATCAGATTCTTAAAAGAGAAAATAAAACTTTTTATAAGAGTTGTTAGAGGGAACGTCTGCTGTCTTTGAGAGAAATAAGAAATTGCAGAGGAAAGGAGCCCCTGTTGGTGGTCCATCTGCCTGCAGCTCCAAAGTGGGGGAACCACAGGAGAGGCTGTGAGGGCACTGGCACCCCCGGAGCCTTGGACACCCTTGAGGCCCAGAGCCCTGCCCACCCTGCTAGAGCAGCAGTGGCTTCGCTTTTCCAGGCCCTTCCACATCCCACCCCCACTCTGTGCCTCTTCATGGCAAGAGCATCCAGGAAATGTAGTTCTCACCTTTTTATCCCAGAGGTAGAAGGACAAAGTGACCACAAGAAATGCTGCTGCAATTCTAAGAAGAAAGGTAGCACACTTTCTCCAAAAATAAGTAGGTTTACGTGATAACCATCAAAACTGACAAGAAAACCCCAGCGAAACATGGCTTTTTAGGATACGTTAAATGAAATTAGAGGAAAGAAGTAACATTACTTTTAAGTTCTAAATTGATTTCATGATATACAAATTCAACTTACTAGAAACACTATTAAAATTATAGGACAAGAAAACCTGTAGCAATCGAAGCTGCATTACAAACATATCTAAAAGGGAGATTTACCCAAGGTATCGAAAATAATGATTGATATCACCTGATCACCAACAATCACAGATAACAATGTGGTGACTTTATTCTCTATATTTTCTTTTTCAGTGTTATGATAACATCATAATGGGCAACACTGTATATAAATCTTTCTTTCAAAATTTCCAGTTTTTTAGAAACAATTCTTAGAAGTAGAATAACTGGATTAGAAGGCAGAACCTTTCACTCACTTGGCAAATATTTGATAATTGCCAAATTGCTATCCAAGCAGCAATGCTCATATTTTATCATTAAACAATTTTTACTATCATTTGAGTGTTCAAAAACTCTTTGTTAGTTGAGCCCAAGTACCATCTCATAATTTTTATTATTTTTAATTACTATTGAGATGAATAGACTAATACGTTTAATAGCTACTTACACTCATTTCTTAGAAGTTCTATTCTTTTGTCTGTTTAACATTAATAATTTTCCTTAAAATTTTATGCTTATTTTACAAAGCAGGGTTTTTAGCATTTTCATGCCATATTTATAGTAAATATCTTTTCAAGTTTGCATTTCAAAATCATTGATGCTAGATCAATATGGTTCATTTTTATACAAAATAATGAATTCTCATTTTAAAAAAACTTCAAATATTTAGTGCATATAAAGAAGCCATATAATAATAGATGCAATTTAAGTCCACTTACATGAACTCCAAAAGCAGAAAATAATGAAGCAATGTTGAAAGAGGTATATAAATGACATGTAAAACTTACCCCCAAAAGAGAAAGTGATTAACACAGTCATACCATGTTGCCTTGTGAGGGGGCAGAGGGCAGTCAGGAAGAGGCTTAAAGGGTGGTGACAGTGTTACTTCTTTGCCTGACTGTTAAGTATGCAAGTTTTCTGTTATTGTTGTTGTTGTTGTTAAATTATATTTTAAAAGTACCAATTTCCATAATTTATTTCAAAGTTGTAAAAGTTAAAAGAGGATTGAAAAAGTTGAAGAGTAAGAAAGTTTATTGAATCTGGCATTTTAGAGATGTCTGTTAGTGCTACCATAACAAAGTTCCACAGACTGAGGGGTTCAAACAATAAAAATGTACTTTCTCACAGCTTTGGAGGCTAGAAGTCTGAGGTCAAAATGTCAGCAGGGTTGCCTTCCTTGGATTATAGATGGCTGACTTCCCCTGTTTTTATGTGGTCTTTCCTCTGTGTTTGTGTCCTGAGTTTTTCTTCTTATAAGAACACCAGTGATATTGGATTAGAGCTGACCCTAATGACCTTATTTTAACTTAATTACCTCTTTAATGACTATCTCTTTAAAGTATCTCATTCTGAGGTACTGAGGGTTAGGGCCTCAAATGGGAATTTTGAAGAGACAAAATTCAGCCCATGACAAAATTACTGGTAATTTCTAGTAATTTCAAGAGAAAATCTACCATAAAATACTGTGGATGAAGGTCTTATTTATTTCTTTAAGCCAGTCTCACAGAGCTTACATTCTAAAGAGAGGAGGCAAGATCAATCAATCAATACATAACAACAGATAGTGCTAATACCTGAAGAAAAAAGTAAAACAGAAGAAGGTAGGTAAATAGTGATAGAAGATAGCTAGGACCTACATTTTCAGTACGAGTGGGAGGAACAGCTTGCTCTGATGAGATAACTCTGGAAAAGAGAATCATATGAAGTAAGTAAAAGGTCCATACAGTTATCTGGAGGAAAAGTATTCCTATTCAAATAATATGAAGCCCTATTCTAGGAGTGTGTTTGGCTATTCAAGGAACAGTGTTACTGAGATTGAGCAAGGCATGGGACAAGTAGACATAATTATGATGGAGAAGTAAATGCAACCTGAATCATAATGAGGTTTACAGGTCCTGATTAAGGACTGGATTTACTCTAAATGTTATGAGAAGCCATCGAAGCATTTTAAGATGGGAAATGGCATGATCAGGTGTATATTTTACAAGTCTTATTTTATCTGTTCATTGGAAGGAAGTAGAAATCTCATAAATGGTGGGAGGAGGGGGAAATCTCTGTAAAACTCTAAAAGCAGGGAGAATGGTTACAGGTGACAGTCCAAGCTAGAGATGTAGTCAGCTTTGACTAGTGTGGTCACAGTAGAAGTAAGAAGTACAGGCAGGATTTATTTGGAAGAAGACCCAACAGTATGTTCTGATGAGTTGACAAGGGATGTGAAAGAGGATTTGGCATGCCTAAGAATTTAGATTAGGCAACAGAATCATCTACTGAAGGGGCCAACGGGATCATCTACTTTAACAGAATCGTCTACTAAAAACAGATGACTGGAGAAAATGAGAAAGAGCTCAAATTTTGATGTGCTAGTTCATGCTATGTCCATTAGTCATCTAGGTAGAGATAGATTTTTAAAAAAGAAAAAGAATAATCTAGCAAAACTGAATAACCAGCTGATATTTGGTTGTTATATATTTGGTATCTTTGATACCAAAGATAACAAATTTGTCAGGGAACCAAGTAGCATAATTATGTAACTATCTGCAATTCATACCAGCCTGGATGCAGAGAAAGCAGATGGTTGTTGATGTCACCCAAAGCTGGCAACTTGCATGGTTAATATAGTAGGAGACCAAGGGAAATAAGGATTCATTACCTCTAGTTGAAGAATAATTTAAGTAGCTGAGCAGAGAGTTTGTATCTATTATTTTTGGCTGTCTGTCTAAATTGCTTAAGAAATAGGTGTCTTTTAAGCCTTGGTGAAACCAGTGTCTCAAATATATAATCAAGGTTCATCCCCTCCCAACCTCTTGCATCCCAACCTGAGAATTCTCAGAATCGGATTTATTTAAGGTTCATTATCTCTGTGGTTGTAGTATGGCTGTAGCAGAGCTAGGAACTAGTGCACACAGACCCTATCATGTCCAAGGAAGAAAGGGTATGACTCTGTCAAAACTTCATCTTAAAATGAAGGACCTTTACCAGAGACTTTCTGACAATCTTTTCCATATTGTCTAGACTTGGTTTTACTAAATTAGTAAAATGGCATTCCCATGGTTTCTCAGTGACCAACATTTAACTCAGATGGGGATGGTAAAACTTTCTTTGAGGAGTGAACATGTATGCAAAATCTGGAGAGTATATTGGCAAGGAAACAAAAAAATTTCTACTTAGTATTAAAAGTTAAATAACAAGATGAATAATGAGGTAAATAACTAAAATAAATTAATGAGGATATATGAAAATGAAGAAGAGAAAACTGGGTCAAAGAGTAGCTTCATAAAGTGCAGCAGAGGGCTGGAAAGTTATAGGAAAGACACAAACTTAGCTTCAAAAATAGATAATTAAGGCAGGATTATTTTTATTGTTGTAATAAGGAATGGTAATCAATGTGAATTTTGAGATTAAAACAAGGATTGATAATGTTGAACAAATTACCAAGGATTATGTCCATAAACTGAGAAGTCTGCTTTAAAGTCAGTCACCATTGGGGCGCCTGGGTGGCTTAGTTGGTTGAGCGTCCGACTTTCTCTTAGGTCATGATCTCGTGGTTCGTGGGTTTGAGCCCCGTGTCAGGCTCTGTGCTGACTGCCAGCTCAGAGCCTGGAGCCTATTTCAAAGTCTGTATCTCCCTCTCTCTCTCTGACCCTCCCCTGCTCATGCTGTCTCTCTCTCTCTCCTAGAAATAAATAAAAATATTTAAAATATATAAATAAATAAAGTCAGTAACCATTAAAGAATATTTAGATGGATAAACAGAAATATTCAAGGAAGAGTTTAAGGAATTACTCCCATAGGAAAATTGTAACTTTTTGCTTTATTTTATAGTTTAAAATCTATACTCTGCAATACTCAAACCTATGAGACATTCCTTTCCCCTCAAAGGCTACATTTGGTGATGTTTTCTAAGTTTAGAAAGTTGAACTAGAAGGTTAGAATCTGAAAAGAACATTGCTAATGGAACCTAGCATGGAAAGAGACTCCTACATAAAGTAAGTGCTCTCAAAAAAGGAGTTGTAAATTAAAGGAATTTATCATTTTTTGAAAATGTAATTACACTGAAGAAGTTTCAGAAAATAAAGAAGTTGTCCTAAGGGAGATATCTTCATTCAGAGATGAGCTTTATTTTTCTGAATTTTGAGTATCAGCAAAATTCCAATTTTATTAGACAGTAATCTGTTTGTTCATCTTGTTTGCATAATTCCAAACTTTCTGGAATATAAAGTTTCAACAAATTTTATTTTTCATCAATACATTGGTCATGAGAAAATGAATAATCTTATGCAATGGCAGGTCTTATATGTATAATTTTAATTATTAGTAAGCTCAATTTCGCATGTTTATGAATGTTGATATGTTAGTAGCATAAAAATTACAGTTAGATGTATATCCCTTATGCACAGAGTGAAAATATTCTATAATCCTAAGGAAGAAATATTAGGATATATGTACCTCCCCTTAAATCATAGGATGTTGCGGTATATATTCTCCTTAAATAAGAGCAACAAATAAATGAATTAAAATAATTATGTTATCTTTGATATATACATCAACCATCAAGACACCATTTCAAAATTAATTTCCTTTGAAACATTATAGGCTATGTTGAAATGTGTAACCCTCTGAGGAAAATATAAAGATAAATTATTTGTGCTGACAAAGAGAGTTGACTTTCAATTTTCACTCTGGAGGTTTGATATTTGCCCACAGCAACACAAATTTTAAAACTAGTTAGAAAAGAAAATGAGTTTGTCATTGTTAAAATGAAATCCCTGGAAATTACTCACACATAGAACTGGAAACCTTTATATAATAAGAAGGAATATGAAACACTTAACCTGGAAAGTGATATATCAACATATTAAAATGGTCCATTTGATACTACCTTGGGGACCAGATTTAGTGATTTATGAAAGGAATATTTGGGTCTCAAAATCCTTCCTAAAGTTAGGTAAGGCTAGAAGCCAGCCCCGTCAGTAGATTATTCACAGTATGAAACCAATTCAGTGAAGCAAAAGACATTCCAGAGACACTTTTTACAGACACCTTCTGCAAAATGAGCCAGACCAAGAGGAAATAAATTGTTTACAACATATTCCAAAAGTATGTATTTCTCCAGCCAGTTGTCTTTCTTCAGTTACCTACCACTCCAGGCCCTGCATAACTGACTCGGCTTTAAAGTGAATCAACAGCCTTGGTCACATGGCCGAAAGAAGCAGGAAGAGTGAAGGGTGCTTTCGGATACAGAGGACTAGCTTAAGTAGACTCTTAGCGCACAGGGGCTGCCTCAAAGTCCAGATGTGCCCAAAGGTTGTGAATTCTTCGGATATGAACATCTGTGTGGATGATCCATCCAATGCCCTGGCCTTTTTTTTTTTTTTAAGCACTTTTTTTTTTAATGTTTTATTTATTTCTAGGAGAGAGAGAGACAGCGTGAGCAGGGGAGGGCCAGAGAGAGAGGGAGCCATAGACTGAAACAGGCTCCAGGCTCTGAGCTGGCAGTCAGCACAGAGCCCAACGCGGGGCTCGAACCCACGAACCGCGAGATCATGACCTAAGCGAAAGTCGGATGCTTAACCGACTAAGCCACCCGGGCACCCCTGCCCTGGCCTTTTAATTCCTTTCTTGAACTTGTCCTCTTGCCCTGTCTCAGTCCCCTGCTTCTGATCACAAAGAAGACAGGGGTTCACAGACCTAACTGTGAATTGGAACATGAGCAGTCTCCATAGCTCAGTAGGTTGAGCATTCAACTTCAGCTCAGGTCATGACCTCATGGTTCGGGGTGTGAGCCTTACATTGGACTCACTGCTGTCCACATGGAACCTGTTTTGAATCCTCTACCTCTCTCTCTGCCCTTCTCTCTCTTTCTCTCTCAAAAATAATAAAATAGAACATTGAAACAAAAACAAAAAGATGCGTGGTCATTGAAAATTGAATGAGAAAAAAAATGACATGTTAATTTTCACTAATTGCTAACTCAAATGTATTATTCCTCCAAATCTGAATTGAAGCAACAGCAACAAATTACTCTCACCAATAACAATTGCATATATTTTCATACAATATTTCAGCTGTTACAGTATCGTGTCTTCATAAATATGATATTTATTAGGCCTGATATTCTTATTATTTAATGTGCTAATAAGCACAATATTTTAATGTGCTAATAAACATATATTTGCTTTCTTGATATTCCTATAAATGTATTTCAATATAATTATTTTCCTTTAATTCTAGATATCATATTTAATGAATGTGGAAGCATTATTTGCAGCATTCTCAGAGACTTACAGTCTGCCAAAGTGCCTATAACGCACAAAGAGATTTAGAGTCCTTAAAAATCTTGATATAACTAACAACCGCAAAAAAAATCAATATTTTAAGCATTTATTTTCTGACCACTGACTCTTACTGTCCTAGTTTATTCCTTCAAATCTCCTCCCAGTGCCAACATTTCTTCTAGCCTCCCCCACCCAGACCTCCCATTGAACCCATTACTTGTTTATCTCATGTCCTCAGTTCCCTCCTTAAGGAGCTTAGATTCCATGACCTGTAATTAAAACCACTACTTTATCTATACTTTGCCTCATTCTCCCTTTATGCTCTTCATATGGCCAAAACCAAACTCTGATCAAATACAAATTCCTATTGTCCTGTGGGCCCAAATAGCCCAGGATCTCCCTGTTCCTCCCTATCCCCAACATTTACCAGCTCCCCAACACTATCTACCTGGAGACCCTCAGGTCTAATCATGTCCATAGGTCTCGTTTATGACACTAACCAAAAGTAGCCCAGGAGTCCCTGATTAATACAATTCTGGGTGCTCCTTTTATGACCCCATTTCTATCGATACATAACTCTTTTTTTTAATGTTTTTATTTATTTCTAGGAGAGAGAGAGAGAGAGAGAGACAGCGTGAGCAGGGGAGGGTCAGAGAGAGAGAGGGGGTCACAGACTGAAACAGGCTCCAGCCTCTGAGCTAGCAGTCAGCACAGAGCCCGACACGGGGCTCGAACCCACGAACCGTGAGATCATGACCTAAGCGAAAGTCGGACGCTTAACCGACTAAGCCACCCAGGCCCCCCTATCGATACATAACTCTTAAAACCTTCTCACTCTGCCCTATGGAATTCATGGTCAGTCATCAGCAAAGCTTCCTGTAATGTCCATCTCTTTACTGAATGTTTCCTTCCTCTTAATTCATCTGAAACCTTGCTCTACCCAATGATATTGCTTCTTCTGCCATCTACACAGACCCCCTGGATACGGGGCCTGGTGACAGGGTAGTTGTTCTTCTTTTTGTTGCTTCCATAATATTCTCCTTTCTTGCCCCAAAAGCCCTGCTTAGAATCTCAGAGCATTTGCTTCTCTCATTCATTTTCCCTTTTTGAAGTGTTGTACCAATTCCCTGGACCATGTCTATTCATTCCTTGAGGAGTTACAAACCCAGATCACTGTGAATCTCTCCAGAACTACTTCTGTCACACTTTTTGTTGATTTCAATATGCATATAGATCCTTACATTATCCTGTCCTCTCACTTGAAACACTGCTCATTTATGTTGTCCTTTCTCTGGTTCTAGTGTAACCTTATTATTGCTGTTTTATAATATCAAAGACTCTAGTCTCTGACCACCACCTATCTTTCCTCTCATCTTTTAGTACTCTGACTTCTAAATTTTTGACCCACAAGAAACCATAAGCCATTGATATTATCATTTTTCCATGTTTCTTTCTCAGTGTCTTCATATCTAGCTTAAATCCCACAGCCACAAATTAGAATTACTCCTTTTTATAGAGCCCCCCATGTCCCTTTGCTTCTCTTCATATATTCACTTGATATATCATGGATCAAGTCCAACCGTCCATTTATATCTATGTTTACACTATCAAAGCTAAAGGTGGCTAAAGAAGTATGCCCAACATTAAGACTGGTTACACCACCTTGAATTCATGACCACTCACTTTAAGCGGGACCACAGTGCTGCTGGGCCATTCCACTAGGTTTTCCTCAAACATTCATACTTCTCCTCTTCTTAGCAACTATTTTGCACTTCTCCTTCTGTAAATTTCCAGCAAATCTTTCCTATCTTCCTCTTTTGTCGATAACTTCTTCTGTTTTTCTGAGAAAATGGAAGAAATCAGAAGCAGCCAACATCTAAATACATGTTGTGCCTTTCCTCCTAATACCTTGAATGAACTCTATGTTATTACCTAAGGTCCATTCTCCACGCATGATACAGATTCCAACACCTCTTGTTAGTTCAAGAGTATTGCCTCAGCCATTCTTTCTTCTCTATTCTGCATCATCATTTTCTTTTTTTCTATTCCAATATTTTTTTTGCACCACTATACAAGTATTTCGCAATAGTGCCCATCTTTAAGGGAAAGCAAAGGAAGGAAGGAAGGAAAGAAGGAAGGAAGGAAGGAAGGAAGGAAGGAAGGAAGGAAGGAAGGAAGGAAGGAAGGAAGGTAGGAAGGAAAATCTGTCCTTGTAGTTATTGCATGGTTCTATGATTTTCTTTAGAGCAAAATGCAACAGATGATTTGTCCCTCTTCACAATCTGTAATTCCCCTCTCAAATTCTTCCTTGAATTTGCCTCAATCATGTTTTCATTCTAACACTCTATCAAAAATCTCTTGTCAAGATCACCAATGACCTTCATGTTTTTAATCCAGGAGTCAGTCCTTGTTAAATCTCTTAGTAGCATCAATACAGTTGATTACTTTCTCCTCCTTGACTTTCTGCGCACCAGTTTCTCTTGATTTTCCTTCTCCCTCACAAGCTGCTGTTCTCAGTCTCCTTTACTGGCTCCTGATCATATTTCCTACTTTTGAACTTAAAATGCCTTAAGACTCAGTACTTCAGTAACTATATCCCTTGTAGTGCCAAAGTAATCTTATACAGTTTCAGGAATTTAAATGCTGAAAGCTCTCTATTATAAATCTCTGATTTATTTGACTCCCTAATCACTAACCACTGTTTCCACTTAGGTATCTAAAGTAAACCATCTCCTGCCCCCACTATATTTGCTTTCCCTACATTTTTACCCATCTCAACAAAACATCTCCAATCTTCCTTGAAGTCATCTTTGACTGTTTTTTCTCCTTACATATGATATTCATCTCATCAGAAAATCCTGTTGGTTTCACCACTGAAATATATCCAGAAACCTCTAGGTTTGCTGCCATCATCATGGTTCAGTGATCATGCTCTCTCTTCAGGATTCTTGCATTAGACATCGTACTGTACTGTGTTCTCTGCTTTGGCTTAGCTAGCACCCTACAAGCCATTCTCAACAGGATGACTACAGTGTTCATTATCACATATGTCAGCTTTTACTTGTACAAAAACTTCCAATGACTTTACATCTTACTCAGAATAGGACTAGGCCCCATATTCATTTTCGTATTTTGTCTGAGCTGTATCAACCTTGATCATTACCATTAACTCCCGAGCTCATGTGTACACACACACACACACACACACACACACACACATACACATATTTATATATACATATATATATTTCTGTGACATTCTTAATCGGTTTTCTAATACTCTGCAAAATTTGATTCCTCTAATCAAGATGTCTGTACTATTCCTATATATTTGTATATATTTGTATTATATGCACTGATTATTTAGCAAAGGTATAGTCTATTTTTTATATATAGAATAGGATTAAATGTCTATCTTTTATGTGAATAATAAGTGATGAATAAATTGTTACCTCCTATTATTATAAATAGTAAATGACAAGTGAGTTTTTACTATTATTGTGAATAATAAATGAATAACAAAATCTGTTTTCTTATGTCTTAAACTTTTGCCACCCAATTCCAAACAAAAGCATGATTGGGAGAGTTAATACTCCATATTATGGTGTTTCTCAGCTTTGTTTCATTTCTAGCTGTCTAATAAGCCCTTTTATACATTTTTGCCCAGAAACCATGCCACTTACAGACATTCTGCATATCTGTTTATGTACCGTAGTCCTTTGGAGATACAAAAACCATTGTAATATCTTAGATCCTCTCAGCTCACAAATCTAGTTTGCGTCTCCATGAAGGCCATATTGTCCCTATGGAGAATGCATTCTTTATGGGGACATAGAGATGCAATCCATTCCCAAGAGATGCAGTTATTTTATGAATTTATCAATCCACAATACAGTCAGTGAGCTCTGTTTTTAGAAGACATTGTTTTGCTCTTTCATATGATTAACTGTTATCATATTGTACTATGGTATTTTGCTATTCGCTTATCCTGAGGGACGTTATAGAAAAAGGAACAAAAGCAAAAAACAGTTACGTAAAATCTACTATCATATTATTACATGATTGTAGAGGATATGTTTTGCTGTACTACAGTGTCCTTCTTTTAAAGAATGATGATTAAACATTTTCTCAAGTAGGATGAACCTAGAGAAGTGAGTGCCCTGGGCCAGGCTAGTAAGTAAATATTTAAATAAGATAATTTAATGTTTAACATTAAATTAGTATTCTTGAAATTTTTGTACACTATTTAATGGAAAGGATGAGATTTTATTAGAGGAAGGGTGTGAAAGATAACCACTGTTGTCTAAATTCTAGAAAAATCAATCTCCTCAGGACCACTTCCCCTCTCTGACACACACACACACACACAGACTAATGCACACACATTCAAAAAGGAAAAAATACACACTTACATAAATCCATTCTCATCTGTGGGCAACTTAGATATTACTTATTAGAGTATATTTATTAGGAAACCTATGCTGTATGCACATATACTCTAAATAGGTTATAAATATCTTCCTTCAATACAGTACTTTCCATGAAAAGGACTTCAGGTGAGGGAGGGGAGAAGAAAATTCTTCTGGTAAATATACTTTCCAGGGCACCTGGTTGGCTCAGTTGGTTGAGCATCCGACTTTGGCTCAGGTCACAACCTCATGGTTCATGGGTTCAAGCCCCACATCAGGCTCTGTGCTGACAGCTCAGAGCTTAGAGCCTGCTTCAGATTCTGTCTCTGTCTGTTTCTGTTCCTCCCCTGCTCCTGTGCTGTCCCTCAAAATAAATAAAAACATATAAAAAATTAAAGAAATAACTTTCCTAATTTGTTGCATTCCCAGTATTGTGTTAGCATCATGTTGGATTGCTATTCCGTGGACCTACCCACATGGACTGCCCCTTAACCTCTGATCTCAAGACCAGGAATAGAAAAGCCTTTCTTGAGCCCATTACCTGTTTTGTCTTGTTTTTTAATCATTTGGGTAATGAACTGAATGACTGATCTATTTCTCTGTGTTGCTTGGCCAAAGCTCAGAGCCATATTTCTGACATACCTATAGCAAAGCATATAGACCATTGTATATATTTTTTTGTGGTCTTAATAACTTTACCACTTATTTATGTATTTATTTATTTATATTCAACATTATGATTTAAAAAATGTTAATAAATAGTTATTGTCAAGTTGGTGTTGTGTATTTTAATTAAAGATATGTGAATATAGGTAAAGTACTTTTTAAATACCTACTTAATAAATATTAGTAGTACTAGTAGTAGCATTAGTACCTGTTGCTATTTTGGCATCATTTTCTCTTAACTTATTCTGATTTTTTTCCTAAATTTATTTTCTTTCTTCTCAATTTCCTTATTTTTTTCCTTTGTCATAATTTATATATCTTTGCAAACTATCTTAAACTCTTTTTAGAATGAGGAAGCTTATTAGTAAATATTTATATTTTATTCTCCAAAAACCTGGCAAAACATTTTGACTCAATATTTATTTTTTCAGATTAACTAACAAAAAAATGTTATCTAATTACTTATGTGTTAAAACGTCTTAAAAACACAGATCATAAATGTCTAAAGAGTATATATTGACCCTCAAGAACTACAAGACACATGTATCAAATTTCTAACATAAGCATGATTAAAATATATGATTAAAATAATAAAATAAAAGTAATTATTTAAATATAGTAAATTATAAAGAATGTTTTCTAAAACATAATGGCGAATAAAATCTAGACAAAATGTTAAAAATGAAGAAAAATTGACACAATTAAAAAGAGCTTATTTAGTTAGTATGATGAGTTTCATGGCAACTGGAGAACTGTTATATATGATTCTAAGATTACAAAGACCTTGTAATCCAAGAAGAAACCTAAAATATAAGACCAATCAACTTAATAGAGAAAGATTGGAGGTAGGAAAATGGTGCTAACATATATGAAATATATAGCCATCATAATTCTTATATATATTCTTCCAAATACCTCAAGTAATGTAGTAACATCATATATACTGAGGTTTTGAAGAGAGCTTTGATTTTTATAAATGAAAGGGCATTCTTTTGTTTTGTATAGTCATTATAATTCGCTGCTTACACCTCCAAACATGTAAATATTCTGACATGGGTACCTGATACCCAACACAAATCTGATGTAGAGAATAAAGTCTTACACAGATGAAAATGTATTCAGCTTCTGTATCTTTTGTTCTCACTGATATATGTTTCTGCTGATAACACAGAGCTGGTCTTTTAGAGGATGGCTCATTTCTGGAACACTGGTTATTTTGTGATGTTGTTAATTACTTTGCCTTTTGTAAGGATGATTTGGATGGCTGAACACATCTTTTTGCAGTTCCCTGAGGCCATATATTATTTCTATGTTCTACCTAGAATTGAAACACTGTCTTTACCTAAAAAAATTTAACTGATCTTTAGAACATTTAAACTAACTAAGGTATATTTAAAAATCATTACAAAAAAAGCCACTGCCTTATATCTGTTGAGTTATTACACTTCTGTAGAACTTTGGGTTCAAATAAAGACATAAGATAATCTGGGGCACCTGGGTGGCTCTGTCAGTTGTTTCCTACTTTGGCTCAGGTCATAATCTTGTGGTTCGTGAGTTTGAACCCCACATTGGGCTCTGTGCTGACAGCTCAGAGCCCGAAGCCTGCTTCAGACTCTGTGTCTCCCTTTCTGCCCTTCCACCACTCACACTCTGTCTCTTTCTCTCTCTAAAAAATAAACATTAAAAATAGTAATAATAAATAAATAAATAAATAAATAAATAAATAAAAATGAGTTATAAATTGTGACTAATTAAGCAATAAATGCCAGGAGTTACAGCATTGATATTAAAAGAAAAATAAAGAATATACATTGTAAGCAATATTAAACTCAGAATTATAAGTATAGCCTAAGGTATATTTGATTGTAAGCATTTTTCTGTCAATTAAGTAAGAATTGCTATTAATGCCTAGTAGTTTCTAAATATTTATTTATTTATTTTGAGAGAGAGAGAGAGCAAGGCAGGGGAGGGGCAGAGCAAGAGGGAGAGAAAGAATCCCAAGCAGGCTTCACACTGTCAGCATAGAGCCAGATGTGGGGCTCAATCTCAGAAACTGTGAGTTCATGACCTGAGCCAAAAATCCAGAGTTGGATGCTCATCTGACCTTGCTTGTTTACATTTACAAATTGAGTACTTTAATGGTTGTGATTAGATGGAGCGATTGCTTGATTTTAAGTCTACGACAAGTGGGGGTTTTATAGGGACACTAATTCTTTATACTACTTTTTCTCTGGAATAGTCCTTCTGGGACATGCATAGATAAAGAGATATCCTGCACAAAACTACAGCAGAAGAGGAAACCAAAGCAGGAGCTGGTGATTAAATTAAAAAGAAAAAAAAAAGGTTTTTACCATTAGTTCAACCCATTCAGTGAAACCTTACTGAGCACTAAGCATGTATTAGACAAGACTCAGTCCCTGGAAATTTGAAGAAGAATAGGAACATGGTGTCTAGTCTCAAGGAGTTCTAAGCTCCTGGAGAATAAGAAGCAGAAAAATAATTGTGGCATATTTATTAAATGTTATAGCAGCAAGCACAGAGAGAAAGTGATTAAATCCATGCATAGCTGTTTCAAGGAATGGCATGTTTAATGAATCTAGTAATATCAGTGAGAATTTTCCAGGAATAAAAGGGGGTTCAAGTCCGAGGAAACAAATGTTGACTTAGAACACATAAAAATAACATCCTTTTCAGTGTAAGATGTAGCATTCAAAAAAGGAGGGTAGTTTAGAAATAAGCAGAGTATAGGTTATTTTATTCAGACTGGGAGAAAGGGACATATTGAATTTACGATTTTTGTTTTTTTCACATTTTACTTATTCTTATGTTTAAATAGGAGATGATGAGGTCCTGAATCACTAAGGCAGAAGTAGTAGAGAAGGTGGAACAGAGAGATAGTTCAGTTGTACTTGGTGACCAAGTTGATATATTGCAAATGAGGGAAAAAGGGTTTTGTAAATGACTTTGTGTTTCCTATTATGAATCATGAGTCCATGGCAACATCATTGACTGAGTGAAGTAATTCAGAAATTCAGTAGGATGGGCCCATTTTATAAGAACAATGACCGTGATGGAACAGAGAGAATATACAGAGAAGGAAGTGATGCTGTGACAAATTCTGAAGAACTCTAATGTAGAAAAACCAGCTCAGGTAAATGAGAGGTAGGACAGTCCAGGTAAGACATACTATCTCAAAACACGTTGCTAGATTTTATAATCCTTGTCTCAATGTCTAGAAAATTAATTACGAGTTATATCAAATGTATTAGCATATCACCACTGTCTAAAAGTCTCTGTATAAAACGCACTGTCAAAAGGCATAAAGACACAAGGCATAAGTCTTAAGGAAAGGACAGCAATGACTCCAAAACTTTTATAATGAACTGACTAGAAGTAAACTGGCACTACTGGTAAGAATACAGACAAACGTTGAAAGAATTTCAATTTCCATTCACTGTGTGGGAATTTGGCTTGTTCAATATAAACAAAATGGTTTCTTAAAGAATTTCCCAGAATTCCTGGTGGTTAGCAAGGAGTAACTACTTTGCTGATTTTTAAAATAAACTCCTTGTGGAAGTGATGAAAGCCAATCTCCTTGTCTCCATTTTTTTGAACCTAAAGAATTTGAAAAGAACTTAAAATTTCAGAGTTTAGCACCTGACAATAAGACTGAGGATGAGCATTCTGGAAAATGTATAAACAGAATTTCTGGAAAATTTCATGCAGATACCATCCAAAGTGCTTGGATTATTTTATACTCTTCTGGCTGAGAGGCTAAACAAGCCCACACTTAGAAATCTTGTAATCAGTGGTGAGTTTCAGCCAGTAACTCCTTCCGTGTTTCAGACTATTGTTAAAACAGCTGAGAAATTGTTTCTCCTGGGGAAGTGCAAACGAAGAGTCAGCTGGTTGTGATCCTTAAAATAGTTGTAGAGATTCAGTGAATCTGGACCATTTCTTAGAAGAACTGAACATGCATATGAAAAAACAGAGAGACACCAATTAATCCTTGGTGATAGAGGGATGACATTGAATCTTGCAGTGAGGCCACAAGTTCTGACAAACAAATGAGTTCAGGTTCCTATTAAGAAGGAAAGTCTTAACTACCAAAATACTACCTCAAACAGGTGAGTCACTCATTTGTCAGAGCCCCAAAGCAAAGGCAAATCAAATACTTTTGTCACAGTTTTACTCTGGGAAAGCTCCCAAGATAGTTGTGTCTCTGAATCACCAAGTAAAACCAGTGGAGAACTTCGATCCTTGACTGTTTGTGCTGTGGAGGTTCTTAGATCTGGGTGGTGATTTCCAGCTCTCAGCTCATTACTTTAGCTAGGTTGCATCCCTGTGTTCTCTAGCCATAGCAGGAGACACTCATGAAGTATCCATGTGATAGGGAAAATAGCACTGGTTTCAGTTCAATACTTCATTTGACTTTTCCTAGGTGGGCAAATCTGAGCCTTAGGACCCTCATCTATATGTGAGGATAATGATACTTCAACTGTATATTATATGACCTACACAAAATAATATGTTACAAACTTCCCCAGAGTTGGTACATAATAAATTATAAAAAACATATCAATCCACTGAATAGATATTTGTTGGTGCTATGTTATGGGCAGGTTGTCCAGAAAATTTAGGAATAAATGAAATAATTTTAAAGCTTATTTATTTATCTATTTATTTATTGAGAGAAAGAATGAGAAACAGCACGGGAGGGCATAGAGAGAGGGAAGACAGAGGATCTGAAGTGGGCTCTGTGCTGACAGCAGAGTCTGATGCCAGGCTCGAACTCATAAACAGTGAGATCACAACCTGAGCCGAAGTTGGACACTTAACCTACTGAGCCACTAAGGTGCCCCTAAATGAAATGATTTTAAATAAATCTTCTTTTTACTCTCATATTATCACTATCCACATATTTAAATATTGGAGTTTTCTTCATTGTTAGATGAAGATTCTATTTAAAAAGAAAAGCAGAGTAAAATTTAAATAGAAATTAATCTGCATCTATACTTTAATACAACTAGGCATGAGACATGGAAATCACCTCTAGGCAGGCTACCCCCTTGAGTGACTGCTACTAATTAGGGTCCCACAAAAGAGCCACATGAAGCTAGACACAACTCTTACTTTGGAGCTTATAGCACCAATTGACAAAGACTGTCCTATGTTATCCTCATAGTTCTCATCTTTTTGAAGGGCCTCCTATTCTAAGCAAATTTTAAATAACTGCAGACCTATCCTTTCTGGCAACTGGGGAATGATGCATCCCACAAATACTGGTACTAGTAATATGCATGTAAATATGTATCTCCTAGAAATATGTCATGTCCTACAATTTTAGGGATGCTTATAAAAAGTAGAATAGTCATGACATCCTGCCACATGATAAACTTTTTGGATTCCATTGTCTCACATACAAATAAACAGTGTGTGCCACCCTGACCTTGAACATGGGTATTAAAATCAGCAAAAGGTCATTTACTCAAGTTTATATAAAATAAGAACTGAGGAGGCACCTGGATGGTTCAGTTGGTTGAGCCTCCAACTCTTGATTTCAGCTCCTGTCATGTTCTCAAGGTTGTGGGATTGAGCCCTTCATTAGGCTCTGCACTGAGCATGGAGCCTGCTTAATATTCTCTCTCTGTCTCTCTCTGTCTCTCTCTCTCTCTCTCTCTCTCCCCCCCACACACACACACACATCTCCTTCCATCCCTCCCTTTGGCTTTCTCTCTGACTCATACGCTCGCTCTCTCTCAAATTAAAACATAAATGAAAAAATAAAAAAGAACTGGGGCGCCTGGGTGGCTTAGTCGGGTAAGCGTCCGACTTTCACTTAGGTCATGATCTCGCGGTTCGTGGGTTCGAGCCCCACTTCGGGCTCTGTGCTGACTCCCAGCTCAGAGCCTGGAGCCTGTTTCAGAGTCTGTGTCTCCCTCTGTCTCTGACCCTCCCCTGTTCATGCTGTCTATCTCTCTCTCTCCTAGGAATAAAAAAAGGATTAAAAAAAATAAAAAAAATAAAAAAGAACTACTGAGACAAACTGAGCTCTGTGGAAATATCTATCTGCCTGTTTCCCTTAATTTGGATTTCTTTAGATTAGATATAATTATGCATTTCAGGAAAATTGACTGTCATGACCAATAGGTTTTGCTCTTACTCTTTATTGTCAACAAGGCAAAACACTAGCTGGTCTCCCAAAAGCATAAAGAGTCAAAGCTATAGACGAAGCAAATGTGTCAATGGGGGAGGTGCGGAGAACAATCTTCCTTCATCTGTAAGCAAACCCAATAATAATTTCATGTATCTGTAGCTACTGAAAATGTCCAGGAGGTGTTAGTACCGATGTGCTCAAGTGGTTGCTCAAGCCTAGCACTAAAAAGAGAACCATTAGCCATAGCAAAGGGCACACACAAATTCTTAAACTTTCGAACTCTACTCACTGTCCTTTAATCTCAAAAACTGATTGGGGAGAGGAAGATGAAGGAGGAGGAGAAGGTAATTTAGTATTTGTTTTTACAAGCATGGGAAAGTAGAATAAGCATTTAAAATTTCCATTCTCTCCAACTTTAATCAAGGTTGTGAAAAAACTGGTTCTCATGGTAATATAATGCATTCCACAAAGCCAGGGCTACTCATGTAAGAATGTTCTAACAGCTATTTCCTTTTATTTAATAGAGTCCCATTTTTTATTTTATTTTATTTTATTTATTTACTTATTTAATAAGTAGGCTCCACACCCAATGTGGGACTTGAACTCATGACCCTGAGATCATGAATCACATGTTCTACTGGTTGAGCCAGCCTAGTGCCCCCTCTAACAGCTATTTTCAAAGTCAAATACAAAGATCTAACAAGCTGACTCTGGTTGTTTGTGAATTAATCACAAATAAAGAATTTGAATGTTATTCGTTAAAAGTTTCATAGAAGTTGAAAAACAAAATAAACTCCTGAAATCCATTATATACATGTTGCACATTTGGTAGAATGAGGCCCAATACTGAGGTCTGGGTCTCTTATGTCTCACTCCAGGCTCAGTGTATTCTTATTAAAAATTTGTGAACTAAGAATTGTTTTAATACACAGATTATATTTCATATTTCAAATTTATAATTATCAGACCACTTTTACCATACATTTTTATCAGTTATTTTTCATTTAGTTATCACAAATACTATGCAATGTATTATATTCCCCATGTTACAGATAAAGAAATTGAGGTTCTGAAGACGTAAGTACCTTGGTGAGGCCAAATATATTCAAATACATTCACATAGGACACTGAAGGCAAATATATTCAAATATAATTCTTTCTAATGTGGAGTCTTGTGCTCTGGTGAAAACATCACCTTGCATTTCTTTCTTTCTTTTTTTAAAATTTTTAATGTTTTATTTATTTTTGAGAGAGAGAGAGCAGGGGAGGGTCAGAGAGAGAAGGAGACACAGAATCCAAAGACAGTCTCCAGGCTCTGAGCTGTCAGCACAGAGCCCGATGTGGGTCTCGAACTCAAAGATCGTGGGATCATTACCTGAGCCGAAGTCTGTTGCTTAACTGACTGAGCCACCCAGGCGCCCCCACATTGCATTTCTAAAGGAGTAGGTAAACTAATCTAAAACGTCCTCATAGTTACAGTATTATCTTGCCCAAAACTTATATCAAAGTAGGTTATTTGAGCATATTCCTCATTGGCCAATAGGCAGTTGGAAGTTACTTTTACATTTCCAGCAAATATTTGTCATCGCTATATTGGAAACACTCATTTCTTTCTCAAAGAGGAAATGCATCCTGGCAATCTAGCGTTCTGACATGGAAAGGGCCAGAGTCAACAGTAAGGAAAGAATACAATTGCCAAGATAAGCTGCCAGCAAACCATGTACCCTGGCCAAAAAAAGATTAGTGGGTTTCAGGAATTTGAAAAAAAACTCATCAAAGCCACTATCACTTATATGATCAAACTTTTAATGTGTATTTATAAACTAATATCAAATTTGATTATTATAAATGAAGGGGAATATAACAAATATGTTTGCAAATTTGATGGCTCAATGCTTGATATTCTTAAATACATTATGGCTTATTTAGAATCATAGACTCCTGGCCATAGTAGGAGCCTTAGGACTTATAACATTGAACCCTATCATTTTCCAGAAGGAAAATCCACATCCTTGACAAGTAAAATAGCCAAACATCACACCAGCCTCAGAGCCACATCTTGAGTCCAAATATTATTTTGCCTGAAGTTATACAACTAGCTATTGAAAGAACTGGAAGTAGACCTTAGGCTGTCTTTTTCCTTCCCCACATAGCTTAGTATTTTCTTATCTTAAAGAGACAGACAGAGACAAAATTTTCAGAAGCAAAATGAGCAAGCTGATATACACAGACTCCATATTTAAAGGGAAAAATGATGAAAATTTTTGGAAAAAATCTGCTGTAATTCAAAGAGCAAATTCATTTTATTTTCTGGTTTCTCTTTTGCTTTTTTTTTTTTTAAGAAACTTTTAAAACCAACTGGGTAAATATCCATTACTTCATTTTGTCAAGGGCATGCAGTTAATGCTTATAATAATTGATTTAAAATTGAAACGTGTCTCAGCATTTCCCCCTAGAGTCCTATTTGAAGCAAATCCAACTACCTTTCTAAAAAGTCACCTCCTTTAATTTTTAATAAGCAGTAGGCAATTTATAAAAATAATTTTGGTATATGGCCTAAAGGAAATTTTAATATTAACCTCACTGAATTGTAGGCATTTTATTACAAATTTTGTGCCAGTTTCCAGGCAAGTAAAACTTTCCTACTTTATAAGTTTTTCAGTTTTATATGTCAGCCCTATTATAAACCCTCATTATTGATATCATTTATATGGGATGAAGAATGGGGTGGGAAGCTGTGGCTGGTAGGGCAGGAGAATCATGCAAGAGAAAGTGTGCAAAGAAGAGACGAAGATAGTATGGAAATTCCAGAAATGACTCCACCAAATCCAAAACGTTCATAAAATCTCAATGGTCAGGGAAAAATTTTAAATAAAATTGTAAAGTAATTTGGTTTTGCCTTAATGGCAAACAGTGCTCAGGTGTTAAGCCCTGCAAGAAAATTGGATCACCTAATTTTTTATTTAATTGTCTTTGTAAGAAAACACACCCATCTCAAAGTACATCAAAGTCAGAAAGAGCTCATCCTCCTTTAATCTTTGTTTTCACTCGCCACAAAATTTAAGAAAATAAGTATCATTTCCAACCTAATACAACAATCCAGTGAGAAACAGATAAATAGTTTGCTGAAGGGTATATAATTAGTAAAAGATAGACGGAGAATTCCCAGTGGGTTAGGCTAAGCAAAAATAAAACCCTTCACCACTTCTTAACCAGACTAAAGCCTTATGATTGATTGAATTTGTAAAATGACAAACTCTTTCTAGGTCTTCCTATACAAATAAGTAATGTCAGAAATGCTGATCTTATGTAGACCCAGTCATCGTAGTTTATTAAATTTCCTAGCTCATTCTTTATGTAATTATCACTGCTGCTGAAATTCCAGATCTTAGGGTACATAAACCATACATATTTGTGTACTCCACTCCCCCCACTAAAAAAAAATAGCCTCCAGGCTTACAGTGTCTAATGCTGCACCTGTCCTGAGTGACTTTCAATGTTTACCCAAAAAAATTACTCCATTACTGTGACTAGTTTACAGAAATAATTAGTCCTTAAATCTTAAGTAGCTAAATAGATCACTTGCTTTTCTTATCTTGATTTGCCTCAAGCAATTGGAAAAATATGTAAAAGTTGAGAAAGGCAAGTTAGGGAGGTGAGCCACAAAACACATTTTCCAAAGTTACGGGCAGAATATTATTCTTGTGACATGTTCCTTGACAAAAGCATACCATAGTCAACAGATTTAGGAGATAAGGATTATTCTATGTTACTTTCAGTGACTCAGTGGACATTTGTATTTTTCAGTTGAAGTGTACTCTCATTTTCGCTCAGAACTCTTAATTTTGCTTTTTGATCCTCATAGCTCTTTCACTGGGGAAAGTACTGCTTCCTGAGATCAGAATGAACATTGATATTTTCTTAAGTCACCTTGTCTCTTTGGCCACAGTGATTAGTAAGGGGATGGGAAGCTGTTCCAAGCTGGTTCTATTATAGAAATTCACTCATTCAGCCACAGTAGTTGGTCTGGGAGTGGCTGTTTGATCCAGACTCTGCAAATCAGAATCTTCCCTTGACAATTTTCTCACTAAGATTCAGGTAAAAAGATGTCATTTTGTTCTTGTCACTATATGATGGCGAGCTCAGAGCCCTTGTCTGTCTTGAGGAGAAGTGTGTCTGAGAATCTGAGGCAATATGCAAAGGAAGAAGACATGAAATTCAGAGACATGGAAGACACAGAAGTTGAAGTCTCTGCCTCCAGGTGTCCCAAAGCAGTATAACATTGGCTCTTTAGTTGGGTTCCTGTTACCGGAAACCAAAGATCCCAACCATGATGCCACAGAAGAGAGAACACTTGAGCTAGACCATTATAGTAAAGATCAATATGTCCCCTCTTGATAGGTGGAAGGATATTCAAGGAATATTTATGCTCTAAAAGGACATGTGTATGATTGGGGAACAGTAAGTAGACATGTATGTCTCAAATGTAGGTTGTATGCAGGGGACACCTGCCTTTTTAAAAAATTTTCTTTGCTTTTCACCCATCTACTTTTCAAAAAATATAGTGCAAGAAATCTATAGCAAGAAATAAACAAGTGTCCAACTTTGGTTCAGTCACGCTCTCACAGTTCATGAGTTCGAGCCCTGCATTAGGCTCTCTGCTGTCAGCATGGAGGTTGCTTTGGATCCTCTGTCCCCATCTCTGTCTGCCCCTCCCTTGTTTGTGCACACACATGCACTCTCACTTTCTCTCTCTCTCTCAAAATAAATAAACGTTTTAAAAAAGAAAATAAACAGCATCAAATGTAGTATGAAAAACATCGCTTCTCGGCCTTTTGGCTAAGATCAAGTGTAAATGTAGTATGAATTACTACAATTTGTAGGAATTTTCTATTAGCCATGCATTTTCTGAAGTGCTTTACGTAAGGCAACTGTTTTCAAACTGTGATAAGCAGATCTGCACATGTCGTGTGGAGTGACCAGCTTGGGGAGTACAGGTACCAGCGCGGCCACCGGGGAAGCGAAGATCTATAGTCTCCTGCTCCAGGCACATCTTTGAATAAAGGATCCCTTTTCCTTTTAGTTTGGTCATGGACTTCCATGTGTGATTGCTTCTAAAGATTGCTTGCAATCTTAAGATTGCTGCTAAAATGTATATAAGAACCATTAATAGACATCTTCTCAATTCTCACAATAAAGCCATGAGACATATTATTATCCTTATTTTATAGCTGAAGGAACTAAGGCATAAAAAGGTTAAGCCACACACTAAAGAGTACATAGCTTAAAAAAGGCAGAGGCAGGATTTGGACTTTGCTTTCTTTGCCTCACCCCAGACAAAGAAAGCAGAAGATACTCTTATCTGCCACATTCTTCTATTGCCAGTACACCCTTAGAGCTCCTACCAGGATAGTGACCTCCTTAATGGTCCTCATGTTTGCCTCTTCATTCTGTGAAAACCTAAACAGCTGATGACCAAGCACAAGCCTGTAGTCTGACATGTAGCCAGACTGGAGGCAGCAAAGAAAGAAATCAGAACAGTTGTGGAACACCACCCAAGTGAGATGGAGAAGCTTCTTATGTAAGGTTTGAGTTCCTGTTGAAGAATTCAGAGCAGGATGTAAGGGAGGTAGCAATCAGTTCTGGGTCTGCTGTTTCCCAAGTGAGGATAGGAGAAGCAGAGATTAACTAGGGTTGGGGGCCATCATGGGCAGATGGCAGTTGATCAATTGAGCATTGCCAGTAATAGACAGGATGTAAAGCAGACCTGGGGTATCGTTGGTAACACAACACTGGCCACTCGATGAAGGAGTCATGGAATTTCATAGCTGTGGCTTGACCTTGGAAATATCTCCAGTTAAGCTTACAGTTGGCATTATCTGTGACTTCCATACTAATCTAAGTAAAGACATGTAGCTTTATTCTTTTACTATCGGAGCTGATTTTCACTCTCAGTCCCAGACAGACTTCTACTCTTTCACTTCTCTAAGCTTGCTGCTATCCCAACAAGAGTTCTGTTCTCTCAACAAATTTCAATGCCAAACACCCACTGAAAGGTACCTAATACACTGAATGTATATTAAGCATGCCTCTAGGCAGTGGGGAATCAAGCATCTGATCTAAAAACATTCTTCCCTAAATCCTGGATCAATTATAAAGCTAAAAGTATCCAAAGTAATATTCCAACAAGGCAAATTGGAAGATTCCTTGACCAAGCAGTAAAATAGATAGATGGGGATTTTTTCTAATGATTTTATTTTTAAGTAATCTGTACCCACAATGTGGGGTTAAACTCCCCACCCCATGTGACCAAGAGTCACATGCTCTACTGACTGAGCCATGCAGGTGCCACAATAAATGTCTTTTTGATTTTTTAAATATCTTCTCTCTGATGGAGGGGGGAAAATGTGATTTCCTGAGGAAAAGCATTAACGGGAATAGATAACCTCTTTCCATGTCCCAGATCCCTAAAAGTTAGAGAGATCATCCAACAGAAAGAATATAAAATGTAAGGGAATACCAAGGGTTCCACTAAAGATCACAGTGGTGTTCTTTGTCTTCTTCCTTAAGCCCCATCCTTCTACCCTTTTGCTTTCTCTCCCAACTTCTACCCTTAATCAGAAAAGATTCAAGACTTCTAGCTGGAAGAATTATTTATGTTATAACATTACAGTCACATACTTGCTATACGCTGCACTTAGTGTTAGTCACCACAGCTGAAAACACAGTTTGGGTTTATTGCTTGTCCTGAAGTTGTTTACAGTCCAGAAATATTAATAGTTGTGAACAGAAGTGACACCACAAAAGTGGCATGGCATCATGCACAAAAGCTAAACAGTGGCAATTTGTATTGGATAATGGTGTCCAAATTTAGCATCAGAAAAGAGATCTGTGGATGCCTGGGTGGCTCAGTCAGTCAAGCATCCGACTCTTGGTTTTGGCTCAGGTCTTGATCTTACAGTTCGTGAGTTCAAGCCCCCCATCAGACTCTGGATTGACAGTGTGGAGCCTGCTAAGGATTCTCTCTCTCCCTCTCTCTGCCCCTCCCCTGTTCTCACTCTCTTAAAATAAATAAATAAATAAACTAGATTTGTATTAAAACTGACTAGAATGGTTCTCTGCATATCATAAAACTTACAAAGATTGTTAAGCATTGCTTAACCTTTAATTAGAATTTCCCTTCTTAATATATATCTCCCTCCAGCAGGAATCCTTCCTGAAAGAAATATTAAATCAGGGCAAGTTAGATTTAAAAAAATATATCAAGAAAATCCAGTGGAAAAGACATAGTACTCTAAATTGGTTTTGCTTTTGTTCTGATAGGGAAAAATGATTCTCAGGATTGATGATTTGTTCATGTTTGACATGCAGTGTATATGTGAAAGCAAAGTATATGTTTATTACTTACCATATAATTACTGGCATTATGCTTGATAGCATTATTTTGATATCCATTTTGTTAGATATAAAACCAATACATATTGAAAACTCTTCAAGAATATGGGTATCCCACATTTAACATGCCCTTTAAATAGTAATTCAGTCGGGTCTCTAATTTGTGCTTGGAATGTGGGAGAGAACTGAAGATGAAGACCACAATTACATAAGCTTGAGCCATTAGCGAAATTAAATACAACACACATAAACATGAAGAGTGGATTTAAAATAAATCAAATATCCTGATGTTGAAGCCACAAATTATGAAATTGTGTTTGGTTTTCATACTAACACCAAAACTTCAAAATGGCATCCACAAGTGACTAAACTTCTTCTGCAGCCACAGTTTGTATGAGCCAACCCACACATTTAGGCAAGTACATGAACGTGGACCCGTCACCAGTGCAATTTGTGGTCAAAGGACGGAGCAGTGCAGAGAGATCCTGCACTCATTCTCAGACAGAAGTCTTCAGAACAGTTCATTTAACTTAGGTCAAACATTGAAAACTCATGTTTTTCTGTGTCACTGAGGTTTACTGTTGGTCACCTTATCAGAATAAAATAACATGTGGATTGTGGCATATTTACAAATATCTATGTAGAAAAATAGAAGGAAAAAAATACTACATGAATACAAAGACTCTTTGAAACAACTTAGGTGCTATGCTTTCTCATATGTCTCATATAATTTTCCTTCTGGGCCTTTTAAAGTGTGGAGGGTCGTGTCCCTAGCATTTCTAGAACTGGTCCTTTTGCAAAGCTATCTGTAGAAAGTGTCAGAAAGATAGAATATGGCCTCTGGGGCCTGGTCAATCTGAGGTGGAATCCTGGCTCTGTCATCTACTGGCAGTTGGCTTTGAGCAAGTCATCTCACCTGACTCTGAGTAACCTAATCTATAAAAGCAGGATGGTAAAACCTAATATCACAGGCTGTTGTATTAATGTCATAATATATACAAACACCCAGCGTAGTGTCTGTCTCATGGCCGTAGAACAAAAAGTAGTAGTGTTCCTAGTTTGCTATTAGTGTTATCACTGCTACTGATAATGTTATGCAGCATTGGCATTAATGGGCTACAAGCAGCTACTTATATTGCCCTTCTTGTTTGCCCACACTTTTGATCCTCACCATCCTGTTTATTTTTTTTAATCTGTGTCTAATAATACTTTTTACATTTTCTGTGCAGTACTCAATGCTACTAATAGGCGCTAGTGGAAAACATGCATGCAGATAGACACAATCATCTTCCATCCTGTGGGGAATGTGAATGTGCTTTTAATGATCAGAGAGTCGAGATAAATGCCCTGACTCTTCCTAATAGAAGAGGAATATTCCAAAGAAAGGGCTGTTTGGGGCCACTGTTAATATGGTAGATAATAATGTTTAAAAGTTTCAAAATAACATCTATAACTTGTACAAATCTATTATATTTATGAGCTATCGACTGTAGTTTTTAGCTCAGCATTCATTCCAGCAGTGTGTTCATTGAAGATAGTGCCTAATAGACGTGGAGAGTGGAAGGGAAGAGTGTGGCTTCTTGGTCCCATCTTTTAGCCTTTTCTCAAGAATTCCAATGTTCAGGAAGACCTGTACCCATAAACCTGACCACAGGAGGAACCCTTCTAGATTTAATGGTTAGACCCCCCCAAGCTGTAATTCAAGTCCAGAGTATACTACATTGTTTTTATTTTTAATTAGTAACATAATATCTCAATTATTCTATTAATCTAAGGAGCAATTTTTCCTTAGATAATTATTTGAATAGGTTATTTACTATTATCAAAAATATATTCCTCAAATCATTTGTGTAGGAGCATTTAAAGGCCTTAAAACCATTGGGAAATGAAATTATGCAAAATCTATCCTGTATATCCATGATGTTTTTATACCAGGTAACATTATTAGTATTTTAGTACATCTGTTTATCTTTTTTTTTTTTTAACAGCTTGCAATTTTTTTCATGTGTCTGTTTGCTTATTTACATATGTTTCTTCACTTATCACCTTCTGGTAGGAATTTGGGACAGCTGGATTGTAGGGAAAACCTAAGCATTTGTGATCTTATTACAAATGCTTTTTAGGAACATGTTGTAGAAAGTCACATGCTCTCACACACAAATTCTTGATCAAATGTGTTTTTTTATATAACTTAAGAACGAGAATTTTTTTTTTTAAAGGAACCATTTGCTTTTCAAGCCTGCATAATATGGCCTTCCCCAAAGCAGGGTAAAGGAGAAGCAGTGTCGTTCTCAATGAAATAATAGGCACTTTTTGGTTTACTTCACAGGTGTGTCCACCCTATCACCAAGTCTTCTTGGCTTACTGCTGCCTGTCCTTGGCATCCTTGTCTACTTGGAATTCTGAGTATGGTGTGACAGCTGCTGTTCCCCGCCCAGCTTAGAAGACACAGAGGACACCTTCATCCCCATGATGAATACAATTCCTTCCAATTTCTGTGGCTCCACCTTAAGCCAAATAAATGATACTTTAACAAACTTTCCAACTGATTTACAACACACATTATGACTGAGGCATTCAGGAACCCCTTCATCCAAAAGAATAAACTTTTAAATGGATATAAAATGATTTTTAACTCGTTCCAATATGCCTTATAAACCACTTAACCTGATTCTGTGACAGTTGCATGATTTAATCCAATGGGACAAGTTACAGTGTTCAATTCAATACTATAGGCTGTAGAGTGAAAAGTAAAATCACCATACACAGGTGCTTTAAATTTAATAACAAGTTGTGAAATATAATAGAGGTTGAAATGTTGATCGTATGTGGTAAATGTAAGAGTAAAACAGTCTCTTGTATTATTCTCTGTTTCGGGTCCGCATATTTTTGAATGGCCCCTATCATTCATGACATTCTGAGTTTTCTTGAAAAAAAAATAGAGTATAACAGAAACATTTTGACATAAATTCCATGACCAACTCATTTTGCTAAATGAGTTGAAGGATTCTGAACACTGAAGACCAAATTCTAGAACTTTTTATCAGTATTCTTATTTTGGAAGTAAGAAATTTTCTAAATGCTTGATTTTTAGAACGGTAACACTTTTACGTTAGCTTTTTAGTGGTAAAGTTAACATACCATATGAAGATTTTTCTTTACTTTTATATTATATTCTGAAGTTATTTTATGCTTTTCTGGTCATCAGTTTCAAACCTCAAAAATCATAGCTCTTCTCTAGAGTATCATCATATTGCTGTATTTATTCAGACATGGAATAATGAATTTTGAAAAGTAGAGTGCTTCCATTTTTTAATTGAGATGTGACAGTCTTTACACAGCTAGAAATAAATGACAGTTAAGTGAGTATAAGTGTGATCTAATAATATTCTAGTATCTTTGTTTTTGTGCTCCATTTCTAAGTAAAACCTTTCTTTACTGAAGGTATCAAGAAATCACCTCTAGGTTGGAAAATCTACAATATACCTTATTTTTTTTTAATTTACTCTTAAACTCATTTCCCACTTCAATGCAATAGTGAAAACTGGCTAAAGATACCAAATCAATATGTTGCTAATGATACTTTGAAAGTATGCAATCTGGAAGGCCAGGAGGAGACAGATAATGCGTCTGTCCAATGGTGTCTCCCAAATGTTGGTGCTTTAGGTTTTCATAAGTTGTAAAAAGGAAGATGCACATTTCTTATCCTCCATGATGTGCAAAGAAATGTGTTTGAGTGTGTATGTGAAAGAAATGGAATAATAAAGGATTAGCTGGCTCATGAAATAGTGCAATGTCTGATGATTCAGGAGGTATAATCCTATTTTATTAGCACAACCTTGCTAGCTAATTAGAGACAGAGTTTATCTTTTTAGAAAGGATACCTTATAGGTTCATACAAAAAATATTTACAGGAAGCAAAATAGAACTATTACTACTTTACCCCCTTTCCTTTAATTTGTATAATTTTTGTACTATATATCTATGTGTAAATGTTTAGAGCTTTCATTATGAAAATATCAATAAATATTTCATTCGTTTACATTCAACTCTTTGTTATAAAATGAAACTTTTTAATAACAAGTGAAATGGATGATTTCCCAGTGGAAGTATGTCAACAGTCTTAAAATCATTACCAGATTTCATAAAATACATAATTATTTGAAAAAGAAACAAAATCTCTTCATACTTTAGAGAAATGAATACTGTGTAAGCCTTCTGTACAAATGTTTGTGTTTTCATTGTTACACTTTGGGGTTTTCCTTTTGCAATGTGACCCATGTTGGGCATTTTTATATAATCAACAACAGCAAAATCTTTTGCCAAATGCATGCTCGCCTTTTATTTTCTAATGTATTGCAATAAAAAGCAAAACTGGTTAGATTTTGCATGATATGGTTCTGAAAGGTAAGAAGAAAACAGACTTTGGAGGTTGTTTCATTTTAAATTTGTGACAGAGATAAGGTAGATTAAAATCTCTCATACATTGATAACTCAAGCTTTTCATTTCCTCATATAATTGTATAAATTTGACTGGGACCATCAGTTTTAAACTGTTGTCAAACTAACTAATGTATCATCTGCTTAAGACGCAAGATTCTTAATTAAACTTTATATAGATATAGACATATCTGTTGTTTCTTTGTATTTCAGGAAAGGTGATAGTAGTTTTATTTGATACTGATAAATATTGAATTGATTTTTTTAGTTATTTTTTATCATTTTTTTCAATGGAGTAGTATAGGACTGTGCTTTGTCCTTTTTATGAATGAAAACAGATTATAAAGAAATAAATGTCTTACTGTTACCCAAAAAAATAACAACTGTCCTTTCAATTTACCTAAAGTTCAATTCATTTTTAGAAGGTTTTCTTTCTTAAGTTTATTTATTTACTTTGAGTGAAAGTGTGCATGGGAGGAGCAGAAAGAGAAAGGGAGAAAGAGAATCTCAAACAGGCGCTGTGCTGTTAGTGTGGACTCTGATGCAGGGCTCGAACCCATCAACTGTGAGATCATGGCCTGAGCCGAGCTGAAATCAAGAGTTGGATATTTAACCGACAGAGCCACCCAGGTACCCCCAGGAGGTTTTCATTGTAAGTTCAATAGCATGTAATAAATATTACTTGATAAGTAACAGTTAATTGTTTGAAAGGTTCTACAAAAAGTATACACACAGATGTAAACACACACACACACACACACACAAACTTGCATGTACACATTAACACACACAGGCATCATTACACTGTGATAAGATCATCTGGTAAATAACTTTAATTTGGGGGGTTTAAATGAATATCACTCAAGTCAATGCTAGACACTAAAGCATGCTGCTAAAAGCTAAAAACGGGGGAGGGGGGCATGGGGCACTAATTGAACCCTGAATGAACTGAAATTCTAATAGAAGAATTTGCATAAAAACAGGTCTCTGCAAACAAGAGTCTGGTCTTCTTGTTTGTAGGATTCTCTGAATCAGCTAAGCCCAAAGTTCTGAATCTCAGGTTCTGCCTTACAGTCTTCCATGTTCTGATTGTGATTTCTCGTTGGCATTCCAACCTCTGTTCCTGTTTCATGAAACTTGCTTCCACGCTGGATCCTGGTTTCCCTTTCAGACCCTACCTCTGTTTCTTGACCCTAAGTATTAGATTACTTTCCTTCTAATATTTTGCTTTTGGTATTTGACCTTGGATTGACCCTAACTCTAATTCCCCAGGCTTTGGGAGATCAAAGCTTCTTGCCATGAGAGTGCTTCCCATGTTGTGGTTCTCAAACCTGGTTGCCCATTAGGATCACCTGGAGAATTTGAAAAAATAAAATAGAGTCTCTGGGCCCCAGTCCAGACTTAACAAATCATTGTTTGGAAAGTGAGGGATAGGAAGCTGTATCTTTTTAGGTTGCTCAAGAGTGTCTGGTAGGGAGCCAGATTTGAGAATCAAAGATTTTTATGATTATTACAAGCTAGATTAACTGATATTTTTAACTGAATCAACAAGATCAACATCGTGTATACGTAATTTAAGTATCTCTTAAGGAAAAAAAAAATCCATTTTCTTAGCTTGCCTAAAATGCAACTTTAGTGATGACCTTTTTACCTTTTAGTTACATATCTTAAGTGTAAACATGCTATTCACTTGCCTAATAAAAATATCCCAACTTGTTTATAAAATCCAAGCAGGAGACAGAAATATGCTTCAGAAGATTTTCTCTCTAAAGGAACGTGGATTTTCTTTTTACTCTTTTCTTTTTTTTTCCCCGTGACTTGGTAACTTAATTAAACTTTAATACTTAATTTCCTGAGTCTGTAATCTTCTCAAGGTTGTTAATAAAAAGATTGATGAAAGGTGTCCCCTCCCTAACTTGAACTTTTTTTCCAGAATAGAAACACAATGGTTTTGGATGAGTTGACTTCAAAATTAGTAGATGGGAGGCCAGGATTAGGTTTCTAACATTTTTTATAGTAACTTAAAAACAGGTTTCACTTTTTAGTTTCTAATAATAAGTTTGATACTTGGGGTAATATATAACAGTGCTTATGATGATATTACTAATTTGGCTGTAGAATTCAATCAAGCTCATCCTTAGGCAAAATTGTGAGGAGAAGGAACTTGGTCTTCACCTAGCCTATCTCCTCAGGCCCCTTTGCTTTGGTTGGACATAGTGCTGAATATATCTCATTAGTTTAGTTATATTAGTTTCCTAGGACTATCATAACCAATGACCACAAACTTAATGGCATCAAAGAGGAGAAATCTATTTTCTCACAGTTCTGGAAGCTGTAACTCTGAAATCAAGGTGCCAGCAAGGTTAGTTCTGAGGGAGAATCTGTTCCATGACTCTCTCTCCTACCCTCTTGTAGTTGTGGGCAATTCTTGGCATTCTGTGGCTTCCAGCTGCATCCCTCCATCTCTCCTTCTGTTTTCAGTTGACATTCTGATTTCAGTTGAAATCTCCAGATTTCTCTCTTCTTATAAAGATGCCAACCATTGGATTAGGGCCCACCCCGATCCAGTATGGTCTCATCTTAACTTGATGACATCTGCAAAGCCCCTATTTCCAAAAAAGATCAGAGTCACAGATTCTAGGTGCATACAAATCTTAGAAGAGCATTATGCAACCCCATGTTCTTCTCCTTTTAAAACCGTCTCATTTTAAAACCTGTATATGCTCCACTCGCGCTAATGAAGATATGATTGAAACGCTCCTTAAGCATGCCTTCAGAAAACATTTATGTGAATAACATACAACAATGCAGATGAATCTCAGATGCATTGTGTTCAGTGTAAAGAACCCAGATTCCAAAGGCTGTGTGATTCCATTTACATGACATTCTGGAAAAAGTGAAACTCTGGAGGCAGAGAACAGGTCAGTAGTGACCAGGCGTTAAGAATAGGGAGTCTGACTATGTAAGAACAGCATGAGGTAACCCTTAGAGACAATGGAACTAATAGCAGTGACCCAAATCTAGGCATTTGTCAAAACTCAAAGAACTGTACAGCAAATAAGTTTTACTGTATGGACATCTTTTTAAACTTTTTGAAAAATGCAGTTATGAAAGGATTATGGGCATTGGACAGATCTGTGATCATATTCTAACTCCATTTGTTATTACTTGTGAGACCTTGGACAAGTAATGCAACATTTTGAGGACAAGTGTCCTCGTCCATAAAAGGAGGACAACTCTCCTCATTCAGGATTCTTTCAAACGTAAGTGATAGACACTCAATTCAAAGAAACCGAAGGGGGAGAAAAGGAATTTATCGGCTCCGATAATGAGATCTACAAGATGGACTTGAAGTAAGGATTTAAATAACGTTCCCAGGGAACACTCTCTCTCCATCTGTTGACTCTGCTTCTATCTGTGCATAGTCGTCCTTCTCAGGCAGGCTAATCTCCTCGTGGCAGGAATCCTAGGTGCCGACAGTTTACACCCTCCAGGTGAGTGGCCCAAAAGGAATAGAGACTCTTTCTGACAGTTACCAAATCTCATTAACGACTCAGATTATCCCCAGGAGTTTGGTGTATTTTCTGCAGCCATCTTGGGCCTCCTGTCTACTCCCTGGATCACTAGAAGGTGGCAAATACACTGTGATAAAATGGGGGACCAGGACCATGTGCAGTGAAGAAGGGCTATCCAGGTGCTACTAGCAGGAGAGTGTTGGACTCCAAAGAGCATTCTGTGCTCCACTTCTTCCTGCAGTTCTATACAATTTATACAAATTTAAAGAGACAATAGAGTTATAAATCCCCAACAAATCTTAAGTCTCGTCTCCTCTATTGCTTTCAACAGGTAAGTGCCATTTTGCAATTAGGGCTTCTCAAAGTCCTAGTTCAGGGGGTGCCTACCTATCTGCTTATACCTACCAGAGCTTAGCATCCACGTCAACTCAAAATTAGTTCCTCCCTGATCAGGTAGAGCTGACTTAGCTGAACTGAATGCAATATCAGAATGTAAAAGAATGGAGAAAAAGCCTGTTGTCACTGACATCTTCCTTTTACTACACTTTAAATGTACACTGTTCCCAGTGACGAGGGTGAAAGGACACCATTGTCCAGCAATTGCACCTGCACTATTTTCATTATTTCTTTTTCTTAAAATATTTTTATTTATTTCTAGGAGAGAGAGAGAGAGACAGCGTGAGCAGGGGAGAGTCAGACAGAGAGGGAGATACAGACTCTGAAATAGGCTCCAGGCTCCGAGCTGGCAGTCAGCACAGAGCCCGACGCGGGACTCGAACCCACGAACCGCGAGATCATGACCTAAGCGAAAGTCGGACGCTTAACCGACTAAGCCACCCAGGGGTCCCTATTTTCATTATTTCTAAGAAAGGATGTGTATATCTGGGCATCGTACAAATTTCCAGGGATTTCAGAACTTAATTGGACAAGTTTATCCACATAGGCAAACATTCCAATTAATCAATGGGAAGGGGCATGCCATAATAAAGTAGTAAAGACACACACACCCTTTTAAGTGAACTATATTGAGTATTTATTGCCATAATAATGCTACAGAAATACAACCACAGCACTTAAGTGGCAGATAACAATAAATATTAATGGCACACACATCTGGGTCACCAGTGGGTCAGGTATGTGGCTTTGCTAATATGAACTGGGCTTCCTCACGTGCCTGAGAGCCAGCTGTCAGCTGTTAGACACTGCCTGTCAATGGGGTCTTTAGTAGTTGTCTCTGCCCTCCCTTTGCCCTCATCCTTCAATAGTCTGGCATGAGGGAGACTAGTCAGAGAGGGAACAGTAGAAAAAATCCAGGGGAGAAAGGATGATGGCCTGAAATCCTCCTGTGGTGGAAAAAAAATAAAGAAAGTGGACAGGCTTTAAGGGTATTTAATAGACCCAATTAAGAGAACTCGTGATTTGAGTGGGTATGGTGAGTAGAAGAAATGAAAACAGTTAATTAAGCATCATTTGCTGGTTTCAAGTTTAGCTAATTTTCTGAGAAATTAACCAATGTTTTCAAATGGCTTCAGAAATGGTTTTGAGTGCTTTTAAATATTTGCACTGGGTTTTCATAACAATAGTATTTATATTGTGCTTATACTGTTCACACCAATGACTAGAAAGAGTAAAAAAATATCTCGAGGAGGAAAACCAAATGCATAATAGTCTGAAGTAAGGTAAAAATCTGAGGTGTCCTCATAAGATAGCAATGATTTGCTTAAGGAAACAAATCAGATTGTTCAAAAGTTTCTCTTAAGGTTTTGTGGTTTACAAATGATGAGACTTCAGAACCCTTTTAAGAACATGGTCATATAGATATTTTTCGATAAGATAAATTACCTTTCCCCTTCTCACTTAATCCGCCATGTCCAAAAATACTGACCGATTTTACTGCTTACAAGTTTGCCATTGCCAGAGTCAAATACTGGGAAAGCAACTGCTGGTACCGGGTGATTTGAGAATTGCTAGGACCATCTGTTGGACAGATTTTAAATGTTTATATTATTATCTCTCTTGGCCTTGTGTCCTTTAAACTCAAGGAAAGCACAGCTGAAGCCAGATAAATCGACCAAAAAATCACAAATGATCCAGGTTGACTATAATTATTATTAAAATGTTATTTAAATATTTCCAACATAAAAATAGTTCTAAATTTCTCATCCTTATAACTCATACCAAGACAAGCTTAAAAGACAAAGCTACAAATTTGAAATATTGAAATTAATAATTGATTTCACATGGTCATGGATGCTGTTTTGCCGAAATTAATTTGCTGCTCGCAGCCCTGTACCAGATGACTGAATTCTCTATCATTTCTCAATCCTAATTACTATGAAACCTTTTGGTAAGTGGTGCTGACATCTGGCCATCACTTAGAGCACACTCATCATTTACCATTAAGTGCACGTCTGTTTATTTCTTATTAGCCAGCGACAAGATAATAGTGCTACTTGGCACCAATACAATTATACATACAAACTCCAGGACTAAAATGATAGGAAAGATGAAGCTCTTCAGTGGTCATTCAGAAGATCAGAGTATGCTTACATTAATTTTGAAGATAGCATCCAAAGATAGTTATCAAACGATCAAAAGTTTGAAATTGTCCTTGAGAATTCTCAGAATGTGTAAGATGCAGATTCTTTGAATGGACTCAAGATTGAGAAATAGTACCTTAAGAGTTGAGAGTCAAGGGGGCACCTGTGTGGCTCTTGATCTCAGGGTCATGAGTTCAAGCCCTGCAATGGCCTCTGCACTTGGAATGAAGCCTAAAAGAAAATAAAAATAAAAATAAAGAGTCTTGAGAGAGTTAAACACAAATGTTATGCTATACAGTACATATTTTTACACCTTCATTCAAAATAATTTGAGAAATTTACAGCTTTGAAGAAATATAAAGACAATCCTCTTTGGCTAGAGTTAAGGGGTTAGTTAGGAAATGGTCATACTTAAAGCATTTGTAGTGATGAGAGGAAGCTTTGAAGGGTAGTTGAAGGCACTAGGTAACACTCCAAACTGCCTGTCATACAGGAGAAAGAATAAATGATTAAAAGGGGTCTAATGAAAGATATAGAGCATAATTCGAGTAGTTAAATTTTGTTTGTGACATTCATAAATATCATAGCCACAGTTATATTCTATTCAATTCAGCTATACTCCTGTGGAATTAAAGTCCTCAGGACAGGAAACAGGCAGATTTCTAATATAAACAGTTTCAGTTTCCAGAGATTGTTTACACTGCTAACTGAGGCAAACCTGTTCTCAAAGAAGATTTACTGATTGGCATTTTTGGCATATGAGACACTAGCGATTCTGCAAATTCATGACTTTCTCTGATTTGAGTGGAAATGCCTATTTTTTCTTTAAATAATTCTATTATGGAATGTATATTTTAGAAATGGCTAATTTGGTGTGTAATGGAATATTCTGAGCAATTCAGTTTGGGTGAGATTTCACTATTTGAAAAATCTTGGGAAATACAGTAGCTCTTTGAAGAAAACAATTTACTAGGAGTCTTAAACCATAAATTTGAATGTCAGATGTAGTGATGTTGACTAAGCTACCTGATTCCTGTGGGTTTAAGTTCTGTTCACTGTAATAGAAACATATATCATCAAGAATATTTCCATCTCACCCCAAATATGTTTTTGGTTCTAACAATTGTGTGCTAAGTCCTAACTGACAAACTTCTTCTGTACTTCAATTGCAGAATGGAAGAAAAACATACCATATTTTTATAATACTGTTTTTATATCCCAGTCTCTGAAAAGAAAAATCATTCTGGTCTTTCTCATTGCGACCCCCCCTGAAAAGAACCTATCCTCAGGACTTTACAATGAATTTTTTGTTCTGTTTATTTAGCATAATCAAGCACTCCTTAGCCAGGGAAATGGTCCCTCAAGGCGACTGCAGAACTATACAAAAATCTTGGTTCGTTAATGATCAAATAAAGAATGTGACCTTTCTAAGTCCCTTAAATATTTTCTTAGTAAGAACCTGTGTGGGTTTTTTGTCTTGCACTTTTTTTCTTCCTTGTGCTCTTTTACTTCATTTTTTCCTTTTTTTAAACTTCTAATTAATCTCACTATGTTTATACCAGGGATGACTCTTCAAGACAAGCAATAACTGCATGATTAGATCTCCTTTTCTTCCCATGACATGATCTGTTGTCTGGCATTCAGAAAAGCTCAGTGGCAATGCTAGAGAGGCATAAAATGCCATGTGGGTGGACAAACCCAGACTCAAAAAAGTGCTTCAGACTTCTATCCTCAGGATAGCAACAAGCTCTCCCATCGGCAGCGTGACCCATCTGCTGCTACATCAGATTCTCCGGGTTCCTGACCAGCTCATCCTTTTTTGCCCCTTCTTTAGAATCTGCTATGGAAAATGTCATCCTGTCAATCATTCCTCTGATTGCTTTCATTTATTTACCAGAGTCTCCTGATAATACTTCTAAAGAATTTAGGGTTCTGGAAAGTTCCTTTGGGGGGGTCTATAATTGCAAATTGTTATTTATATATACAGCCACTTAAAAGAAAACTAAACTGCAGAAAATCCTGCAATTGCTATTTATACAAGAAATTTTAAAAGGTGTTAAGATTCGACTATTCTGGCTTAGGAGAAGTAGATCCATAAAATCAGAGTGTTACGGAACCTGGTCTGGATCGCCCGGCATTAAAAGCCAAGCGGCACTCGGAGATCTTGGAAGGCGGGAGATTTATTTTACACCAGTGGGCTCAGAGGAGATGAGTCTCCAGAGATTTGAGCCCATAGCCTAAGCAGAGGACACAATGTATAGTTGGTCACTTCCGCATTCCATATTAGTAGTAATTTGCCGCGCAGGTGTGTGTGCATGGCACGCTGGGTAGGAAGAAGAACCCGGAAGAGAAGTCTGCCGTCTGGGACTGGAATTTCCCTCTCAGTCCTGTGGGCCATCTTAGATTTTTCCCTATTAAGAGGAAGGGAAGGAGGTAAGTAATGGAAACCATATACTGTAATTTTTTTAAAAAAATTATTTATTTAAATTCAAGTTAGTTAACATACAATGTAATATTGGTTTCAGGAGTAGAACCCAGTGGTTCATCACTTAGATATAACACCTAGTGCTGGTCTCAACAATTGCCCTCCTTAATTCCGACCACCCATTTAGCCCATCCCTCCACCTGCCTCCCCTCCAGCAACACTCAGTTTGTTCTTTGTATTTGAATCTCTTGCGGTTTGCCTCCCTTTCAGTTCTCATCTTATTTTTCCTTTCCTTCCCCTATATTCATTTGTTGTGTTTCTCAAATTCCACATATGAGCAAAATCGTATATTTGTCTTTCTCTGATTTACTTTACTTAGCATATTACATGCTAGTTCCATCCACATTGTTGCAAACGTCAAGATTTCATTTTTGATCACTGAATAGTACTCCAGTGTGTGTGTGTGTGTGTGTGTGTGTGTGTGTGTGTGTGTGTGTGTGTGTGCGCACCACATCTTCTGTATCCATTCATCAGTTCATCGACATTTGGGCTCTTTCCATAATTTGGCTATTGATGATAGTTCTACTATAAACACTGGGGTGCATGTTCCACTTCAAATCAGCATTTTTGTATCCTTTGGATGGATACCTAGTAGTGCAATTGCTGGGTAGTTCTATTTCTAATTTTTTGAGGAACCTCCATACTGTTTCCCAGAATGGCTGTACCAGTTTGTCTTCCCACCAACATTGTAAAAGGGATCCCCTTTCTCCACATCCTTGCCAACATTTGTTGGGAAACTGCATATTTCTCATAAGCTGAAAGGCACCTGGTGACATACTTGAATATTGTAATTTAGGCCCTTTTAAAACCATTAAAATATATTTTTTCATTAATTATTTAAAGAGTCTACCAGATTTGGTTTGATTGGATTGGACTTTTAGTCATTATCTCTGAGAAGTTGATTCAAAAGCCTTAGAACAGATATGAAAATAAATTACATCTCTTTGAACTTACATGGTAAGTTTCTGTTTATCTTCTTCCACAACCAGTAGTATGCAGGAAACGAACAATTATAGACCACATATAATATTGTAGCTCATTAAATAATTTCCAGTGCATAATCTCTTAGGTTTTAAAATTGATATTGCTTTAGAAAATAATGTCATTCCCTTTGATAACTATATTAGCTTTCTGTGGATGCCATAAGAAATTTTCACGTGGGGCACCTGGGTGACTCAGTTGGTTAAGCCTCCGACTTCGGCTCAGGTCATGATCTCATAGTTCGTGAGTTCGAGCCCTACATGGGGCTCTGTGCTGCCTGCCAGTTCTGTTTCGGATTCTGTATCTCCCTCTCTCTCACCCTCCCCTGCTCACGCTATCTCTCTCTCACACACTCTTTCTCTCTCTCTCTTTTTCTCTCTCTCTCAGAAATAAATAAAAACATTAAAAAATTTTTAAAAATAAAAAAAATAAATTACCACAAGACTGGGGGGTTAAAAGACTAAAAATTTATTCTCTCACAGTTCTAGAAGCCAGAAGTTCAGTATCACTGACCTGAAATCATGGTGCTGCCAGGGCTATTCACTCTCTGGCAACTCTAAGAGAGATTTGCTTCTTTCCTTTCCAATTTTTAGTACCTGAAAGTGTTCTTTGGATTTTGTCCATATTGTTTCAGTCTCTGGCTCTATGGCCACATTACCTTTTCCTCTTCTGTGTGTAGTCAAATCTCCTTCCCCCTTTGTCTCATACGGACACATGTGATTGTACTGAGGTCCCACTCTAATAATCCAGGATAATTTCCCCAATTTAACATCATTAACTACATCTGTAAAGTCTTTGCCATTCAAAGTAACATTTACAAATGCAAATTTGGATTACAAATGTTAGGATTTGATATCTTTGGGGGCCATTATTCAGCCTTCTACAAAAGGCATCTGTTCTTCAATTTTCACTTCTCTTCCTGGAGTGATGATTCCAATAATAAATCCCCATAAACAATTTGAATTTAATACATTAACACTTTATGTTCATATTTGGGGAAACAAAACATTTAAAATGTTATACCATACTATAAATTATTTGGTAACTTTTTAAACTGTTTTGAAAAGATGTTTCCTAGCAATGTGGTTTTGCAAAATTGTTTATTAACATTTATTTCACTCCAAATCAATATATTTGCCACCTGAGTTTCCCCAGGTAATCAGCCTCAAGGACTTTTTGATTCCCACTTTCTTTCTTAGTTCTCCTGAACATAAGTGAAATATAGTAAAAACTTTACCCTTTGTTAAGTGACTATTTAATGGAACAATTTTATTTATAATCTACTTAAACATTAAGTAAGTAGATTATAAATCTGAGAATTTCCTAGATACCATCAGTCTGAAAATCCATTCCTATCACCTGGTACCACTGATAATTTATCTCTGGAACTGGCATGCAAGTTTGTGATCCTTCTTCTGTTGCTATGAAGTAACTGGTGGTTACTTCCCTGGTTCACAGGACTGGTTATAGGCAGAGAGGCTTGAATACGTCTATGACTGGAATGGCAACATTGTTTCTGAGCCAGAATCAGATACGCAGAAAAATCTAGCTGTCCTGAGAAATGAAGCTATCATATGAGAAAAAAATTAAGGATCTTACAGAAATGAAGGAGGAAAAAAAGCACCACGCCATCCTCATAAAAGAATCTGAAAATTGGGGCACCTGGATGGCTCAGTGGGTTAAACATCTGATGTCAGTGCAGGTCATGAGCACATAGTTTGTGAGTTTCAGCCCCTCATGTGGCTCTGTACTGACAGTGCAGAGCCTGCTTAGGATTCTCTCTCTCTCTCTCTCTCTCTCTCTCTCTCTCTCTCTCTCTCTCTCTCCCTCTCAAAAATAAATAAGTAAACTTAAAAAGAAAACTGGAAGTAAACTTAAAAAGAAAACTGGTAAGTGCTGGACTGACAGAAAAAGGTGCTCTCAAACTAAGAACATTGTCCACAAAATAACAATGGGAGGGGCGCCTGGGTGGCTCAGTCGGTTAAGCATCCGACTTTGGCTCAGGCCATGATTTCACGGTTCATTGGTTCGAGCCCTTCATCGGGCTCTGTGCCCACAGCTAGCTCAGAGCCTGGAGCCTATTTCACATCCTGTGTCTCCCTCTCTCTCTGACCCTACCTTGCTCATGCTGTCTCTTTCTTTCTCTCTCAGAAATAAGTAAAACATTAAAAGACATTTAACAAAAAACAGAAATGGGAAAAAGTGAGCCACATACACACAAAACTACTTTATAGAATGGAAAAAAGACATCAAAATACTCTACTGTTGAAAATTTACCCCATTCCCCCGAAAAACATGGAACTGGTGAAAATGGAACACTCCAAACAATTCTATATCCTCAGACAGCTATTTAAAAAAAAAAAATAGGGGCGCCTGGGTGGCTTAGTCAGTTGAGCGTCCGACTTTCGCTTAGGTCATGATCTCGCGGTTTGTGGGTTCGAGCCCCCCATCGGGCTCTGTGCTGACTGCCAGCTCAGAGCCTGGAGCCTGTTTCAGAGTCTGTGACTCCCTCTCTCTCTGACCCTCCCCTGCTCACGCTGTCTCTCTCTCTCTCTATCCTAGAAATAAATAAAACATTTAAAAAAAATTAAAAAAAAATTAAAAAAATTAAAAAAATAATGTTTATTTTTGAGAGAGAGAAAGAGGTAACACATGTGGGCAGGGAAGGGGCAAGGGACAGAGAGAGCTGAAGGCACAGAATCCAATGCAGGCTCCAGGTTCTGAGCTGTCAGCACAAGGGCCAATGCGGGGCTCGAACCCACAAGCTGTGAGATGGTGACTTGAGCTGAAGTCAGACATTTAAGCAACTGAGCCACCCAGGTGCCCCTCTCAGACAGCTATTTAAGGTATAAAAAGCACCTTTAGTTAGAAAACAAAACTAGAGAAGATGTGGGGAAAAAAAAAAGAAATGAAATAAGAATTGATTGAACTTGTCAAGGAAACAGAAGAAAATGACAAAAGTCATATCATAAGTGAAGAATAAATTACAAGATGGGGTCAAGGTAGACTAGAGTCTAATAAAAATGATTAATAATGTAAAGGTAATTGAAGGAATGCAGAAAAATAACCAGGAACATGCAAATGATATGAAGAAAAAAAATAAAGGGCATCAGAAAAAAAGCAGTGTCAGAGAAAAAGTTGAATATAAAAGAATATTCAACATACATACAACTGGTGTCTCTGAAGACGAAAATTAAAACAACATAATAGGACTAATATGTAAAGCTATAACACAAAGTTTTCAGAAATAAAGAAAATCTAAATCTCCACACTGAAAACACACAAAGAGCACATGGTACTAGGAATGACCAACTCCAAGACATAATCTGGTAAAAATACTAAACTTTATAGGTGAAGGAAACAATCCTCAGCAGTTTCTATTATGATATTAACTTACGAAGAGAAGAGAATTAGACTAGCAGCAAGCTTCTCTAAACAACATACAAAGTAAGACAACAGCTGCATTTCAACTTATATAAAAAAGAAAATACTTTCACTATTATTTAGATTAAATATTTCTAACTTGTGATTTTTTGAACCATGAGTTTGTTCAACTTCCAATTTTTAAAGACGTTTCAAGTATTTTTAAATTAATTTTATTTTTGCAGTGGTTTCTGTATGATTTCAATCTTGTTAAGTTTATTGAGACATGCGGTCCGTCTTGGAGAATAACCCCTGTGCTCTTGACATAGATGTGTGTTCTGCTGTTTTGGTACAAAGTGCTCTAAAAATGTCACAGAACAAGTTGATTGATAGTGTTGGTCTGGCCTTCTACCTTCTTATCAATGTTCTTTCTTGCTCTATGATTTACTGAGAAAGAAAAGTTGAAATTCTCAATTTTAATAATGAATTTATATATTTCTTTCAATTCTTACCATTTTTGTTTGTATATTTTGAAGCTCAGTTATTGGGTGCATACAGTTAGGATTGTTGTATATTTTTGATGATTCAGTCCTTTCAGTTTTATAAAATATCCCTCAATATCTCTGGGAACATTTCTTTTTTTGTTTTTTTTTTTTTTTGTTTTTGTTTTTTAAATTCTTTTTTGATAGATACAGTGTCTTTCTTTTTTTTTTTTTTTAATGTTTTATTTATTTCTAGGAAAAAGAGAGACAGCGCGAGCAGAGGAGGGTCAGAGAGAGAGGGAGACACAGAATCTGAAACAGCCTCCAGGCTCTGAGCTGGCAGTCAGCACAGAGCCCGACACGGGGCTCAAACCCAGGAACTGCGAGATCATGACCTAAGCGAAAGTCGGACGCTTAACCGACTAAGCCACCCAGGCGCCCCTCTGGGAACATTTCTTATTTAAAGTTTATGTTGTCTCCTACTTAAGGTAGCCACTTCAGTTTTCTTATGATTAGTGTTTGCATAGAATACTTTCTTGAATTATTATATTTATTTTTACTAATTTGCATCTTCATTTTTAATGTGCAATTTCTATACACAAAATATAGTTGCTACAGTTCCTCTATTAGACCTTCCCACCACTGTTTTCATCTCTACTTTTGCTTACTGAAATCTTCACATGAGTCAGATAATTTTGTTCTTGCAATTCATAAAAATGAGTAACAGGATTATCTGACCTTCATCTCTTTTGAGTTTCTGGCCACAGGCTGAAAGAATGTCCTAACAAGGACATATGCTCTTTTCTTCAGTTTTCAACTATAACAGCTTAGAATAAGGTTTGTCTCTTTCTTGTACATATTCCCTGAAAAACCCAAGAAGTAGCCAACACTTAGCTTCATTCTGTGCTTTTCCTACGCGGTAACATAAAGGTTATTAGCAGGCACTTTAATGGTGCTACAGGCGACAGTTTAATGAGCTGCTTTGTTAAAGCCTAGCTAGTTGCTCAGTTTTCTCATTTAGGATTTTCCAATTCAGTTTCCCAAAATAAGATTAGCTTCAGCCACAGGCCTCATTCGTTTAAACGATATAGAATATATTCTTTCTCTCGAAAAGTCCGGAGGTTGGTGGAGGAGGGCTTGTCTGGCAATTTTTTTGTCACAGTGTTCAAGAATTTAGGCTCCATCCAGCTCATCAGTGTGCTATCCCCAAGGTGTGGCCCTTGAATCCTAGGCCCATAGAGGAGTCCAGGCCATAGAATGGATACAGGAGCAAAGAGGCCCATGGCATCTTCCAGCTGTTTTTAATGAAGCTTCCTGAACTCTACCAGATGATGGAAATTCATCTTCTTCCTAGGGAATCCAGTAAATGTCTTTCTTCCTTCGAGGACCAGGTACCCTAAAATGAAGGCCAAGGCTTTGCTGTTTTATCTTTACCTTTTTTTTTTTAATGTTTTACTTATTTCTGAGAGAGAGAGAGAGAGAGACAGCGTGAGCAGGGGAGGGTCACAGAGAGAAGGAGACACAGAATCCGAAGCAGGCTCCCGGCTCTGAGCTAGCTGTCAGCACAGAGCCTGACGCAGGGCTCGAACCCACGAACCGCGAGATCGTGACCTGAGCCGAAGTTAGATGCTTAACCGACCGAGCCACCCAGGTGCCCCTATCTTTACCTTTTATTACCTTAACCACGCCCAAAACTGGCCTGCATGTAAAGTTTGTTTGGCCTGCATTGTTTAACTTTTTAACTAATTGTCAATTAATTTCATGTAAAATATTGGATGTAAGTCTTTTCTTAAAAATGTGATAGATCTGGAAAAAAGGGTCATATGGATACATGGAAACAATTAGCTGGAATAGAAAACAGCCTACCTTTCTGAAGGAGATCAGCACTGTGCAGGTAGTAAGGTTGCTATCACCCCATATTCTTAACTACTAACCAGTTTTCTACCCCTGGAGGCATTTGTTGATACTACCCCTGTCTTACACACATCCCCAGGTCTGCCTTTTACTTCATATCTGTACTAAGGAAAGCTATTGTGTAAAGATACTATAAACAACTGTAAACACAAAAGCTGATTATAATTTAGTTTTAATATACCAAAAATTGTCTACCCTTTTACTAAAACAGATTATTTCCAAAATTTTATTACATATAATCTTGTATGTGCTTTTATATAATATATACATATTCTTTATTTTATATATTCTGTTGTATAACACACACACACACACACACACACACACAGTAGTTACCTCATATGGTGTCATTAAAATTCAATTAGATAACCCAAGTAGGGCACTTAGGACAGTGTCTGAACATATAGTAAATGCTAAATAAAGGAAAGTCTGAATGATAGGATCTCAGAGTATAGACACTATGACATCTCTAGATATCTATGGAGGAATAATTGTATTTAATCATTTCTGAGCTGTACATTTTTTCATAACTTAACATCTCTAAGATGGAGTCTCACAGTCATGGTTGGACAGGGGTATTGTTAAAGTAGATGACTTTGTCTGAGCATGTGAGAACTTGGCTGTGATGTTAATATTGTCCTCACTACAGTTAAATAATGAGCAAGGTTGGCACTACACATGTTTGGTTTAATCACATTTAAAATATCTTGACTATACATGAACTGGTGTTTATTTAAAATTTGTTTTATATGCAAAAAGACATTAAAGCAGCAGTGCATAAATTTTATATTAGTGTAGTTAATATTCATTGTTGAAATCATTGTAAGCACCAAAATTTGATGACTGGGTAAAAGCAGCATGGAGGAAAATATCTGAGACTGAAAAGTGCTCCATCAATTACCCTCTTTATAGCCCTGAGACTCAAGAACACTGAGAACTTGGAGTCAAACGTGATTTACAAGAGGGTTCTGAGTCAAAGGTAGTTCATAAAATAAAGATGATTTAAGTACATCTTAGTCAATTTGTTCCACTATGTTTTTCTTTTTAAGTGCAAGAGTGAAATATGACAATAAATATATTTGTAAGTACATGTCAAGGAGCTCATAGACTAAATATACAAAATTCTAAGTGGAAAGGAAGCATTAGCTGTGTATATAGTGCCTTTTAAAAAGTGATACATTCAGTAATGTTGTATCTCGTATAGATGGCATCTTAGACTGATGAAATCTAGAAATGGACAATTTCCTTAGTTTTTAGGTCCTGAGATTCAGAGTCCAAGAGAAGCACTGAGTAGCCTTATTTAAGTCACATGCTAGTTCTTTGCCTTTGAAGAAGGTAAGTACTTCGGTAGTTTCAATAATATTTAATCCAATAAGGATGAGGTAGATTGCCAAAGAAATATCAGAAATTTATTTATATTATTTCTATTTAATAATATGAATTGTATTACTAAGATACTGGCAAGATGTTTAAGATACCTGGCGCAATATAAATTAACCAACAGTTCTGAGAATATTAATTTCCCAGACTTCATCAACCCTTGATGTTACCAAACTTTTCTCAATCTGATGAAATCAGAAAGATAATTCACACTTGTTTTTTTTTTTTATGTCTTATTTATTTCTAGGAGAGAGAGAGAGAGACAGCGCGAGCAGGAGAGGGCCAGAGAGAGAGAGGGAGTTACAGACTGAAACAGGCTCCAGGCTCTGAGCTGGCAGTCAGCACAGAGCCGGAAGCGGGGCTCGAACCCACGAACCGTGAGATCATGACCAAAGCGAAAGTTGGTCGCTTAACCGACTAAGCCGCCCAGGCGCCCCAATTCACACTTGTTTTAATTCGCATTCCCCTGCTTCACAGTTAAGGTAAGCATCCTTTACATGTTGTTGGCGATTTGTATGTTCTCTTTGCAGACGGCCTGCTAAAATATTTGCCTATTTTTCTGTTGTGATTTTGTCATTTTGTTATAGACATGATGAAATATTCTGGCTGTTTTCTGTTGTTACATATATATTTTAGTTTATTATTTTATTTTTAACTTTGTTTATATGATGCTTTTTCATACAGATAATTGCAATTTTGTTATTAACCAACATATAGATCTCCTAACCTGTAAAGGAAAGGCAGTTAAGCACAGGAGCATAAGTCCTTCTGAAAGCAGCCAGTACAATTAGGCTTAGCGCAGCTACAGACATGGAGACAGACATTCCAATACGCAGAGGAGATAATTAGCTGGCCTAAGGGTCGGAGATCCCACCTAAAGCTTCAGCAGAGAAGCAGGTCCCTTCTAAGACTGTCTCCAGCTCCTTCCTCCCTTATTCCTTTTTGGAGGTAATAATTCACAGAAGACATCCTCCACCAGGTCACTCTTGTTCCTTGGGGACACTAAAACTTTAAGAACACGTGAATCCCATCAAGCCTCCAGTATTAGGTTAAACAATCCATATGTATTTGAGGACACCCTTGTCTAACACTGACTTTGTGATTTCCACGACATCTTTGGAAAAAGAAGATCATAAATATGTGGAGCACTGGCTTTTAAGAAATCTCATTGTTTTTTCTTTTGGTGCTAAATTCTTGCCTTAGCAATAAACTGATAGTTATATAAATGTAATACGTATCCCAAGTAACATTTATTAAATACTCAAAAACACTAACAGAGATCAAAATGTGTACATAAAACTTTCAATTTAGAAAATAAGATCTATAGGGGCGCCTGGTTGGCTTAGTCGGTTAAGCGTCCGACTTTCGCTTAGGTCATGATCTCGCGTTCGTGGGTTCGGGCCCCGCATTGGGCTCTGTGCTGACTGCCAGCTCAGAGCCTGGAGCCTGTTTCAGTCTGTGACTCCCTCTCTCTCTGACCCTCCCCTGCTCACGCTGTCTCTCTCTCTCCTAGAAATAAATAAAACATTTAAAAAAAAAACCTTAAAAAAAAAAGAAAATAAGATCTGTAATCATTCAAATATTTTGACCCAATAATTGAAAATATTAATTTTTAATTACAGCCTAGTTTTATTTTTTAAATTGGTTTTGCTTAATCTATAAACAACCTTAAGACATAGAAAAAAATTCTTAACTTCAGAAATATGACTTAGAAAGCTTTATTTCTATTTATACAGCATAAAACTGTTGTCTTTATCCTTTATGCTTCAAGATAATGATCTGCTGTCAAGCACATATTATAAAACTTGGAAAAATTATGGAACCAAATACTTGAAATGATGCAGAAGACAGGGAATCATTCAGAACCGGAATGTATAAAGCATTGCCACTTGTGATATCAGTCCCATCACAAGGTCATGGGATGTTTGCAGCAAACAATTCCAAGTTCACACAATAATCCATTTTAAGGACTGTTGAATATGATTTGTGTGTGGTACTGGAAACCACAAATACTATTATTTTTGAAAAGCAATGAATAGAAATCAGTGGTATTAAATGGGTGTCAACAGAGTAACTCATTAATATAAATGTTTTTCCCTAGTGATGGGGAGAGGTGTTGATTATTCTTAGTCAGGGGAAATCAAATTAAGTAAACTCTAATATCTAGAGCCTTGACATTTTGCTTATAAGCAAGAGATATTTTAAACTAATCCATGAGATTGGTTGGCTCAATTCCAGTATTAGCTTAGATCCTGGGTTACTGAAGAGAAAAGTTTGTCCTAAGAAGTCATACTCCTTGGTGCTACAAGTTAGTTGATGTAAGTACCATTTAAATTCCCAGAAATGGAAAAATTAAACCAATATATCTAAGAATGAATATCCAAGATGTCCAATAAATATTTTTGGAAGTTTTGTAAACTGTCTCATAACAAATCTAAATGGTTTTGCATTATGCTGAATTGGAACTTACGTGATTCTTTGTTGTTCGACTATAAATTAAATATATGGCCAATACTTGTACATTCAAAGACTAAGATTTTGAAGATTAGTCCAGACCCTTGTTAGAAAGAGTCCAGAGCTCTATCTACAATGACATCATTATTTGGAAATTGACTTTAACTCCTACTCAAAATAAGTTATTTTTTATATTTGTTCTACATTCTTAAATTAGCTAAATCCCCAGATAATGCGTAATTCATCTTGCTTTTTTGAAATGGTGATTTTAAAAAATGACCTAAAGACATAAAGATAAATAATACAAATGTTTTGGAGAAGTATATCAAAAAACACTTTCTTCCTGGAATACATTAGCTTTAGACTAACTAGCACTGTCCTTTAGAGTACTCTGAGGCAATGGAAATGTTCTATATCTGCACTCTACAAAAGGGCACCCATTAGTCATTGAGTCATTGAGCACTTGAAATGCAGCCAGTGCAAGGAGAAACTGAATTTTAAGTTGTTTTTAATTTTTTATAAGGGAGACAGCATACAAGCCAAGCAGGGGAGAGGAGCAGAGGGAGGGAGAAGGAGAATCTTAAGCAGGCTCCAAGCTCAGCATGGAGCCTGACATGGGGCTCAATCACATGATCATGGGATCATGACCTGAGCCAAAATCAAGAATTGGTGCTCAACTGACTGAGCCACCTGGGCACCCCAAGTTTCATTTAATTTAAATTTAAATTTAAATAGTCTCATGTGACTAGGGGCTACTATGTTAGACATCACAGCCCTAAGCTGTAGACTCCCTATTGAAATAGCCAGAGAGCCACTAATTATTTGGTAATTATGAAAATGGGGAAACAACGAAACTAACTGAAGCAACTCCACTCCTCTGAGTCAGAATGAATAAAGACGCTGCATTAAATTACCCAAAATGGACTAGCTCGTTATTTTACATCTTACCTCTGGATGTTTTTGGTGTCAAACATTCTAATGAATAATTCAGTCTCATTATTTAATGAGATAAACTACTGGTCTACAAAACTGATTATATTCACTTCTTACATTCCCAAACGAAAAAATATGTTATTCATCTTAGAGGTGTTTATTTATAGCATTACCACCATGGTGACTATAGACATGGCTAGTCATGAGTCTGGTTGGGAGAGGAGTTTCCCAGAGGTACTTTCAGACATTTGCTTACTATTAGGCAATTGTTTGTTAATATAAAATAAATAGAAAACACTTTCATAATTTATACTATGTTACCCTTAAATACAGTAACTCACGCATGTTTATTTGATCATAAAATTTGCATGCTTAAAAATATCAAAGCCATTCAGCATTAAAAAGTTTCGGGGAACCTGGGTGGCTGAGTCAGTTAAGCATCCAACTTTGGTTCAGGTCACAATCTCACAGCTCATGAGTTCAAGCCCCACGTCAGGCTTTGTGCTTATAGCTTGGAGCCTGGAACCTACTTGAGTTTCTGGGTCCCCCTCTCTCTCTGCCCCTCCCCTTCTCGTGCTCTGTTTCTCTCTCAAAAATAACTAAACATTAAAAAATGTTTCTAAAATTAAAAAAAAACCGATTCCATCACCTAGCAATAATCATTATTAAATTTCAGTGAGCTTAATTCCAGACATTTCCTTATTCATACATAAGCATGGCAGTATAGACATCTCAATTGAAATCAAGTTAATAATATTAAAATGGAGCTGTACTTGCTTCTTTTATTTTCAAAATTATTACCTGTTTTTATTTTAATTTTTTTAAAGCTGAATTGGAGAAAAGGTAACTAAATGGATTGTTGAAGTTTTTGTAATTATTTCTTCATCAAAAGAGACACCATGACCTAAAATATCTTTCTAAACTATATTTTAAATGGTCATGAAAACTTAAAGGTGTTCTACCATTTTTATTTATTTAAAAATTTTTAATGCTTATTTATTTATTTTTGAAAGACAGAGACACAGAGAGAGGGAGAGAGAGAGAGAGGAACAGACAGACAGACAGACCAAAGCAGGCTTCAGGCGCTGAGCTGTCAGCACAGAGCCCAACACAGGACTCTAACCTACAAACCATGAGATCATGACCTGAGGCGAAGTCAGGCACTGAGACACTCAGGCGCCCCTTCGTGTTCTATCATTTTTTAAACTAAATAGCTCAGTGGCAGGCAGTAGTGAGTGCTTATTTAAAAAAAATTTTTTTAATGTTTATTTATTTATTTTTGAGGAAGTGCAATTGGGGGAGGGACAGAGACACAGAATCCAAAGCAGGCTCCAGGCTCTGCGCTGTCAGCGCAGATCCCAGCAGGGGCTACAACCCAGGCACCATGAAATCATGACTTGAGCTGAAGTTGATCGCATATCCGACTGAACCACCCAGGCCTTAAGTAAGTGTTTATTTAAAGTTGAGAAAGTGGGGCACCTGGGTGGCCCAGTCATCTAAGGGTCTACCTCTAGATTTCGGCTTAGATCATGATCTCACAGTTTATGAGTTGGAGCCCCGAACTGGGCTCTGTGCTGATGGTATGGAGCCTGCTTGGGGATTCTCTTTCTCCCTCTCTTTCTGCCCCTTTCCTGTTCACTCTCTCTCTCTCAAAAATAAATAAATTAATTTAAAAAAAGTTTTTAAAGGTGAGGAAGTGAACATTCAAATCATTTCTCCTACCTCTGGTCCCCTGTTTTCCACAGAGCTAAACATGTTATATGTTTGTGGGTTTTGTTTGTTTTTGTTTTTATTATGTTATGAAGATTTATATCACTTATGCTCTATTCTGTATTCATTTCGTAATAACCCCTTCCTCCCCCCAAACTCCATACAGGCAACACCCAGCTCTCCAGAAGCTGAAAGGCTGCTCTTCCCACAGTCGTGTCTGTCTTGGCTACAGGCAACTCTAGAATTACAGTTGCTCAGCGCATGAAACTTGGAGGCGTTCTGGGCCCTCTTTTTCTCCCTCAGCCCACATCCAGGCTATAAACAAACCCTGCCGGCTCTACCTCCTAAACATGTCCACACCCTGCCCACCTTCACCACCATCACTCTTGAACATGTCATCGTAAGCCTCACCTCACCTGGACCCTTGCAGTAATGGCCTCCTAACCATCTCTTCGCTTTGCCCTTGTGCCCCTGAGGCACCTCTCAACCCAGCAACAGGAATGATCCTTTTATGGAAACAACACAGTTCTGTGAACTCTTTGATGGAAATTCTTAAAAATTTTAGCAGTGGCCTTCAAGGCCTTACACAATCTCACCCTGTGATTCACTTCACCTCCTCTCTTACTGCACTGTAGCTGCAGTGGCCTCCTCACATCAGCCGGACACCCGACTCATGGCTTTCCTCTGTCTACTATCACTTTGCTTAAGATCTCTGCGTGGCTCACTTCCTCTCACTGTGCAGCCTTTCCTTCGACGCCACCCTCTCAAGGTGGCCTTTCCTGCTACCCTATTTAAATGTTAACTCTTGCTCCAAACATTCTCTCTACCATCTCCTGGTTATTTTCTCCACAGCACTTATCACCAGTGACATATTGCACATTTCCTTTATTTGGTTTATTGTCTTCTTTTCCCTTCCTCATCAGAATGTAAACTCCAAAGCATAGAGAAATTTGCTTGCTTTTTCACTGTTTTTACCTTTAATACAAATCTAGAACAGTACCTGTCACATAGGTCCTTGATATTTGTTTTAAAAAATAATAAGTGAATAATTGCTATTAATTTGTGTTTTTGTCAATGGCTATTTATACCATTTCTCTTTATACAAATTCATTGATCAACCCCAACAGTCTTGCTTCTGGTTTCTTGAGCTCTTTACTGTGAATTGTTTGATGTCTGGTTAGATTTTATATTTGTTTTCTATCACTGTGTAACCTCAAACTTAGCTGCCCAACACAAGCAACTCATTTATTGAGTCTGGCACGAAAGACTGGCACAGCATGACCGGGTTCTGTGCCCACGGTGTCACAGGGCTGGAATAAAGACATCGGACATGTCGAGGCCTCATCTGGAGGTTCTGAACCTTTCTCCAAGCCATTCCGGTTGTTGGCTGGATTCACATACGTATAGTTGTAGGACGTAGGTCCCTGTTCACTTCCTGAACATCAGCTGGACACCACTAGCAGCAACTAGCGGTCACTTTCCTTCCTTGCCACATGGCCCCTATCCATCTTCAAGCCAGCAATATAGCAACAAATTCTTTTCTGCTACAAATCTCTGGCTTTTTTATTCTGCAGTCCGTTTGAGAAAATGCTCTGTTTTCAGAGGTTCATGTGATTAGGTCTGGCCTACTTGGATAACTTCCCCATTTTAAGATCAACTGATTTGGAAACTTAATAATGTCTGCCAAAGCTCTTCCCAGCAGTACCCACTCTGCTGGTTAATTGAATAACTGGGAGCAGGTGTGTGCATAGCAGAGGCCGGGGACCCTGGGAACCCCGCCTCCCACAGGTTTCTATAATAAGTTAAGATTCTTTTCCTCTCACAAGAAGGATTTGGAAGACATGTATCCCTGAATTGCTGCAAGCTTGAGAAACTTGTCTCATAACTGGGGAACCAATGACTAATTTACAACTTTTTTTTTAACCAGAGAGCTGTAGACATCTCCCTTCTGTTTCCTGTTTTTAGGTTATAACACTGCTTTTTGCTACCAGTTCCCCAATCCCCAGTCGTCACTTCATTTGCTAGATTTAATCTTTTAGTCACTGAGTTTTCTTTCGAGAAGGAATGGATCACGAATGCTATATTCCTTGAGGTTTTAAATTTTTTTTTAAGTTTATTTATTGATTTTGAGAGAGACAGAGACAGCATGAGTGGTGGAGGGGCAGAAGGAGAGGGAGAGAGAGAATCCCAAGTCAAGCTCTGTGCTCAAACTCATGAAACCGTGAGATCGTGACTTGAGCTGAAAACAAGAGTTGGAAGCTTAACCGACTGAGCCACCCAGGCACCCCATCCTTGAGGTTTTAAAGCCTCCTTCCTCATGGAATGGAAAAATGTCTGGACATAATATTCTTTCCTTCGAAACTAGGTAAACATTGTTATCTTCTTATATGACTACCACTGCGGAGCAGCTCGGTCTCCTTTTTTATGGTGACTTGGCTTTTCCACTTAGACGCCTGACAAATAATTTATCTTTGAGATTCAAATTTAGTCACACACACCGCGATATTTCCATCTTTTATATACATTTTTAAGAAATTAACTCAGCTCTTTTATCAAAGAATTTTTCAACTATTTTATTTTAGGTATTTTCTTCTTAAAAAAACCAATTATCATTCAGAGGCCTATTTGTCTACTTTTGTTTTCAAGACCTTAAGTTTTTCCCTAGGTTATTAATTGGATTTTTCTGTTTTCCTTTTCTCAAATGCAGGATGAAGCCCTAAAAAAGCTGAGCCCGAGTGATAGTTCTATGTTTCTGCTAGTACAAGGCAATGGTAAGTCTGAATTTCTGCACCTCAGTGTTTTTCATTGGGTTTCCTCTAGGCTGCCTACTTTCCTCCTGATTCCGCTTCAAATTGTACAGTATAAGGAAAAATTCTCAGTTTTCGGAGAGACTTCTGATACCACATTTGAGGGGTGACAATGTATGTAAGTTTAGAAACTCCACTAAGTCATGGGAGAGCATTTTGTTTCTTTTTACTACATTTTTAAAATTGATGGTAAATTGTGTCCTTCTACTAGGGAGGCTTTTTTCTAATATTTATGTTTTGTTTGTTGCTTTGTTTTTGTTTTTTGTGCTTTTTTTTTTGCTTTTTGTTTATCTTTATTATAATGTGTAAGGCATGAAGGATAATTCAAATAGCACTGTACAACTTATTAATTTATTGCCATGTGATTAAGTCCCCCCAAAACAGATGATTTGCAGCCACCAGAAGTGCTCTTCCTCCTTGTTTGGATCACTACTCCCTGCTCCTCAAAAAGGATAACCAGTATCCTGACTCCCAACACAATAGTTTATCCTGGCCAGCTTTCAAACATTATATGAGTAAAATAATAGTGTAGGTACTTCTCTGATTTCTTTCAGACAACATAACGTTTCATAGCAGCATAAAACAACATAACATTTGTGAAATTCACCTTCTCGGTGCATATAGGTATATTTGATTTGACTCCATAGAGCATTCTATAGGATGTGTTTGAGTGGACCATCGTTTAGCCGTGCTACTCTTTGTAAGCAAGGAAACGGTTTCCAGTTTTGGTCCACTACAAATAATATACTTGTAGATATTGTTGGACATGGCCCTTTGTACAAGTTTTCACACATTTTTGTGTGTGAAAACTCATTCCACTTAGGAGTAGAACAAGTCACATGATATGCATATGCTCAACTTCATACACAATGCCACATGGTTTTCCAATGTGGTTTTACCAACTTATACTCCCACCTACAATGTATGAAAACTGCTGTTTTCCCACATGCTTGCCAATGCATAGATTTGCAAGGCTTTTTGTTTCTAGCCATCTGGTGTGTCATGAACCTATTTGCAGATTTAATTTTTATTTTCCTGATTTGGAGGGAATGATGTTGGACATTGTTCTAAATCATCTGCTGTCAATGAGGCATCACTACCAAGATATTATCTGCATCACAGTGAAGCCAGAGATTACATTTCCAAGAACTTTCTGTATGTTTGATTCTGGATGCAAGTCTGACATTGAGAGGCAGTTCTAAGAAGGGAAGGAAAGGACATATTTTCTAGAAGAGGTGGTAGCCATCCTGACAGATATGTATTGACACCAATCTCTTCATTGGTTCTCGAGCACTACTTGCTTTTCTGATGCGGCCTAAGAGATAGGTGCTGGGAGCTTCTCTGAGCTTTACTCCCGAGATGCGTACATGTTTGTAGGAGTTTCTAATTCTCTATAAGAAAGCCCTTCATACCTAAAATACATAACGTGGCTTCTGTTTTCTTATGCAGAGCCTTGATGGTTGCCAATGACCTTTCACATGTATATTCATCTTTGAGATTCTTTTGTGAAGTGTTTGTTCAAACCCCTTACCTATTTTCCCCATGCTGGGCTCTCTCTGCTTACTATTAATTGACAGGAAAGTTTTATATATTTTTTAAGTTTATTTATTTATTTTGTGTGAGAGAGAAATCACAAGCTGGGGCGGGGCAGACGGAGAGGAAGAGAGAGAGAATCCCAAGCAGGCTCCACACTGTCTATGCTGAGCCCAGTGCAGGGATTGAACCAATGAATCATGAGATCACGATGTGAGCCGAAGTCAGATGCTTAACCGACTCAGCACCCAGGTGCCCTATATTATTTTTAGATGATGTTATAGATGATGTAAATACCTCTCCTACTCCATAGCTTGCTTTTTCACTCTCTCACATGGTGTTTTTTGATAAAAAGTACTGAACTTAATTTTGAAATACTTTAACAAATTTAGGATTATGCTTTTAAGTTTTATTTAAAAAATGATTTTCTATCAATAGTTATGAAGATATTTTCCTATGTTATTTTTATCTGTGTTTTTTCCTATCACATTTATGTCTAACATCTAAAAAAAATCTATCTGGAAAAAATTGTTCTTAATAAGATATAATGAAGAAGTCACTTCTCTCCCCACCTCCCATATAGCCATGCAACTGACTGACTCAAAACTCTTTATAAAAAAAGACAATTCTTGGGGCACATGTATGCCTCAGTTGATTAAGCATCTTACTTATGATTTCAGCTTGGGTCATGATCTTGCAGTTTGGGGATTTGAGTCCTGCATTGGGCTCTGAGCATATAGCTCTGCTTAGGATTTTCCCTCTCTGTCTTTCTCTGCCCTCCCCTGCTCTCCCTCTCTCTCTCTCTTTCTCTCTCTCTCAAAAATAAATAAACAAACATTTTAAAAAAGCCATTCTTGGTGCACTTGGGTGACTCAGTTGGTTAAGCATCCGATTTCGACTCAGGTCATGATGTCACCGTTCATGGGTTTAAGCCCTGCAACCGGCTCTGTGCTGACAGCTAGCTCAAAACCTAGAGCCTGCTTCTGATTCTGTACCTCCCTCTCTCTCAGACCCTCCCCTGCTCTCTTTCTCTCAGAAATAAATAAAACATTTAAAAATATATAAATAAATAACATAGAAAAGATCATTCTTTCTCTACAGTGCTAACTTTTGCGTAAATCAAGTGTCTATATCTATGTGGGTCTCTTTCTGGGTTGTCTATTCTATTTTTTGATCTATTTGTCTATTCTGCAGTCATGTTTTTCCAGAAGCCTTTCCTGAGTCCCTTAAGAAGGGCTAAGGACTCCCTTCTTTGTGCTATAGATACTGTAAAAATCCTCTGTAATTACTTACTCTATAGTCTTAAAATTATTTAGGCATTATTCCCATCTCCCTAATAAGAGAAAAGAGGTCCATATAAATCATCATTAATAACAAACACTTAGGGCAAATGCCTCTTTTATATGCTTATTTATAGAAAGAGGGAGTTGACATTTTAGTCTGGCATATTAGTTTACACTATTTTTCTCTAAGTCATTTCTGTAGACTTTTTGATTATTATGAAGGACTCAAGGACACATTTTAGGGCAGCATTAAAAATAGATTGGGGATTCTATAGGGAAACAGCTCTGCCCCGATGCCCTGGTGATCTTATGTGACTTCATATATGCTCTGTGGCCAACCTTGACCATGGTCTAATCCAACTCTTGCTAGAGAGACCTGTGGCTCCTTTTGGAGCAAGGACAGGTAAGCTTTGTAAGAAGTTGCCATGAGGCAGTTTCTTATCCCAATCTTGTGGAAAGGTGCCACAAATCTGATTCCCATCTATCTCCCTAGTTTCAACTGAGCATAGGACTTTCCACTCGCCTCATCCCTTGGAGTATAGCTTCAGGCTTCTATGTAAGTAGTAGTGGTCTAGAGGCTGCTCCTCAAAGACAAGGTGACCCTTTACCTATGTCATCTGTCATCTGACCCTTCTGGTCCAGGTATACAAGGTGGGGAGGTAGCACCATGCTGATCTTACTTTGCTTTCGCATAAGTTGTAAGCTGGATCTGTTTGAGATCGTTGACTCCTTACTGGCCAAATCCATGGAAAGGTGGCAAGACAACCTAGTGACTGCACTTGTCATACTTGTGGTCCTATTACCATCGTGCTGCCGTTTTGGGATTGCGTGACCACTTGATAGATTCTTAAAATGTCAGCTGGTTAGCAAACTCCACTGCAAACAGAGATACTTAAAAATACACTGTTATTGGGGCATCTGGGTGGCTCAGTCAGTTAAGCATCCAACTTAGGCTCAGGTCCTGATCTCACGGTTCGTGGGTTCGGGCCCCACGTCGGGCTCTGTGCTGACAGCCAGCTCAGAGCCTGGAGCCTGCTTCAGATACTGTGTCTTCCTCTCTCTCTGACCTTCCCCTGCTCACGCTGTCTCTCTCACTCAGAAATAAATAAAAAACATTTAAAAATATGCTGTTAAAGATTGAAAACTCATCAATAACATTAAAAAAAAAACCCTACAATCTGTTGAAATAGAAGCCATAAAATTAAACAATAGAAAGGATGGGCATCAACATGCATCAGGTTCACTTATAGGGAAAGTCATGCTTCATATCTCCTTCAATGCACGGTTTCTGTTCCATACGCATGAGATCTGTGCCAGGTTCTTTTCTATCAGGACATTGGCAGGCTGTGTTTCCTCTTCCTGCTCTGCTCACCATCCTGCCCTCACTGACAATCACACATATATTCATCACATGTTTAGCTCCTTTTCACCCTTCAGTCCTCCGTTTAAATGTCATTCATCCAGAGAATCATCCTCTGAACTAGTATCTATATAACACTCAGTTTTCTAAAGGTACTTAATATTTTCCCTTCACATGCTTACCACAGCTTACCTTTAAAGATAAAAGAGAAAGCCAGAGAAACAGAAAACAGGATGTTGATTATTCATGTTTATCTCCCTAGACTGTGTGGTTCTTGAACACAGAGATCATAGATTTATTTATTTGTTTGTTTGGTCTTTGTTACCACTGTTTCTCCACTCACTAGTTCTGTCCCTGGCAAATAGAGGAACTTAATAAATATCTGTTGAATTAAAAAAATGAAGGAGTGATAAACTAGAAAGTGACCCACAACCTTCGTTTTCTTGAGCGCTGTTATTAAGAGCTTGATTTCTCCCTTCCTTTAAAGTTTCCCTTTCCTTCCTATATCTAGTCAAGGGTATAACGTCCTAAAAGGATTAGACAAAAAGCATGTGATTGGGTGGAGTGGTTGGGACTGAGTTGAAGGTTTAGTGGATAAAAGTGATGTCATTGAATGGAGACAGGTTAGAAGGAAGGATATTGGTGATGTCACATGCAACTTTGAAAACAGAATCCTCAAAAGTAAATTATGCAGGTAGAGTAGACATCAGAAAAATTTGAAATATTTGAAATGAGTGGGTTCATATCAAGGTAACAGTCTAAAGAATTACAATATGTTTCCATTGTCAGTGTCTCATATCTGAATTAGATACCAGTTTGGAGGGTTGGAGCTATACACATCAAGAAGCAATACATCTGAGAAGTTGTGATCATCACCTAAGGGGTAAAAGAGTCCACATCAACCAAATGAACAGAGCAAATGACCAACTGTAGTTGTTTGCCTATATCATGTTCTTTAGAGTTCTCAATGAAGTCAAATGGAGCTAAAAAAAAAAAAAAAAAAAAAAAAGAGCAGACACATAATAACCTTGCAATATTGTAGCACAAGTAAGAAGGACCGGTATTCTAAAGAGTCAGAGTAATACCAGTACTGTTTTTTTTTAAGCCTTTTTAATGTTTATTTAGTTTTGAGAGAGAGAGAGAGAGAGAGAGAGAAAGCGAGCATTAGTATGGGAGGGGCAGAGAGAGAGGGAGGCACAAAATCCGAAGCAGGCTCCAGGCTCTGAGCTGTCAGCACAGAGCCCAACATGAAGCTTGAACTTGTGAACCCCAAGATCATGACCTGAGGGAAGTCTAGATGCTTAACTGACTGAGCCACCCAGGTGCTCTCAGAGTAATACCAGTGTTTTTAAGCCAGGTGAAAATTTTAGGAAGTTGACATCTGAATCTGATTTAAAAAAAAAAAAAAAAAGACCCTGATCAAGGAGAAGAAACGATTATAAATGGGAATAGGTGCACAGGTTACAGATAAAAGAATATAGATATGATAGATATAACTGGGGTGAATGAAAATTTATAAACAAAACAATTAACTAAAAAACCAAGTATTAATGAAAATCAGTGGCCAGAAAACAGAGGAGAAGCTCTCTAGGTGGCAGAAGAAAAAGGTGAAAGTACTAAGACACAACCCAAGGGAGAGATAATGGTGAGTGAACTCAAGTATTATAGTTCTTCCTGAAGAGGCCACATGAACTTTGAGAAAAGAATCCAAAATCTACCTTGTTAAATTTCTAAAGGCAACCTTCCTTCAGAAAAGGTAATATAAATCATTGAAAGGAAAAATGTTATCTTGAGATGCATGGTTGGAAGGAAAACAATATGTGGCACAGAAGCTTCCCATAACAAATTTATTTTTGGGAGGCCTGGGTGGCTCACTTGGTTAAACATCTGACTCTTGACTTTGACTCAGGTCATGATCTCACAGTTCATGGGTTCAAGCTCCTTGTCAGGCTCTGTGCCAATGGCACAGAGTCTGCTTGGGATTCTCTCTCTCCCTCTCCCTCTGTCCCTGCCTCTCTCACACACATTCTCTCCCTCTCTCTCTCTCTCTCTCTCAAAATAAATAAATGAACATTTTAAAAATAAAGTGTTTTTATTAAAGCATGAAAGTAGAGAAGAATAGACTCATGTAATGGATACCAGAGGGTCCAAAGGAAAAAAAAATAAGACACTGGACCTAACTAACTCAGGTGACAGGATCTCACACCAGGAGAATTTACTAATATGTGGGTTTCAAACATACCTTTTTAAAAATGCATTCTACTCTTGGTCATCTGCCTATAAAACTTAAATTGACATTCTCTCCCCTTGCCTATATAAAGGCTATTTAGTGAACATGCTAAAAAAAGATGTTTTAAATACTCCAGATGTAGTTTGGCAGAATTAAGGAAATGAAAGCAGTCCAGCATAAGAAAAATAAGAGTAAGGATAGAAAAATGGAAAATCATCTTATAAGAAGTTATAGAAATATTGTAGATTGTATCTTTAAAGAAACAAAATTTTAAACTGCATTCTGAATGCTTTCAAAGGAGATTTGCTAATAATTAATTTGATAAGCCTCTCTTTAATTTAAAAAATGAATTATTGGCAGTTTGTGTAAGAGTTTAAGTAAATAAATTATAGAAAACAATTAAAGGATAAAGGGATAAAGATAGCTGTTCTGTAGCTTCACCCACAAAATTGCAGTAATGTGCCTGGCTTAATCTATTTAGTAACATAGATTCACTTTGTTATGTTTTAAAAGTAAGTCATCTCAGTTCATTGACTGTAAATCTTGAGGTAGTTTTCCTGACAAAAAAAAATTGGAAATTAGAGAATGATATGATCTTACCACCCAATAGAACAACTAAAATTCTTTGGTTATAATCCCATCTAAGAATTTTTCATACATTACTTCACTTGTTTGCAGTTATTATGTGCATGGAATTTCATGTTTTGTCATTTTATATTGAACATCATATACTGAGCTTCATGTTGTAACATAGTCTTCCTAATTCTTTTGTTACATAATATCCCATTGAATAGACATGTTATAGTTTTCTCTTCCATTTTTCTTCATTTGAACATTCAAGTTGCATCCTACATAGAACATGCACATCACTTTTATTTTGTTTATTATTTCTTAAAATGGTTTTCATATATATTATGATCATGTCAAAATATATTAAATATCAGTCTTTATCTATGTTGCCCAATTAAGCTAAAGCATGGATTTGCTCCTATGGCTGTAGAACAGTTACAAGCTTTACACTTATTACTGAATTTTTTAAATGTTTCTAATTTGAAAGATAATGTTTCATGATTTAAAAAAAATATGTTTGAAAATCAACAAAAATGAAAATTTGCCATATGTGTATTTATTGGTTTTATTACATTATAACATTTGCTTATATTTATTTAAAATTTGATAGCTAGGAGTTAGAACACAACCAATTACACGACCTAAATGTAGCTTTGGCTTAGCAGAGGTGACAAGGATCTAGCTGTTGGAGTTTGGAAACCTGGTAACTCTTATTAAGAAATGGCAAAACATTTGATCAAAATATTGTCTACTGTACTTTGGAAGGTGGATCAAGTGCCACCCAAGACTGTAGCTTTAGGTAAATAAGAGGGATAAAAATCACAATGTGACTGTGTGCTGGTTACTTCCTGACAGTTCCAGTAAACACTTTTGTCAAAAAAAATTTCTATAAGTAAACTCACATTAGTGTATACTAGTCTGCAAGCAGAGACAAAAGGTGATACATTTCTGTTGAGAAAAATATGGCCTAGGGCATGCAAATGACTCAGAATCCAGGAATTTGAAATCATGTTGCCTAAAAAAGTCAATGACATCTATGCCCAAGTGAAGCCGTGAGGCACCAGAACCCCACCTTCCAAATTGTGAGCCTGCCAAAACAGACAGGATTCAGAGGGCGACCTATGACTTCCACTCATTATATCAGAGTTGGTGGGGTATGGCGAAGAGAAGAGGGGCTAGTAACCAAAATACCATGGTCTTTGTCTAAATAAGAAATTTAGCATGGCTACCACCATCTTAGTTCAGGCTCCTATAACAAGTACTGTAGACTGGAAGGGCTATAAACAACAGAAATCTAGTTCTCACAGTTCTGGAAGCTGGCAGTCCAAGATCAAGATGGCCCTCCCTCTTCAGGGTTGCAGACTACTGGCTTCTCATTGTATCCTCACAAGGCAAGAGCATGTGAGGTCTTGCAAGACCCATGCAAGGCACTAGTCCTACTCATTAGGGTTTTACCTTTCTTCTCTAATCCTAAATTTCTACTCTCAGAGGCCATGCCCTATCATGACCCCACATTGGAAGGTAAGGTTTCAACATATTAATCTTGGGGAGACACAGACATTTAGACTATAACATTCCACCCCTGGATGCCCCAAACTCATGTTCTTCTTACATGCAAATACACCCCATCCCAATAACTCCAAAAGTTTTAAGTCATTCCAGCATCAACTCTAAAGTTCAAAATTTCATTTAAATTAGACAAGGATGAAACTCAAGGCACATTCATCCTGAGGCAAAATTGCCCTCCAGTTGTGAACCCTTAAAACCAAACAAGTTACATTTTTTTCCAAAATACAATGGTGAAACAGGCATAGGATAGATATTCCCATTCCAAGGAGGAGAAACAAGGAAGCAGGCAGGGGTGACAGTTCCCAGGCAAGCCCCAAACCTAGCAGGCAAGCTGTATCTGACCATAAGTCTCATCTTGGGCTCAATGTTGTGCCTTACAGGCCTGCTGGGGTGGCTGTCCAGTCCTGGCAGCTCTGAACCCCCAGGCCTCTGTAAGCTGACCGAGCGCCTGAAGCTTATTGACAGCAAAGTGATAGTTTCCCTATTTTGAAACCACAGAGGCATCCCTGATGGTCTCTGAATTGCCTTCAGAGTCATTCTTTCATTGTCTTGAAGACTAGTGCCAGTTCTGAGGCAAATAGCTCTATGAACTTGTCCTGTGAAATCCAAGAAGTCTTTCCTACACTCCAGTCTCCTTCCTCTTTAGCTGAAATCAGCAATTTCCTGCTACAGTGACTGATTAAGTCCATTGTCCCCAAGCATACTCATCTCCTTATCAAATAGCCGCTTGGCCACACCTTTAGTGTTCTTTTCTGAACATGCTTTCTCATTTTTGGCAATATGCGTAAGCTGAGAATTACCCAGATCTTTTAGTTCTGCTTTCTTCTTGCTTAACAATCCCATATGTAAGCCACGTCTCTCTCCTTGCATTTTACTGTAAGTAGTCAGAAGCCAAACTGCACCTGCAACACTTTTAGAAATGTCTTCATCCAAATATCATCGCTCACAAGTGCTTCCCTCCAGAAAACACTGGAACATAACCACAATTCAGCCACGTTATTCACCACTTTATGAAAAGGATAATCTTTCCTCCAGTTTCCAATAAACTCTTCCTCATGTCTGTCTAAGATCTCATGAGCATGGCCTCTACTGTCCACATATTTGCCAATATTCTGTTCAGATTACTTGGAGATTCTCTAAGAAGGAGGTGTCTCTGCAACTCTCCTCTTCTCTTTGTGCGTTTCCTCCAGAATCTACCTTATAGCTTTGTTCATGGCAATGCAAGCTTTTCCTAGCACACACCTCAGAATTCTCCCAACTTCTGCCCATCACTCAGTTCCAAAGCCACTCCCACTTATTTAGGCATTTGTTACAAGAGCATCCCCACTTGTGGGTACCAATTTCTGTCTTAGTTCAGGCTGCTCTAACAAAGCGCCATAGACTGCATGGCTTATAAATAGCAAAAATGTACTTCTCACCATTCGGGAGGCTGGGAGTCCCAGACCAGGGTTCCTGTATGCCCATGTCCTGGTGAGAGCCATCTTCAGGGCTTCATGCTGCTGACTTCTCATGGTACCCTCACATGGAGAGAGCACACAGGGGCTTAAGCTCACTCATGATCCAGGAGGGCATTAATCCTACTCAGGAGCGCTGCACCACCTCTTATAATCCTAATTACCTCACGAAGGCCCCCACCTCCTAATACCATCATAAGACGGACAGAACGTCAACATGAATTTTGGGGAGACACATTCTTTCCATAACACCCTCCCACACAAAACTGACCAGAATGTATTCTAAATTTCTTTAAATAGCATAGAGTATGCTACCTTGCCCAAACCTACCTTATCCCTGGCATCAGTCCCTGCTCTTTCTCCATTCTCTACTCTTCCACAGAAGCATGAGATTCCTATTTCTCAGAATGTGTAGCCTTTATGACAGCCCATTTGGTTTTAGAGAGAATTCATGTGACTGTCACTCCCCTTCTCCTTCTGTCTGATTGAACTTCTGCTCATCTTGGCATCCATAGGAACATCTCACAAGGTGTCATAAATAAATAAAAGTGTTTTAAGATTGAATTGAATTGAGACAAATCATCAGAGAAATGTGTGCCCTTCTGATGGTTCATGACCATAGAGAGGGCACTTTTGTCCAAGTGGGATTGCTTCATGATATTTTCCCTATTCAGTTAGGGCTGAATACATATTTTTATTTAGATAATGTATATCCAGACACAGAATGAGTAAGAACAAAGGGAAAGACCCCTCCTCTCTCTCTCTGTCTCTGTCTCTGTCTCTCTCTCTCTCTCACACACACACACACAACACTTAAAACCTATTATTACATAAAACAGGTTAGCTGAATGTAAACATGCCCCAGACTCCACTACCAAAAATTATTGAAAAGTCACTTGAACTAAAACCTGGTTAATAACTGGCTTATTGTTCTGCTTGCCCCTGCATCCAATGTTTCTTATTTTTCCCATAATTTTTTTATTCCAAGGTGTTGCCAAGACAGCATGAGTGAATCTGAGAAAGGCCCCTTCCCTCAGAGTAACCCCACATCCGTCAGGAAATGTTCTTGTAAGCAAATGGACAGCAGAGCCTAAAATGCTCAGAATTACAAATTTTATATCTTGCAGGTATATATCCATTCCCACAATGTCTTAAAATGACATTGTGCCTTTTACAGGACAGCAAGCCAAATGCGATCATATCCACAAAGCAACTGGCTGAAGAGCATGTGGAATGCTGAACAAATAATAAACAAAAATGTAAATGACACTGGGCATTCTGCCTAGAAAACAGAATCTGTTTGCAAACAACATAGATTCAAGCCAAATCTTAGACCCGTTCAGAGGCCATTCAGCTGTGTTTCTCTCTAAGCATAGAGCCAAAGAGAAAATAGGTGAATTTTCTATTAATTCACAAAGGGAAGGTGTAAGGTGTAAAGATCATAAATCTGCTTTAGGAAAGACTGTACAAAAGGGAGAAGATTCAACCAGGCTCCATCCCTCAGTTGACAGGCAGACATGTCAACATAGGAATAACTACCAACCCCCCACGGCAATCCTGAGGAACCATTTCATAGTTGAGCTCCATATTTTAGAGTTTCTTTTGGTTCATCAAAGGCTACTTTTTTTAATCAGTGTTAGACTTCAAAGGCTAGAATTGGTATTAAATTACTTGTATCTTATGTCAGATTCTGTAATTGGACAAGCCACTTTCTACTGGTCCCATTTGTATTCATTTTTACTTTTTAAATTTAATTCTAGGCCTATTTTTAAAACAAAGTTAACCGTTTCACAAAGTCATAAGTATGAAATACTCTGTCAATATCAGATGTTCTTGTTATAGTTACTAAGGGAGAGAAAGTGCATTTCAGGCAGCGTAATTCTCAATCAGGCTGCAAATCTCAGTGTAGCAGTAGGAAGTAGCCAGATCAGAGATGTTGGCTGGTTCCATAAACATTACAGGTCTTTTTAATGCTTCCACTAGTCTGTAACTATTGTTTATTTCAGAATAACCATCTCTTCCTTTGATGCTTCTCAAACTCGATTATTCACAGGCAGCTAATACCTTTCTATAATTATTATCTGAAAATTAGGGCAAACAATCTTTTGCATGATTTAAGGTCCCATGGCCTCACTTTCTCTCCATTCTGATCCACCATGTCAAAATCTCTCTGTTTCCATATAACAGCTGAACATTCTACAGAAATTCATTTTAAGAAGAATGCCAACATCTTTTATTATCTACCCCCACTCAAAGAATCTAAACTTATGTTCCATTAAGTTCTAGTCAAAGCTATCTCTTCCATTTCTGGAGAGCATGCAGATCTACTTCTCCTCCAAGCTCAGTCTCTTTCTTTCCCTGAAATTTCTTTCTTCTCTTCTCCCCCTTTATCCTTTTAGCCCACTCATCAAGAGCAGGACTTCTAAAATCTCTGCCAACTTTTGTAGCCTGTTTGATCCTGTGAATTCATTTTGCCCTTTCCAATTGTAGCATGCCACTTAACTCTTGGTTACATTTTGTCATGTATATCTTATATTTAAAGATGGCCCAATTAGATTATAATTGGGCACATGGAATTTTGTTTTTCCCAGACATCATGGATGCCTCAGAATGCAACCTGACTGATGTGTTAACTGATTGGAAATGAATGTGGAAAGTGATTGAGAGTCTAAAAACACAACAGAGCCACTTCTTTTTTTTTTTTTAATTTTTAATGTTTTATTTATTTCTGAGAGAGAGAGAGAGACAGCATGAGCAGGGGAGGGTCAGAGAGAGAAAGAGATACAGAATCTGAAGCAGGCTCCAGGCTCTGAGTTAGCTGTCAGCACAGAGTCCGATACGGGGCTCAAACCCACAAACTGTGAGATCATGATCTGAGCTGAAGTTGGATGCTTAACTGACTGAGCCACCCAGGTGCCACACAACAGAGCCACTTCGGTTGAACATTCAACTTCACAGACTTTCCAAGTATCTCTCTTGACAAAAGCCTGTGAGATCTAGGATCATACCCCCAAAACTACAATGACTATTGCTGGAGATAAAGAAACTTGAATCAAATTTTCTAGGCTTAAGCCACCACTGTAAAGGAAAGAATTGAGCTTAACAAATTGTCCTTTTTGAGTTTTATGATAGGATGTCCAATAAATTCCCTTTGAAAATTAAGATATGATTTCAATATATTAGTCATCCTTTGATTAAGTGTATTAGTGATCCATGGCTCTAAACTCAGAAGTGTGGCTTCCTGAAATTCAAACTATCCATCTGTCAGTAAACTATGTGGTATGTGCACAGTATGCATTATTTATATTTAGGATTTAGGTTTTTCAGGACTGAAAACAAGTCATACCACACCTAGAAAGGGTGTGAACATAGAGCACAACACCCATGGAAAGGTCTGTGTCTCAGTAATAATTTTGATCAGAAGTTGTTTCTATAGTTACAGTATTATTACCCTTATCATGTACAGTGGAATAAGCCACTTTTTGTTACTTGGTTGCTGAAATATGAAATTCCTATAAAGCCAAATGATATCTTTAAAAAGAAAGCAGCCATGTCTACTCTGCTTTTTCTGTTAATGAGAAAGACTTGTTGCCTTAAAGTTTCATGTGATCTATTCTTTGGGAAAGTGATATGGCTGGGTCTATTCTCAGAAATTATCCCTTGTAAAGAGCTTGATTTGAGGGATTCTGTTTATTATTCATATTTTATTTTGCCTATTAAGTAAAATAATAATGTACTTCGAAAAAATGAATCCATTCTGCAATTACGCAGAGTACTACTTATGACATTATATTTACCACTTCTTTCAAAAACAAATGTAGGCCTAGTTTCTATGGGGAAATCTACAGAGGAGATGAAGAATAGGGGCAGGAGTGTCACAGTGTTCCTTCTGACAGTTTCCAGCTTTACAGCCCTAATCTGATCTATTTTAAAGGGCTGTGGCATGAAGTCAGATGAAAAAGATTTAACATGCAGCTGAAATGTTGCATGCCTTATGGCTTTAAAACTGGGGAATTCCTTTCTCAGATAAAATAATCTGAGCAGCAGTCTGGAACAATGCATCAGCACAGGCTTCAGCACAAGACATGTGAAGGTTTGCAAAATCTAGGCTTCGGGGTGCCTGGGCGTCTCAGTCAGTTAGTTAAATGTCCAATTCTTGCTTTTGGCTCAGGTCATGATCTCACAGTTTGTGAGTTTGAGCCCTGCATCAGACTCTGCACTGAAGGCATGGAGCCTTCTTGGAATACTCTCTCTCTGCCCATCCCCACTGCTCATGCATTTTCTCTCTCTCTCTCTCTCTCTTTCTCTCTCTCTCCCTCTCTCCCTCCCCCCAAAAAAAAATGCTAGGTTGGAAGTTGGGTGAAGGAAAAGACAAGATGGTAAAAGAGAGGGAGGAGGACACCAGAGGGTGCGGTCTCCCTGCAGAACCCCATTTCCTGGCAAGAAGCTCCACTACAGAAGCCAGAAGCTTAATCAAGACCTAAAGTAAATGGAACAGCAAACAGTCTACAGGATTAGAGCTTCCACAGTTGTTGCTTCCTACAAAGAGCTTCTCTCACCATTTGAGAAACAAAAGCACATTCATATCCATCAACTTCCATTACTCAAATCTCCCTACATTGTGTCTATTAACTAACATGTACAGATTGAATATGATGGGTGTGAATAGCCATAAGTGGCTGCAAAGCTTAATTAACAGCAGTGATATAACATAAGGTAACACTAATTTGATCTGATCCACCTGTCCATGCCAACAACTACAAAATAAAGGCCATTTTACAGTCTCTGCACCTGGATTCTGTATTAAACTTCAGGTGGACTTTTATATAAATTTCACTTTAATCAAATACCAGAGCCATGAAATGGAGACTCCCTGAATCCACTGTGGAGACTCAGGTGAGTTAGAAGCTTTGATATGATAGTTACAGTTATATATTATCACAAGAAGCTTCGAGCTGTTATCTTCCCATGTTTACTCTCCAGTTAGTCATTGTAAAATTTAGTGTTCACATAACTTTCCCAAAGGAATCAATTTCTCTGTGTGGCATTGTGATAGTCATGGCACCATGAAAAAAGTAGTGGTAGTTGTAGCTGTGATTTATGGATCTGGATGAGCCCTATGATATATATGTCATTAATTGAACTGGAAGAAATCCAGATTAGTCAAATTCTCATCTTTCTATCTCTACACAAACATTCTGAATATGGACCTGCCAGGAACGTTATTTAATAGCACATTAGATACTTCATGTCCTGAAATGCTCAAAAGTCTGTCAGCACTTTCTGCTGAAACCTTTGAATGTCCCTATCATCTTTTGTTCTTTCCTTTTACGTTGTTTTTCTGTGTCTCTCCTTCTTTCTCTCTCACACACAGCACAAAGCCTGATACTTTTTGTCTCAGCTTGCAGTACCTTAGTTTTTATAAATTTGATTGCTCAGGAAAGTTTGGGACCTGTGACCGTATTTACTTTTTGTTGTTAAAAAAAAAGTTGGAAGAAAGTTCTCCTCCACACTTTATCTTCCCTACTGGGCTCAATTTCCCTTTCTCAATTTCTTTTTTTTATTATTAAATTTTTTTTTTACATTTTATTTATCTTTGAGAGAAAGAGTAAGACAGAGCATGAGTGGGGCAGGGGCAGAGAGAGGAGATACAGAACCCAAAACAGGCTCCAGGCTCTGAGCAAGCATTCAGCACAGAGCCTGACATGAGGCTCGAACCCACAAACCTTGAGTTGGCTCGTGTCCTGAGCCAAAGTTGCATGCTCAACTGACTGAGCCACTCAGTTGCCCCTCTCAAGTTCTTTTAACTTGAAAGGGAGAAGGAAGTATGATTTATCCAGTCCCTACTATGTGGTGGGCACTGTCTTAGGTTCTTTTATGTACTTGTCTTGTGCAATCCACATAACTGCTCCAGAAACTGTACTCCCTTTAGTCCTTTCAAACACCGTGTCAAGTAAGTCTTCTAGATCAAGGCCTTCTTTACATAGAACAGCCTAAATAAGAACTGCTCCTGTCATTGCAGTCCCTTTTCCTATTGTTCTTCTTGGCACTTATTATCACCAATCGTATTATATAGATATTGTTTGATCATTTTGTCCCCCTTGCTATCACACAAACATCATGAGAATAACCATTTTCTTGCCTTTTTTTTTTCTACCATGTCTTCTTGCTTAGGAGGGTAACTGACACATGATAGATGCAAATAACTATCCATTAGAATGAATGATTAGATAAGTGATTGATCTAGGGGTAAAGAGTCAAGACTGTAGTCCTAATGTCTGGGCTCAGCATCCCAGAGAGATAATATAAGGTAGCTGTCAAATATGTGGTCTGGGAGTCAGGCTGTTTGGGACCCCAGCTTTCCCATTCATTGGCTATGTGACCTTGGACAAGGTACTTAATTTACCAAGCCTCCAGATTTCTCATCTGAAAGATGGGAATAATAACAACCAATTCATAGGATTGTGTGAGATTTGAATTAGAAAATATGATGTGCTTAGAAAAGTACCTAGCATTCCATGTTAACGATTATCATCAATCCCAATTCACAGATGAAGAAACTGAGGTTCAGAAAAGTCATACATCCTATTTGGTGGGAAAAGTGGACTTACAACAGAGCCTCCTCTGATGCCACAGACAATTTTTAGTAGATAATTATTTTCTCTCAATTGCATTTCTTCTCTTCTTCTTCCTTTTCCTTATAATTTTAATAACATGATTATTAAAAATAGTAGTTGGATATGGACTATTGCTTAGATGTGAACACTATAGGTTTTAAATAAAATGTACTTCTCTCTTTGAGGGAAACATCATGGGAAAAGATAGGGTGTAGAAATATACACTTGGATGTATAAATGGAATAAAAATTTGTATTCCCATTTTCCTCTAAAATCATTGAATACTGAGTTTTCTACCTACAGAGACAGCTTTGAATTGCTTATTTAAAAAATGCTTGACCATAAAATGTTATGCTATAAGAGTACCACAAATATAGATTCTTTGATTGCTAATTTTACAAATTTCATCTTTATCCTTTTTTAGCTTTGTAGATTGTTTAAGTGTATGGTATGATCTACCTTTCAATCTAATCTGTCATTTCTCTGACTCCTATAGCAGTTTTTCACCCACTTTCCCTCCTCCCCTCTTTTGTTCAGACAATGTCCTTTCTTCAGAAATGTACTGGGAAGTTCAGTAGAGAATATCTAAATGGAGTTATTCTAGCTGAAATAGATTGAGCATTGCAGAGTCCCCTGCCTGCCTCTACCCCCTCCTTCCACCCCGCCAACAAGCCTCTAAAACACGGTGAAGACTCGGGGTAAGATTTTCAGAAATAAAATTAAAGAAATATAGTGAAGGCTAATTTCTTATATAGTAACTTCTACTTAGAGGAGATTTTAAAAAGCAAACTACCATTTAAACTGATGGCTTTAGAAGCTTCAGATGTGCTTCAAATCAGAATTAATTTTCTCTTTGCTTGATTTATTACCATCATTTGCCTTTTTAAAGAAATAGTGATTTCTAATTTATTCCAATTATTAAAGCCATATCTCAAAACTCATCGCTGTCTTCTCACTTACCTTTAAAATGTGATCAGCAATGAGGAAGATGTGGTAACATGGGTTGATTCTCACCGTACTGTACTTCCGCCTCTTTCTTCCACCCTCCAGTGTCCCCTGCTCCAGTCCAAGTTTCAAGCACAAGCAGGTGACCAGGCTGTGTAAGAGGCCCTGGGGGAAGGTGCTGGAGCTGAGAGCAGATGCACTCGGAAACTATTCTGGTCTCAGGACACCAAAGAAGTTAGGACAGGAGATCTGCCAACCTCAGCCCACCCCCCACACACACACACATGTACCTGCACACATGCACACACACATGCACCCACAAGAGAGACAGTCCTGGAGCAACTTCCATGGACAAGAAGAGAGGAGGCCTTGGGGTGAAGTGACTTCCAGAGCCTTAGGGTACCCAAGTGATACAGTAAGGGCGCCCAGCCAGGCCAGTCCTCAGCAAGGACTGCTGAGTGACAGACAGAGTCACTCAGATGGGGGATTCTGCACCCTAGAAAAATGATTACATGTGAGAGTATATGTAGTTAAGAATTCTTTCCCCGACACAGAGGGCATGAAAACCTTAGGTGCTGCCTCTAATGATGACTAAACAATCATCTTGTAGTTTCAATAGCATAGAAGTTTATTTAAAGCAGGTCAGAAATTTAATTTTGTTTCTTTCTCTCTTTTCTCTCTCTTTCTTTTTCCATACCATTTGTCCTCTAAAGTGTATCTCTGCTACAAATAATTTAGAAATATTTCTGGTGAGTATAGGATAATGTATAAAATCATAGAATCACTATGTTGTACACCTGAAACTAATGTAACATTAGGTTCCAAGTATACTTCACTAAAATAATTATTTAAATAATAATTAAATTAAATAATTATTTAAATAATTAAAAGTATTTCTTTTCATTTGGGTTTTTTTTCTGATAATCTCTAAATATACAAAAGTTATTTCATGTGTTTTGGATGTACAATGGTGTATTTTATTTTGTTGTCTCAAAATTGGATATTAACTTGATGTGTTTGTCTAATAGTATTTTCAAGTAGAACAGAGAGTCATCAAAGACTGATATTGAGGATAGTGATGGGGTCATTGGCCCTTACTACATACCATATATAAGTGAATATTTTCAATTTCCTTTGGTGAATAGAGTCTCTGAAATTTGTCTAATTTCCAACTTGATATTTGATTTATAGTATTCACTTGTTAGCAAAGACTGTTTTTTTAAGTTAAATGCTGGGGTGCTCAGATGGCTCAGTCAGTTGAACATCCCACTTTGGCTTGGGTCATGATCTCACAGTTTGTGGGTTCAAGCCCCGTGTTGGGCTCTGAGCTGTCAGTACAGAGCCTGGATACTGATTCAGATTCTGCGTCTCCCTCTCTTCTGCCCCTTCCCTGCTCACACTCTGTGTCATTAAAATTAAAATATCAAAACAATGTTTTTTAAAAAATTTTTTTCAAAGAGTAAAATTCAGAGGCTTGTTAAAATCAAGCCCAGCTACAATCATAAGCTAAATTATTATAAAAAACAAAAAAGAAGCAAAAAGTACGATACATTATTATAAATTATATGGAAGTTCTGTTTTGTTTATATTGCTGAGATTTGAACACTCCAAAAGCCATTGTTTAGCATTGATAACAACAATTTTAATTTTATAAAACAGAAATGAGAAAAGACAAACACAATGGAATATATCTATATCTTTTTGGAAGCACTTAATTTTTTTTAATAAATTAATTTATTAATAAAATTAAATTAAAGCATAAAATATCTTATGCTTTAATAAAGGGCACAATCCTCTCCATGTCCTCAGATATAGGCTTAATGACTGGTGTTTGTGGATGAGGGAGATGATAATAAACAATGGGGAAAACATAATAAATAATCTGTATACTTTGGTTTAAAAGAATTAAATTTGCTGTAATCACTACCTCTATGGGCAGTTATAACTACAGGTCTCATGAGGTGACCAGTAGAGACAATGCTATTCCGTACAGATCTCACTTAAATTTGGATTAGAGCTGATTAATAGCTTTTTACTCTTTTTAACAAAACCAGTTTCATTTGCTGCTTGGTTTCACTTCGGGTCCTTCAGCGGCCACCTCATCCATCATAGAGCCTGGGTTGCTTGTGGGATAGCAGTTTCCCAAAGCTGTAATATGACACACCATGTGAAACTTCTCTGTGTTCTTAAGGAATGTGTGTGGGTCCATTTCCCTTATTTAGAGTTGCTGTATACCAACTGTACCCTATGAGGTATTCTCTTAATAAATATAGCATTATTACAATTAAAACAGTGCCTGACAGATGTTGGATACTTAATATGCCAAGCACAATGCTCATAATCTTAGTCTCCCTAATTTATTCCCAGTTTACAGATATTGAAACGGAGAGATATGGTCATTTTTCCACTGTTCTTTTTTTTTTTTTTTTGAATTTTTTAATGTTTATTTGAGAGAGACAGAGACAGAGCATGAGCAGCGGAGGGGTAGAGAGAGGGGGAGACAGAGTTCAAAGCAGTTCCAGGCTCTGAGCTGTAAGCACAGAGCCTGATGTGGGGCTTGAATCCACAGAGTATGAGATCATGACCTGAGCCAAAGTTGGATGCTCAATAAACTGAGCCATACAAGTGCCCCTTCCATTGTTAATATTAGCTAATCAATGTCAAAAATGGGATTCAAATCTAGATCTGGTTCTTTTTTAAACATAATTTATTTATTTGTTTTGAGAAAGAGAGTGAGTGAGAGCATGAGCAGGGGAGGGGTAGAGAAAGGGAGAGAGATAATCCCAAGCAGATTCTGTGCTGTCAGAGCAGAGTCCAACATGGGGCTCAAATCCCGGAAACATGAGTAGATCTGGTTCTAAAGTCTGTTCTTTTACATCTTGACGATATGTTGCCTCTGTATACCCAGACTGCATCATTGTATAAGTTCATTTACTCCTTTGTTTAACAAAATTATTAAGTATCTAATGTAAGATGTTGGGATATAAAGATGCATAGAATGGAGTGTCTAGCCTCTTGGGCTTTCCCATATGGTGAGAGAGAGAGGAAAAAATGTTAAATGGGTAGGGAGAAAAACACTAGATAGATAGATAGATAGATAGATAGATAGATAGATAGACAGACAAGATGTATATATATATACACATATACATATGTATATATATATTCATACATGTATGAAGGTGATATTGGAATTGACTCCTGAAGAATGAATTGCTATTGGGATATAATAAAAGTATGTTGACTTTGAGGAAAAACATCAAAGTTAGACTACAAAGGTGGCAAAGATTGAGAGGTAGACAATGTCATACCATTCTATTCTAGAATTATATTCTAGAAAGAATTATATTCTAGATGTAGATATAAGGTAAACATAGTAGTATTTTAAGCACAGAATTTCCAGAAGTTTGAATTTTTATAAAGATTACTATAAAGTGTGTCAGAGAATACTCATCCTTGAAGCCTAACTGAATTCTGGATCTCAATTTTGGTAATCTCCTTTGCTTCTAGAAAGAAATAGTAATTTAAAAAAAATAATTATCATTAAAAAGGCCCTCTGACATTTGTGTTTTCTTTGATCATATTTCTTCTTGCAGAGTTGGGTAGAAAGTTAAAAGAAACTGAAAAAGCAGCAAGCTTCTGAACAAAAAGGCATCAGTAGAATATTCATAAGTGAGTTCTAAGAAGTACTGGGATTGCAATGAGATAAACTGGGTTTAGATTCTGCCTCCACTCATTAGGAGAGTTCTTTATTCTTTGTAAAGATTGAGATGTTTTTCTCTACATATCTCACAGAAATAACATAAGCTTTAAATGATAATATCCATGAAATCACTTTGTGCATTATGAAAGTGTGTGCAGGCTCAGGTGTGGGCCTGAGCTCCCAGTGTGTGCAGAAGTTTGAGGTGAAGGCCTCCTGTTTGCCTCAAGGGGAGAGCCTTGAGGTTTTAGTGTGGTTTATGGTATGGTGATCGTCTTGCTTCACCTTGACCAGAAACTAGGCAAAGTAAGAATCACTACTCTTGTGAGTGTCATAATCAGGGAAATATATCCTTAGTGATGGTGAAACAAGTTACTCAGATAAGAAAGAACTCACAAAGTAGTCTGGCAAGGGATGTCCTACCCAGCTTTTTCCCCCATTATGTATGGCTGTAAGTCTTCTGACAATCAGGGCATCCAATTGTGGGATGTCAATGTGATCCAAAAGATTTTCTAATATAAAGCTTTTGGGGGTTCATGGGTGGCTCAGTTGGTTAAGCGGCTGACTTCAGCTCAGGTCATTATCTCTTGGTTCATGGGTTTGAGCCCCGCGTTGGGCTCTCTACTGACAACTCAGAGCCTGGAGCCTGCTTCGGATTCTGTCTCTCTCTCTCTGTCTCTCTCTTTCTTTCTCTCTGCCCCTCCCCTGCTCACACGCTGTCTCTCCATCTCTCTCAAAAATAAATTCACATTAAAAAATTAAAAAAGAAGAAAAGCTTTGCTTTTGAAATTTCTTTCCCTTTTGAATATGGCAGAGCAGAGCACAGTCGTATTTATAATCTATACGACAGTTACTATACTACATCATTTCAATGTATTTGGAGCTATGAATTTCATCTTCTGTGTTAATGACTGAACTGTGTAGCCCCAATTTACATTTGAAGCCTTAAGCCCCAATGTGACTATATTTAGAAAAAAGGTCTTTAATGGAGTAATTGAGGTTAAATTGGGTCATAAAGATAGAGCCCTAATCTGGGTGAACTCTTATTCTTATAACAACAGGAAGAGGCACCAGAGATCCTTCTCTCTCTCTGTCTACATGTGCCTAGAGAAAGGCCATGTGAGGACACAAGAAGTCAGCTGGTTTTGTACCCAGAATCTCATATCCCAGTTCTCAGCCCTACCAGACAATTTTTTCCTTGGCTCTATTAATCAATCTACTTGTATATCTTTCAAAGAAATTACACTCTTCTTTGCATGTACTACCTATTTCGTAGAATACATTTACCGTCATATTTTTTAGCCAAATGCTAGCCATCCTTCAAACCTTAACACATATATCTGTGTCTTTGGGACTCTTTTCTTCATCTACCTGCCTAATCAAGTCAACTCTCCACTGTGTATCTATTATACCTAAAATATGCCTCTATTGAAGCCTGATTATGTTTTGCTGTAGTTGAGCATGATCTCACTCATTTCCAGTAAGCTCTCTACAAGGAGTAAAGAGTAAGCTTTCCAATGATTCCCATCTCAGCAGTTAGCATCTACCCTTTTACTAGGCGTTCAGTAAATGTTTTTTGATCCACAGAGTGAGTTACAAGAAAGAGATATAAGGAATTAAAGTTAAAAAGCAATGAAGGGAAAGCATATGAAAAGGAAAAGAGGTAGCCTCAGTTGAGAGTAGTTTGATCCCAAAAGCACTAATTATGGAAAATTAGAAGAATGGAAATTTGAATGTGTGCATATGATAAACCCTTTGCAGTGATTAAGCAATCACACATAAAACTTTATATCAGCACAACATATACAAAAGGATATACCATTTGACATCCAGAAAGACCTCAATATGTATTGGTTTTTTAAAAAAAGAAAGGATAAATATTTAACACGTAATTGGATCAAAAGTGACAGAATGGACAGCAGAGTACAGGGTACAGAAGATTTGAAAATATGGAGGATAAATTGAAGAGAAATAGATAAAGCAATAATGATAGAATGTTTCTGATACTCCATATGATGAATTTTCAAATAATTACTCTCAATGATGGACTTCTTAGACATTATAAGATTAACATTCAATCTTCTGAGTGATTGTTTATTTCACTCATCTTTAATAATAATACTAACTTAAATTTGAAGAGATTTCTATTTTGTAAAGGGCAATCATATGCATAGATCTATAATTGTACAATAATTATGTGAAACCCTTAAGGCAGTTAATACTTCCATTTTACAAATGAGGAAGCAGGGGATAGAGTAAATTATTTGCACACTAGTACTTTCCAGTTCACGTCGGAGCCAGTATAGATCCCTGGATCATGGCAGCGACCCATTTATTTTGCAGATAAAGGCAGCTTCAGCTTCAGGTAAATATACCTTGACAAGCTCTAAGTTAAAGACATCTAGTCAGATTTACCCAGCTCATATCATCCAGCCAAGTACATTTCAAACTAACCCAAATCATGTGCATTTATTTTTTATATCATGTGCTTTTAAAATGTCAGAAATTTTAATTTATCTTTGTTCTGTATATTTAGATTGATAATATTGCATTTCATAATCTTGTCCCAGGGAGAGTAATTTGCATAAATCCTCCTGACAAGGTTTTTTGACAATTGCCCATTTAAGAAAGTGAGGTAATCCTGTTTTTTTTTCCTGGCTCCCTAGCTGAATCAAGACAATAAGGAAGAATTTGCAAATAAAATAAAATATGTCACATGTCATTCACAGGTTTGAGCCCTGCATTGGGCTCTGGGCTGACAGCTGGGAGCCTGGAGCCCACTTCAGATTCTGTGTCTCCCTCTTTCTCTGCCCTTCCCCTGCCTGTGTGTGCTCTTGCTCTCTCTCTCTCTCTCTCTCTCTCTCTCTCTCTCTATATATATATATATATATATATATATATATATATATAATGTATATAATATATATATGTATCAAATAAATAAATAAACTTAGAAAATATGTCATGTGTCATTTCTCACTGACATGGCTTCAGTTTCAAGGCTCTTTCCTGTGGCTGTCAGTACCTGTCTTTTTAAGGAGGAGATTCAGGGAAAGAAATCAGTATGCTTACCTGGTCAAATACCACACATTTGTGCCTCCACCACTCTAATCCCATCCAGCTACTCATGTAAATCTCATGTAATCTTCTGCTCATTAACTACCACTATTATCTCTTTAAATATTCAAAGAAACTCCTTGCTGATTATTCAAAATGCCCAAAACATGCCTACATATAAAAAAGGAGATAATTCTACATCTGATATTTTATTTTATTAAAAGGTTTATTTTAGGGATATTTCATTCAAAAGTCACTACAAAAAATGGAAGCAGTGTTCTTCAAGTTTGGGAGAAAATGTAGACTTCCTTGATGATGGAGAAACAAGAAAGTAATTTGAAAACACCTCAAAGGGCTTTTGTGAAAGTTAATGAGCTAGTGTTTATAAAACATGATGGGAATCAGCCTTGAAAGGAACATTGCAAGCAAAATGTTTTAATATTATCACATATTCTCATATTACAAAGATTGAAAATTACAGGTTGAAGGGTGTGCCGTGGAAAGTTTACTGCTCAGTTTAGAGTTCTCAATTAATCCTCCACCACTTGGAGTCCACACTCAAGGCGCCTAGCATGATTCAGACAGCACGCTGTTAGACCAATGAGAGAACAAGTTTCCCCTTCTACTTTGCTTGTTTTTGTCTTTTGGACCAAATAATCTCTAAATATTTTAGAGAAAGCAAACTATTTTAATGTTTTGCCACCAACCGGCATCATCAAATCAGAAATTTTTGTAAATATTGAGACTCCCATGAGAAGAAATTATATTTATTAAACTTGACTACTTTGGCTTCTACAACTTAATTTCTGTCTTCCTGATTCAAGATGACAATGCACCACAGAAATTTATCACACTGTATAACTTTCTAACTATAATCATTGTAAAGTTTCAGCCAGGATTATACTTAGCAAAGCTTTGCCAAAGAGAGATGCAGAATTAAAATGATTTCTAATTAAAATGCAGTTTGAGGGAGGCCTGGATGGCTTAGTCTGTTAAGCGTCCGACTTCAGCTCAGGTCTTGATCTCACAGTTTGTGGGTTTGAGCCTCACGTTAGACTCTGTGCTGACAGCTCAGAGCCTGGAGCCTGCTTCAGATTCTGTGCCTCCCTCTCTCTGCCCCTCTCTTGCTTGCTCGCTCTCTCTCTCTCAAAAATAAATAAACATTAAAAAAGAAAAGAAAAGAAAATGTAGTTTGACTCAATTAATCAAGAGAAAATTTGTAAAGTAGAAGGAAGAGAGGAGAGAGAAGAGTTGACGTTTTCTGCCTCTTTAATGTGTATTTTGCTTTCCAATCCCTTTTCTCACAGATAAGGCAATTTATTAAGTGGTGAATGCTATGCTTTTGTCTACCCTTATCCCTTTCTTCAGGGAACTGTCTTTTCTGTCTCCCATATGTTCTTGGAGCGACTGTCAATCATGAGGGCCCACCCATTCCTAGAGATGTATGTAAGACTAGCATTCACCTGTAGTTCACTGCTCCTCAGGATATAGTGATGAGTATAAGGGCAGGCATGTGACTTAGAGTCTTTCTAAAAACTGAGAGGGAGGATCTCAGCTCACTTTGAGTTATGATAGATAAGAATACAAGATAGAGGGTGCGGCATTCCTCTTTCTATTCACATAGAAAAAGCTGCCTGAAATTTAATCCCATAGGAACAACCTACACAGTATTGCTTGAGTCTGTTTCTAACTCTGCTTGAACTTCCCAGTTACATGGGTCTCTTGGTTTCTTTTTCTTTTTAATTGGGGTAAATTTTGTTGGGTTTCTTGTAACCCAAAAGATGTGGCTAATAAAACTTTTAGATGAATTTTTCTCAATCCTCTCAAAAACTGATTTTACAGAGGAAAGGCTCAGAGAGGTTGAGCAAATTATCCCATTTCACATCTAAGAAGTGTAACAGCCAGATTCAAATCCACATAGTCTGACGAGGGTTCCTGTAAACACAGTGTCAAATCCATTAAAAGATTGGACCATGTGGACCTGGTGTTCATAAAGATCACCTGCTTTTTCCTTTTTCCTTGATTTTTCTTTTTTAATATGTTCAATTATTTAGTTAGCATGTCTTTCTTTTTATTCTAACATATCATTAAAGTTCAGATGGTTCAGTTTGTCCCTTGTCAGTAGCAAAAGCTCACCTTCAGCAGCTATGAGAGCACTGTTGCATATATAATTTGAGAATTTAGAACTATTTCCACTGAAAAGAACACATAAAATGACTTATAATTTTTAATTTATATTTCTGATAATTTTTTTGCTCAGCTATTTGGGGGAGATGTTAAAAGAGAATTATTAGGCAGCAAAAGATTCTCATGTCCCCAGTATGCCCCTTTCTTCCTTCAGTAAATCTAGCTTATTCTTTCTCTCTTCAGCTCATCTAGTCTCTGTTCCAATGTCATGGTCCCCAAATCTTTTCATGCCTAAGTCAAAAAGTTTCTTTTTCTCAGCCTCTTTTATATTTCCTCTTTGGCTCTACTGTTCCATTCATTGCTACCAAACTTATGTGGAATTTAATTTTCTGCCTGCATACTTGCTCTGCCATATGTGAAGAAATTGTACCAACTAGAGCCTTCCCCTCTGCCCAGCCATGGACATGCAAAAATTATGACAATATGTTTAGTTGGCAAGACAGGCATGTTAACAAAATTCTGTTGTGAAGTCACTGGTCTTATGATATAGGTATAGATAACTTACAAAGGGGGCCCAGATATAGGAGGAACTAACACAAATAAGGCCCAGTGAGAATGTTAGAAATCAGTCAACAAGGACAAAAAAAGGCTGTAGAGACATAGTTAGAGAGGAGGCAGTGGTATCAAACACAAGCAAGGCAGACAAATAAAACAACAGGCAAAAGGGCACCTGGATGGCTTAGTTGGTTGAGCGTTTAACTCTTGATTTCAGCTCAGGTCATGATCTCATAGCCTGATCATGGGCTCAAGCCCTGTGAAGGGCTCCAAGCTGAATATCGAGTCTGCTTAAGATTCTCTCTCCTTCTCTCTCTGCAATTGCCCCCTCTTATGCTCACGTGCTGTCTTTCTTAAAAACACACTCACACACACACACACACACACACAAAATAGGCACAAAGACAAGAGGCATGAAGATATTTCATGGTAACAAAGATAGTTTTGAACTGCCTACCGAGTTCATAATGAACCCTTTAACAACTCCCTCCCTTGATAGTTCTACACATATAGCTGGTTACCCAGAAGCCATGTTTATGCAATATGTCTATAAGTGTACTTCTAATTAAGGGTCACTAGATGAGAGTGCTTACTTGATTCAAACTGAATGAATAAGCATCCCATCCACCAATTTAGAATTTGACTTAAAAGAGAAAGAGAGAGGGGCACCTGGGTGGCTCAGTCAGTTAAGCATCTGACTTTGGCTCAGGTCACGATCTCATGCTTTGTAGGTTCAAGCCCCACACTAGGCTCTGTGCTGACAGCTCAGACCCTGGAGCCTGCTTCAGATTCTGTCTCTGTCTCTCTCTGCCCCTTCCCTGCTTGAACTCTGTCTCTCTCAAATATAAATAAAACATTAAATTAAAAAAAAAAAGGAAGAGAAATAGAATAAGATTTCTAGCCTTGGAACTATACTTGGGAGTTTCTGTAGTGCACCTGCCATGAGGAAGAAAGAAGAAAAGAAAGCCATGAAAAGAACAATGGATCATACTGAACAGGAGTCCTGATCCATTCATTCAAATATCAAGCATTGTGAAGGTTCAGAGATCTCAAAGGTAAGAAATAAAACTGCAGGCTGATTTCATGAAACCAACATCCTAATGCAAAGGATAAATAACAAAAACAAACAAGAAGACATCAAAAAGTGATGAGGCTATTAGTACAATAAATCAAAGGGATGTGGTAAAGAATGTCTTGGGGTAATATGGATTGGGGGTTCAGAGAAGGCCTCTATAAGGAAATAATAGCTATCCTCAGATCTTAGTGACAAGGAAAACTGGTGAAGCCATGGGGAGGAACTTTCAAGCTGAACTGGAAGGAGGAAATAAATCTAGCATGTCAAAGACACAGAGAGGTCAAAGAGATCGGAGCTTAATGAGAGAAGGGAAAAATAAATAGTAAGAGGTGACCTAGAGAAGGAAGCAGAGGCCAGGTGAAGTAGGATCTTTATGTCAGGTTGTTTTATTTTAAATTCAATCATAAGCCACTAAAGTTTATTAAATTAGTCAGTGATATTCTCTGATTTAAGTATTGAAGAATCACTTTCACTTGCAATATAGATTGTAGTGAGAAAAGGGGAAAGCAAGGAAACCAGGTCACAGATAACCCGAAATAGCTCACAGTAGAGAAGACAGAAACTTTTCCTGACAGGCTGGTAATAATATTGATGTAAGAAATGAAACATTTGCAGACAGAGAAAAGGTGTGCTAATACATTGGGGAGAGATGAGGGAGGAAAAAGAGAAGGCAAGAATGATTTACTTTTTTATTTTTTAATAGTTTATTGTCAAGCTGGTTTCCATATAACACCCAGTGCTCATCCCCACAAGTGCCCTCTCCATGCCCATCAAACCCCCTTCCCTTCCCCCCCACCCCATCTGCCCTCAGTTTGCTCTTGGCATTCAAGAGTCTCTCATGGTTTGCCTCCCTCCCTCTCCCCAACTATTTTTCCCCTTCTTCTCCCCCATGGTCCTCCGTTAAGTTCCTCCTAATCCTCCTATACGTGCAAACATATGGTAGCTGTCCTTCTCTGCCTGACTTATTTCGCTCAGCATAACACCCTCAAGGTCCATCCATGTTGCTACACATGGCCAGATTTCATTCTTTCTCATTGCCATGTAGTATTCCATCGTATAGATAAACCACATCTTCTTGATCCATTCATCTGTTGATGGACACTTAGGCTCTTTCCATGTTTTAGCTATTGTGGAGAGTGCTGCTATGAACATTGGGGTCCATGTGCTCCTATGCATCAGCATTTCTGTATCCCTTGGGTAAATTCCTAGTAGTGCTATTGCTGGGTCATAGGGGAGTTCTATTGTTAATTTTTTGAGGAATCTCCACACTGTTTTCCAGAGGGACTGCACCAGTTTGCATTCCCACCAACAGTGTAGGAGGGTGCCCGTTTCTCCACATCCTTGCCAGCATCTAGAATCCTCTGATTTGCTTTTAGCCACTCTGACTGGCGTGAGGTGGCATCTCAGTGTGGTTTTGATTTGTATTTCCCTGATGAGGAGGGATGCTGAGCATCATTTCATGTGTCTGTTGGCCATCTGGATGTCCTCTTTGGAGAAGTGTCTGCTCATGTCTAAGCAAGAATGATTTCTAGATTTCAGGCTTGATCAATTAAATAGATGAAGGGTGCATTTTTCTGAGATGGGTGTGACTTAGAAAAACAAGTGTGGGGTTCAGTGGGGGTGAATTCATAGTTCTGTTTTGACTATTCTGAACTTGAGATGCCTATTGGACATCCAGGTGTATATGTCATGTGGGGAGTTGATTATTTGTGTCTATAGTCAAGGAGAGCAATATGGAGTGAAGATACAAATTTGATGTTAGAGGAGAGGCAAGATGGCGGAGAAATAGAGAGCTCTGTGCATTTCGCTCACCCCCATCTCTCAGAGAAGGCCTGAAGTCATAGGACACTGATCCACAGGAGTTTGGGGGAAAAAAGAGACAGAGCACACTGGGATGGCAACTTCATAAGGCTGCCTCAAGAAAGAAGCCGAAGTACACATGGTGGAGAGTCCCAAATACCACTTTGAGTAGGGAAATAAAATAACCAAACAACAAGAGATACCAAGAGATGACATTAAAAGAACACTTCCTGAATGGACAGGCCCTAGACTGTCAATGAGTCTTCTTTAATATAGCAGTACTCTCAGGTGCAGAGTGCATAACAAGCTTTTAAACCTAATAAGAGACAGAAATCTAGCCAAAATGACAAAATGGAAGAATTCTCCTCTAAACAAATTCCAGGAAAAAATGACAGCTAAAGAGCTGCTTAACACAGATATAAGCAACATAACTGAACAAGAATTTAGAACAGTAGTCATAAAATTAATCGCTGGGCTTGAAAAAAGCATGGAAGACATCAGGGAAGCTACCGCTTCAAAGACTATGGAGCTTACAAATAGTTGTGATGAATTTTAAAATGCTATAAATGAGGTGCATAATAAAACAGAGGCATCCAATGCATGGATTGAAAAGGCAGAGAGGAGAATAGGTGAATTAGAAAACACAATTATAGAAAAAAGGAACCCGAGAAAAAGAGAGACAAACTGATCCAGGAGCATGAAAGGAGAATTCGAGAGCTGAGTGATACAATCAAACGGAACAATATCTGTATGATAGGAATACCAGAAGAGGAGGAGAGAAGGAAAGATGCCAAAGGAGTCCTTGAACGACCTATAGCTGAGAACTTCCCTAATCTGGGGAAGGAAACAGACATTGAAATCCAAGAGGCACAGAGAACTCCCCTCAGGCATAACTTGAATCCATCTTCTCCACAACATATCATAGTGAAACTGGCAAAATATAAGGACAAAGAGAGAATTCTGAAAGCAGCTAGGGATAAAAGGGTCCTAACATACAAAAGGAGACCTATCAGAGTAGTTACAGACCTATCTACTGAAACTTGGCAGGCCAGAAAGGAATGGCAGGAAATCTTCAATGTCATGAACAGAAAAAAATATGCAGTCAAGACTCGTCTATCCAGCAAGTCTGTCATTCAGAATAGATGGAGAGATAAAGGTCTTCCCCAATAAATAAGAATCGAAAGAATTCATCACTAAACCAGCCCTGCAAAAAATCCTAAGGGGGACTGTATGAGGGAAACGTTGCAAGGAATGCAAGATACCAGAGACACCATCACAAGCGTGAATCCTACAAAGAACACAATGACTCTAAACCCATAGACTTCAATAATAATACTGAATGTAAATGGACTAAATGCTCCAGTCAAAAGGCATAGCATATCAGAATGGGAAAAAAATCCATCTATTTGCTGTTTGAAAGAGACTCATTTTCGACCTGAGGACATTTTCAGATTGAAAGTAAAGTTATGGATAACTATCTGTCATGCTACTGGAAGTCTAAAGAAAGCCGGAGTAGCCATACTTACATCAGACAAACTGGACTTTAAAGGCAGTAACAAGGGATGAAGAAGGGCATTATATAATAATTACAGGGTCTGTCCATCAGGAAGAGCTAACAGTTATAAATGTCTACACACCAAATTCAGGAGCACTCCAATATATAAAACAATCACACACATACACAATCTTATGGATAAGAATGTGCTAATAGCAGGGGACTTTAATACTCCACAGATAGCAATGGATAGATCAACTAGACAGAAAATCACTAAAGAAACAATGGACTTGAATGAAACATTGGACCAGATGGATTTGACAGATATATTTAGAACTCTACATCCTGAGGCCATGGAATTCACTTTCTTCTCAAGTGCGCATGGCACATTCTCCAAGATAGATCACATATTGGGTCATAAAGCAGCCCTCAAAAAAATAGAAAAGAATTGAGATCATACCATGCACACTTTCAGACCACAATGTTATGAAACTTGAAATCAATCACAGGAAAAAGTCTGGAAAACCTCCAAAAACATGGAGGTTAAAGAACACCCTACTAAAGAATGAATGGATCAATCAGGAAATTGAAGAAGAATTTTTAAAAAAATATTGAAACAATTGAAAACTATCCAAACTCTTTGGGATTCAGTAAGAGCAGTCCTAAGAGGAAAGTACATTGCACTCCATGCATATTTCAAGAAACTAGAAAAAGCACAAGTACAAAATCTAACAGCACATCTAAAGGAACTAGAAGCCAAACAAGAGCACCACAACCCAACAGAAGAAGAGAAATAATAAAAATCAGGGCATAAATAAACAATATAGAATCCAAAAAAACAGTAAAACAGATCAATGAAACCAAGAGGTTTTTTTTGAAAAAATAAACAAAATTGACAAGCCTCTAGTCAGGCTTCTCAAAAAGAAAAGAGAGAGCACCCAAATAGACAAAATCTTGAATGAAAATGGATTTATTACAACCAATTCATCAGAAATACAAGCAATCATCAGGGAATACTATGAGAAATTATATGCCAACAAATTGGAGAACTTAGAAGAAATGGACCAATTCCTAAACACACACACTACCAAAATTCACATGGGATGAGATAGAATATCTCAACGGACCCATAACTAGTGAAGAAATTAAATCAGTTATTAAAAATCTCCCAACAAATAAGAGCCCTGAGCCAGATGGCTTCCTTGAGGATTTCTACCAGACATTTAAATCAGAATTAATACCCATTCTTCTCAAGCTGTTCCAAAAAAATAGAAATCAAAGGAAAACTTCCGGACTTATTCTACAAAGCCAGCATCACTTTGATTCCAAGCCAGACAGAGACACAACAAAAAAGGAGAACTACAGGCCAATATCCTTGATGAATACAGATCCAAAAATCCTCAAGATACTTGCAAATCGAATTGAATATCACATAAAAAGAATTATCCACCATGATCAAGTGGGATTCATTCCTAGGTTATAGGGCTAGTTCAATATTCACAAATCAATCAGTGTGATACATCACATCAATAAAAGAAAAGATAAAACCCATATGATCCTGTTGATAGTTGCAGAAAAAGCATTTGACAAAATATAGCATCCCTTCTTAATAAAGATTCTCGAGAAAGTCGGGATAGAAGGAACTTACTTAAACATCATAAAAGCCATCTATGAGAAGCCCTCAGCTAACATGATCCTCACTGGGGCAAAACTGAGAGCTCTCCCCCTGAGATCAGGGACACAACAGGGACGTTCACTCTCACCACTGTTGTATAACATAGTGCTGGAAGTCGTAGCATCAGCAATCAGACAACAAAAAGAAATAGAAGGCATCAGAATTGGCAAAGAAGAAGTCAGACTTTCACTTTTCAAAGACGACATGATACTCTACATAGAAAACCCAACAGACTCCACCAGAAGCCTACTAGAACTGATCCATGAGTTCAGCAAAATTGCTGGGTACAAAAATCAATGTACAGAAATTGGCTGCATTTTTATACACCAATAATGAAGCAACAGAAGGGGAAATCAAGAAACTGATCCTATTCACAATTGCACAAAAAACCCCACACAAATATCTAGGAATAAACCTAACCAAAGATATAAGAGATCTGTATGATGAAAACTATAGAAAACTTATGAAGGAAATTGAAGAAGACACAAAGAAATGGAAAAACATTCCATGCTCATGGGTCGGAGGAATAAATATTGTTAAAATGTCATTACTACCCAATCAAAATTGTACTGGCATTCTTCTCAAAGCTAGAGCAAACTATCCTAAAATTCATATGGAACCACAAAAGACTCCAAAGAGCCAAAGCAATCCTGAAGAAGAAAACTAAAATTGGAGGCATTTTAGCTTCTACTACAAAGCTGTAATCATCAAAACAGTATGTTACTGGCACAAAAACAGACACATAGACCAATGGAACAGAATAGAAAACTTGGAATTAGACCCACAAATGTATGGCCAACTAATCTTTGACAAAACAGGAAAGAGTATCCAATGGAAAAAAGACAGCCTCTTTAACAGATGGTGCTGGGAGAACTGGACAGCAACATCCAAAAGAATGAGACTAGACCACTTCCTTACACCATCCACAAAAATAAACTCAAAATGGATGAAGGACGTGAATGTGAGACAGGAAACTATCAAAACACTAGAGGAGAAAGAAGGAAACAACCTCCTTGACCTCAACCATAGCAATTTCTTACTTAACATATCCTCAAAGGCAAGGGAATCAAGAGCAAAAATGAACCCTTGGGATCTCATCAAGATAAAAAGCTTCTGCACAGCAAAGGAAACAATCAATAAAACTAATAGGCAACTGAAGGAATGGGAAAAGATAGTTGCAAATGACATATCAGATAAAGGGCTAGTATCCAAAATCTATAAGGAAGTCACCAAACTCCACACCCAAAAATCAAATAATCCAGTGAAGGAATGGGCAGAAGACATGGACAGACACTTCTCCAAAGAGGACATCCAGATGGCCAACAGACACATGAAACAATGCTCAGCGCCCCACATCATCAGTGAAATACAAATCGAAACCACACTGAGATACCACCTCATGCCGGTCAGAGTGGCTAAAATAAACAAATCAGGAGACTAGATGCTGGCGAGGATGTGGAGAAACGGGCACCCTCCTACACTGTTGGTGGGAATGTAAACTGGTGCAGCTCCTCTGGAACACAGTATGGAGATTCTTCAAAAAATTAACAATAGAACTCCCCTATGACCCAGCAATAGCACTGCTAGGAATTTACCCGAGGAATACAGAAGTGCTAATGCATAGGAGCACATGTACCCCAATGTTCATAGCAGCACTCTCATCAATAGCTAAAACATGGAAAGAGCCTAAGTGTCCATCAACAGACGAACGGATCAAGAAGATGTGGTTTATCTATATGATGGAATACTACATGGCAATGAGAAAGAATGGAATCTGGCCATGTGTAGCAACATGGATGGAACTTGAGTGTTTTATGCTGAACAAAATAAGTCAGGCAGAGAAAGACAGAAACCATATGTTTTCACTTAAAAGTGGGTCAGGAGAAACTTAACAGAGGACCATGGGGGAGGAGAAGGAGAAAAAATAGTTGGGGAGAGGGAGGGAGGCAAACCATGAGAGACTCTTGAATGTCGAGAACAAACTGAGGGCTGATGGGGGTGGGAGATAGGGGACATGGGGTGATGGTAATGGAGGAGGGCACTTGTGGGGATGAGCACTGAGTGTTATATGGACTCCAACTTGACAATCAAATATGAAAGAAAAATAAATAAAATAAAAATAAGGAAATTTGATGTTAATCATTGTATAGATGTGTACTAAGTCCTGAGCTGCAAGATATTACCTAGACAAAAGCATAGATAGAAACAGAAGTCCTGGGCAGTTGGAGATTAGGACAAGGAAAAAAAAGTCAGAAAAAAAAAAACATAAAGAAAGACGGTATGGTAGAAGAAAAACACTAGAATGTGGCATTTCAGAAGATAAGAGAAGAAAAGCTTTCAAGGAGGAGGAATTATTTAACAGTGTTGAATAGTTTGGGAAGTTGAGCCAGATAAGGACACATGTATAAACACTGGGTTTGGAAAGGAAGGAGACTTTGATATATTGGTGATAGAAACAGAAACCCTATGGGAGCAAGTTCAGACAAAAATAAGACATGATTTGGTGGAGGAATTAAATTGGTATAGATCTTTCTTTTTTTTTTTTTCAACCATTTTATTTTTTTATTTTTTATTTTATTTTATTTTATTTTTTTAAAGAGAACCACTTTTTTTTAAAATTTTTTTTAATGTTTTATTTATTTCTAGGAGAGAGAGAGACAGAGAGAGAGAGAGACAGCGTGAGCACGGGAGGGTCAGAGAGAGAGGGAGTCACAGACTGAAACAGGCTCCAGGCTCTGAGCTGGCAGTCAGCACAGAGCCCGACCCGGGGCTCGAACCCACAAACCGCGAGATCATGACCTAAGTGAAAGTCAGACGCTTAACCGACTAAGCCACCCAGGCGCCCCATATTTTTTATTTTTTTTACAAATAGTTTATTGTCAAATCAGTTTCCATATAACACTCAGTGCTCATCCCCACAAGTGTCCTCCTCCATGCCCATCCCTCCTCCCCCCCACATCCATCAGTCCTCAGTTTTTGTCAGCATTCAAGAGTCTCTCATGGTTTGCCTCTCTCCCTTTCCCCCACCATTTCCGCCCTCCTTCTCCCCCTTGATCCTCTGTTAAGTTCCTCCTAATCCTCCTATACGTGCAAACATATGATATTTGTCCTTCTCTGCCTGACTTATTTTGCTCAGCATAAAACACTCAAGTTCCATCCATGTTGCTACACATGGCCAGATTCCATTCTTTCTCATTGCCATGTAGTATTCCATGGTATAGATAAACCACATCTTCTTGATCCATTCTTCTGTTGATGGACACTTAGGCTCTTTCCATGTTTTAGCTATTGTGGAGAGTGCTGCTATGAACATTGGGGTACATGTGCTTCTATGCCTCAGCATTTCCGTATCCCTTGGGTAAATTCCTAGCAGTGCTATTGCTGGGTCATAGGGGAGTTCTAGTGTTAGTTTCCTGAGGAACCTCCACGCTGTTTTCCAGAGGGGCTGTACCAGTTTACATTCCCACCAACAGTGTAGGAGGGTGCCCGTTTCTCCACATCCTCGTTAGCATCTAGAGTTCTCTGATTTGCTCATTTTAGCCACTCTGACCAGCGTGAGGTGGTATCTCAGTGTGGTTTTGATTTGTAGTTCCCTGATGAGGAGGGATGCTGAGCATCGTTTCATGTGTCTGTTGGCCATCTGGATGTCCTCTTTGGAGAAGTGTCTGTTCATATCTTCTGCCCATTTCTTCACTGGGTTGTTTGTTTTTCAGGTGTGGAGTTTGGTGAGATCCTTGTAGATTCTGGATATTAACCCTTTATCTGATATGTCATTTGCAACTATCTTTTCCCATTCCGTTGGTTGCCTATTAGTTTTCTGGGTTGTTTCCTTTGCTGTGCAGAAACTTTTAATCTTGATGAGGTCCCAATCATTTATTTTTGCTCTTGATTCCCTTGCTTTTGGAGATGTGTCAAGTAAGAAGTTGCTGTGGTGGAGGTCAAGGAGGCTGTTTCCTGCTTTCTCCTCTAGGGTGTTGATAGTTTCCTGTCTCATGTTCAGGTCCTTTATCCATTTTGAGTTGTTTTTGTGCATGGTTTGAGAAAATGATCTAGTAGGAAGAATAAATATAGTTAAGATGTCATTACTACCTAAAGCACTCTACACATTCAATGCAATTCCAAGCAAAATTACAGCAGCACACTTCTCAAAACTAGAACAAACTATCCAAAAATTTGTATGGAACCATAAAAGACCCCGAAAAGCCAAAGTAATACTGAAAAATAAAACCAAAACGGGAGGTATCACCATCCCAGACTTTAGCCTCTACTACAAAGCTGTCATCATCAAAACAGTATGGTATTGGCACAAAAACAGACACATAGACCAATGGAACAGAATTGAGAACTCAGAAGTGGACCCAAAAGTATACAGCCAACTGATCTTTGACAAAGCAGGAAAGAATATCCAATGGAAAAAAGACAGCCTTTTTAACAGATGGTGTTGGGAGAACTGGACAGCAACATGCAGAAGGTATAGATCTTTTAAGATTCTGTTGTGAAGAAGACCAGAAATAGGCTGGAAGAGCTTCAGGAGCAAATTCCTACAATGCATGCACCAAGGAGAATGAAGAAGTGAAATAGTAAAGACCGTGAAATGGATGATGGAGGAGAGAGAGGAGATAGTCATAGGAGTGAGGTTCTTGAGGCAGTAGCTAGACAGTAGTGGGGAGGGAAAGAGGGAAGGTGTGGCCCTGCACTGGGTAGGGGCACCTCATCTATGGTAGCAGGATAACCAGCACAGGGTGCTGCTATAGAAGCTAGGAGAGTGGTAAATTTGTGGGTATGAAGTTGTGGGAGTTATTGCCTAATTCTGTTTTCTCCTTGGGGACATTAGCCAAAAGTAAGGAAGGAAGGCAGAGCGTTGGAGCTCTAGGAAAGGGAGGTAGTTTGAAATCATTGTTGCAGAGAATAGGAGAGCAAACATTACGGGTAGTATGTAGGTTTCCTGGCCAAAGTGGAGTCCTTGCTTAAGTCTTGTGGTCACAAATCTAAGGTAAGACCCGTTAGTATAGTTGTTTGTTTTTTTTTTTCCAGAAATATTTATTTGCTCAAGTATTGATAGGGAAAGGGCTGGGATTTACCAGAATTGGAGCCTTCTTAAGCAGGAATTGAAGGAAGGAGGAAGATGCATAATAGTTAAGGCTTTTGTTTTTTTGTTTTTGTTTTAAGAAAATGATTTTAATTACAGACTATGAATTCTAAGGTATATAACCATAGTAATGAGAATTAGAGGGATATAGTTGATACATGAAAAAAAACAGTGAAGATTTGGAGGTCTCAACAAAGGCAAAGAGTTGCTGGAGTAGGAGATCTAGAATAAGTAAGCTAAATGGGTGGGAGGTGGTAGTTAGAGTCTGAAGATTGATATAGAAATCCTGGCAGCATAATGAATTTTTGATGATTTTTTTTAATGTTTTATTTAATTCTAGGAGAGAGAGAGAGAGACAGCATGAGCAGGGGAGGGTCAGAGAGAGAGGGAGTCACAGACTGAAACAGGCTCCAGGCTCCGAGCTGGCAGTCAGCACAGAGCCCGACGCGGGGCTCGAACCCACGAACCGCGAGATCATGACCTAAGCGAAAGTCGGATGCTCAACCAACTAAGCCACCCAGGCGCCCCGAATTTTTGATGATTTTAAATATCAAAGGTCAGACCATGGGTCTCGGTGAACAAGATGAGGTGATAGAATAAAATGTAAGTGAGGCCAAAGAATTAAGAAGTCAAGGTATTAGAGAGCACATCCAAGTAGATATTGAATGAGCAAGAACTGCCCCAGAGTAAATGTGGTGAAAAAGAGAGCAACTACTGAAGTCATGAATAGAAAAGGACAGATTTCCACTGGACACTCAGGAGGAGGGGCAGCAACTAATGAAGTTTGTTGGCATAAACTTCAAAGGGCCTGATGTATTTAAATAAGAAGGATGGAGACAGTTTGGAAGCAGCACTGGGGAGCCAGAAATATATGCACCTTCCCTTTTGCTGGTCTCTGAGGTCAGTGGAGGGAAGACCAACCCTTTCCACTCCTGAGCTTTGCCTGGTGTTCAGCGGCACCATGAGATGGCCAGCTTTCCTTTGGGACAAAAAAGGAAAAGGAATGATCAGGGAAAAAAAATTACTGAAAAAGGCATGTTGGCTACTGACCTACTACCTGTTCCAAAGGGCACACTGGAAGGGATTTAGAGGGTGGAGATGAGTGACAGATCAGGTCTCATAGCCTCTACAGCATTAGACTGTGGGCCATGTAAGGAATGTATCTTCCATTAAAGACCCAGCACCCACACAGAGCATGCACATGTGTCAGTGAGAGGCAGGGTGTCTCAGCCCAATGCTCCCTCATTCAGGACCTGGGATGTACTCTGACCAGTTGTAAGCTACCTAGATACAAAGAAAATGCTATTTTGGATCCACTGAGTCAGTTTTGGGTTGGGTTCTTGTAAACTACCCAGTGTTTGAACAACCTTGATTGACTCCCACTGTTTCTTCGGTGTCTCAGAGGTTAGCCTGTTGTCTTCTAAAGGGGCTCAGTTATTCTGTCTTCTTCCCTTATTTAATTGTTTTGTGAGGCTTATCACCTGCCATTCTGCTCTCTGTCCCATTATTGTGTCCACCACCTCTCGAACACCGCTTTGTTGACACGGTGGCCTCTATGGATTGTCTGTCTTTTGACCACTAGTGTTGCACCTAGTGCCTAACACTCTCTAGGTAAATAGTGAATGGGTGGATTATTGAGAATACCATTTTTCTTTTTTTTTAATTTAAAAAAATGTTTGTTTATTTAATTATTTTTGAGAGAGGGAGAGAGAGAGGGGGGCAGAGAGAGAGAAAGAGATGAAGATAGAGAATCTCAAGCAGGCTCCATGCTGACAGAGCAGAGCCCAACATGGCACTCAAACTCACAAACCCTGAGATCATGACCCGAGCCAAAATCAGGAGTCGGATGCCTAACCAACTGAGGCACCCAAGTGCCCCACGATTTTAGCTGTTAAAGACCAGAAATTATCCAAGTTGTCTTTGGCACTAAGTTGAAGACCTTTACTATACTTGCTAAATAAATACCCTCTAGTTGGTGCCCAGCCAAGTATTTCTTTATCTTTTTGCTTCATTTATATGTCAAACAATAAAATGGAGAAGAAAACCCTGCTAGTAATTCACCATTTGCCCCTCCAGATTCACTTTCCTTCCTTTTCCAACCTGTTCTATGATCCTTTGTTGACTACTTGTCTTCTGACTTCCACTTGGGTCTGGCCCAGATAGGTACCAACAGGAGATCCATAACTAGGAAGAATAAGAGGCCAGGTGTTTATTCACCTGACCTCTGGCTCTATCTCTCCATAGGCACTAGTTGAAGTGGTCATTCTCCTCCCTGGAAAGCTTTCTGGAGTTTCTGTGATTGCTCCTTCCCTTTGCGCCTTGAGGCCTAGAGGTGGAAGCAATACTGTCCCCACCTCCAGCCACAATACATGTTTCACTCCCCCAGTGCTGTCCACAACTCTCTAAATACTCTTTTCAGGAAACTCTCCCAATCACCTCCTGCAAGTGTACCATTGGTCTCCTGCCTGGACCCTGATTGAAACAGCAATGTTTCTTATTTAAGTATTACAGTACCTAGGCACTTCTGGGTTTAAAAGTCATGTCAAGGGTATTTCTAAACAAGTCTATAGATGCTTTTTTTTTTTTAATGTTTTATTTATTTTTAGGAGAGAGAGAGAGAGAGACAGCGTGAGCAGGGGAGGGTCAGAGAGAGAGGGAGTCACAGACTGAAACAGGCTCCAGGCTCTGAGCTGGCAGTCAGCACAGAGCCCGACGCAGGGCTCGAGATCCAGGAACCGGGAGATCATGACCTAAGTGAAAGTCAGACGCTTAACCGACTAAGCCACCCAGGCGCCCCTATAGATGCTTTAAAAGATAGATTCTCCACTCCCCACCTCTACTCTAAGCCCACAGAATCAAGAGGGTGTTTTGTGGCTGCAGGCAAACATTCCATTATCACCATGTTGGTGTCATTCCTCGCACTGAGAAACATTTGTCTCCCACCTACTATGTGACAGACTACGTTCAGCACTAGGACACAGTCCCATAGGTCGCAGTGCCTGCCATCAAGACATTCTTGTGAAAATCCTAACCTATACGTGGTATTCAAAGCAAAATCAGGGCTGAGGACCACATTTTTATTTATTTATTTATTTATTTATTTATTTATTTATTTATTTATTTATTTATTTATTTATTTCTAGGAGGGAGAGAGAGAGAGATAGCGTGAGCAGGGGAGGGTCAGAGAGAGAGGGAGTCAAGGACTCTGAAACAGGCTCCAGGCTCTGAGATGGCAGTCAGCACAGAGCCCGACGCGGGGCTCAAACCCACGAACAGCGAGATCATGACCTAAGCGAAAGTCGGACGCTTAACCGGCTAAGCCACCCAGGCGCCCCTGAGGACCACAGTTTTAAATAAAGAAATTTCCAATGTGAAAGTTCTGGAAAGAGCAAGTAAATATATCAATGTTAAAATGTCTCAATTTGATAATTAGAAGATATTTAGGGTTTTGACAGATAAAGAGTAAAAATACTAGTTGTTTTTGAAGCACGCACTTTGCATAGTATAAAATTAAAAAATCCGAAAGAATATATACACAAATATATATATATATATATTGAAGTTGCAAAGAGTAAAACACAGATATAAAGCAGAAGGCAATTACTTAGATAATATGGGATAAAATATTCTTGGATTAGGTAAGAGACTGTCTTCAGTGTAATCGTGTAATATCGACTATGAGCACTTGCAATTCTAATTTAAGATCTGTTGGATAGTTTATTTTATTTTATTTTATTTTTTTTAAATGTTTTATTTATTTCTAGGAGAGAGAAAGAGAGAGAGAGAGAGAGAGAGACAGCGTGAGGGGAGGGTCAGAGAGAGAGGGAGTCACAGACTGAAACAGACTCCAGGCTCTGAGCTGGCAGTCAGCACAGAGCCCCACGCGGGGCTCGAACCCACGAACCACGAGATCATGACCCAAGCGAAAGTCGGATGCTTAACCGACTAAGCCACCCAGGCACCCCGAATAGTTTAAATAGTTGATATGTTTTGTGGGTGAATTGTGTGGCCTCAAAAGATATGTTGAAATCCTGACACCAGGTACCTGTGAATGTGACCTTATTTGCAAATATAGGGTTGTTACAGATGTAATCAATTAAGATGGGATCATCCTGTGTCAGGCTGAGTACTAAATCCAATAACTGGTTACTTTGTAAGAAAAGAGAAGCTGAGGGGCACCTGGGTGGCACAGTTGGTTAAGCATCCAACTCCTGATTTCAGTTCAGCTCATGATCTCAAGGTTTATGAGATTGAGCCCCATGTCGGGCTCTGTACTGACAGCATGGAACCTGCTTGGGATTCTCTCTCTCCCTCTGTCTCTCTCTGACCCTCCTCTGTTTGCCCTCTCTCTATCATTCTCAAAAATAAATGGATGAACTTAAAACAAAAATAAAATAGAGGGGTTCATGGGTGGTACAGTAGGTTAATTGTTTGGCTCAGATCATGACCTCATGGTTAGTGAGTTCGAGCCCCATGTGGGGTTCTGTGCTGATACCTGGGAGCCTGGGGCCTGCTTTAGATTCTGTGTCTCCCTCCCTCTCTCTGTCCCTCCCCTACTTACACTCTCTCTCCCTCAGAAAATAAGTGAACATCAAAAAAATTGTCTTAAATAATTAAAGAGAAATTTAGATACTACACACCCAGAGGCCACAGATCACGTGGCCATGGAGCGAGAAAGCTGAGTGACAGCTACAAGCCACAGCACTCCAAGGATGAACTTGCCACCAAAAGCTAGGAATAAGTGAGGCAAAATTCTTCTCTAGAGACTTCAGAGGGAGCACAGCCCTGATGACAGGACCTCCAGCCTCCAAAACTCAGAGAATAAATTTCAGTGCTTAAAGCCACACACCTTGTGGTACTTTGTTACAACAGCCATAGGAAACCCATACAGTATATAAGGTTTTCACAGGTGACCGGATCTTTCTCATTCATGGATAAAGAAGGCCAAATTCAGGATGCCTGAGTGGCTCAGTCAGTTAAGTGTCTGACTTTGGCTCAAGTCATGATTTCACAGTTTATGAGTTTGAGCCCCGCATCAGGCTCTGTGCTGACGGCTCAGAGCCTGGAGCCTGCTTCAGATTCTGGGTGTGTGTCTCTCTCTCTGCCCCTCCCTGCTCATGCTTCTCTCTCTCTCGTTCTCTCTCAAAAATAAATATTAAAAAAATAAATAAAAAAGAAGGCCAAATGCATGAATTTGGTTAAAACAGGCAAACAAAATACATACAATTATAAGCAAAGCATAAATGGCATCATGAGACCCTCCACAGAAGCATCTAGAGGAGCTACACTAAAGGCTTCTATGAGTTCCAGGACAAAACATTGATTTTACATTTGGCAGCAATTTGATACTAGCTCTGAAATCATAAAAGAAATTTATATCTTAAAATTGTATTATTTTGATTTATGTTAAAAAGAGAGGAACTGACATTTATAGTTTCTATGATCTGCCAAGCCCAGTGAAAGTCACTTTATTTTTAGCATGTAATCGAATCCTTGCTGTGACTCTGAAACAGAAATGTAGCATGTTCATTTTCCAAATAAGGAGATGATGAAGGAGTTGCCTAAATTACAAACTGAGCTGCCTGATCACACAGTAGCAAGTAGCAGGACTAGAATTTGAACCTACATCTAAGGGAAGATCCAGGTTTGGTGGCGCCTATGGTGTACACAGTGTGTAGGGATGGGGAAAACAAAATTATGAAACAAAATGTCTGCTTTAGGCGAGTAAGGGGCCCTAAAATTTAGGCAATGTTTGGTCAGTGTTCCTGTCTGGGTGCCTCTGATTTCCAGGCATTTTCTTCCATGCATTTGATAAGTAATAAAAGTTCATTATAGAAAAATTAGAAAATACAATTAATTACTTTTTAAATCACTCAAAGTTCTACCACCCAGAGTTGACTACTGTTAGCTACAAATTTTTATATATCCTCCGAGAGATCTTTCTGTACATATGCTTTTATGGTCTGATTTTCTTTCTACTTAATATATTACTGACATTTAAAATGTAAACCAGACATAAAATCACAATGCCCCCCTCCTGTTCATAACCATCTAATGGCTTCCATATTCTTTGGTATTAACATCCATTTGTATCAAAATAACATAAGTTCTTCATTTAAAAAATGAAATACTGCTAGAAAAGTTATAACTAATAACAGAAGCCCCCTGTCGCAGCATTATCAAATCCCACACCCTAAATAGAATGTTTTTAAATTCTTTAATCTTTCTTCTTACACTTCCTTTGAAGTTTAAATAAGATATTTATTCAAACTCCCTCTCAGATATTATCCACTGGCCTTATAAGGAATAGATGAATTTCATGTTTTTACATTCTCCTTGCCCGATTTTCTCTCCTTTCCCTCTCCTAACGTTTTAGCTTAGCTTGATATTCATGATTTAATTTCTTAAAATTATGTTCATGTTATTTACTGAGGAGCCAGGAGATACAGCTTTTCTCTCTTATGTACCAGCACCTTTTCTTCTGGAGTTCATAATTATCTTTGGTTATTTTTGTTATTCCCTTCTAATCATTTCAGAAATTCTCCAATAGAACTCTAAACTGCCTAAACACTACATTCTGCATGGTGCCACATTACATAATCTTCCAGCCTCTGTCTGTTGTCGTTTTTTTAAATAAAGATATTCCTTCTGGAGTCCCGCATACACCCCTGCCCTATAGACCTGCAGCCCAGCGGCTGCTCTGGGACCTCTGTGGTCTTCGGTCTTCTCTCCGAGGCCAATGGTTCTGGCTCCTTTATCAACCTGCCACATCCAACTGGTTTTCTGTTCACTCCCTGATCTTGGTGGGACACATCCTATAGTGGCTTCCGAAGCATGTGTATATGAAAGACCAAGTATCTGAGAACGTCAACAGTCCAAAAAGTCTCCATCCTACCTCCATATTCATGTATAGAATTCCAGCTGGGAAATCATTTTCCCTCAGAGTTTTGAAAGCATTATTCTGTGATCTTTAAGCTTCTAGTATTGTGGGGAGTCCAATGCTATGCTAATTCACAAGCCTGTCTCAGTTACCAGTTTTTATTCACTCTCTGGAAGCTTTTAGAGTCACTGGGTTTTTTTTCCCCCTTAGTTTCCTTAAGTTCCTAATTGTATGCCTGATGTCATTGTTCAGTGTTTTACATTGTTTTTCACTCATTGAACTTTCATAGTTATCTCCTGGCTCACACTTTCCCATCCTAAGAAATTTGCTTATATTCTTTCTTTCATAGGAGTTTCTCTTCTCTGTTTCCTCTTTCTGGAGCTCTTTTTATTTTATTTTATTTTTTAATGTTTTATTTATTTCTGAGAGAGAGAGAGAGAGACAGTGTGATCACAAGAGGGTCAGAGAGAGAGGGAGACACAGAATCTGAAGACAGACTCCAGGCTGTGAGCTAGCTGTCAGCACAGAGCCTGACGCGGGGCTCGAACCCACGAACTGTGAGATCATGACCTCGGGTGAGGTTGGACGCTTAACCGACTGAGCCACCCAGGTGCCCCTACCTTTTGATAAATTTTATTTTATTTTATTTTATTTTATTTTATTTTATTTTATTTTATTATTTTATTTTATTTTAATTTTTTGTTTTTTCTTTTTTGAGAGAAAGAGAGAATGAAAGAGAGAGAGAGAGTATATGTGCATGAGAGCAGGGAAGTGGGAGAGACAATCCCAGCCAGGATCCACACCCAGCACTGTGTTGTGGGGGAGCCCATGACTATGAGATCATGACCTTAAACCATTGAAACCCCCAGATACACCTATTTTTTTTTTTTTAATTAAAGCTGTGGAACTTCCTGATTTAGTATCTCATTGCCTTCTTCTTTCCAACCATTTTTTTTCCACATCTTTTCCATGTTTGTCCCATTTCTTGTTCTTTCTGATTTTGTCTGCTTTATTTGCCAATGCTTTATACTGACAATTTATTTCTGATATTCTGTTTTTAACAAAGTTCTTGCTTGTTTCTGCATGTTCCGTTCCCTCTTCAAGCCTCTCTTTTAGGCATTATGCTCTTGTTTCAAGTACACAAAGTATTTTCTTATTTTTCTGGTAATATTATCTATAGTAAGTAGTTTTTTTCTGCCACTTAATTGTTCCTGTTTCTTCTAATATTCTCTTTTTCTGCTTGTTTTGCTTTCTGAATTTCATATGAAAAAATCTTCACAAATGTCTAAAAGTCCTTCTCTACTCAACATTTAAGTGGTGGGCACTAAAATGTTAATTGAGAGTTTTGTGTGTATGGAGATGAAACTAATCAATGGATAGATTTCTCCAGAAGTGATTGAGCTGTGACCTGGCTGTTACTACCATATGCTGGGAGAGTCAGGAGGTAAGCAGGTATAGTAGTGTGTATGTTGAACTGCACTCTTCTTAAAACTTCACCATTATTGTTCAACTTTTGCTCGGTTTGATTCAGTACAAGATGGATCTCAGATGTGCCTTGAGATAGTGATTTCCTAGGCCCTTGAAATGGCCAGATGAAGCCTGAGTAGGGCCATGGTGGAATAACCATAACTTCCAGTAGGCCCAACAGTCTTGGTTTACACCAGCTGCCCCAGTGTAATCAAGTAGTACCCCTTTTTTTAAATTTTAAATGTGTCCTGGTTTAGATATATGATCACCAGCCTCTCACTTATAGGAGGGGCAAAGAACCTTGCTTAGTGCCTTGCAAGGGTGGGCTGTGTTCCCTTCAATCATTAGGGTAACAGGCATGATGAGCAAATCTAGTCTTAGAAGATTTATTGGTTTGCATCTCTTTATTGGTGGGAGGCATCCTCCAGCAACCAGGTGCAGAATATCCCCCTGACCATCAGAGACAAGAATCCTAGGGAGCTGATAAAGGAGGTTTTATTCTGGTAAAAAGTAGGGAATAGGGATGCTAGGTAGGAGTCCAGAATATAGCCTGACTTTTTATTTCCATTTATCGAATCCTTTACCTGTTGTTTATTTACTTGTATGTGTGTAAGTATGTATTACACCTTTGTAGTCCTTTCTAGCTAGCTACGGAGAGACAGCTCTATCACGGTATACATGTTCTAGAATTTAGAGCTTCATCATTTTCTGGAAATAATTTGCATGACAAAGCTAAATTAGAAATCAGCTTTGCTCAAAGTATTATATGTAACTCTAACATTTCATTTTAAATTTTTAAAATTTTTTAAATTTATTTATGAGAGAGAGAGACAGCGTGAGCAGGGGAGGGTCAGAGAGAGAGGGAGACACAGAATCCGAAACAGGCTCAAGGCTCTGAGCTGGCTGCCAGCACAGAGCCCGACGCGAGTTTGAACTCTTGAACTGTGAGATCATGACCTGAGCCAAAGTCGGACGCTTAACCGACTGAGCCACCCAGACACCCCTAACATTTCGGTTTAGAACAAGGTTAGCAAGAAGAATGAATAATATGCGACTTCCTGCAGCAATATTATAGCAAAACAAACCCATGATACCCTAAGCTCTTTTCAACATTGAAGAGCCACTCTATTCTGACAAATGAGATTAGTCTTCCCTCATACTACCTCATGGTATGGAAGACATTATCAGAATCTGCATTGTTAGCTTACATGATGCTGAATGGCCAGTTTACTGTTGTTCACATTTAGCATTCAACTTTACTTTTTAATAGGAGAGAAAATAATTCTAATTTTTTGAAGATTTTTTTCTCTGTTATGACACATCAAAATAATCACCAAAGCAGTATTTGCAAATGTCATTTTTAAGAGAATATGATTGCTGTATGAGTGCTTTCAGAATGTTCTAGATAACATGCAAACTCTCTTTTTATTTCACTATTCAAATTTTCCAAAGATTGGTGATGCTTTCCAGCCAACACATATCTTTGTTTCCTTTTCTCAAATGGTACCAATGACTTACTTCTTGCCGATCCAATGTTATCTCCTATCTCACTCAGGCTGCCCTGATACTGGCATTCACTACTACCTAGTGTCTAATATGAATAATTGTCCTGCATCTCTCAATATAGCACTTTACACATCTTTCGTTCTTTGTTTGTTTCTAAATCCAGTTCAAGTTTCCTCATGTTCATGATTTCAGCTGCCACTTGAGTGCCAATGGCTGCAAAATGCATGATTATCTATATTATGTTTCAATGGATTAAGCTTCTGCGTTCTAAACAATTGGCAGGATATACACTTGCCTTTTTATGTGCCTTTTCAGCTATGTGTATATGCAAATCAGTTTTCTTTTTTTAAAATGCTTATTTATTGTTGAAATAGAGGGAGAGAGAGAGAGACAGAGTGCATGTGTGTGTGTGTGTGTGTGTGTGTGTGCGTGTGTGTGTATGTGAGGGGGGAAGAGCAGAGAGAGAGGGAGACACAGAATGTGAAGCAGGCTCCAGGCTCTGAGCTGTCAATACAGAGACTGATACAGGGCTCAACTCACCACTGTGAGATCATGACTTCAGCTGAAGTCAGATGCCCAACTGACTGAGCCACTCAGGCCTCCATTATTTTCTGATCATTCCAAATCACCTAGTTCTTATCCTCAGATTTCCTATAGCATTTCATTGTTAGCCATTGAGCTTTTGCTTTTTTGTCTTAAATCTGCTCATACTGTAAATTCATGGGTAGTGAAAATTGTATCCTCTATTATTATATCCCCTTGAGTGCCCTTTGCTCGGCATTGGGTAGGTACTCATTAAATACTCATTGAAAACTTTTTAATCATATTGGTGGGATTTTCCCCATACTTTGGATTCAATTCAAACATCATTTAATACATATCCTTTCTTAGAAAAAAAATTACAAACTAAGACTTTTTAATCTGGTTACTGGCCTTTAATTATGCTAACTGCCACTATTAAGTTGCATGACTGAGCCAAGGAAAATACTGACTGTTGGTTATTTTCTGACTTGTGATTGATGAAATGTTATTAAGTAATGTTAGGTCATATTCTTTGTCAGAATGTGACTTGTTATTTGGCAGCTGCACCATCAATTAGCAATACTGCTGATAACCTCTATTTTATATAGCAAGCAATTTGCTTTTCCATACAAGCTGGGAGAAGGAGAGAAGGAAATGATAGTCACTCATTGCCACAAGTCATCTGTAGTAAGAATGCTAGATTTAAAAAAAAATTCGTCAAAGCTTTTAAAGAGAAATCTTAAAAATATCTATGTGGTTAACTACATTTTTAGGCATGCACACACGGCCATCTTGGTGGGGTTTCTGATCTATCATTAAGTATTAATTTATTTTTATTGCCAGCTTTTAATCTAGCTATTTGATGCTTCACTTCTTACCTAAAACTTTTGGATTGGAGTCACATATCCATGTCGCAATATCAGGGTTCCAGGAGCATTCATGTTGCCAAACCAGAGTTGCTAACTTAGCTTCTTTCCCCCTCTTTTCTGAAATACATTCTACCGAAGTAAATTCAGACCTCAGTGCTTTTATCTCCAGTCTTAAAAAGGGAAAGAAGTATTTATTTAATGTCTACTATGTGCCAAGTAATGTGGTGGGTACTTCTCATAAATTAATAAATGAAAAACATAGGCCCTGAACTACTCAACCAAAACAGTATGTAACTCATTAGCTGCCAATATGCTTTTTAACCTTCAGCCTTGTTCATTCCAAGGTTTAATTTCCAACTATTGCTCTTCCACTAACACATAGTTTTCCCTCTATACATGATTGGTATCACTAGGGCATACGTTCAATAATAACTTTTATCAGCATGCATTAGTAAAAGGCCATACTCTGCAATTTTGATTGACTAATACTACATTGGCATAAAGAAACTCAAAAACTCTAAGAGAAAAGCTATTTGGACTGCTCTAAGTAACTTATAATTAACATGCAATCAATAAGAAGAATAATCAAGTTTGGAATTAGACTATCAAAATCATCTGCATTAGTGGCAAAAGTTCCGTACTGTTTTTCCTCTAAAAATGAGAAGTTTAGATATTTTCCACTTGCCCAACATCTTTTTTTATATTTTCTAAAACTGTCAGTTTGTGTGGGGACATATAAATGCAATATGGATTTCTAGAGTAGAAAGAACATATCCCAAGTTTCAAAAATAAACATATTTATAGAAGTATGCAGGAAGAGAAAAGAGCTTTTTTAATGGAAACTGTAGCATATTGGATAAATAGTAAATTCCAAAAACTTTTATCTAAAGAGTCACTGTTATTAAAATTCCTAAACTAATTGATAAGAAAATAGAACGTTAAGGCTTAAAGTCAGATTTATAACATCTAAGATGCTGCTATCATTGATTTAATACTTTCCACATGTGTTAACACGTTTTACAGATACATTATTATCATTAGCCTTTACTTCTTAACACACAAATAGCCAAATAATAAATATTAACCAACTATTCTAAGAGTCACTTCTGTCAGTAGCCCCCTTTTGCAATGCCTATAGATGCATGTGCATTTTTATTGGTGATCCAGGCATAGGTCCAGTGCACATTCATATGTGAATTTACAAAATGTAATGCCGTCCATAAGGAGTAATGAGTGTAAAGTGCAATAAAAACCAAGGCATTCCATGTAATTTGAAAACAAAGTGCATTTTTCTGAATTTACTTCTATACTCAAATCCTCAATTAAAGTTGAACTACGTTAAATGACTATTTGAGAGCTACAGTGGAAAAATAGACCGAGGCAATAACATTTGAGAATGATAGGGACATGTTTTAATGCATTCATTTTCAAATAAGTTCTTTATACCAGTGCACCTATATTTTGCTTAATGGTTTTAATTTGTTCCTGAAAACTTTTCTGCTGGTGAAAAGTTATTAAATGAAAAAGCATTCTCATTAATTCTAATAGGAAACACTTGCAGATATGCCATCCCACACAAGATACCCAAACAGTTTTTATAGATAATATAATGTAGCAATTGAATGAAAACAGATTTATGTAAATTATAAAAAATTCAAAGGTAAATAATACGTTTTGTGCATAAAAGTTAATTGAGGTTTATTTTACTCATCAAAGAATTCTTGGTAGTGGTAGAAGGTTGGTAAAATACATGGAAGAGGGTTGCAAAGGAGTCATCATCGTTTGGAAGGCAAGAAAACTCAACTGACTTCTAGGCAGGTCTTCAATATCAGTCCCATGTGCTTGATAATAACCCCAGGCTAAGCATGAAGGCCTTCTGAAATATATGGAAATAGCATAAAAACAGAATAACAAGTTGTAGAAGATAATCTTTCTTCATCTCTTCATCTCTCTCACTGGTGTACATCCACAGAGCAAAACATTGACATACAATCCAAATTTGTTCCAAATGACAGTCTTTGTTTTGTGTTAAATGGAGAACATAATATATTATCATATATTTAGTGTAAGTTTGAGAGAAAAAGAAAAAGTATATATGGAATCATTATCTAAAAGGTGTTATAACTTTTCAAGAGCCATTTAAAAAAGATGAACTTAACAGCCTTATGTGGAATAAGTATATAATTTTGCTATAATCATAAGAAGCATACAGCAATTCAGATGAGAGGTGATGGGGCTCAAATCACACTGGTAACTGTGGCAGTAATGAGAAATGACTGATTATGAATATATTTTATGTTATATACAACAGAATTTCTGGAGAATTTTACACAGAAAGAGAGAGAGAGAGAGAGATTGACCAAGACTATACAGTTTTAAGGTTGCCTCAGTGGTTCCATTGTTTAAGTGTCTGACTCTTGAGTTCAGCTCAGGTCATGATCTCATGGTTCATGACTTCAAACCCTGTATCGGGCTCCAGGCTGACAGTGCAAATTCTCTCTCTCTCTCTCTCACACACACAAATAAACAGATGAGCAACTTGAAGGATGACATTGAAGGTTGGGAGTAGAACAGATTTAGGAGAGAAAACAAGGAATTCAGTTCTGATATGAGTTTGAAATATCCATTAGATATCCAATTAGAAGTGTTAGGGGTTGAGAGAGAGACAGCCTGGAGATGTAAATGTGGTAGTCTTTGGCAGCTTCACAGACCTGGGGCACTCCACCACTGACATCAGGAAGAAGAGAAGGAACCATTGTAGGAGATTGAGAGTATGACTATCACGGAAGAAAGATTAGTGGGTTAGTGTATACTCCTGGGAGGAAAGAGAAAGAAAGAGAGAGAGAGAGAGGAGAGAGAAGAAAGGAGAGAGAGAGAGAGAGAAGGAAGGAAGAAGAAAGGAAAGAGAAAGAGAAGGAAGGACAGGGCAGGGTAGGGAAGGGAAGGGAAAGGAAGAAAGAGAGAGGAAGAGAGAGAGAAAGAAAGAAAGAGAAAGAAAGAAAGAAAGAAAGAAAGAAAGAAAGAAAGAAAGAAAGAAAGAAAGAAAAAGGAAGAAAGGGGAACATGATCCAGAGTCAAATGCTGCTGATAGGCCAAAAAAAAAAAAAAAAAAAAGATGAGGAATGAGACTTGATCTTTGGATTTACCAACATGGGGGTCTTTAATGACCTTTAAAAGAACAGTTTATATGGAGATTAACAAAGGCTTATTAATTTATCTTCTTGTGCGATAAGTTCAGTCTGTTCTTCTGGAGTATGATGTGTTAGCCTAATTATTTCAAATAGAATAAGAAAGATCCTCATTTAAATAATTTCAGATACCAAATTTTACTGCTTTAGCACCAATACTTTTTTTTAAAAAAAATTAATTTTTATTTATTTTTGAAGTAGAGAGAGACAGAGCATGAGTAGGGGAGGAACAGAGAGAGAGGTAGACACAGAATCCAAAGCACACTCTAGGCTCCAAACTGTCAGCAAAATATCTGATGCGGAGCTTGAACTCATGAGCAATGAGATCATGACCTGAGCCAAAGCTGGACACTCAACCAACTGAGCCACCCAGTTGCCCCCTAGCACCAATACTTAAATACAAAATGTTCTCTATTTCAGCTAATCATTGTGCATCTCCATATCCATTTTTACTTTTTAATATATAAAATTAAAGGAGGTACATTTATCTTACCCTCAGATGTTTTATAACACAATGAGATATTTCTTAATAATGAACAGTATAGAATCAGACAGGTTTAGTTTCAAATCCCAACCTCAGCCCTCTTCAAGAGCTCATGTTGGGGTGCCTGGGTGACTCAGTCAGTTAAGCATCAGACTTTGGCTCAGGTCATTATCTCATGGTTAGTGGGTTCAAGTGAGCATCAGGCTCCGTGTTGACAGCTCAGAGCGTGGAGCCTGTTTCGGATACTGTGTCTCCCTCTCTCTCTGCCCCTCCCTTGTTCATGCTCTGTCTCTGTCTCAAAAATAAACTATGTATTTTTTAAAAAGCTCATATTATATTGCCAATATGTGAGTGTAAAATACTGGTAGTTCATGTGACCTGATGATCAGTTTTCTCATCTGGAATAAGTGAGAAAAGTGTATATTAAGATATTTAGCACAATGCTAGCATCTAACAAATGAAAATGTTAATATTATAACTTCCCTAAAGCCTTTTAGCAACTAGTAATGATAACAATACATTCCATTGTAAAATAGTTTTTAAAGTAATAAAACACAATTAAAAAATAAAATTCAGATTTTTCTTGTATCGACCTTAGCATACAGAAAGCTTAGCATAGTTATAGAAACATTTAATATTAGATAATGAATTTACCAAAATATTTTACCTAGCTATTTCTCATGATTAATACTTTACACATTTAAAGTTATTTGTATTTGGGGTGCTTGAGTGGCTCAGTAATTTGGGTATCCAACTCTTGATTTCCACTCAGGTTATGATCTCATGGTTTGTGAGATTGAGCCTCATGTCAGGCTCCAGACTGAGCATGGAGCCTGCTTAGGATTACCTCTCTCCCTCTCTCCCTGCCTCCCCCTCAAAATAAATAAATAACATTAAAAAAACAATTATCTCTATTTAATTTCAAATAATTTAAAATTTAAAACTCCAAAGGCATTTTTAAATTATTTAGTAAATAAATGAAAGCTCCTATTTATAAGCCTCACTTTCTCATTGTTTAATTTCTTCAAGTAGACTTCTACAGTTTTCTTCACTCTGTGATTTTATATCTGATAGGCATTTGAAATTTTATTTTCTCTTATATGACATATTATGGACACTGGGTTGATTTTCTTGGTTTTAAGAAATGCTGTTGCCTCCCTTAACAAATTTTATGATTTTTTTTTTATTTTGCACTGTTTATTTTACTAAGCTGTGTTGCTGACAAAAATAGTACAAGCTGATCTATAAAGCATCAGCAGGTTATACAGATTTGACAGGAGTGATGAGGTGTATGGTAGTCCTAATATAATTATACAATGCACTAGAAGACTTTCTGTAAAGGGCCTATAGATAGTAAATAGTTTAGGCCTTTGGTCAGTCCAGACAGTCTCTGTTGTCATTGCAAAAATAGCCACAGATAAAACATAAACAAATGAGCAGAGCTTTATTCCAATAAAACTTTATTTATAATATTGGTGGCTGGTCAGAAAGGGTTTTAGGCCATGATTTGCCAACTCCTCTCTAGAGAACCAGATTTTTAGCTGTGCTATGACTTTCACATTAGACCGGGCCACTTTAGTGGCACATATCCTTTAACATTAATAGGTTCAGAACTAGAAGAAGAACACAGAAGTTCATTCAATCATATCCTCAAAGTTCATGCTGTAGATGACCTCATGAGTGTGACACTCTCTTATTAAAAGGTATTTTGGATTCTTCAGAAACTAATTTGGATATAATTTAAGAAATCTGTAGAGAGCAATATTTAGAGCTGTACTTCACTATAACAGATAAGTTTTGGCTTATATCCTTATAAATTAGTATCTTTTATTTTCAAGTTTATTTTAAACAGAAAATGCCTGTTTGTTTTATCAGTTCAAGAGGTATGCATGGAGTGAAAGGTGACATGCAGAATTTTTAAATTGTTGAAATGTGATTTATTTAGTGATGTTTGCAAGGTGATTAAAAACATAATTTTAAAATGGAATTTCAAAAATGGAGAAAATTAATGACTTTAAAGATAAATTAGTCTATTAAAACATGAGGAGCAATGACTCCATTTATTTATTTATTTGCTTCTAAGCAAAAAAATAATTATCTCTTTTTTAATTTTTTAAATATAATTTATTGTCAAATTGGCTAACATACAGTGTGTAAAGTGTGCTCTTGGTTTTTGGCGTAGGCTCTCATGGTTGGTCACTTACATAAAACATCCAGTGCTCATCCCAGCACGTGCCCATCACTCATTTCCCCCCCTTTCCCACTCCCCCATCTACCCTGAGTTTCTTCTCTGTATTTAAGAGTCTCTCTCTCTCTCTTTTTTTAATGTTTAATGTTTATCTACTTTTGAGAGAGAGGGAGAGAGAAAGAGAGGTGCATGAGCAAGACAGGGACAGAGAGAGAGGGAGACACAGAATCCAAAGCAGGCTCCTGGTTCTGAGCTGTCAGCACAGAGCCTGATGCGAATCTTGAACTCACGGACTATGAGATCATGTCCTGAGCCGAAGTTGGACACTTAACTGACTGAGCCACCCAGGCTCCTCTTAAAAGTCTCTTAAGGTTTGCCTCCCTCCCTCTCTGTTTGCAACTATTTTTTTTCCCCTTCCCTTCCCCCATGGTCTTCTGTTAAGTTTCTCAGGATCCACATATGAGTGAAAACATATGATATCTATCCTTCTCTGACTGACTTATTTCACTCAGCATAATACCTTCCAGTTCCACCCACATTGTTGCAATTAGCAATGACTCCTTTTAAAAAGTAAACAGAATTAGTGTGGTCAGATATAGCAGGTGGAAAAAGGTGCAAAACCTGTAGATCGCAGGCAGAGAAAGGAAGGTTCATACTGGATGTGGAGAATAAAGCAAAGGAATGTATTTTCAAATAGACAGTGATATTGATATTTTGCTTTTTATCATCATCAGTTATAGAAATTTAAGTGCATTTTAATGCAAACACAGGTTATTGATTAGTGTGCACATCAGAATAATCTATTTGAGAAAAGAAAGAAGTAAGATCTCCCTTTGAAAGGTTCTTTATTGTAAATCTACTTCGGACAGTGTTTTTAGATTAGGCTCTAAACTCAGGCTGCACACTGCCAATCATAGTAAACGCAGAACAATTAAATTTGGGAAATTTTATGAGTCAATGGGCTAAAGAAAAATAAAACTATACTATTAAAACCATTCTAGTGGATTATTATGTATGTATTATTATCATACATTCTGAATGCTAAGCTATGTAAACTATGTTTATCCAAAAAGGCATAAATGCATTTTTAAATTTAATTTATTTTTATTTTGAGAGAGAGACAGAGAGAGTGAGGAGGGGAGGGACAGAGAAGGAGGGAGAGAGAAAATCCCAAGCAAGCCCCATGCTGTAGGTATGGAACCCGATGCAGGGCTTGAACTCACAAACTGTGAGATCATGACCTCAGCCAAAAACCAAAAGTAGAACATTTAACCAACTGAGCCACACAGAGCATGAACCCGTGAAATGTGAGATCATGACCTGAGCTGAAACCAAGAGTCAGACATTTACCAACTGAGTCCCTGAGGTACCCCCAAAATACATATTTGATGTGACTATTTAACCAATTTCTTTCTTTGATAAATTTCCATACTCTATTAAGATTTTGAAAAAACTAAGGAAACAATTTGGGAAAGTGCATATGCACAATTTATCAGTTGAATAAGACCTACGGAGACTTAGACACCAAAGTTCATCAGAGACCAGGCTTTACATACAAATAGGAACAGAATTTTTCAGAAAACCAAGAGTTAATTTTCCTTTAACAATTTGCTGGATATTATTAAATAAAGTGAGATTACTCCTAGCTAGCAAGGAATCCTGATGTGAAGTTTAGTCACATATATTTGTGTGATTGTTATTTTATTACACATTATTTTTCATTTTCAAATTATATGTTTAAAATTTAGATAATGTCTTGCAACTTTCTCAAGACTGCTACTAACAAACATTATCAGCAGCTGTTCTAGAGATATGTGCCTATCAGGGATACAACTGACTATATAAGGTAATACAGTAAGTGTGGAGTCAAGGAGGTGCCAATGGTGGCATTTATTGGATTAATGGATGACAGCTAAAAATGGAGGTGGAGAAAGACATAAATGGAAGTTAAATAAAAGATGAAAGACTATGGAAAAGATAAGGTTCCATCCAAGACTGCTTCATTGTCTTTTACCCTTTGTTCCTATTTACCTACATCAGTGAGTATGCAGACAGGAGGATTACCCCAAATAAGTAGAGGGATTAGAGTTGAGGGTTAAGATGAAGAACAAAAGAAGCAATAAATTTTATAAGCTATATTAGTGATCCAAATCCTACCTACATAACCCTATTGTTTAAAAGTGGATGGAAAACCAATCCCTCTACTAAAATGTTGCTTATGAATTTCATTTATTCATTCAACAAATATTTGTAAAGCATCTACTATGTGTCAGATATTATTTTGGGCATCAGAGCTATAACAATGAGCAAAACTAGACAAAAATCTCCACCTTCATGCAGATTCTTACAGCACGAGTTAAATTAAGGAAATGCATATTTTGTGCAACAAAAGATTTTTTAAAGGTAAAGACCCTCATAGACCAAAACACAAATATTTTACTCAAAAAGCTATCCTTTTTATTTACTTTCTACATGAAGCTGAATTTCTATAGGAAGATTAAGAATGTCTGGCAGGAGAATTGCAGGTAACTTGTTTCAGAATTAATCCTAGTGATCCAGTTTATTTCCTCACTGACATTTTCTATCCTATTTCCTACATAGTACTGACATTAGAGAGACACCTGGATATTGTATTCAGACATGCCTGAGGAAGAGGTTTTTTTTTTTTCAATAATTATGGTGGAGTAAAAAAAAAATAAGGTTTTAATCATCCATTTGACATTTTGTAGGGTCCATGGGTATTATAAAGTTAATTGAAAATATAGCTATTTTGTGTTTAATCTCAACTTTGAAAAGATATTTAAGAAGCAAAAGGCAATAATTCTTGTGTCAACTTTTTCAAAACTTAGAAGAAGAAAAGCTAAGTAATTTAAATGTAGGAAAAAGCCATAGTAATCCTCAAATTAGTTACCAAGGTTCATATTCTAGCCTGCAACTTTAGATAATTCATTTGAAAGTCTGAGACTCAGTTTTTTCATCAGTACAGTAGTGATAAAGGTGCCTGTTCTTCCTCCATGAGTTGATGTGAGAGGAGATCAAAGATGTAAAAGATGTGAATGTGTTTTACAAACACTAAAGTCCCAGAGAAATAAGAAGAATCATTGTTCTCAGTGTATAAAATACTATTGAGCATAATGTAATGAGAGCAACTTATTCATTTCGAGTCAGGTATTAAATGTTTTTCTTTTCTAAGTTTTTTTACTTGCTCATTTCTTATTTCTAATGTGACCACTGTGTAGACAGAAGAAGAAAAAATAATAACAAAATGAGGTCAAATTAATGTTTGTCGTTCAGGCATATTTATTGATTTTAACTTCCATTTCTAATTCACTTTTAAGAAGACATGGCCAGCCATTTTCCCTGAGTTTCAGGAAGACATCTTGTGCCGATGTGTCAAGCAGTAACACTTATCAGAATTCTATTCACAGATCCTTTAGGATGCTTGAGTTGGCTTGGCTTTGGGGTGAGCTAACTGCATTTTAATGGAATGATATTTAAACTTCATTTCAAAGTCCTAATTCTGAGAATTAAAGTAAATACTCTGGAAACCGTCTGATGTACTTTCTTCTTTTTTTTTCCTCCCTCACTTTTCTATCTTTGTGCTTATTGCTGACTGTGTCTTAACACTTCACACTTCACTTTTCCCTCCTGTGAATGATATTAGATGAACAGTAAGAACCTTTTTTTTATTCTTACAGATATAATTTTTCAAAATTAATTATAATTAAATAGATTCCCTGGAAGGTATGAAATCCAATCATTTACAACAGAAAGCTACTAAACAAAAATCCTCTTGTCCTTGAATAGTTTTCTGTTCACACTTGAGGAGTCTCTGACAATCCACAGTTTTAACAAATTGGCCATTCTCCTGAAATTTCACTTTAAGAAAATTTACTGAGTAACAATAATGGTGGCTTTAGTGTTAAACTTCTCAAACCTTTGTTTTTGTTAGCAATTTAACGTCTTGGAAACAGTATGAGATCGATGTTAGTTGAGGAAAATCTTTAAGCTTTCCTTCATATTCTATTTTCTGTACCTCTAAAAAAAATGACCAGCTTTTTCTTTTTCTGAGATGTGTTGTTAACTCAACAAAATTACGAGGTAAAGTTACTCTTCAGTGCAGCCCTAACTCTCCAAAAGGAACCTCAGTCTCTCCTTGTGGTGTCTGTTCCATTTTGTTCAGAGAATCCAATTGGTTAGGCCAACTTCCTGAGTATGAATCCTGCTCTGTGCCAGCAGAGTAATCTTGTCCATCTGTAAGATGGGATTAATAATAAAACCTGCCTGTTACAATTGCCATAAAGATTAAATGATTTAATGAGTGTAAAGCACTTAGGAACAGCCTTGCACAGGGTAAGTGTCACCACCCATTATCATAAGTAAGTGTTAGTACGAGGGCCTTCAAACTGAGGCAGACAGAACTCCTTCTTCATGACTCTCCAGCTGGCCAACCCTCCCCAGAGGCACCCACTCCATGCTTCTAAGTTCCCTGTGCCATGTGTTATTTTGCCAGAGACCTGATAGGCAATGACTAATACTAAAGTGATTGCCCAGGGATAAAAATGATTGATAAAAGCCAGCTTGGAAAGAATGAGAGCCAAAGAAACCCGGGTTTAAATCCCAGGTTGCCGCTTAAGAGCTCTATGATTTGAGGTCAATTATCCTCTTTTAAATGTAATGCCTTCAACTAAAAAATGAAGATAAGAAAAGGGTTGTTATCACATACCGGGAATCCTGTGGATTCCATCACAGAAGCTGAACCACCTTAAGGGACTAACACATTTATGATGGTGATTAGACCTTGTGTAATTGGTTGGACAGTCTGTTCAAGTATGTTACTCCTGTATCTGGAGTTGTGCCTAAAGTGGGCAAGGCCAGCAGCAAAGCGAAGATGGATGTGAAGTGTAGAGAGCAAGGGCAAGCTGCAGCCTATGGAGATGAGCTGAGGTCTGTGAGGCCACACTGGGCCCTGCTTCTGTCTTTCACTGGCACGTGTATCCATGTCTCACGATCTCTAAGCCTCCAGCTTTGAAGATGTTACGTGGACGCTGCCATGGAGCACACACAAAACCAGCCCCAAACTGGAGACGCCCATGGAGTGTCCAGTTAGAGCTGCAGGAGCTGTTGACCTTGAGCTGTTGTTGTGAACAAGCTGAGGCAGCAGATTCAGGACACCGTGTGATCAGCATCTGAGCCTACATGAAACTTCTCAGCATAAATATGGCTGCCTTCCAAAGTTTGCACAAGTTGCACTCGTGATCTATCCTAATCCAAACCCATGCAGAGAAAAGAATTCTCAAAACATTAATCCAGCTTAGCTAAATTGACACCCTATAAAGCTACCACACTGGTGTGACAGTGTCAAAGTCATATATACTCTATCTTAGAGGTGCATAAGATTATAGCTCCTCCCTGTTCTACAACAGACCTCTCTTGCTCCTGAGCCTGGACTCCACCGTGCTAAAAGGAGGAAGGACATAAGCTTATCAATTAAAAGTACCTCTTTCGGTTTAGACTGTCTTTCTCTGGAGAGAGGGGTGCATAGAATCAGTGTCTTTTAGGTAAATGCTTAGAATTTAAGAGCTTTTTCATCAGTCCATCCTCAACTAGAGCTTGTTCCCTTCACTCTTTCTTCTAAGATGGCCCCTCTCTATATAGAGACCAAGTTAATAAGACCAAGTGAAAATAGAGCAGGGTGTAGGCCTCAGATTCCCAGATAACCCCAGGGTATTCTGCTGGTACCTGCCGCTGAAATCTGAGTGTGTGGAACCTGTGGCCGAATTTTAGCACAGTGAAGGCCTTGTAGGGAAACCAACTCATTCTTTTTCTCCTTTTTTTCAGCGTTGTCCCAGTTTTAAAACTGAAAGCGCTCAGTCCCAGGCAAACCTGACTGATTGGTCCCCCTCAGGCATGCTGTTCTTCCCCCTTGCTCAGCTCTTTTTAGTGCTACATATAGTCATCACTGTTCCTTCTTGGTCCAACTCACCCCATATTTGGGCCGTCTGCCGTATAGTCTCTATTTCAGTTCAGGTCACCTCTCCCTCCTCCCTGACAACCATTATTATGTCTCTGCTCATCTAACTTTCTGTAACCTCCTACTTGGAGCACCTGACAGCTTCTAAATCTATTTCACACTGCATAGATGCACAGGAAAAATAGGGAGATTATGTTGCTCTTTCAAGCCCTGAGCATTTCTAAGGAAGTTTGAAAATGTTCCCACTCAGTTTTCTCCTTAGATGACAAAGTTTTCCTTAGATTATAAACCATATGGTAGGGCTTAAATGATGGGAGTCATATTTAGATTGCGACAAAATTAATTAATATTTGTAAGGATCTTGCTTCTTTACAAATATGACTTTTTGCTTCTCTTTTCCTTTCCTTGGGACATTTACTGGAGAGTTATGCTATTGCTCTAATGACAGAAAACAAAAACAAAAAAGTGACAAATGTATAAAAGTCCTTGGATTACCTGTTTGATAAGAAACACTTTTTGATAAGGGAGGCCTCTATAATAGTTTTTTTTTTTAATTATAATACATGCAAAACTACACGCTTTGCTAATGTATGACCATGCCTCTTTGAGACTGTTTGACTGTGGTCAAGCCCAGGGTTGGAGGGTCATCAGAGATGATGTAAGAGGTCCACATAAACCATCATAAAAGAGAGAAAAAGTGTATTTTAGTAATAGCTTGCCCTTTTATGTCATTTTTCCCATTATAGTGTCCACATTTCTTATCACGACTAGTAATAAGAAATTTGTTACTAGTATTAGTAAACTAATATTTACAAAAAGAGAACAAGTAACCAAACACTTTACATATATTCTAACTCATGTGATAACCCTCTCCTAAACCTCTGTGTTACATGTGAACTAACTAAGGCACGTGGAAGTAAAATGATATGCTCCAGGGCACACTTCAGGAGACGGCTGAACCATGATTCAAAAATAGGTGGTATAGGGATTGAATGCTGTTTGAACCTTGTTTGAAAAAAAAGGTTTTTGTAGAGGTACTGAAATTAAGGATCTTGAGATGAGGGGAGGTGGGGGGGATGGGCTAAATGAGTGATGGGTATTAAGGACGGCTCTTGTGACAAGGACTGGGTGATATATATAAGTGATGGATCACTGGATTATACTCCTGAAATACTCATATATTTTGAATAAGTGATTTTCATAGCACCACACACACAAAAAGAATGACCTTGAGATGAGATTATCTAGATTATCCAGGTGGGCCCTAATTCCAATGACAAATGTCCATACATGAGGAACACAGAGGAGAGAAAGATAAGAGGAAGAAGCAACGTGACCACAGAGACAGAAGTGATGCAGGCACAGCCCAGGATTGCCTGAAGTTGCCAGATGCAGGAAGAGGCAAGGGAGAAATCTTTCCTAGAGGTTTCGGGGGGAGATGATCCTGCCCACACTTTGATCTGAACTTCTGGGCTCCAGAACAGTGAGAGAATAAATTTCTGTTGTAAATCATCCAGCTTATGGTAGTTTCCCAGGACAGTCCTAGGACACTAACGTGGTCTGGCTTTACAGTCTGTTTTCTCACTCCCTGAGCTATACTGAATCTAAACACCTACCACACTTGCCCAGGATATTTGCTTCTCCATTCTCCACAATCACTGTTGCAAACATTCTCCTTTCTCCTCAAACTGGAATATACCTGCATTCTTCCTTGTCCTTACTCTCATTGGATTATATTGCTGAATATTTTATTCAGAAAACATGCCATCAAGAGGTAACTGGGTGGCTTAGTCTGTTAAGCATCTAACTCTTGATTTTGGCTCAGGTAAGTCTCAAGGTTTAGTTGGTGAGATCAAGCCTCAAATTGGGCTTTGCGCTGATAGCATGAAGCTTATTTGGAATTCTCGCTCTCTCTCTCTCTCTCTCTGCCTCTCCCCTGCTTGCACACAGTCTCTCTCTCCCAAAATAAATAAATATACATTAAAAAAAGAAAATCAAATAGAAGCCCCTTTATTGTTACATTTCCAAATTTACCAATTTGTGTTGTACCACATTATTGAAATTTTTCCTTTGTTATTTGAAGAACTCTCTACTTCTACCCAAGCACTTGTACTCTTGATGTTTTCTTCTTTACCTTACCAAATTATTTTTTTTTTAATTTTTAATGCTTTGTTTATTTCTGAGAGAGAGACAGCATGAGCAGGGGAAAGTCAGAGAGACACAGGGAGATACAGAATCTGAAACAGGCTCCAGGCTCTGAGCTAGCTGTCAGCACAGAGCCCGACGCGTGCTTGAACCCACGAACCTGAAATCATGAACTGAGGCAAAGTTGCATGATTAACCAACTGAGCCACCCAGGAGCCCCAACCTTACCAAATTCTTTATTATGTATTAGTTATCTATTAGTGTGTAGCAAATTACTCCCCAACCTAATAGCTTAACAGCATACACTTATTATCTCACAGTTTCTGTGCATTGGATACCCAGGCATGTGCCAATTGGGTCTCTACTTCAGGGTCTTTCCCAAAGCTGTAACCAAGGCATTACCCAGAGTTGAGGGCTCATCTGATGACTCAAATGGGAAAGGATGTGTTTCCAAGGTCACTTTTTCCAAGATCCTGCGATAGGCAGGAATGAGTTCCTTTAGGGGTTGTCAGACTACAAGACTCAGATCCTTGCTTACTCTTGGAAGGAATCCATCTTCAGACCCCTGCCACATGGATTTCCCCACTATGGCACTTGCTCTATCAAAGTCAGAGAGAGAGAGTCTGCTAGCAAAACAGAAGACACAATGTTTTGTAACGTAATCATGTAAATGACAATGCATCACCTTGGTCCCATTCTATTGCTTAGAAGCAATTCTCTAGGCCAGCCAACAGTCAAGGGCATGAATACACACTCCTTCATGCTTTATTTTTCCTACATTATCACATTCTCTGTCTCTAAAGGATGATACTAATTGGTATGCAAACATGCTTTAGATTATCTAATTTTGAGGGGCACCAGGGTGGCTCAGTTGGTTAAGCTCCCAACTCTTGATTTCAGCTCTGGGCATGATTTCATGAAACATGTGATCAAGCCCTGCACTGGGCTTCCTGTTGAGCACAGGAGCCTGCTTGGGATTCTGTCTGTCCCTCTCTCTCTGCCCCTCCCACATTCACTCATGCTCTCTCTCTCTCCCTCTCTCTTTCAAAATTAATAAATAAACATTAAAAAAGATCTAATCTAAGATCTAATTTTGAAGCAAAACCTTTGAATCCATATACCCTTCCATTGACCACCCAATTTACCATCTTAAAATTTTATAGTTATCACCCTTTTTATATTGTTTAACCAAATTTAGCCTATCCCAGTATAATGAGATGTTCTTCTGTTTTTTTCCTATGATCATTATTGTTTTATCGTTTACATATAGAACACCTATCTTTTACCTTTTGAACACTTTTATGCTTAAAACATTGTATATTGTATGAGATAGGGATTATTATATTTTTCCATATTCCTAACAAAGTGACCCAGAATGATCTAAAAAAAAGACCACCCTTTTGCATTGTAAAGTAGTATAAACTATGTGATAAATCATGCAACCATATATGTGTAGGTTGATTAGATTCTTTTTATTGTATAGTCTGCATAAAATTTTGAATAAAAAATAAACTTAAAAATGATTCTTATATCCTCAAAGAAGGTAATATTTTCTCACAACAGGGAATATGAAATCCACTAATGAACACACAGACATGTGATAGAGACAAACCTTCACACATACAAATACACACAGATATCTGGATATCTATACTCTCTTGATCACAAACTAACCTTTGTTAACTATTAGGTAAATATTGTTCCTTGTTGCTCCTTTATTTAGCATGTCTTTGATTTAGTGAAGTTAACCTTTTGTTTATTCCTTAATTGTTTGTTTGTCTTTCTTGTAAATGTTCTTTGCTCATTTCTTTGTTGGGATTTAAATATTTGTCCTAGACATATAACCTGCATACTTATTACCTACTTTTACTTTTATTTTATTGTTAATATCCAGAAATTTTAAGAGTAATGTAGCCAAATCTACTATAATTTTCCTCTAGTTTCTTCAGGTTGATTTCTAGAAATTTCAATATTTAATCATTTAATAATTGTGGGGCTTATCCATGCAAATGGAGACTGGTCAAAATTGAAATGGATTTTGCTCCAAATATGTAAGTGATTTTTCTAACATCATTTCCTGAATGCACACATACCTTGGAGATATTGAGGGTTTGGTTCCAGACCACTGCAATAAAGTGAATATCATGATAAAGCAAGTCAAATAACTTTTTTTTATTTCCTGGTGCATATAAAAGTTATGTTTACAATATACTGTAGTCTATTAAGTTTGCAATAGCATTGTGTCTAAAAACTGATGTGCATACTTTAATTAAAAATAGTTTACTGCAAAAAATATGAATCATCATTTGAGCTTTCAGCAAGGCATAGTCACTGACCTCATATCACCATAACAAATATAAAATAATGAAAAAGTTTGAAATATGGGAGAATTATCAAAATGTGACACAGAAACATGGAGTGAGTACATGCTGTTGGAAAAATGGCACCAATAAACTTGCTCGATGCAGGATTGTCACAAACCACAATTAATAGAAAACATACTATCTGTGAAGCACAGTTAAATCAGGTATGACTATAATTTATTTCTTTCCCAATATCTGTGCTGGATACTAGGGCTAGATAACTTAGAAAGTCTTGGGTCAGCCTGAAGTCTTACAGTATCTGTGTGGAAGCCAATTCTCTACCATGTCAATCCTATCTCCTTTCACTCTTCCCCCCAAAATCTCCAGGTTCTGCCCTGGAGCTTGGAAGCTTAGGATACCTCCACAGCCCAGAGTGATGTTCTGTATGTCTGTGTTCTGTCTTTCTCTCTCATCTTCTCTTAATGCTTTATGGATGCCTTTTATTCAGCTACACTACCCATAATAGGAAAATTAACAAAGAGAAATAATCTATATAATTTTTGTGCATCACCACAAGTATGCACACATGAACACACACTACCTTTTATTATTTAGGAACTCTCTCTGGCTATGAAAAATAGGATTGATAAATAGTTGTAGAAACAATCCTCTTATAGCAAATGTTCAGCTGACTTAAGAGAGGACAAAGATAGGTAGAGAGCCAATTTGCTTTTCTTGGTTTTAATCTAAGTATGGATTAAATCAATCAATTTAATACCTAAATGTCTCTATAGTCATTATATGAATCTACTGTAAGTAGGTATAATTAATGCAGTCATCTTTGGGAAGTACGCTTTGGTGATACGCAGGCATGCAAATTGAATTAGAACTACTATGAAAAGATTAAAAGAGAAGTTGTTAAATGGATATGCATGAAGTAAGGCCTCCCTGTGGTGTTTTCTTTCCATTTTCCTCCCCTCCCATCTCTTCTCCTCCCCTCCTCTTCCCTCTCCGTATTCCCCTTCCTTTAATTTCTTCTCTCTCATACTTCACTTCTGTTTTCATTGGAATCATAGAACTGAATTAATCATAATCTTTGGTTCATGATACACCATCATCATTAATCTGTGCAATTCCCTTCTTTGGTTTTCTTTTGTCCTCCTCCTTCTTGTTTTTGTTTTTCTTGTTTCTATTCCCAGTCCCCACTGCCATTTCTTTCCTTCCTTAGTCACCTGCTCTAGTGCATTTAACATTTTTTAGAAATATATAATGTTTTTGGATATATGTGTATCCTTGAAAATTGTGTGTAGTTATTTTGTGAATGTATCTGGTTTTAATTTATAAAAAGTGGTATTCTGCTATAGATATATTTATGGTTATTTTTTTGACATTTATTTATTTTTGAAGAGGGGCAGAGAGAGAAGGAGACAACACAGAATCTGAAGCAGGTTCCAGGCTCTGGGGTGTCAGCACAGAGAGCTCAAAATGGGACTTGATCCCAAATTGTGAGATCATGACCTGAACCCAAGTCGGAGGCTTAACCGACTGAGCCACCCAGGTGCTCCTTTTATGGTTATTTCTTTAACTCAATATGTGGCTTTGCACTCAGCTGTATGCTATAGGTATATGTAGATCATTGCTTTTGGCCAGTGCATAGTCCATAAACTACTTCTTTTTTTCTTAATGCTTTGTATTTATGTATTTATTTATGTATGTATTTATGTAGGTATTATTTATTTATTATTTATTTATTTATTTATTTATTTATTTATTTATTTATTTATTTATAACAGACAGAAGGGGCAGAGAGAGAGAGAGAGAGACAAAGAGAGGGAGAGACAGAGAGAGAGAATCCTAAGCAGACTTTGAACTCTCAGAGCGGAGCTTGACATGGGGCTTGAACCCAGGAACCACAAGATCATGCCCTGGGCTGAAACCAAGAGTCAGAGGCTTAACTGCCTGAGCTACCCAGACAGCCCAGCCCATAAACTATTTCTACCCCACTTTTTCATTTCTCTCCTGGAGACGATCACCTAGGTTTCCCAGAACTCCCTGATCCCCAGACAAAGCTGCACCATACCTGCAGTACCAACTTGTGAAAAGGGCTCCCAGGAGAGGTTTACCAGGGCATAAGTGCTGCCAGATTGTTCTCCAGATTTGTTGGCTTGTATTTCTTAGTGTTTTGGCAAGATGCACATAAATTTGAAAATCTGGTAGTGCGCCAACATTCAAGGGCAGGTTGAATTTTATAAGTGAGAAAAGTCAAAAAGGAATCTAATGTTTAAGGCTCTTCTAAAAACAATGCTCTTTTAGATTAACTGAAAAACAGCATTTTTGAGAAATGATGCATGCAGCATATAGTTTTATCTACATTTATTGATTTGGGTCAGATTTTAGGAACAACATTTTGCATGCATTTTGTTTCATAGCATTTTAACAGGGATTATATATGGCATATGATTTATAGAATAACCAAAAATTTATTACTGTTACAGTTTACATTTACAAATCCTCTAACATAAATTAAGTTTCCCCTGAGAAAATTAAAAGAGCTGACATTTATTAAATACCTCCTATGTGTCAGAGAAATAAGCACAATTTTATTATTCTTCATATAATCATTGTGTAATATTCAGTATTTTGCTCCTTTTATTTTATTTTATTTTAAATGTTTTATTTATTTCTAGGAGAGAGAGAGACAGCGTGAGCAGGAGAGGGTCAGAGAGAGAGGGAGTCACAGACTGAAACAGGCTCCAGGCTCTGAGCTGGCAGTCAGCACAGAGCCCAACGCGGGGCTCGAACCCACGAACACGAGATCATGACCTAAGCGAAAGTCGGACGCTCAACCAACTAAGCCACCCAGGCGCCCCTGCTCCTTTTAGAGGTACAGAAATTAATATTCTGAAAGCTTAAATCATTTCCCACAAAATTGCATAGCTGGTATGTATAAAGGAGCTAAGATTCAATTCAAGGACTATCTTAATTACAAAGTCTTAATCTTCACCAGGGACTTTTAAAAAAATGGCATAGTAGATAGCATAAAGACAATTAGTTTGGTTTAGTGGTTAAGAACAGAGTCTGTAAGGGGCACCTTGGTGGATCAATCAGTTAGGGGCTGGCTATTGATTTTGGCTCAGGTCATGATCTCCTGGATCCTTGGTTGGAGCCCTGTTTTGGGCTCTACACTGACAGTCAGGAGTCTGCTTGAGATGGTCTCGCTAACCCACCCCCAGCCTCTCCCCTGCTCACACTTATGCAGTCTCTCTTACCACCCCCCTTCTCAAAATAAATAAACTTAAAAAAAAAAAAACCAGAACCTCTAATCCTGGTGTCCAAGTATAAATCCCAGTGTTGCCATTTACAAACTCCAAAACCTAGAGCAAGTCACTCAAACTCTCTAGGTCTCAGTTTCCTTATTTGTAAAACAGAGATGATGAGAATAATGATACCTACCCTCTAGAGTTGTTTTGACTTATAAATGACTGATATATTTAAAGCTTAGGACAGCTTCTGGAACACACTAAGCAGTCAGTTATTTATAATCTGTTCTTTTTCCAAAGAGGTTCAGATATTTATGTCGAAACCCTGTTCACCCAGGGGAAGCTGACACATCTCCAGCTCCAGGGTCCTCATCAGTCTGTGTCAATCAGTGTAATGACATGACCTTTTCTGGTGACTAGTTCTGGAATGCTCAAATGGGCAACCATGGATAATAAGACTCAAAATTTTGGGCAGGGGAGGGGAGCAGTGGGGAGGTTGGGGAGATGGATTCTGGAGAAGCTCTATGCTTCCTTTTTTGTGAAAAACTACTTCCTTGACCACTCAGCATATATAAGGAAGCACAGAACACTGAAAGTTACTGGCACTCACCCTTCAGCCATGAGGAGAACCAGTCTTAGAAGCCAGCCAGGGTCGTAAAAGGGCACAACCTGAGTCACTAAGGGCATCCTGAAGCCACTGGATAGAACCCAGCTTTAGACTCCAACTTACTTTTTATAAAAGTTTTAAAATTTTTATTTATTTATTTTTGAGAGAGAGACAGAGACAAAGAGGCAGAGATAGAGATGGAGAAGGGGAGAGAGAGAGAGAGAGAGAGAGAGAGAAGGACAGAGAATCCCAAGCAGGTTGCACAGCTGTCAATGCAGAGCTTGACGTGGGGCTTGAACTCATGAACTGTGAGATCATGATCTATAGATTCCAACCTATTGCTTAGACCAGCATAAGTTAAATTTTTGGTTCGTTGGGCTGTTGATAATTATATTCATGTGTCTGTAAACAGATCATGACTAAATGTCATCCCTTTTTCTAGCTCTGAGATTTTAGTGATTGGGTGAGTGAATTACTTTGTTTTTTTCTGAGTTTCTTGAGGGAGAATTTAGTTGCCACAGGAAAATCCGGTTTAGTTGGAATGACAGATGCTAAAGCGTTTTCCTAGGAAAGTTTGAATGTATGAGAAAGATTCTTGGAAACAGAAGAGGATTATACAGGAGGGCACTGTGAGAGAAGCTAAAATTAGGGTTAAAAAGATAAGCAAGGATGATCAATTTTTTTTTAAAGAAATTAACTGAGTCATAAAAGATTTAGGGAAAACAGTGAATCCAAAGGGCTTATAACATGGATGGTGATTATGGATCTGATGGGAGCAAGCAACATGGAGCTAGGAGGTGGGCAGGAAGTCCACGGGTGGAATTAATCAACCTCTCTATTACAATCAGAACCTTGGTGTGCAGTTGTGGGAAGACACTGCAAATGAATACTTTAATCATAACCTTAACTATGAACCAAAATTGCACATAATTTAAACTATCATATTTATTTAACATTAAAGAAACATTTGCTGAATACATTGTGAGTACAACATTGTGTAGAGAATTGTTCACAAAAAATACACATATCACAGGTGCCTGGGTGGCTCAGTCGGTTGAGTGTCTGACTTCGACTCAGGTCATGATCTCACTGTTCATGGGATCAAGCCCCGTGCTGTGCTCTGTGCTGACAGCCAGCTCAGAGCCTGAAGGTTGTTTCGGATTCTGTATCTTCCTCTCCCTCTGACCCTCCCCTGCTCACGCTGTCTCTCTCTCTCTCTCTCTCTCTCTCTCAAATAAATAAAACATTAAAAACCATTTTAAAAAATACACATATCAAATAAAGGCAAATGATACTACAAAATTGGTGAGCAAGATTTGCAACATAGATGAGAGGTTGCTCTTGGGGATTTCTATAATCCAGATAGAAAATTCCTGAAGGAAGAAAACTTCCTTAGCTCATGTTCAAAGTTGCTTTCAGTGGTACATTCTTCTCTCTAGGCATATAACAAGAAATACATTTTTATTAAATAGGTATGGTAGAATATACACAAAACAAAGACCCATTTCTGCTCTTCTCACAATAAGACAGTGACAATTGATGACCTATTTTATAAAGTCCTCTTACAAAGAATAACATATGTTCTTCTTTCCTCAACTTTCAAAGATAGATGAATATAAACAGAATTTAACAATATTATACAGGCTGATAAAAAGTAGAATTCTTAATATACATAGACTCACATATTACAAAAAAGCTCAAATATTATGATAATTGAAGAATAATCCTAGGAAGAAATACCTGTGGTCAATAAACATTCAATTCCACTGGTAAACAAAGAAGTGCAAATTAAAATAAGAAAAAGATGAGATTTCTTTTTCTTTTTTTGGAGCGAGGACATTCAGTGTGGTGGGACATGTACTCACACACTGCTTTCTATTCTTCGATAAAATATTTCTATTCTTCTTCGATAAAATATTTCTGGAGTGCAATAATAAGGGCAAAAACATACACTACTAACTACGCTTCAAGGTTCTATATTTATTAACTCAATCTCACAACAACCCAGTGAGGTAGGACTAATCGTTACTCTCATTTTACAGATGATAAGAAAGTTAGTGAGGAAAAGTTAACTAAATTTGTAAAGACTACATAATCAGTTGGTGGTAATGCTGGGGTTTACTTTACACTGACTGATAAAGAGTAAGATACCCTGAATTTGGAAGCTTAGAATTTAAACTTGCTTCATGTATTATGCTGTAATATATGATCATATTTATTGTATTATAAATGGTTACTAAAGGATTCAAAACATACTACAGATATTTTGACCAATAATTTGCTGGCTTTCACAACCCACAAGTTGATTTAACAAACTTACCGTGTGCAAAATTTTGTTTAAATCTCTTGAATTTTTGAGAAACATCCAGAAGATATTAAAATCATGTACAATCTTCACTGAAGTAAACACAAAATAAGGTTTCAACCAAAATGCATAGTGATTGATTTATTAAGCCAGGAGTCAAGAAATTGAGGCAATTGTTCTATCATACAGAAAACTCAGCTATTTGATATCAGTTACATAGACAAAGTGATCTAAAAATACAACCCCATCAGCATTTCAAGGAACAATTCATAAGGTCGATATTCTCATTTATATCCATTATTCAAAGACTTCTGATGAATATGAGGCTAGAATTTTCCTTAGAGAAAAGCAGACAACAAAATGGTAGACTTTACACAACAGAATTCAAATAAACATAATTTATAGCTTCTATTCGCATATCAGTTTTGATAGTACTTTTTATCCTAAATTGATTCTGTAGTAGATAAGGGGAAAACAAGTTCTTACAGTATAGTATTTAGGAGTGAGAGCTCTTTAATGAGACAGATTTTGGTTTCATTCCAAGTTCTAACACTTTCAATTTGTGTAAACTTGGGCAAATTGTGGGGGTAATAATAGTATCTACCCAAGACAATCATTGGAGAGTTGAGTAAGATTGTACGTGTAAAGACTATACTGCTCTACCTATCACATAGTGAAGAGTTATTACACATCATCTATTATCGTTGTTATTGATACCTTCACTGATTGATATCAGTCAATGACTGATCCACAAAAATATAGCACAAAATCAAGCTTAACTAAATACAGGATTTAATATGACTTCCTGTACAAAGTATCTCTCACAACAGGCCTCGCAAACAGGATAATAAAGTTACCCTAAGTAATGTCTCAGGGATTTTAGAACACCAGTCCATAGGTGATTTGGAAGTTGTCATAACTTTTAACTTACTCTCTCACCTTAACTTGGTTTTCTTCAAGGTCTTCCTTGTGTTTTGTCTGATAATTCATTCCTACAGAGACTGTATAATTACTATAAAGCACTTAGTGTATTTTGATGTACATAAAAGTTATATTTGTATTTTTCTTAAAAATGACATTTGGTATTGTCATAACCTTTCTAACTCTTCATTTTGCCAGAAAATCATTGAAAAGCAAAATAATAGCAAATAACTCCTGATGGATCACATGCCAATAAACAGGGATTATTAAGGATTGACATTGCTCTGGGTTTACCTGTGTATTTTCCCAAGAGTAAAACTCACCACCAAAAGGGTCCTTCTCTGGCATAATATGTTATCAGTTTATCTTGTAAAAATCTTGGTTTCGTAAGCTTTCAAATACAGTTGACCCTTAAACAACATGGGTTTGAATTGCATGGGTCCACTTATATGTGGACTTTTTACAGGACTGTAGTGTATTTTCCATTCTTTATGATTTTCTTAATATTTTCTTTCCTCTAGCTTACTTACTGTAAGAATACCACATATTAAATCTGTGTTAATTGACTGTTTATGTTGTTGGTAATGTTTCCTGTCAACAGTAGGCTATTAGTATTAAGCTATTGGGGGGTCAAAAGTTACATGTGGCCTTTCAGCTGTGTGGGGGTTGGAGCCTCTAACTCCTCTGTTGTTTAAGGGTCACCTTAGCATCTTTTATGATCTTTATCAATTTCAGAAATTTTAGGAGCAGCTGGGTGGCTCAGTCAGTTAAGCATCCATCTTCAGCTCAGATCATGATCTCACAGTTCATAGGTTCAAGACCCGCATGAGACTGTGCTGACAGCTCAGAGCCTAAAGCCTGCTTTGGATTCTGTGTCTTCCTCTCTGCCCCTCCCCTGCTCATGCTCTGTCTTTGAAAAAGAAATAAAAACATTATTTTTTTTAATTTCATAATTTTTAAATATTCTCAAGTTGATCTTGTTATTATTTCATGCTTTATGAACAAATTTATTTATGCTACTAGTTTCAGTTCTGATCCTACATTATGACACAAAGGATATTGTGATAAGAACAAAAATGAATGTTAACTTCAGTAACACAGATAAATGTATTCCACTGACACTATTTTGACCTGAACTAGCTGGGCATTTTTGCCTCTTCTACCAGAGTAATCTTATTTCACTATAGCTTAAGTTTAGGTCACTTTGGAAAAATGCATAAGATTAAGGTTATAATACTAATTCATGAAAAATGACCCGGATTCAGGGAAAAGAATATATAAATGATGAGATTTCAAGTTCTTTTTTTTTTTTTTTTAAATATTTTTATTTATTTCTAGGAGAGAGAGAGACAGCGTGAGCAGGGGAGGGTCAGAGAGAGAGGGAGTCACAGACTGAAACAGGCTCCAGGCTCTGAGCTGGCAGTCAGCACAGAGCCCGATGCGGGGCTCGAACCCACGAACCGCGAGATCATGACCTAAGCGAAAGTTGGACGCTTAACCGTCTAAGCCACCCAGGTGCCCCTCAAGTTCTTATAATAGAAGATTTAAAAATTATTCTCAGGTAAAAAGCCCCAATTTATGCTATATGAACATGTATGAAATAATAAATTATGCAAAAATTTCTTTGGATTTCTTCAAAATTTCCCCAACTTTCTTCCTGATTCTATGATTCTTACAAAGACAAGAGACAACATGAATAAATTACAAATGAATTTCTATAAAGTATTATCTATGCATGGGGTGGGAAAAATTATCTCTTTCTCCTTTTCAACCTCTCCAATCATCATTTCTGAGTCTTGGAATATAGTATTTCAATGTTAGATCTGTTAGCATTTGACAGGCAGTAGCTTTCAGATTCCCTATCATCTTGGAAGTAGGCATGGCTCAGAGCTAGGTTGGAACCTTGCCTCCTCTCCCTGGAAACACCCAGAGGCATACTCTCATTTCCTTATTGCAAGGAATTGGCCCAAGCCAATAGCAAGTTAATTTTTTATCTGTTTTCATGAATATGTAACAGTGGATTGAAGCAAAAACTTGTTCCTACATTGAAAATATCAAATACTGGCTACTTATAGACATTTTGAGTTCTGCGATGGTCCTTGGCTTGGAGATGAACTAAGATTATTAATTGTCTTTCCCTTCTCTCTTGGTAGGCACATATTCTCAGGTCCAGTCTGAATCAAAGGCAACAGGCCTGGCCTGGCTCCAACTTGCAGGACAGCTAGAGGCTGGTCTTGCCCAACAAGAAGGATGACCGGGTCTGCCTTCCAGCTTTTCCTCATATTGCTATTCAGCCTGCAACTTTCACTAACCAGAGATTCTTAAAAGGAACTATCATCAGTGAAAACAAGGATACGCCCAAGCTAATGATGCAGGGTGCTAATTTGTCTCATCTGCCAAAAGACATGTAAATGTTACTAGATCTGTTTTTGCTGAAATATTTGGGCATATTTCAAACTTATTCCAAGTGCTTTCTTTTTTTTTTCTGATCTAAGCCAATTACCTAAATCCATGTACCTAGCTATCACAATTTTCCAAGATACCGCAATTTTCTAATATATAGAATACCCCCTTTATAGTCTGGGAAGTGAAATCATACTCTTTGGCTCAAGCACTATCACAAATTTATCATGCACAACATTTTCAGACGGGGAGAGTCCATGAGGTTCACTTGGGTGTGACCATTCCCTTAGTGTTTGACTCCTGTAATGGTTTTCCTTGTACTTTGCTGTTTTAGAAGTGCTGAAGTTTGCAGTTCCTCGTGTAAAGGATTTTCCTAAGCTCCCTTCTGGCCTACTTCATTACTTGGCCTCACTTTGCATGTTCTAATTTTTGAACTTATTATTCTCTGTGGACAGGGTTTTTGACATCCATCTTCTTTTAAACAATCAAAATGTTATACATTCTGAAATTGCTCATACCATAATCTGTTCATGTTCCTTACTTTTGCTACAAGAGTTGCATGGGTAGACCAAGGACATCATAATACTGTTTATTTCATTCTTTTCAGGTAATTGCAAGTCTCATTTTCTTAATACCTCAATAGAACTTTTTTAGATTCCATCTTTTTACCCTTTGTAAAATGTTCTCACTGCCATTATGTTTATTGTGAAATGATAAATGTCAACCCATAGCTATAAAGTCATAGCTATTAGTCGTAGCCTTTTCAATAACTAACAAAGGATGGAACTGATTCTTCCTGCCTAGAATTATTTGAGTAAATTCTGTAACATTCTGCTTCACATGGTCTATACAATTTACAAGAATATGTTCATGGTGTTAATGTTAAATTGTTTCTTTTTTTATTCAGAAATTTACTGTGTGTTTATTTACTTGGCAAAAGATAGGCTAAAGGGGAGGGAGAAATTTGGAGCATTGTGGCAAATGTTATTATATCTGCATGTATAAAATGTGAAACACAGCCTCTTAATTTTTAAAACACGTTTAAAAGCCTATCAAACATCTGGCAAGCCACTCCGGGATCCTCACTCATTCTTGAGCTGCTCTAATAAAATCTCACCTTTCAACCAGAAAGAAGGCTCAGAAGGTTCTCAGTAGCCTCCATGATTAGGCTTTGCTAATTCTTCAGTTAGCACCAAGGATATAAAGCACAAAACCTGGAGTTTTTTTCATGTGTTTCAACGATACCTTTAATGGTACACGAAAGTACACAGCTTTCAGGAAACAACACTCAGCTGGCAGTGAGGAATCATCAATGATTAATTTAGGAGGCCCATCCCTAGCATGTGGAAGTAGCTTCAGGATAATGGCAATGAGTAGTCTGTATCCAGGCGATGGGTTGCTTTGCAGTCCTGATGTTCAGAAGGTGGTGAAAGAAGCTGAGGGAGGAGGGCTTGGAGGAGCCCCTTACCGCATGGTTTGGGGGGTGGGGAAAGGGCTGACAGAATACAAACTTTGATCTCTTGCTACATACATAGTGTTAATCTAAACTGTATACTCAGGGTAAATAAGATATGATTTGTTATTTCACTGCTTTCCTTCATAATGCTTTTCCTTTAATTCTCCTTTCCAGGTGACCAAATGATCACATTCCCGTTCCCGGTGGTAAAATACCTGTGAATTAGAAGATGGATGGTGTGGTGATTGAGCCCGGAGTCAGGCTGCCGAGTAACAGTATCCTGGCCTTCTCACACGGTAGGAGGCCTTGAATGGCCCTGAAAGTTCTAGGAGGGAGGTATCCTAGGGCGAGCACCTGGCCGGTTCCCCATCTTCGCTGTCAGTCATCACCCCGCCTCGCTACACTCACCTTATTTCTGGATCCTGATTTGAGAAGCCTGGCTCCTGTAGGCACTTGAGAGTGCTTTCCTAAGGTCTCGGCTACTTAGCTGGTGATTTTGCAGTTGGCTGATATGAAAGAACAGAAGTGCATGTATTTCAAACACATTATTGAAGATCCACTGGATGCGGGGCGATGAGAATCCAGCGGAACACCGATGGACAGAAATCCGGCTCTCCGAGAGTTTACATTCTGGTGGAATTAGAAGTTGTTCCTCAACATCTGCGCTGTGCTCATTATCAGCTCTGCCTGAGGACTGCTTGAAGTTCGCCGTTCAGGCAAAGGAAACACAGCTTTCCCGAGGGCCATTGTAAGCGGGCCTCAGCTCTCTGCGGACAAAATTTGAAAGACTATAAATTGCAGAGCCTTGAACGAGGCGGGGTAGGGGTGGGGTGTCACTTGAGGTGGCGTCTATTAGAATCAATACGGCGGAGTCAGGGGACCCTGGCAGAGCCTGAAAACTTCAAGCCAAACAAACTCAGGGATCACAACCCCCCTCCCCCGTTCTCCTCCTCCCCTCCGGGGAGCCACGGCCACAGCCACGGGAAAGCCGTCCCAGGGGTAGGCCGGGGGAGACAGGGGGCTTGGAGAAAGTGGACTCGGACTCGCTCCCCCTGCTCCCCCTCCCGGTCATGGGCTTTGCCCTGGAGCGCTTCGCCGAAGCGGTGGACCCGGATTTCGAGTGCAAGCTGTGCGGCCAGGTGCTGGAGGAGCCCCTCTGCACACCGTGCGGACACGTCTTCTGCGCCAGCTGCCTCCTGCCCTGGGTGGTGCGGCGGCGCCGGTGCCCGCTGCAGTGCCAGCCCCTGGCGCCCGGCAAGCTGTGCCGGGTGCTGCCTCTGCGCAGCCTCGTCCAGAAGCTGCGCGTCCAGTGCGACTACCGCGCCCGCGGCTGCGCCCGCTCGGTCCCGCTGCAAGAGCTGGCTGCGCACGTGGAGCGCTGCGACTTCGGCCCTGCCCGCCGCCGCCGGCGGGGCTGCGTCTCGGGGCCGGGCGGCCGCGGCGGCGGGGACGTGCCCGCGCGGGGGAGCTGCGCCGCGGCGCGGGGGCCGGGCCGGGCGGGGGCGCGCGCGGGGCCGCCGGGCGTCCGCGGCGGCGGCGGCGGCGGGCGGGGGCCCCGGCCGCGAGTCCTCGCCTGGAGGCGGCGCGAGAAGGCGCTGCTGGCGCAGCTCTGGGCGCTGCAGGGCGAGGTGCAGCTCACGGCCCGCAGGTACCGGGAGAAGTTCGCCCAGTACATGGCTCACGTCCGCAACTTCGCCGGAGACCTGGGCGGCGGCCACGGCCGGGTAAGCGCAGAGGGGTCGGGCACCTGGGGCGCTGCTGGGGTGGACGGGGGACCGCCGCCTTCGGGTACTTGGGTTTCCTTCGGAAGGTGACATCCTTAACTTATCACGCGGTGGAAGCATCCACCCGCCCTGACCGCACTCCACTGTTAGTACCTTTTGGGTGTTAGTATTGCATTTGAGGATGTCTCCCTTCCACTTCTGTTAGGATTGGAACGAGTTAAACAGATTCAATTCCAACTCTTCATAGAGAAGGAGGAATTAGGAAAACTTGTTTTCCCACCCTGACCCTCTCTGCTTTATCTTTCACTCTCCTGCCCTACCTTCTCTGCCATTTTGGGGGAGACCTTTGGCCCGTACCTAAAGCCAATCAGAAAGGGAAAGCCAGGAAGTCCTCACTTCTCAGACCCTGCCTCCGCTCTCCTGGTGCCCGAGCATCCCTGCGACCTTGTGAGTTGCACACCTTTAGCCCTGAATGACTTCGTTTCCCTGCCAAACTGCCTGCATCGCTTATACTCAGTGCAGGGACTCTCGGGGATGTGAGAAACCAGGAAAACCTCGAGTTGGGAGATGGAGCGTTGGGATTTCTTACACCTACAGTGTTTTCATTACCCCGACCTTCCCTAAAGAATCCTTGCCTTCCTGAGGATTTCATCATTAGTGGAATGTGTGTGTGTGTGTGTGTGTGTGTGGCTTGGGGGACCAAATCTGAGAGCAGCCACATCCATCTGCGGCCAGACTAGCTTTGTGAGCTGTGGGCAGCGGCTGTTTGCCTTCTTTGTCGAAGCTGCCTGCCCCGAACTGTGCTGGGGGACTGCCCGCTTTCAGACTGAATAAACAAGCCTCTTTGCAGCACCCCGTGTGAAGAGGCTTGTTTATAAAGCTGTTACTTCTCTTCTGGAGGACTTCTGCAGTGTTTGACATTGTTGGTCGCTGCCATGGTGAGCAGGGATTTAGCAGGACTTGCTCTCCATTCAAGGAGCTGTTTTCATTCTGCAGCGTCCCAGGGAGGAGCAACACGGAATCATTCCCATTTGGGACTGCTTTGCACTGCCTCCAACCCAGGCATGGAGCTGAGAAGCTTCTGCCCTCGAACCTAAAAGAGATAACTGAAGTGTTAGGGGGCAAAATGTTGCCACTCTGATAAAGCGAGGCACACTGGTTCGCAAAAGACTGGATGCTATCCCAGATTTCTTTCTGTGTCCTATTAATATCCAGGTAAATTTACAAAATGGGAAGATCCAGAGAGAAGCACAGGAATGGGCTCTGTGTTATAAGGTCATGTTTCAAGGTCGTAGGGAAGCAATGGCCGATAGAGCCACAACTGGAATCATATGACAGAGAAGTCCATGCAACAAGTCGAGCTATGATTCTAAGAAGTGAGGAAAAACTGCCCATGATTTGCAGACTATCAGAAATCTGCTGTATGCGTCTCAGAAATGTTTTCCCACTGCCGGTAGGGGCTGCTGTGTGCACTGCCTCTGAAACGCTCCTGGGAAGCCTTGGTGATGGTGCTAGTAGTGGTGATGGTGCTTAGGGAATTTTACACTTTGGAAGTAATTGCCAAATATGTAATTTCGTAGGACAGTTAATAGTACCCATAGCCATGAATAAACCTTACCTAATCTGGGCACTTTCTCACCCTGTATTTAAATAGGTTGTAGATATAATTCCCGTTTGTTTTAGTACTATTTGGCTTCCAGAAAAAGAAATACATACTATTTTACTTAATACAAATTCTCTTTTTAAAATTCTTCAGGAATTATGCAAAACCAATTAAGAATGCTATTTAAAATCAGAATTACTGTAATTTAGACCCTGCATTACAATAAAATCCAGATAGCACTGTTAAAATAATTTTATCATATTATCATTATCATTAGTTGCTCACTAATACTTAAATCCCTCAAGACTTTCCAAACTGAAATTTTTACATAAAATTATCCTGAGATTCTTTATTACACTCTAAAAAAATGAGGATACTTGTAGGGTCACCAGAAATCTGTTTTAAATTACAGTGAAGTCAGAATTAGATGCTGCATTAGGATAAGAGATAGATTGATGTGTGAAAAGACAAAGTCCCTTAGTTCTTTTTGAAAGTAGCTACTTTTCTCACAAGCACTTTTTTAAAAATAGATACTTTCAAAGTACATTTAGGAAGAAATTAACCTTCTCCCAAATTCAACCATCCTTAATTTTAAGATTTTCTTCTTCTCAAATAGTCACTTATTTACAATTTTTTAAAGGCTTGTTGTAGTATTTATTTATTTATTTATTTATTTATTTTTACCTAGTTATTTCATCCCGTTTCTTGTAGGATGGAGAACATAAGCTGCTCACCATTGTGTTAGAAAGAGAAAATGACACATTGGGATTCAATATTATCGGAGGTCGACCAAATCAGGTAACCTACCTTGTTAATGCATAACTCACTCTTTGCTCATAAAATAATAAAAGACAGCTTTCACTTGTGGATTTTGAATGAGAAAAACAAGTGATTTAATCTTCTAAATCGTGGTTATGATCATGTATCAGATCCCTTAATGCAAATATTCCAGTACATAACTATATTTTTTGAGAAAACAAAACAAAAAACCCAACAGGTAACACATTTGTTCCTCTTTGCTACTTTTAATAAAATCACAGTAGGGTTCTCATTTTATTTACATTGCGTAGCCCCATTGGTAAACTTCTTAAACGCATTTCATAATAACGTGTATAGGCAATGTATATTTGAAAATATGAGGCAACTGGAGAGACTGATTATGCCTTCTATTAAGTCAACCTGCTTAGTTTTCAGATGCTAACACAGACCAAGCAGTTTATAATGCATGTTGAACAGATGAACAGTTAAAATAAGTTGAAATAAGGGATCATTGTTTTCACAGGCATATAAGCAATATCATGTTAAAGAAAGATAGTTGATTCAAGATATTTTTGGCTCCCCAAATCATATCCTTTATTTAACTGAATGAGTAATATTTTCTATGTTGATGCCAATTGTTTTCAAAATACGTGACTTAAAAACTTAAACCAGATATTGTAGTTGCAAAGTTCTTTTATATCCTCCAAATACTACATTAACTTAATTTTCACTGTAACTAGAAAAAGGTGGTGATGTTTAAAAAGATGCATGTTCTTTAATTTTCTTAATAAACCGCCATGAAATTTTTGCATCATGCATTACAGATGTTGTCTAAGGAAACTCTCTTAGTTGTTGGCCATATGCTATGTTTAGGTCAGGATGGCAATGACCTATTTCCTTCTTACTGTTTAGTATTTCAAAAATCTAGCAACGAATGACTGCTGTGTTTCTGTTTCTAGAACAGTCCCCCTTTATTATGAAAAGATAGAAGTCTTTTCATCATATCATTTTTCTTCCCCTAAGGAATATCCTTATAAAATGCAAGTTAGGTGTGTGACATTTAAATGACATTGGCCTTTTTTAAGAGGCTCTTCAAATTCATGTTAAGGAGAAATAATTAAGGAGAAATAATTTCATTTAAACTGCCATGAAGTAAATTGACATTTAAAATGCTTATTATAGTATGTTGGGGATTTTACCTAGAGAAGTTCTGCAATATAATTGTTTTTTCGTGACTGGCTAAAAGGCCCTGTTTGTATTATATTGGTTATATGGTTGAGATTTAACTAATCATTAGGCTCATTGCCCCTGGAAATGTGTAACGATTAGCTTTGAATGGGTTCTCTTGCAGTTAGAGTTGATCTTTTGGGATTTCACACTTGAGCAAGCTCCTAGTCTACCCTGTGAATAGCTAAGGTATGAGCTGTATTTCCAAATCTGTCATATCACGAGGCTCAGTTAAATTTTCAAAACTATGACCACATCTCAAATCAGTTACATAGTGAGACTGGATATGTTTTTTGTTTTCCTGTAGCCCTTTATAATTACTCTATCTCTCTAGAAGTAAGATGTTTTATGAATAATACCTAGGAACCAGTCAATATCACCTTGTACATACCCTTTCCTCATAGCTTTTTATGTATACCCAAACACATGAAGTAAATGGATAATCTTGTCAGAGATGCTGGACTCATTCATTAAAGCTGCCATCTTGATTAATGACTATTTGGTATTAAGTAAGTTAAAATTCAGTGCCAAATCCCCAGCTAAGAGAGAGAATTGGATGTTTAGTGAGGTTTGGCAATGTTATATTTACTAAACTGACCTTTATCCAACTTAAGATTTTGTTTATATCTTTCTTACTGATAATGGTTATATTTTTACATAGAATAATAAGGAAGAAACATCAAAGGAAGGAATTTATGTTTCAAAAATTTTGGAAAATGGACCTGCTGACAGAGCAGATGGCCTGGAGATTCATGACAAAATCATTGAGGTAAGACAATAATAAAACACGAATAAGAGTACAGAAGAAATATTTGGCCGTCTTAAAATTGCAAACATACTGTTTTACCTTGATGTGGTGCTTATTAGAGTATTTGTCTATCTAGAGTATATATCTAATCTATATCAATTGTTAGATATTGAGATAAAAGAATAAATTACCTGAAGTCTCCAAATGTGCTAATGAGTATTTCTGCTTTGATACATTGCTCTCCTGGTGAAATATGAAGAAAGTTGTATGATTATTAAGGGATTAATTTTGTATGACAGTTCAAAAAATGATACACTTCTGCTAAAGAACATTTTTGATGAGGAAATATTACTGTTTTGAGCTTCTGATTATATGTTACAGGGAGAGTTTAGAATTATTTATACAATACCTTTTACCATTTCTCAGTTTAATATGGTTATCTTGTTCATGTAGTTTTCCATGGGGGAAAAATCTGATTTTCTTTCTCCTATTGCAAAAACCCGGTGGGAACTCTTTATTTTCTCAAATGTGCATTGTAGCTGTATTGTAACATTTGGGGTTGGGGTAAATTATATAAGTTAGTGAAATTTGGGCTGGGATAGTGGAGTTTTGGGTCATTTCCATTTACCACCAAAGTGATTTTGAAATATTAACTGATTGAGATAATAGTATTTAGTATTACTGAAAATGATTAGATTACTTTTATCAGTGGAATTATTTCCAATGTATTAGTAAAGGCATAAATAGAAATTTGGAAGGTTTATTTGACTCCACTACTTTGGAAATATTCTGTTTATTCTAAGTTTTGTCATCACTAGTGCTGTCTTTCTGAATATCTATATAAACTGGATGGAGATGGTTCTTTTTCTCTATTAAGCTTTAAAAAAGCTTTTAAATATTCACTCATCATCTGTGCATTAAAAAGGTTGAATTTTCAGTACTTTGACTTTGGATAAGAGTAAGAATGAAGAAGACATGGTAATTTTTCTGTGTCAGGAAAGAACTCATAACATCTAGAAATGAGCTGACTAGGTATTTTGGGGAAGAGTACGGAAATGCTTTTGGCTGAAAAGCTGGGTTTTATCTGGAGAGGTCTTTTGTATTAAAATTCTCTTCTTCCAGCAGTGTAGATGAGAAAGCACAAACCTGCTTTCACTGATGGCTGTCCAGTGTCTTGAAAATTTGCCTCATGGAAATATTTACATGCTGCAATTTGTAAAGTTAGAAACTTTTTATTTCCACTCAGGTTTGTGCAATATGATTTAAAGGGTAACATAACTTAGACAACAAAAAAATTGTCCTTGTTACTTTCTGCCTTATCTCTAAAGCATTTTGGTTTTTCCAGTTAAATGAAAATGAATGTGTACATTTGATACTGTTAGAAGGGCTAATAGAACTGAATACCTATATTCAATTAGCATACACACTCACATATATATTCAACAGAAATGTAATGGGGCCTTAAAAAACATTTTTTTTTAGCTAGGTAATAATGTTAGGTATGCCTCATTAATGTTGCATTAAAAAGGAGAAGAATTTATTTTTTAAGTTATATAGTACTTCTGTTAAACATTCATTTTTTTTAACGTGAAGAGGTAATTTTATAAAAACTGTGGCTGATAAATGAAGTGCATGTAGATATCTAATACTGTTACTAATATATCTCAGAATAACCATATTTAAATCATATAAAGAGCAAAGAGATCAACCATGTAAGTCTAAATTAAAATTTATAACTAGCTGCAGTATTTTTTTTTTTACAGAGTTTATTGTCAAATTAGTTTCCACATAACACTCAGTGCTCATCCCCACAAGTGCCCTCCTCCATGCCCACCCCTCCTCCCCCCCACATCCACCAGTCCTCAGTTTTTGTCAGCATTCAAGAGTCTCTCATGGTTTGCCTCTCTCCCTTTCCCCCACCAGTTCCGCCCTTCTTCTCCCCCTTGTTCCTCCGTCAAGTTCTTCCTAATCCTCCTATACGTGCACACTTATGATATTTGTCCTTCTCTGCCTGACTTATTTCGCTCAGCATAACACCCTCTAGGTCCATCCATGTTGCTACACGTGGCCAGATTTCATTGTTTCTCATTGCCGTGTAGTATTCCATGGTATAGATAAACCACATCTTCTTGATCCATTCATCTGTTGATGGACACTTAGGCTCTTTCCAGGTTTTAGCTATTGTGGAGAGTGCTGCTATGAACATTGGGGTACATGTGCTCCTATGCATCAGCATTTCTGTGTCCCTTGGGTAAATTCCTAGCAGTGCTATTGCTGGGTCATAGGGGAGTTCTATTGTTAGTTTCCTTAGGAACCTCCACACTGTTTTCCAGAGGGGCTGTACCACTTTACATTCCCACCAACAGTGTAGGAGGGTGCCCGTTTCTCCACATCCTCGCCCTAGCTGCAGTATTATTATTTCATCTTGATGAGCTTGAAATTTGCACCAATGACAGAAATTTATCAGTGCCTCTTTTATGGAAGGGTACCTTGTAATAGACATATTTTTGTTATAGTTCCATAATATGTTCATGTGAACACATTTGCAGTGAAAAATTAGTTAGGTGATATACGTGTTTTTGGAATGTTGTCTGTTAAATAGTGTGAAATACTTTAAAAGGAGCACTATTAGAAATATATCTCTAGTATTTAGTGGGTCAGTGATGCCATCAACTTTTAAAGTGAATAGATATTTGTGACTTTATATATATTTATGTATACATGTACATATGTATATGCATATCCAAGTAGCATGCTTGATCTTCTACATATGTGTGTAAAAGACCTTATATAATAATAATTTAGACATATTTAATTCCTGTCAGTTATTTTAGTTCATCTGCCACTATGGTATCAGTAAAGTTTACACATTTTATAGTAATGGGAAACTAATATGAAATACATGATTAATTTAAAGAGTGCAGAGACAGAAAACAGATTTTAAAATCAAGTAATGTATTTTCCAATTTTTGTTCTCAGTGATTTATTTATTGAACTAGTTTAATGCAATGTTTTTTTTCCAGTTTTTGAATTTGAAATGGTTATGCTGGTTGATACTGTACAACAAATAAATTTGTTAGCAGTAGAGAGTACCCAGTAGTTAAGATATTATGAAACTACCCATATAAGCTAACTGCCGCAATCACATGACTAAATGATTTGAATTTAGTGATGTGACTGAAATAAAAAATAGAAACTGTTAGACTTTTTTTTACTTATAGTCAAGATGTACTATAAATCTTTGTCTAACTAAATGCTTAAAGCACACATCACAGTAGGCTTATGAATTATTTTTATAAAGTAACAGAATTTTCTTGAAATCATTTATTTGAAGGAGAAAGTAGATATGTTAAAGGTCTGATTCTGTTGATGATTAAAGAGATTTTACAAATTCTAATAAAAATATTAAATACAGCAATTTTTCAAAGTTTCTCAAAAGCCAGCCCCTCTAAAAGTATTATTTTTTAAATAGTCTCCACTCCACTAAAGCTGATCAAATTCAACAATCATAAAAGAAAAAAAAAGATAATCATAAAGTAAATCCATGTCATAGTTTTCAGTAGTGCAAAGAAAATTCTTTCGGAGTCAGTCTCTTGAGCAATTATGTTCAGTAATTTCTAGATGTTTACACATCTGTATTTGTTAAAAGATGTATAGTGTAGATTCAAAAAAAGAAATCTGTTGTGATGTTGGAGTTACAGTATGGGGTGTCAGAGTATCTCCGAAGACTGAAAAGACAGAAGACATTGTTAAAGGCATTTTGAAACACGGCAGAAATTCACATAGACCAAGAATTCACCAGAGGATATATCCAAATAAAAGCATCATTTATATGCTGTTTTATACCCTTTCAAGGCTCAAAAGAGCCATAGAAGACTCTTAATACTATCCAAGGGTTGGGTACAATTCTGTAAGAGGACAGTACCATTACTATGATTATCATCATGTTAGGATGCCTGCAGGGTGTGTGGGAGCTGAGAATCAAAGTTCACTGCTGCTGTCAGCAATTACTCCTCTGTTATTATTTTGGTGCACTGATGGCAGGCAGTACAACCTTAACCCCAGAGTGGGAAAGTGAATAGAAGGGTGGGGAGTCATTCATGGCTCTTTGTCCCCACTTTCTTCTCCCCACCCCTCCCCCCAGCTCCTAGCCAATGCTGGCTGACAGGAAAGTCCACCCTTTTCGTAGCTTCTAGAGACCAGGGGGTAGGGGTGGAGATCTGTGAATTCTATGGGAAGAACAGTGTGGAGCAGAAAGCAGAGTTTTCTTTAATGTATATATTAAAGTCTTCTATTTAGTTTGAGATTCATAATGAAATGCAGCATTTCGTATACTTTAAAAACAGTTCTCACATTGAACAGTGTCAGGTAACCCTTTCTAGAAAGTGCTGAGTGTGGTAGTAGCAGAAAGAACTTTACAAATGCAATGTCTCGACAAGAACTTTACTATTCCAGACGGCCAACTACACTGTCTGTATTTCTGTAATGGTATGTCTTTTGCATTCTCCGGCACCGCACTGCTAGAGTAAAAATTTTTGATGATTATTGTGTCGATTTGCGTTAAGTCTCTGCACAGTTCACTTACAGGTGCTAGCACAGAAAATGTAAATGCAGATCAGAGCTAAACATTTAGGGATGCTGTTGCCTCCTACAGAGTGCTACCTCTTTGAGTGCCTGACGGCACAGTGCACCTTACTGCCTAATAAAGCAGCTATGCTAATTTGCGTATGCTTAGGAAGCCTTTACAAGTTTTGTAGGTCACTTGTAAATCTGGTGGGGAATTAATTTTTTGATAAATTGCTATTTAATTTGAACACATCACTGAACTCTTTAGTAGCATAGTATTATTATCATCCCCACATTTTTAAAAGTGTTTTTTAATTGTTTAACTTTGACTGTCTGAAAGGAGAAAGAACTGAAAGCAATCATGTTAGTGCAGGTAAAGAATTACCTTGTATGAGATTTGTAATCGTGGTTAAATGCTACTTAAATTGACTGCTGTTTTACCATGATCTACTTATTATATAATTGTATATTTTAACATATGGTGAAAAATACTGTGTGGTAGTGGGAAAAGCATGAATCCTGGAGTCAAGGAGATCTCGCTAGAATTCCTGTCCTGCCTCTTTAAACCTTGAGCAAGCCAATTGTACCTCAGTTTCCATGCCATTCATGGTTACTGTGTACACGAAATGTGCTCGGCACAAGGCAGGTTCTTAGAACACACTATTATGAGGCTGATGTCTCTCAGCTTATGCAAGTAGTTTGTTCTCCAGAACACAGAGGTAATAGGTGTGGAGATATTTTCCTTTCTTGGAGAATTCAGGGCACCTCCCTGCAATTTTCAGTCCTTCCCATTTTTATAGACGCCACAGTTTGGATGAGTAAATGTAGGAAGCTGTAGTTCATACAACTTCATATACGAAAAACTTCATACATGAAAATCACCTATTCATATGGACACTCAGATGCAAGAAGGGCTGTGGGGGAAACTTTGTAACTATGCACTTATGATTTAATTCAATCATTCAACAAGTATTTATTAATTGCCTTCCAGGCAGCATCTCAGTATTATGGAAATAAGAGCCATAAGAACCATTCTCTGCCTCAAGAAGCTTGTGGTGAGGAGGTCCCATTTTCTGCCTGTACAAGGCAAAGCAGGCCTTCATGGGAAGTTGCTCCTTCAATATTTATGGTCTTAAATGGACATCACCATCTGATCTTAGCAGAATGACACTGTGGGTTTATCCTAGTTTCCCTGTTCTCCTAGGAGTAGTACAGTGCATTTTAAGAAGTCACAACATAGGGTTAGTAGAGTAATAGAATCTGTGAATGTAAGACAGCGATGTAGTTTCATGAAGGGGCCTGGGATTTGAATTGGGAATCTGGCCTTGAATTTATACTGGATTGCCTTGCAAAGATTTTCAACCTTTCTTATTCTCAGTTTCTTTCTTATAACTATGAGGATAAAAAATAACTAGTAGCTCAGATCTTCTTTCTAGATAATCATAGAGTGTTTTGCCATTCTACTAAAGTTCCATTATTAGTTAAGTATTGTTTTGGGGCGCCTGGATAGCTTACCCATTTAAGCATTCAACTCTTGATTTTGGCTCAGGTCATGATCTCACAGTTCTTGAAATCCAGCCCTGCATCAAGCTTTGTGCTGACAATCCAGGCCTGCTGGGAATTCCCTCTCTCCCTCTCTTTGACCCTCTCCTCGCTCGTGCTCGCTCGCTCCCTCTCAAAATAAATAAACAGACTTAAAAAAATAAGTGTAGTTTTAACTTACAAAGAAAAGCCCGGAAATGTCTTTACACCATCAATCTTTAATGTGTTAAGCACTGTCTTATCTATTTTAAATTTATAAGGTATAAACTAGAGTTTGAAGGTATGAACAAGAGTTTGATTTTTTTTTTTTTAGTGCTAATCTTCTGAGTAAGGAAACAGACAAACCACACATGACTGTGCAGTTTGCACACTGTATATTTGCACATGGTAGAAAGAAAGTCAGAAGGTCTGACTGTGGTTTTCATTCTCCTCCTCATTCTGTACTATAAAAAACTCATCGGAGCACCTGTAACCTTATTTTTTTTATGAAGGTATAATCACATACATACAATATTAAATTAGTTTCAGGTGTAAAACATTCAGTATTTATTTTGCCAACCCCTTATCCCCCACCTCTGGCAACCACCAACCTGTTCCCTGTATCTGTGAGCTTGTTTCATTTGTTTTTGAGAATTCTGTGGTATTTGTCTTGCTCTGTCTCATTCCTTTTGGCATAATGCCCTCAAAGCCCATCCATATTGTCACAGATAGCAAGAATTCATTTTTTTCATCGATGAATAATATTCCATTGTTTGTGTGCCTGTGAAATATATGCAATTTTTTTATCCATTCATCCACTGAGGGACGCTTGTGTTGTTTCTCTATCTTGGCTCTTGTAAACAATGCTGTAGTGAACTTGGAGGTGCATGTATGTTTTTGAGTTAGTTTTTTCATTTTCTTCAGATAAATAACCAGAAGTGGAATTGATGGATCATATAGTAGTTCTATTTTTATATTTTTGAGGAATGTTTGTATGGTTTTCTACAGTAGCTGCAGCAGCAAGTTGCATTCTCCTCATCAGTGCACAAAGACTTCCCTTTCTCCACCTCACCAGGATGTGATATCTCTTGTCTTTCTGATAATAGCCATTCTGAGAGGTGTGCAGTGAGATCTCATTGTGATTTTAATTTGCATTTTCCTGATGATGAGTGATATTGAGCATTTTAAATGTACTTTTTGGCCATTTGTATGTCTTCTTTGGAAAATCTGAAAGGCCTAATTCAGATCACCTGCCCATTTTTAATCAGAATTTTTGTTGTTATTGAGTTGTAGGAGTTCTTTTTTTTTTTTTTTAAATGTTTTATTTATTTCTAGGAGAGAGAGAGAGAGACAGCGTGAGCAGGGGAGGGTCAGAGAGAGAGGGAGTCACAGACTGAAACAGGCTCCAGGCTCTGAGCTGGCAGTCAGCACAGAGCCCGACGCGGGGCTCGAACCCACGAACCGCGAGATCATGACCTAAGTGAAAGTCGGACGCTTAACCGACTAAGCCACCCAGGCGCCCCTTTAGTTGTAGGAGTTCTTAATATATTTTGGATAGTAACTTCTTACAGATAAAGGATTTGCAAATATTTTCTCCCATTCCGTAGGCTGCCTTTTAATTTTGCTGATGGTTTCTTCTGCTGTGCAGAAGCTTTTTGGTTTGCTCTCGTCCCACCTGCTTATTTTTGCTTTTGTTGCTATTACTTTTATTGTCATGTCCAAAATATTACTGTCAAGACCAGTGTCATCAAAATTACCACCTGTATTTTCTTCAGAGTATTATGGTGCCAGGTCTTATGTTCCAGCTTTTAACGCACTGTCCGTTCATTTTTGTGTGAAAGGGGTCCAGTTTTCCAAACATGGCTTATTGTTTGTTACCATTAGTGCCATTCTTGGAACTTTTCTCTTAAATTAGTTGACCATATACACATGGGTTTATTTCTAGGCTCCATTGATCTGTGTCTGTTTTTATGCCAGTACCACAAACTGTTTTGCTTACTACAGCTTTGTAATGTAGTTTGAAATCAGGGGGTGTGATGCCTGCAGGCTTGTTCCTCTTTTCAAGATTTCTTTCACTGTTCAGGGTCTTGTGTGGTTCCATACACATCTTAGCATCGATTTTTGTATTTCGGTGAAAAATGCCATTGGAATTTGGATAAAGACTACATTGAATCTGGGTATTGCTTTGTGTAGTGTGGACAATTTAAAAACATTAATTCTTTCAATTCTGGAGCACAGCATATCTTTCCATTTATTTGTATCTTCAGTTTTTTTTTTTTTTTTTTTATTAATGTCTTATAGTTTTCATTGTATAGCTCTTCTACTTCCTTGGTTTATTCCTAGATATTTTATTCTTTCTGATGCAATTGTAAGTGGGATTGTTTGCTTAATTTCTTTTTCTGACAGTTTGCTATAAGTATATAGAAACACAACAGACTTCTCTGTATTGATTTCGTATCCTGCAACCGTATTCATTCATTAATTCTAACAGTAATCTTAAGGGTTTTCTATATATAATATCATGCCATTTGCAAATAGTGACAGTGGTATTTCTTTTTAATTTGATGTTTTTAATTCTTTTTCTTGCCTCATAGCTCTGGCTAGGACTTCCAATGCTATATTGAGTAAAAGTGGGAAAAATGGGTATTCTGCCTTGTTCCTGAGCTTAGAGGAAAAAGCTTTCAGCTTTCTCCACTGAGTGTGATATAACCTATAGATTGTCATACATGATCTTAATTTGTTGAGGTATGTTTTCTCTGTACCCACTTTGTTGAGAGTTTGCATGAGTAGATGTTGAATTTTATCACTTTCTCTACATGTATCAAGATGATCCTGATACCTATCCTCCATTTTGTTAATGCGGTATATCACATTGAGTAATATGAGTTGAACTGTCCTTGCATTCCTAGAATAAATCCCATTTTATCATGGGGTGTGATCCTTTTACTATATTGTTAGTTCAGGTTGCTAATCTCTTATAGAGGGTTTGGCATCTATTTTTATCAGAAATATTGGCCTATAATTTTTTTTGGAAGAGTTTGTGAAGGATTAGTAGGTATTTATTCTTATCTGAATATTTGATAGAAGTCACCAGTGAAACTGTGTGCTTCTGGGTTTTTGTTTGTTGGCAGGTTTTTGGTTACTGTTTCAATCTCCTTCCTGGTAATTGGCTTATTCAGTTTTTCTATTTATTCATGATTCTGTCTTGGAAGTATGTTTTTAGGATTTATCCCTTTTTTTTAGAGTATCCAATTTGTTGGTGTATAATTGTTCATAGCAGTTTCATAATCCTTTGTATTTCTATCATTTGTAATGATTTTTGTTTCATTTCTGATTTTGTTTTTTTAATTTTTAAAAATGTGTTTAATGTTTTTATTTATACTGAGAGAGAGTAAACAGGGGAGGGGAAGAGAGAAAGGGAGACACAGAATCCAAAGCAGGCTCCAACTCTGAGCTGTCAGCATAGAACCCAATGCAGGGCTCAAACTCACAAACCTTGAGACCACGACCTAAGCCACAGCCAGATGCTTAACCGACTAAGCCACCCAGGCACCCCCAATTTTCTTTATTTGGTTCTTCCCTCTTTTTGTCATGGTGAATCTACCTAAAGCTTTCCCATATTTTAGTTTATTTATTTTGAAAAAGAGATGGGAGAGAACAGGTGTGCATGTGGGTGTGAGCAGGAGAGAGAGAGAGGAGAGACAGAGAATCCCAAAAGGATCTGCCAACACAGATCCCAGTGCAGGGCTCCAACTTAGAAACAGTGAGATTATGACCTGAGCCATAATCAGGAGTCAGACGCTTAACCAACTGACCCACCCAGGTACTCCCAAGGTTTGTCAATTTTGTCTTTTCAAGGAATCAGCTCTTGGTTTCATTGATCTTTTCTACTGTCATTTTGAATTCAATTTCATCCATTTCTGCTCTGATCTTTAATTCCTTCCTTCTACTAACTTCGGGCTTTGTTCTTTTTCCTGTTTTTTGAGATGGAAAGTTAAGTTGTTTATAGGAGATTTTCCTTGTTTCTTAAAGTAGATATCCTATGAACTTCCCTCTTAGGATTCCTTTTGCTGCATTTCATAAGTTTTGTTATGTTGTATTTACTCTTTCATTTGTCTCAATGTACTGTTCAATTTCTCTTGATTTCTTCATTGACCCACTGGTAATTCAGTACCATGCTACTTAATCTCTACATATTTTTAAATTTTCCAGTTTTTTCTTTTAATTGATTTCTAGTTTCATACTGCTGTGGTTGGAAAGATACTTGAGGACTTCAATCTTATTAAAAAAATTAAGACTTGTTCTGTGGCCTGACATATGTCTCATGTGCATTTAAGAAGAATTTGTGTTCCGTTGCTTTTGGATGGAATGCCCCATATATATCTGTTAAGTTCATCTGTTCTAATCTGTCATTTTAGGCCAATGTTTTCTTATTGATTTGCTGTCTAAATGATCTATCCTTTGCTGTTAGTGGGATAGTATAGTCCCCTGTCATTATTGCATGGCTGTTTACTTCTCCTTTTAGGTCTCTTAATATTTGCTTTACATATTTAATATTTACATGCTCTTTGTTAGGTACATAAATATTTATAAATGTTACATGTTCTGGTTGGATTAACCCTTTTATCATTCTGTGAAACCCTTCTTTGCCTTTATCTCAGTCTTTGTCTTTAAAGTCTATTTTGTCTAAGTATAGCTGCCCCTGCTTTTTTGTTTTGATTTGGTTTGGTTTCCATTTGCATAGAATATCTTTTCCATTACTTCACTTTGAATCTGTGTGTATCCTTACATCTGAACAGTTTCTTGTAGGCAGCATATAGATAAGCCTTGTTTTTTGTTTTGTTTTGTTTTTTGTTTTTAATCCATTCAGCCACTCTGTATCTTTTGATTGGAGAATTTAGTTTATTTACATCTAAAGTAATTATAGATAAGTATATATTTATTGCCATTTTGTTTATTGTTTTCTGGCTGCTTTTGTAGTCCCTCTGCTTTTCTTTTCTTTCTCTCTTGGTTTTTCTTTTGTTGTTTGATGACTTACTTTAGTGGTACACTTATGACCTTTTGTGTTTCTAAAGTAGGTTTTTACTTGTGACCAGGAAGCTTATATATAACAACTTATAACAGTGTATTTCAGGTTGATAACAGCTTAAGTCTAAGTGCATTATAAAGCTCTACATTTTACCCTCCACCATGTCTAATGTTTTATATATCAAATTCTGCATCTTATTATCTGTGTATTTCTTAAATAATTATTGTAATTATACTTTTACTACATTGTCTTTTTAGCTTTATACTGGCTATATAAGTGATTCATCCACTAGCTTTATTATATATTTACTTTTACTGGCGAGATTTGTATTTTTATATGTTTTCTTGTTTCTAATTGGCACCCTTTCTTTTCAGCTTAAAGAAGTCCCTTTAACATTTCATTTGTTAGGCCAGTTTAGTGGTGATAAACTCCTTTAGTTTTTGCTAGCCTGGATAATTCATCTATCCTTCAATTCTGAACAGTAATTCTGTTGGGTAGAGCATTCTTGCCTGAAGGGTTTTTTGTTTTATTTTTTTCTTCTAGCACTTTAAATATATTATTCCACTGCCCTCTGGCCTGCAATATTTCTGCTGAAAAATCTGCTCATATTCTAATGGGGGTTTCCATGTACATAACAAATTCTACTTGTACTGCTCTTAGGATTCTCTTTATCTTTAACTTTTGAGATTTTAATTATAATGTGTCTTGGTGGAGATCTCTTTTGGTTTCTCTGGACTTCCTGGATCTGGAAGTCTTTCTCCTTCTCCAGGTTAGGGCCGTTTCCAGTCATTCTTTCCTCAAATAACTTTGCTGCCTCTTTCTTCTCTCCCTGGGACCAATGTTGACCCCTCTTGATATTGTCCTGTAAACCTGGTTAGCTGTTCTCACTTGGTTTCCAATCATTTTTTCTTTGTGCTGCTCTGATTGGACGACTTCTACTGTCCCGTCTGCCCTCTTCCCTGATCTTTTTTTCTCATCTAGTCTGCTGTTGAACATCTCTGATGACTTTTCAGTTCAGTATTCTTCTGCTCCGTAACTTTTGTTTGGTGTTTTTTTTTTTTTTACATTTTTTGTCTCTTTGTTGAAGTTTTCCCTGTGTTCATCGATTTTTTTTCACATGTTTGGTCATCTTTAGAACCATTACTTTGAACTCTTTATTACGTAAATTACTTACCTCTGTTTTGTTGTTTTTTTGGGGGGAGGGGGAATTTTATTTTATCCTTTTTTGGAATATATTCCTCTGTTTCTTCATTTTCTTTGAGTATACATATTGGTTTTTATGTGTTAGGTGAAACAACCACTCCTGTCTTGAAGAGGTGTCTTTGTGTTGGAGATGAAACTTGTTAGTCAACTTTGCCCTGGCTCTTGGTTGTGTTTTGAACCTTTGTGATTATCCAAATAAGCTGTTTTGTTTTTAATAGCTCTCAGTAGCTGAGTGTGTGCCAAGCCCTGTCAGTGTTCAAAGGGGAGGATCTCAGCACCTAGATTCAGGCTGATTGGAAGCCAGGCCCACAGGCAGCGGCTTTTTAAGTATGTAAGTATGTACGGTCCTATAGTACCACCAGAGTAAATGCCGCTGGCCACTGGAGCAGGTGATCTGGAGGTGTATTCTGGTGGCAGTTGCAAAAATCAGACCTCTAGATGAGTTGGAAATTCCTCTCTGGGAGATACTGGTGAGTGTAGTGAGGCAAATGGAGACTGCAAATATGGACTCCTCCAACCTACATTCCCTGAGAGCACCTCCATAGCCTCCAGATGTATGCCAAATTTAATCCTAAAGCCAAAGCTAGAGGACAGAAACATAGGCCTCTTTCTCAGAAAGGCTGTTGGTGTATTTTAGTAAGCTGTGTGTGCGGTGCTCTGGAGTGGCAGTCTGCCAAGAATTGCCTCTCCAATTGTTTTAGCCCTAAGGGACCCAAGCCTCCAAAGTTAGGCCATCACCCTGGGGGCACCTCGGTGGCTCAGTCAGTTAAGTGTCTGACTCTATTTTGACTTCAGGTCATGATCTCTTGGATCATGAGTTTGAGCCCCTCATTGAGCTTTGCACTGACATTGCTGAGCCTAGTTGGGAATCTCTTTCTCCCTCTCTCTCTGCCCATCTCCCACTCTCAATCTCACACTCATTGTCTCTCTCTTTCAAAATAAATAAACTTTAAAAACAAGGATGGCAGCCACAAAAAAACAAGTCACAAGACATAAATTCCAGGGCACCAAGTGAATGTGGAAGCTTCCTTTTGGGAATATGGCAGAAGGAGAGTGCAAAGCTGGGATCCTCTGGGGGAAAAAAAAAAGGAAAAAGAAGATGAAAGAGAAAAGAAAGAAGAAAAAAGGGGGAAAAATTAAAAAAGAGAGAAAGAAATATGATGCCTGCCATTTTCAGCAAGGCAGAGGGCTAGTGTGGAAGTTGACACCTGTCAGTTGCAGCTTAAAAATGGCAGTGCCCATCTCACCCCCCCTCCCATCCTAAGGAAGAGAAAAGGGCAGTACCTGCTGACTTGAGTGAGGCAGAGGGGTCACAGGAAGTTGGGACCCACCAGCCTCTATCCCGGAGAGTATCCCAGCATGCCCCTGTCCCTCAGACCAATACTTTGAAATTAGCAACTGAGTCTCACATAAAGTCTGCGCACTTTGCAGGGTGCCTGGATGACTCAGTCACTTAAGTGTCTGATTCTTGATTTTAGCTCAAGTCATGATCCCATAGTCATAGGATTGAGCCCTGCAATGGACTCTGCACTGAGTGTGGAGCCTACTTAAAATTCTCCTTCTCTCCCTCTGCCCCTCTCCCCTGCTTGTGTTCTTTCTCTGTTTCTCTATGTGTGTGTCTCTCTCTCTCAAAAAAAAAAAAAAAACAAAACAAAACAAAAAAAAAACTGGGCACTTTTCAAAGGGCTGCTTGTATGTGGTGCCCTAGGGTGTATGTCTGCACATAAGCCCTTCAAGAGTCATTTCTCAGTTTGCCATAGATTTCTGGGTCTCATGGGCACAAGCCCCATTGGTCTTCAAAGCCAGATATTTGAGGAATTTGTCTCTCAGTCTTAAAAGTTGGAGTGTCCAGTATAGGGTACAAACACCTTGCTCCCCAAGAAGAAGCTTTGGGTTTTGAGTCCTCTTCTGATTCTAGGTCAGTGCACCGACGTGTGAGGTAGGGATTATGGTGAGATTGTTTTTCAACATTTCCTATCTGCTTTCATGTCATTTTCCTGTCCTTTGTCCAATATGAAGAGGTCAAGACCAGTTTTAGTTTTTTTCACAGGAAATTACTCCATATGTATCTGTAGATTCAGTGTGTCTGTGAGTTCAGGATCTTTCTACATTGCCATCCTGAACCAAAACCTGCCTGTAACATTAAAATGAGATCTACACTTGATCTGAAGTAAAATTTCAAAGTGGGCCACATCTCAGTCTTTTGCCCTCCTTTTCCCCCTCAGTCATCCTGGTCTTCTGGCATCTTCTTTCTCATGGTCTTATTTCTTTGCGGCATTTGTCTTTTAGAAGGAAAAAAAATTTTTTTTTTAAAAGAGAATAAGTGTGCTTGTGGGGAAGAGAGAAGACAGAAAAGGGTACAGGAGAGAGAGGGAGGAAGGAAGGGAGGGACTTAAGCAGGCTCCACACTGAGCATAGCCTGATCCCACAACTGTGGGATCATGACCTGAGCTGAAATCAAGAGTCTGTTCTCACCCGACTCTGCAACCCAGGCACCCCTGGAAAGAATGACTTTAAATTCACTTATACCAATAGATATTTGAATGATAAAAATTTGCCCCACTCACGGTATCTGATCTCTGGCCGGAAGTAATGCCTTAATGATTCTCAAGTTTTTGCCATTTTCACCTTGAGCATGGTAGCTTTTCAAGTGAACTTTCCCTCTCCCAGTCCATAGTATTTGCAGTCAGCTTGACTACTCCTGTCAGGATGGTCATTGTTTTACTCCTTTATTTAAGGTCCTTGATTAGTATTCCGTTGGCAGTAGGATAAAATCCAAATTTATTAGTGAAGCAAAATGGGCTATGAAAACCTTTACTTTTTAGCTTTTGGTTTTAGACCATCCACTACGCAGTCACGTGAAACTCTTCCTCTTTCTTATTCCTTCTTTTCTTTTGATCTGGTGTTTTCTCCCCTCCCCTCCATCTTCTGTAGCTGGCAAGTTCTTGATCTCAGCCACTCCCTAAAGCCCTTCACAGCCCACTTGTGGACTTCTCTGTTACCACTGTGTTTCTATACCTCTCACTTACATAACATTTTTCATGCGCTCTGCCGTGTATTCTTTCTTGTTCTTGTCTCACAAATGCATGGATTTCTTTAAAAAGTGTTTTAGGATTTGGGAGTGCCTGGGTGGCTCGGTCAGTTGAGCATCGGACTTTGGCTCAGGTTATGATCTCATGTTCATGGGTTCAAGCCTCACATCTGGCTTTGCACTGACAGCATGGAGCCTGCTTCAGATTCTGTCTCCCTCATTCTCTGCCCTCCCTCCCCTAGCTCATGTTCTCTTGCTCGTGCTCTCTCTCAAAAATAAACATTAAAATAATAATAAATAAAATTTAAAAAGTAAAAAGCAGTTTAGGATTTTATTGAACTTAATACCTTCAACACCTTTCCTGCTTTCAGCATTGTGCCTAGAAAACTGGGCATTCTGTTAATTTTCTTTGAATAATGGAAGAAATGAATGGATGGATCTTGAGCTCAAAACTTCAGATATTATAGTCTAGATGCAAGGGTTTTTCAGGTGCCAGGTGGGCAGTCCCTGAAGGCTATTCATGTTACATCCTATTCCTTCTCTTTGTGTCTGTATCATAAGGTTAATCGGAAGTTGACTTTCTAATTATTGTTAGCAGACTGAAACAATTGTATTTCTCTAGACTCTTCTATCCTGTAAATAAGAAAAAAACCAAGTCTCCAACAAAATGTTTCAAGTTCATTTTATATAAATGCTTGAATTGGATCTGAGGATGTATGTTTGCCTTCACTCTAACACAGATTTTTCATTATTGAACTTGAACACAGTAAAGCTGACTGTATTTACATGCTTGCCTGCAAAGCAGATTTGCAGAAAATGGTACTGGCCTGAACATGGAATGGCACAAAAACATGATTAACCACAGAGGAACTGAAAAGATGAAAGCTGTTTTCAATGTCTCCAAGCCTTGTAAATGGTTTGGTGAAAAGATAGAAACTTCCTAGAGCACTGGAGAGTGGCTGGGGAAACCCTTTGAAGTTCTTATGGTGAGAGCTGCTTGGAATAATTAACAGTGACCCCAGCTGTGAGGCATTTGGTGGAAGCTTAAGAAACAACTCACTGAGCTTGTGCTTGGCACTTTCAGAGGCAAGTTTTAAAAAGTTGAGCTTTCATAGAATACATACCGTTAGTTCACTAGTAAATTCTATTTTTTTTTCTTTACAGACATGAATAGAAATTTCTCCATTCTTTTCTAAAATGTTGTTCTTCCCAATGCCTTGAGAAAACATCGCAAGGGCACCTGGGTTGCTGCTTGTGTGAGCAGCTGACTCTTAATTTTAGCTCAGGTCATGATCTCACAGTTGTGGGATGGAGCACTTTTTTGGGCTCTTTACTGGGTGTAGAGCCTGCTTGAGTTGCTCTCTCACTCTCTCGCTCCCCCACTCCATCTCTTCTTCATTTGCACTCACTCTTTCTCTAAGATAAAAGGAAAAGCGTCACAAAGAAGAAAAGAGTAACTGACATGTGTTGGATAGATTTGGTACCTGGTCCCTTTAATCCTATGAATTATTGTAGCCACATCACACTCCAAAGGCTTTATAGACAGTGTCTTTAATCATCTTCTCTTTCTTAAGCAGCTAACAGTGTTATTAAGAAGAAGCTTATCACTCCTTTTGATAGTCAGCATTTCAGAGGCAATATATTGTTATCTTCAAATAAAAAATGCCCCAAGAATATATATCATTCAGTATATGTTTAAAATAATTTTACTGTTTGTTTATTTGTGAGAGAGAGAAGGGGAGGGGCAGAGAGAGGGAGACCTAGAAGCCCAAGTGGGCTCCACGCCAGCAGTACAGATCCTAATGCGGGGCTTGAACTCAAGAACCTCAAGATCATGACCTGAACCAAAATCAAGAGTCTGAGGCTTAACCAACTGAGCCAACCAGGCACTCCTATGTTAAAAATATTGTAAAGAACTCTATGTTGCTGTAAAAGGTATAGGAATAAAACTTTAACTCCTAAAATTAGATGAGCATCTGGCTATGCTGCTAACTTTAGGGAAATGATTTGTTTCATACTATAGACTAGGATAAAATTTAGCACTGAGTAAGCTGGAAAAATATGTTAAACTATTTTTTTTAGTATCTTTATGTAAAATTAAGTGATTTGATATTTTGCTCACATAATCTATGACAATGAAGTAAAAGAAACAATAAATTTACCTTATGAAATCATATGTAGAAATTACTTGTTAATATAAATGTGTTCCTCGTATAAAAACGAATCAATTTTCTACTGTTTCTCTATGTTAGATTTTTTTTTTAAGATTACACATATAAGTGATACCATGCTGTATTTTTCTTGTCTGACTTATTTCACTTAGCGTAATGCCCATGAGGTTCATCCATTGTTGTTAGAAATGGCAGGATTTCTTTCTTTCTCGTGGCTGAATAAGTATTCCATATGCCACCTCTTCTTTAGCCAGTCATCTGTTGGTAGACACTTAGACTGTTTCTGTATCTTCGCTATTGTGAATAATGCTGCCAGAAGTGCAGCTATCTCCTCGGTATCCTGCTTTCAGTTTTAGGAGGGTGCATATATACCCAGAAGTAACCCTGTTGGATCGTATGGTCATTTTTTAGGAAACTTCCATATTTTCCATAGTGACTATGCCAATTAGCATTCCCACCAGCAGTACACAAGAGTTCCATTTTGTTCCACTTGCTGCCTTTATCTTATTAGTAAATAGCTACTCTAACAGGTATGAGGTGATACTTCACTGTGGTTTTGATTTCTCTTTTCCTGATAATCAGTGATATTGAACACCTTTTCATGTGCCTATTGGCCATTTGGATATTTTCTTTTGAAAAAAAAAAGTCTATTTAGTTCCTCTGTCCATGTTTAAATCAGGTTATTTATTTTTTGCTTTTGAGTTGTCTAAGTTTTTTGTATATTTTGGATATTAATGTTTTCCATATATACGATTCATGAATATATTCTCCCATGCCATAGTTTGCCTTTGATTTTGTTAATGATTTTCTTTCTCTGTAGAAGCTCATCAGTTCAATATAATTCTACTTCTTGATTTTTGCTTTTGTTTTCTTTGCTTTTAATATCAAATTTAAACAAGTCACTGCCAAGAATGATGTCAAAGAGCTTATCCCGTATGTTTTTTTCTAGGAGTTTTATGATTTCAGGTATTAAATTCAAGGCTTTGATCCATTTTAAGTTGATCTTTGTGAGTGGTTTAAGATAGAGGTCTGGTTTTATTGCATGTGGCTTGCATGTGGCTGCCTAGTTTTACCAACATTATTTATTGAAAAGGCTGTCATTTTTACATCATGCACTCCTGGCTCCTTTGTCATAAGTCAGTTGATTGTATGTATATGGATTTATCTCTGGAATTTTCTTGTATTGATCTATGTATCTGTTTATGCCAATACCATACTGTTTTATTACTACAGCTTTGTCATATAATTAGTTTGATATCAGGAAGTGTGATGCGTCTTCTTTCTCAGGATTATTTTGGTTTTTCAGAGATCTTTTATGGCTCTATACAAATTTGAGAATTGATTTTTGTTTTTTTTTGTTTTTTTGTTTTTTTGTTTGTTTTGTTTTTGTTTTATTTATTTCTAGGAGAGAGAAAGAGCGTGAGCAGGGGAGGGTCAGAGAGAGAGGGAGTCACAGACTGAAACAGGCTCCAGGCTCTGAGCTGGCAGTCAGCACAGAGCCCGACGCGGGGCTCGAACCCACGAACCATGAGATCATGACCTAAGCGAAAGTCGGACTCTTAACCGACTAAGCCACCCAGGCGCCCCGAGAATTGATTTTTGAAGTTCTGTGCAAAAAGGCCATTAGAGTTTAGATAGGGATTGCATTGAAGGGATACATTTCTTTGAGTAGTGTGGACATTTTAATAATATTTATTCTAAGTCGTAAAAGCACAAATTATCTTACCATTTATGTCTTCTTCAATTTATTTTATCAATGTCTTACAGTTTTGAGTGTATATATATTTCACCTCCTTTAAATTTATTCCCAAGAATTTTATAATTTTTATTATTATTCTTGATGCAACTGTACATAGTATTGTTTTCTTTTAATGTTTTTAAAAATTTTTTTAATGTTTTATTTATTTCTGAGAGAGAGAGACAGCATGAGCAGGGGAGGGTCAGAGAGAGAGGGAGACACAGAATCTGAAACAGTCTCCAGGCTCTGAGCTACACAGAGCCTGATGCGGGGCTCAAACCCATGAACTGTGAGATCATGACCTGAGCAGATGTCGGTCGCTTAACCAACTGAGCCACCCAGGCGCCCCAATGTTGGTTTTTTGTTTTGTTTTGTTTTCTTTGAGAGAGACAGAGACAGAGAGAGACAGAGAGCATGAGTGGGGGAGGGACAGAGAGAGAGGGAGACACAGAATATGAAGCACTCTCTAGGCTCTGAGCTGTCAGCCCAGAGCCTGACGCAGGGCTTGAACCCATGAACCATGAGATCATGACCTGAGCTTATGAGCTTAAGTCAGACACTTAACCGACTGAGCCACCCAGGCACCTCAGTAGGGTTGTTTTAATTTATCTTTCTAACAGTTCACTCTGTGTAGAGATGCATATGATATTTGTATATTGATTGGAGGTGCTAGAAATTGGGAGAGATTGACCAAAGAATATAAACTCAAATCTGTAAGATGGTTAAGGTATGAGGATATAATCTAAAACATGATAACTATAGTTGATAACATTGTGTTTGATAATTGAAATTTACTAAGAGAGTAGAACTAAAATGTTCTCACCAAAATAAACAAACAAGTGAGGTGATGGATATGCTAATTAAGTAGATGATAGGACTTTTTTCACACTGTCTTTGCATGTGAGGTCACAACAACGCATACTTGAAATATCTTAAAATTTTATTTGTCACTTACACTTCAATAAATCTGAATAAAAGATTGTCAGTTTACCACCCACACAATTTACTTAAATAAAAAAAAAATACACAGTCGAAGGACAATAGGTTTTTGTTGCTGGAGGTAAAAAGATCTTTTGGTGATTATAGATGCCTCAACAACTTATAGTCAATACAGGAATAGGTGTGCATGAAACAAGACAAAACGAAACAAACCCATGATGCATAACTGGTGTCTGTGTTCCACCAAACAGACTTCCCTGTATCATGATGGCCTTCAGCCCTGAGAATGAAATGGTACTTGAAAGGGTCTTTAAAGGAAAGATGAGAGATAGATTAAAAGGGAAGAGTGGATGGAACAAGGGCTTTCCTTATTTAGGAAGAATGCCATGAGCCAAGAGGCGAGGCAGAACTGATTGTGTCTTGCGTGGCAGCCATTTGTGCTGATTATATAATTACAAAATAATTGTCAATACATATGAATACAGTCAAACACTGTTTAGATGCCTATAGGCATTAACTCATTTCATCCTCACAAACCTCTCTAGGTTTGGTATTATAGGTACTAGTAGAATCCCCATTTTACTGATAGAAAACAGAGGCACAGGGATATCTAGTAATTTGCCAATGTCACAGAATAAGAGTTCCTAGTCTGTGCTCTTGACCTCCTCCTGATACTACCTGTCATGAAGAGTTGCATAGGTGATTCAAGGTAGATAATCTATAAGTCAGCTAAAGTCGGATTTTGATCCTATTAACTGAAGGCATTGTATGTTTGGCTGAGGAGTTTAATTTTTATAGTATAAGGAGGTGAGTAGTCAGTGATCATGTGTGAGCAGGAGAATGACATGGGTAAAGCGATGATTAAAAGATTAATCAAGAAAATAGATTTCACTGGAATGTGCAAACAAATTAAAAAGTGATGGTACTTGAGACAGGAACACTAGTGGGTGATGAGCACAGTTGTTGATATATGAGGTAACGAGGGCCTGTAGCAAATAAAATAGAAAACTGCCAGGAGGTAGTGACAGCCTAGTCACTTTCCCCCTTATCTTCACTTTCCCACAATATGTTCATCTTAAATCAAGAATGGTGCTCAGTGCTTAATTTTAAATAAATTTTTATAGGAGAGTCACAAATCACAGGTGCCTAGAGTAATGAATGATCAGAGTGAAGTCTTCCATGCAGCCAGCGTCCACATGGAGAAACAGATCATTACAAGCACCCCAGGGGTCTCCAGGTTTCCCCTGTTCCATCTAACTTTCTTCCAAGTTTTACCTATTTTTGAGTTTTGTATAAATATAATTATGCTGTAGGTCTTCTTTAGAATATGGCTTCTTTTATGTAACATTAAGTTGGTATAACTCACTGATATTGTTGCAACTCACTGTAGTTTGTTCATTTTCATAGCTGTGCGGACTTCACTGTATGACCGTCCCACAATTTCGTTGTCGCTTTTACTATCAGTGGAACTGCTCGTTCTGTGTTATTACAATAACAGTCCTCTGCACGTTACTGTATGGATCTTTTGGTGAATACATGCATGCATTTCTGATACACACACACATGCGCGCACACATGTGCACCAGGAGTACATTTTGTACACTGCAGAATCATAGGATGTGTACATGTTCAACTTTAGTAATTACTGCCAAACAGATTTGTTAAGATGGCTGCAGCAATTTACATTCTTACCACTGTAAAAATGACTCCACACTATTCCATGTTTCCAATGACCCCACACACTTGCAAAGTCGTGTGTGTCATTTTAAATTTAACGTGACAGTGAAGTGGTGTATGCATAATTCCTTGATGTCTAATGAAGTTAGACAGCTTTGTGTGTTTCTTGTCCATTTCAGTATCCTTTTCTGTTCACTCCATGGTGGATGCAAAGATCTACCTTTCTCTGTACTGTCAACACCTAGCATGCTGCCTGACAGACAGTGGACACTCAGTTGTTTGTTGAAAGAATACACACATACAAGACTATAAGGATAATGCAAATCTGGCATCCTATTAAAGCCCTATGCTTCAGGGGCGCCTGGGTGGCTCAGTGAGTTAAGCGTCTGACTTCAGCTCAGGTCATGATCTTGCTGTTCGTGGGTTTGAGCCCTGCATTGGGTTCCATGCTGACATCTGAGAGCCTGGAGCCTGTTTCAGATTTGAGTCTCCCTCTCCCTCTGCCCCTCCCTTGCTCGTGCTCTGTCTCTCTCTGTCTCAAAAATAAACTATAAAACTTTTTTCTAAAAAACCCTGTGCTTCACATAGATGAAGTGTGCAATAAGTATGTACTAGATGGATGTTAAAAAGTTTTCCCAAATTTCCTTTAAACATGTAGCTGTCACAAAGCAATTCTACTCTTCCAGTCTTACCAGTTTTCTCTAGAGCAAAAAGTAAGTAGTCTGGCATTTCTTTTGACATTAACACACTTGATCATATTGGCATGCTCACTTTTTAACATTACTTTTTTGGTAGGGCCAGTCTTAAAGTGTCACAGAGATTAATATGGCTTAGATACACTGTGTTACAGAGCCTTTCACCTTACTGAATGCGTGGGTGTTATTTTTTCAGAGGCATAATTCTTTCCAACAGATAAGAATGATCAAAGGAAAAGTCTTCTTTTCTTCTTACCTGAACTTTCACTTAGAAGTTTCTTTTTATAAGCCAGAACTTTTTAATGTGTTGTCTCCTCATTGAGAGATACAATTTTTCTTTGGATCCAAATTAGAAGTCTAGTAATACCAGATCCTCCTGATTCAGAACTGGGTCATTGAGGCATACTAAGGCAGCCCTAAGATAAAAGTAGATTCCCAGGCTACACATAGTAAGAAAGAATCTTAGAGCTGAAGGAATTGGTTGGCTGAAAATTCTTATGCAAGTAAACAATTGAAAAATGATTTTCACATACAAGTAAAATATTCTGAGTACTCTAGCAATATTTTACACGATTAAATATTTTATAATGTGGAATCATGAGCTATCAAATAAATTATCTGTTACTAATACATATATGTCTGATACAGAAAGAACTCATAAAATATATTTTAACACATGTATAAATTAGGTACCAAATGGCTGTTTATATTCATCATAAGAATGAGGACAAAAATGATTATAAAGACCAATAATAACTCTTATATTTCTAGAGTCTACTGTATGCCAAACATTCTTCTAGGAGTTCTATATAATATATTACTGTAATTAAAGGATGTTAGTGAATAACATCCACTATAATTTGATAAGGTGCAGTTTCATCATAATCAACTTTATCCCTGTCCAGTGAGAAAATGTAGGTCAGTTTATTTGGAGGAATAATAGCCGTGAACAAACGTACAATGGAGACCTGTGTAGTTAATGGTTCCAACAACTCTTTAAGCCGAAAGTAAAGTTCAAATTAATTTTAGTATTAATCAAGTTTACTGTTTAATAAAAAGTCAAGGAAATACAGTGTTCATTATGTCTTTTCTTGCAGCATTTAGAGTTTATAATAAATTTCATTGTTAAAAGATCCTGAAATCCTTAGTGGAGGCAGGTTAGAGGTAGTTTTGTCCTTAGCTCTGAATTTCCTGTCTTTTGTCAGTTTTAAGCTTTCTGGGTCCACTTTCTCCTTTATTCTCAGGATGTAACTGGTAAATCCTAGGATTCATAATGTACCGGAAATGTCTAACCTGCTAAAGTGAGGTTTTAAGTGTAAGCTTTACGATAGACACTCAAGGGAAGATTTTAAATCCCATTCCAGGAATAACTTGAAGGAGAAAGCTTTCTGCTTTGAGAGTATGATTACTAGAATTTTAATATTCCTGATGTCTCTCCATATTCAACTTTTTCACTAAAGAAATTTCCATCCCAATTTATATAGTTTCCACCAATTGTTTTCCTAAGAAATTTGTACTATACATGCCAGTAATACTTGTCATTTTAGGGATTTAGCTTCTGATTTTTGTCACGTATTTAACCAGAAGCAGCTGATGCAGCCTGATCTCTTAGGAAGATCACAACTTAATGTACTCGCTTACATCCTTACCATGTTCAGATTAATTCTTGACAAGGGGTGGCTTTGTAATAAAAAAAAAATCTAAAAGGATATATATATATATATTTAATAAAGTCTGAACCTCGAACCTGTAGGAAGCATCCTCTGTAGTTCTTTTCCCTCCTTAAAAAGAATTTGTTAGTAATATGCTTATTCTTTATTCTTTGGAGAAAGGCCATATAGGAAAGAAAGTGAAGATGTTAATTTTTACAAATATTTTTTCTTGTTCTTTGTGGAGGTTGTTTTTGTTTTTGTTTTTTGTTTTTGTTTTAAGAATATTGGGGTGAGGGCACCTGGGTTATTCTGTGGCTTGAGCATCCGACTCTTGATTTTGGCTCAGGTCATGATCCTAGAGTTGTGAGATTGAGCCCCACATCAGGCTCTATGCTGAGCATGTACCCTGCTTGAGATTCTCTCTCTCTCTCTCTCTCTCTCTCTCTCTCTCTCTCTCTCTCCTTCTCCTCCCCCGCCCTGTCTGCCCCCCTTTCTCACTGTCATTGTCTCTCGCTCTCTAATGTAAGCTTTAAAAAAAAGAATTTTCAGGCAAAAAAAAAAGATTTCTCAGAAGGTTTATATTACAAGATAATTACTTATTTGCCTTCACTTACGCATGTTCTAGGACTTTTGGGAGTGTGCAGGTTAAGTTACATGAGGTTAAGAAGGTGCATAAATGTTGTGACTTTTGTGCATGTGTATTTGTGCATGCATGTGTGTGTGTTTGTGTGTTTCCTCTCTTTGCCAAGTCTGCAAGTAATGTGTCAGCATCTTGATATATTATAAGGATCATTTTTTATCTTTCTTTTCGAAAGAGCTTCTGGGATACAAATGAGTGGCTAGAGTTCATGAACCATAAGGAGTGGTTTATTTTGAGTGGAAATGAACTAAAGGATAAAAACCAACAATTACTTTATTAGGTTTCTAAAGGATCGTTTGGATACAGAAGAAGACATCTTAAAATTAGACATCACTTTATCAACAAGTGCAATATCACTAGCAAATTTTCTATTGGAAGCATTTAGGAAACAATATGAGTATTAGTCACAGTATTGTATCTTTTAGAAGGGAAGTGTTAAAATATACTTAAGATTTTACAACATTCTTAAAAATGCAATAAAAGCATCATACTTGCTATCTGGCTTATTTTCAGCAACTGGTGATGTTTCTAAAATATAAAACCATAAAAAATGTTTTAAATGGTTTTATTTGTGCACAGATGTTATCAAATGAAACTGTTGTATAATAATTGTCATTTAAAGTTCTTTTTTTTTTGAGAGATTATCTTGGAAATTCTGAAAGCCAGGTATAAAGTGAACTTACACAGTATTCAGAATATAAGCCTGGCTTACCTTGTTCTTTGTGTAATTCCTGGTATTGATTGGCACGTACGAATTTTGCTGGAGGTTTAAAGTCCCAGGATTGCTGAAATCGTTTGTAAGTCTTCTAATGCTTTTTTCAAAAGAAACTAAAGTCCAAAAATAGCTAACTTATTTTCATTCCAAAATGTTAAAACCGATTTCTATTTATTTATAGCTCCTCTTTTCTGTGTCAAGCATTGTTCAGATATAATCTCTAAAGCATTGTTAGTTTTGTAGATTAATTATGTCTGTATATTGTATAGGAATCTGTCCAGGTATACAAATAATTCATAAATTTAAAAAGGTCAAAATCTAATAGTTTATTCCCTCAGCAAAAACATGTAATTGGAGATGATATGTCATTGTTATCAGTCCCAGTCGCCAGAGTGATCATGCAAGGGCACTTTGCAACCGTCAGGGGTCGCCTGGGTGGCTCATTTGGCTGAACACTTCTGCTCAGGTCATGATATCACACTTTGTGAGTTCAAGCCCTGCCTCAGGCTCACTTCTATCAGCATGATACCCTCTTTGGATCCTGTGTCCCCACCTCTCTGTCTCTGACCCTCCCCCGCTTATATGCTCTGTACTTCTCAAAAATAGACAAACATTAAAAAAAAAAAGAAAAAGAAAAGAATTGTCAGTATCCCTTTTCTCCATGAGGTGAAAAAAAAGAGTCATAGATTGTGGAGAGATTCCTGGATCAAAATCCAGATTAGGATGTTAATCTTCAGAAGCCAGCCAGGTCCTGGGATTGTTCTTAGAAGACAATTTCAGATTCTATTAGGAGAAAATCTGCTGTAGAATATAACGGAAAGTTCTTCTCTCTTTTGTTTTGGCTTATTTCTATTTCTTTTTCTTACAAACCCTTTTGGATTTTCTTTTTCTTTTTTTTTTTTTTTTTATTCTAGGAGAGACAGCGTGAGCAGGGGAGGGTCAGAGAGAGAGGGTCACAGACTGAAACAGGCTCCAGGCTCTGAGCTGGCAGTCAGCACAGAGCCCGACGCGGGGCTCGAACCCACGAACCACGAGATCATGACCCAAGCGAAAGTGGGACGCTTAACCGACTAAGCCACCCAGGCACCCCTCTTACAAACCCTTTTGGACAGCTCTGTTTTCTCTACTCTTGCTTCCATTGTTGAAGAACCTTTTCTCAGAGGTGCTAATGTAATACCATTAGCATGAGAAGTGCTAATCACTTAAACAGAAAGATATAATCTTAATCAGAAAACCATTATCCTGAAACTGCAACCCTAACAAAATTAAAAGAGATGCAGGAGGAAGGTCACCTGTAGATACCATGTTGATTTGATAATCACCCGTGTAGGCGGTGGCACAGAAGCCTGGATGTGCAAAAATACATTTGAATTCAGTGAGCTGTCTGAAGATCAATTTGGGCAGAGTAGAAGCCACTTACTTCAGCCCAAATCAAAATAAATACCTAGTTTCAGAGTTAGAGTTTTTAACAAGATCAGAAACCTATAACAATGACATTAGCTGTTTATTTACTTCTAGATGTTTTTCTGTCAAGGTTTCTATTTAAAATTTTTTTTAATGTTTATTTATTGATGAGACAGAGAAAGCAGGGGAGGGACAGAGAGAGGGGGACAGAGGATCTGAAGTGGGCTCTGTGCTGACAGCAGAGGCCTGAAGTGGGGCTCAAACTCATGAACCATGAGATCATGACCTGAGCCGAAGTCAGACGCTTACCTTACTGCTATCAGCATGGAACCGTCTTTGGATCCTGTGTCCCCACCTCTCTGTCTCTGACCCTCCCCGGGGTTTCTCTTTTTATTGGTCCTTTTATATACTACATATATGTCCTTTCATATATGACTCCTAAATTACATGTATATGTCTAAGTTAAAGGAAACTTAATTTGTATTTTTTTTTCTATTTTCTGGCGTATTACTGCACTCTAGACTAAAATAAATCTTTAACTGGGCACTGTATCAGTCAGCCTAATGGTGAGAGAAGCCCAATCTGGTGTTAATTCAGTCTTGCTTTATACTAGTACATGTTCCACAATCTTTGTGGGCTTTCACTAGATTATACAGTTGTTACGGGAACATAAACTCCCATTGAGATTTTTAAGCATTTGTTTTGCCAAGAATAAAATATTGTTATCATATAGACATTATGATATCAACACAGTGTTTTTCTTCTACCTGTTTTTAGTGATTTTGCTTTTTTTTGTTTTGTTTCCTTTTTGGTAACCTAGCAATTTCTTACTTACCTAGAAAGCTTTTGTCTAGGTGGGTAGATTTTTTCCCCTAGAATTATTATTTATTTAATGTCATTCTAAGTGTAGTATCTTTAAATATGGAAAGATTGACCATCTCATTTTATTTTTGATGTGTTTCATATAAGAAGAATTGTCTGAAATCAAAACAATACTTTCCGCAACAGAGTATATATTCTCTAATTCTCTTTTTAAGAAATGTTCATTTTCTCATTAATTCAATAGCCGTGAACCTAGCTTCTCCTATAAGCCAGAACTGTGCTAGGTGCTAATTTTACTGCACCTAAGGAACTGTAATTACGGTGAAATTATAGAAAAAAATTAAGAAGATAAAAAATTAAAAATTGTGGCCAATGTGTGAAAGAAAAGTTGTAGGTGTTGCTTGAAGAAATGATGGGGATGAGGTGAAGGTGGTTTAATTTGGAAGATTAGGGAAGTCTTCTATGAAGAATGTTACTTCTAGCATAACTTGAAACATGAAGAGTCATTAGGTAGGCAGAGATCCTGGGACAGAGTTTGTTAAACAGATGGGTATTTGCAAGAGCTCTGAGATGGAAAAGGCTTGGTGTGTTCTAGGTATGAAAGGAAAGCTGAGTAGAAGAATGGTTCTCTAGTTTGGAGAAAGGTTTGGAATCTTTTGAAGGGACTAAGTCATGGAGTACCTTACAAGCAGGGTGACCTACATCTGGATTGCTGTGGGCAGCCATGTTGATCTGACAGAATGACTGATAATGCCCCAACTATCAAAAGTGCTTCAGCCTGATATTCAATTACATAGTCATTCTGCTTATAAATTAGAGTTGTTTTTTTTCTGAGGAAAAATAGGAACCTATTAAAGGATTTAAGCAGTGAAGTGACAGGATCAAAGCATTTTAAAAAACTTATTTTGGCTGCAAAGTTGTGAGGAATCAAGGTGGAGTTAGGAGGCCAGTTAGTCAGTGGTGGTCAGATGCCAGATGCCAGTGGTTTGAGTTAAGGATTTAGCAGTGGAGGCTAAATTCATCTACCCAACATATATTTCAAGGGCACACTCAGGAGGCTCATAAGCAAAAAGTCCAGCCATAACACTACCTTTCTTCATTTCAGTAGAAATTTACAAAGGCCTGCAATACCTACATGAAATTACATTATAATTGACAGTTTGATAACAGTTAAGGCATTCTCTTTTATCATGATCCTATCTCCTGATTAACGCCTAGCAAGCTTTTGGAAAGCATTTTTTGCCAATAGTTGATGTAGGAAAATAGTGCAGGGCATTGGTCTGGAGCCTGGCTCTGGAGTCACTTGGACTGCGTTGGAATTTTAGCTCTGCCATCTGCTGGTAATAGGATGGGAGAGTCACTGACCATCTATGGATTCTCGTTTCTAATATGAACATAACAGTGCCTATCTAACAGAGTTGTTATCAAAATTAAATGAGCTAATATTTATAAAAAAGCTGGGAGAGTTTCCGGACACACAGTTATCCTTGCATATTTTTTTTAAAAAAAATTTAAGAATGGATTGCGTGATTTATACTGCAGTTTGATCAGATGGTTAGTGTGATAATTTCTGGTCTAAATATATAATATGGCCTGATTATGTTACTATCTGTTAAAACTGATTAAGTCCCTTAAATAAAATAATAAATGATTATCTAGCTCTGAACTTGGCTAAAATCCTAGCAGGAATAAATATGGAAAAGATGAAAGAAAGGGTTTTCTCTTTAAAAGAAAAATGTTGTAGGCTTAATTTCTTCAGGCTATTTAGAGTGGTTTTCCATCTAAGTCCAAAATTACAGCTATATTTATAGAATGCTAGAGTGAAAAGCTATTCTAGATGACTTTTTTAAGAAACACATTCTTTTGTGGTAGAGATATAGAAATTATAGAAAGATAGTTACTTGGCTTTTAAAAAAATGTTAACTGTTTATATTTGAGAGAGAGAGACCGAGCAAGCAAGCGCAAGCAGGGGAGGGGAAGAGAGGGAGGCAGAGAATCCCAAGCAGGCTCAGCACTGTCAGTACAGAAGCTGATGTGGGGTTTGAACTCACGAACTGTGAGATCATGACCTGAGCCAAAAACCAACAGTCAGACACTTAGCTGACTGAACCACCGAGGCACTCCAGGTTACTTAGCTTTTTGAGAGGGGGAAAAAAAAAAAAAGCCTGAAAGGCTTTAAATATTAAAGGCAGAGTTTTATAGCTTGTAAAACTTAATACTCTCACTTTCTAGATGGTTCTCGGTACTTTAAAAAGCTGTGAGATGTGTTTGTGAAATTAAAGAGACTCATGGGAGATATATGTACTCTTCCAGAATGGAAAAACGGCCTTCAGATACAGATAACTAGAGACACAGCAGACTATCTTCTGTGATATGGAGAATGATGGCCCTGCTTCCCTGACCAAAATGTTCCCTTCTTACCTATTACATGGCTTGAATTTCTTCCATTAACGATGCGTTTCAAAACTTGATGATTGCTTTCTGCTAAGTAATCTTTTCGTAAAATGAACATTACTGGGCCATCTGAATCTTAGACTATATTCTGTAAGGATTTCTAGAAAGGGTTCCCTTTTTTTTTTATGTTTATTTTTGAGAGAGGGAGAGTAAGTGAGAGCAATCGAGCACATGCACAAGTGGGTAGGGGAAGAGGGTAGGAAAGAGGGAGTATCCCAAGCATGCGCTGTGCCACCACTACAGACCCCCACACAGAGCTCAAACTTGCAAATGGCAAGGCCATGGCCTGAGCAGAAATCAAGAGTCAGACACTTAAGCTACTGAGCTACCCAGGAGCCCCTCTAGGAAGGATTTCTAAAATTATAGCATAGAAATCACTCTGTTAGGTTCTTGAGGAACCCAATAAAAATGCAGATTTCAGAGCCTAGCCCCAGATCTACTGAACTAATCTCTGAGCTATAGACTTCTCCAGTCTTATATTTTTCTCTATTTAACAATCTTTAGAAGCCCTAGATCTGTGTCATAGGCTCGTTAACTTAGACTTCTGTATGCTAAAGTTTGAGAACCACTCACGCCAGTGGTTAATTCATGGAAATGAGTGATAGAAAAGCATTGAGGGAGCAAAGGATTACCCGTGCCTCCTTGATTATGCTGTTTGAATGCCATGTGAATCACACATTTATTATCACTAGTGCTGTTTAGAAAGCTTGTAATAAACGAAAACTGTACACTCCTATTTCTACTCTTAGAATATTAAAACAGGTTAAATCAATTCAGATTTATTTGCACAGTTCAAAGACTGTGTGCCTGATAGTCTTTGAAGTCTCAACTGATTTGCCTGCCATGGTGATAATATAAATATATTAGGGAATTCCCTTCGCAGAATTTGAAGTATAACTTGCAGATTTTCCACCTGAGGCAAAGACTATCTCGAGTTATCATCGTGCCTCTCAGCCTAATTTCATTACTTCCCACCATTCTCCCATAATACAATGCTTGGAGTCTGCAACTTACCTTCTTCGAGCCATCCTTGATTTTGAACAAGCTTCATAAACGGCCTCTCTTTTTTTAAGTGTCTCACCAAATTTAACACCCTGCTCTCTGAAATCTCATGCTGCTATGAGGATGTAATTAGATAATTTACATGAAAGCATTCTGCCAACTGTAAAATACTATATAAATATAAACTACTATTACAGGTTAAGGATCTGAAAATCCCTGTTACTCCTTCTGGTCCCATTGCAGTCATTCCTTCCATCATTTCTCTCTCAGGATTGTGGTCTCAGTTATCTTGGGTAATGAATCAGGGTGATGCTGGACTCATGAAATAAGTTTGGAAGTGTCGCCTCCTTTTTTCAGAAAAGTCTGAAAAAGATTGGTATTAAAACTTCTTTGAGTGTTTGGTAGAATTCACCAGTGAAACCGTCCTGGTCTTTTGTTTCTTAGGAGATTTTGATTGCTTATTCAGTCTCTTTACAAGTAATAAGTCTGTTCATGTTCTAGTTCTTCATAACTCAGTCTTGGAAGGTTGTTTTCTAGGAATTTACCCATATCTTCTAGGTTGTAAAATTCATTGCTGTAACATATTCAATTTTTTTAAATGAAATTTTATCTCTGGTACTAATCGGTAAGATCCATTTCCATAATGGCTAAATCTAGGTTAATTAGGTACAACCAATAATTTTTAATCATCTAGAAATGCAAAGTTTTGTTCTGGACATATAGGAGAAGCAATGAGAAATTAAAATGTAGTTCTTAAAATTGTAGAGATTTTCTAAGAGGAAACAAGATGAAATACAAACAGCCATAATGTAAGTTACTATATAATCAGTGCCATGACTGGAATAGAAAGGGATACAGGAGTGCTAATGCATAGGGACACATGTACCCCAGTGTTTATATCACTGCTTTCAACAATAGCCAAATTAAGGAAAGAGCCTAAATGTTCATCAACTGATTTGGATAAAAAAGATGTGATAGCAGATAAAAGTTGGGATCCTTACTACAAGGTGGGGGTGGGGGGGAGGAAGATGTGGTTTATATGTGCAATGGAATACTGTTTGGCAATGAGAAAGAATGAAATTATGCCTTTTGCAGCAATGGGGATGGAACTGGAAGGTATTATGCTGAGTGAAATAAGTCAGTCTGAGAAGGACAGATATGTGTTTTCACTCATTTATGGATCTTGGGAAACTTAACAGAAGACCATGGGGGAAGGGAAGGGGAAAAATACTTACAAACAGAAAGGGAGGGAAGCAAACCATAAGAGACTCTTAAATACGAGAAGAAACTGAGGGTGGATGAGGGGGTGGGGGAGAGGGGAAAATGGGTGATGGGCATTGAGGGCACTTGTTGGGATGAGCACTCGTTATTGGATGTAAGCCAATTAGACAATAAATTATATTCATGAAAGTAAAGAAAGTGTTGGGGTGGGAGTTTTTATGGGGAAAAATAAAAGACATAGTTTAAAGGACTCACAGGTGACTTTGTAAGGACCTTGAAAGATGGCTGGGAGTTCAGAAGCTTGTCTAAAAATGTTATACTTGAATACAAGGTAGAAATAGCTTAAGTTTAGCTGCAAAATTTTGGGATTTGAAACCAGAAAAAACTTTGAGTATATTTTTCATTTGTCATTTTTTATTTAAAAAAATACACATCACTAGATCTAAAAACCTACCTATTCAGAATATTATAGTTATGTTCTACCTTCCATTGGATTTTTCTATAGTACTCAATAATTAATTATTCAGGACCTGTTGATCTCTTGTGCTCTATTTGTAATTCATCTCACAGCACAGAACAAGGTATATGTCAGAGTTTTTTTTTTTTTTCTATAGGAAATACGGCATCATCAAGAATTAAATTTTTACAAACATCACTGAGTCAACATGTTAAGTTTAAATTGATGCCTTTTTCTTACAAAAATATTTTTATTTATTTATCTAAGGGGAGGGAGAGGCAAAGAAAGTGCAGGAGAGAGAGTTAGAATCCCAAGCAGGTTCCGCACCGTCAGCTTGATGTGTGGCTCAATCCCATGAACTGTGAGATCATGACCTGAGCCAAAATCAGGAGTCAGACACGTAACTGACTGAGCCACCTATGTGCCCCAAGGCCTTTTATTTTTAAGGGAGTCACCTGCCTTACTAACATTCATAGTAAATGATTTGCATAGAAGAGCCCTATTTGTATAGAAATCCGTATTTGTCTCATGAGAAAATCAACTCCCAGACATTATACCCTTCTCAAGGCAAACAGGTTAGTTTCTGTTTGTTCCTTCCCTGTGCCACAAATGATTCTTTCATTTTCCTTTCCCACTTACCTTGAGAAAACTTGTAGTTCTGAAGCTAGTTTAAGCAGCAGATGAGGCAGAAGTGTTCCTGTGCCTCCACTTCCAGGTTAGGCACAGGTGGCTCCGGGAGTAGAGGTCACTGACTCAAATCAGAGCAGCTGACCCAATCATATTTTATCTTTATTTAAAGTCCACACAGAGTGGGGCGCCTGGGTGGCTCAGCTGGGTAAGTGTCTGACTTCTGCTCAGGTCATGATCTCATGGTTCATGAGTTCAAGCCCCGCATCTGGCTCTGTGCTGACAGCTCAGAGCCTGGAGCCTGTTTCGAATTCTGTCTCCCTCTCTCTCTCTGCTCCTCCCCTGCTCCTGCTCCTTCTTACTCTCTTTCTCAAAAATAAGTAAACATTAAAAAAAAAAAAGTCCACAGAGAGGTCCAGAGCCTCTCAGCTGGGGCCTGCTTTATAAGCATGCATCTGTGCACACGAGTCCTGGGCATAGAGGGTCCTGTACTTCTTTCCATGCTCCTCTATACCATCTTGGGATTCTTGATAATTTTGGAGCAAGGAGTCTCCTCTCGGCCCCATGTCCTGTTGTGGATCCAGCAGATTATGTCGCCAGTCCTACTCTAAGACTTCCGTCCCTTATCATGATGTCATCTCAAAATAGGAGGAAAATCCCAAACAAGTGCTGTCATTTTCTTAAGTTTATTTATGTATTTTGAAAGAGGAAGAGAATCCCAAACAGGCTCTGTGCTGTCAGCATGGAACCAATGTGGAGTTTGAACTCATAAACCATGAGATCATGACCTAAGCCAAAATCAAGAGACAGACACTTAACTAGCTGAGCCACCCAGGCACCCCAGTGCTGTCATATTTTTAATGTGAGGGGGAAAAAATAGCAGATTTTCGGAGATCTAATCAGTTGGAAAACCAAATTTCCCCTAGAATGTTATAATTCAAAGAAAAGTTTACATTTGAAATAGTCAAGGAAGATACAGGTAGGTTTGGTTTATAAAAATCAGTTCAGCAAGTTTCTCAGCTTTACTCCAGGGTCCCTCCTCTCCCGTTTGCTTGTTTCTCTTCAATGACACACGCAGACGCTCCCAGCCTAGGCATCCTTAGCGTGTGCTGCCAGTGAGGTAGACAATGCTGTGTATTGAGGCTGTTCCCAGTTTGCTGAGTTCCTCTCCATGCCCCCAGGACCCTTCTAAATCCCACCCATAACTTCAGTGAAGAAATAATGATGGGAGACCCCAAGGTTCTCATTACAACTGCCCACAGACTACTGCGTTCCCAGCCTTGATGAAAAAGGACTTGGAAAAGTCAGGTAGCAAAAGAGCTGAAACACAGTGAAGATGAATCTCTTCCCCAAATCAAACCTTTGGATAGTACGGATTTTTAGAAACTGCCATACCTTCCCACAATTCAGTTTGCCTCTGTCTGTCATAATGAACCTAATGAAAAGATTGTCTGTTTTCAAAAAAAAAAAAAAAAAAATAGAAAAAACGTTCCTGTGTCTGAATTGTAGGGATAATTAAAGTGTATTTTCTTTTTGTGTATTTTAAGACTGTGTGCTCCTCTCCTCCCTCACTGCTTCATTTGATTTGCATTGCAATGAACGCTTTTACCCTTAGCCTGGGGAGGGCAGGACAAAGCAAAGGGGTGCTTACAGAAATATATTCTAAGACAATAACATGTCAGAGGCTGAAGAACAGGACTATTTCCGAGCAGACCCTATCGCTGATTTTGGAAATATTAAAGGTGAAAAAGTTTGTTCTGTACTGTAAGTCTGCTTTGGTTATAGGTATGACACCCACTTCTGATTCATGCCTTGCATTCCTGCACATAAGTTTCAGCATATTTTTAAAGGGCTAGAAAACCGCTTACAATATAAAAATGTGATAATCTTTTACACATTTGGTAGTAATGGTAGTTGGAAGCAGGAAGTGACCCCTCAAGGAAGACTCTCAAATAATTTGGTCGCATCTGCTGAAATAAAATAACATAAAATAAATTTACTTTTATCGTGAATCAGAGCTCATTTCCAGCAAATATCTATCACTTATAAAGGTTGAATTAATGTTCAAATATTCTCCATCCACTGCTTCTTCCACATTTTAATTTAATTTCTATTCCTCTAAGGCAAGCTCAAATATTTGGCTAAAAGCAAATAAACATTAAATTAACTGTCGAAGTATTTCTAAAACCTTAAGCAGGTGTCTAGGAATAATAATATTCTGATGGGTGGAAATCAGAAATTCAGCATATATTTACAGAGGCTGCTGTGTGCAAAGACATAGCCCTTGTCTCTCAGGAGTTGAGGCTGTCAGAGTTGTAGCACTGGGCCTTAAATGCTGTGCTGGAACCCGAGACAGGATGTAAGCATGCCCTACTTCTAGCTGCATGGTGGAAAGGAACCAGAGAAGACTAAGGATGGTCCCTGGAGTTAGTGACCTCCGACCTATATTTTGATGACTGAATAGGAGTTTGGTCAAGGATGGAGATGGGGAGTGACAAGGAGAAGAAAAGTAGGCATATCAAATTTATTCCAAATATTATCTTGTATAGATATTTTACTATTAGAGTAGAGATCAAGGAGAAGGTATCTAGTGATAAGCTCTAGAAGTTGAAAGTGGACATTCTTAACACTGGGAGTAAGCACAACTTCTTTGCTAATGAACTGTAGCTTTGACAATGTCCTTGATAATCTGAATTGTAAATGGTGAAAAAATTTTTAATTTTTTAACATTTATTTATTTTTGAGAGACAAAGTATGAGCAGGGGAGGGACGAGAGAGAGGGAGTCACAGAATTCAAAGCAGGCTTCAGGCTCTGAGCTGTCAGCACAGCGCCTGATGCGGGGCTTGAACCCACGGACAGTGAGATCATGACCTGAGCTGAAGCTGGCTGCTTAACCGACTGAACCACCCAGGCGCCCCTAAATGGTGAAAATTCTTAAAAGAAATTGGATTATATGTTGGGTGAGGTATTAAAACTGCTAACTGACAAACCTGAACTTGCCTTGAGGAGTGACAGAGTTTCCTGTTTATAAGGCATTCAGTAGTATTTCATGAGTATACTAGTCAAGAAGTGACTTTGACATCATAAGAAATTACCTGTGGATGTTAGCTTAGGTTTTGCAGAAGGTGGAATCTTTTTCTTTAAATGAATATTTTAGAGGAATATCATACTTTCCAAATATTGTATTAGAAATCCCGTGTATTTCAGCACATTTTTAGATACTGTGGCTTGCTACTAATATAACCTACAACATTGGTTGGGAAAATTTTAGAGATTCTGTGTCCATTTGGCTTGGAGACCTGTCTGGGTTTGTTCTCACAGAGAAGATAAATCAGTGTGGGTGCTTTCTGTAAAGGCTGCAAATGCACAGTAGACTCCTAAGGGTCAGTGGCAGACTGGTAATAAAGGAGAGCCGAGAAGCCAAGCTCCAACAGTGCATGAGGGTGTTTATCTGTTTTGTTTGTTTTCCTATGTGAAATCTGTATGAGTTTGCTCAGGCTGCCATAACAAAATACCACAGACTGAGTGGTTTAAACAACAGATTTTCTCTTCTCACAGCTCTGGAGACTAGATGTCCTTATCAGGATGTGGGCAGGGTTGGTTTTTTCTGAGGGTCTTTCCTCTTGGCTTATAAATCACCATCATCTTTCTGTGTTTTCATGTGGTCTTTAATCCGGGTGTGTTTGTGTGCTGATCTCCTAGAGGGACACCAATCACACTGAATAAGAGTCCACCTAATAACCTCATTTATCTCTCTAAAGTCTCTATCTCTAAATACATTCATACTCTGAGATGCTGTGGCTCAGGACTTCAGCATATGAATTTGCTGGGAACACATAAGCAAATAAAGAATCCTCAATGCTTAGAGCAAGTATATGACGTATAGCAGCACTCGGTAAATGAATAAATGTTTGGAAGAACAAATAAATAGAATCTGATGTCAAAAGCTGACTTGGATCGTGTGTACAACTACAGCCAGGAAATAGATGGTACCTTGGCAGTCAGTTCTATGGTCCCCAGAGGTAAGAGAATGGAATGTGGAGGAGGTTCTAGAAGAGATTAGGCTGTTCAGAAAGAAGCTGGGCATAAGTCAAGCAGGTCTATTCATAGTAGTGATGCCTCAGTCTTGATACCAAATGTATTTTCAGTGACTAAAATTGTAATTTGGAAGGAAACCAAATACTGTAGAGAAAAGCATCTGCTTACCCAGAGGTCCCATCTTCCTACATACTCTGCCTGGAACCTAATTATAGCTGAGGTGATGTTGTGCATTTCCACATTGTTTTCTTTGTGTGCACACTAGAAGACCACATTTCTCCATTGCCCTGGCATATAGGTGGACTATATGACTCAGTTCTAGCCAAGAAAATACAAATGAAATTAATGCTACTTTGAGACCTGGCTGTAAAGCATCTATGCCATCTATGGCTGCAGAGCATCTATGTCCTTGTGTGCATGCTCACTGCCTGTCTGTCTGTCTCTTCCTTTCACCTGCTTACATGCCAGAAATCAATAATAGCAAAAACGGTGAACCCCATATTGCAAGGAGCTCAGATTCCAGAGTCACTGCTTGGAGAAGAGCAGGAGGGATTTGGGGCAGAGTACACCACTTCAGACTTCACATGATCAAGAAACGAACCAGGGTAATGTTAAGCCACTGAGGTTTGAGCGTTGTTTCTTCTAGCATTTACTCATCTTCATACAGAAATTTGTCCTTTGAAATGATGTTTTACTATAACATAAACATATTGCATCAACTTAGTGTTAAGGAGACATAGTAAGGAAGCTGATCACCAAGGCTGAGAGATGGTCATTCCTATTATTCAGAGGCAAGACGTTGGGTGATACATTCATTTGGAGGCAGAAAATATATCATTAGTTCTGAGGAAAAAAGTTGAAAAATAGAACTTTATTAGTCAGTGTTGGTTCTTAGGAGGTGTGTTTGGCAAAAACCTATCACAAGAAAGATGTGAACTAGGGAAAGGATTTCTGGTTTGAGGCAAAAATGAAAAGGAATGAAGAAGGTGTAGAAATTCAAGGCTCTACAGGTTTGGAACAGACAGCTGATTCTAGATCTCAAGCAATTAGAAATCAAATTACTGTAACTTGGAGAAAAATCAGATTAAGAGCTTGTGTACGGCCTTCCCACACACGTGTGATAGCCTTTTGTTGGCTTCAAGCAAGATAAATTGTGAGAACGTAGCACAGGGACAGAATGCAGAGAGAGTTGGGCCGCTAATTTTCCTTACATAACTGACTACATGGTCCCCAAAAGAGAATATGCATGTAGACCTACTTACCCTCTGGCAAAGGAAATACTGGACCAGGAGAGCCTCTCAGAAGTTGAAAGCGGGGTTGTGGAGAACAGAAGGGAAGAGAGTTTCTTCCAAAGAACGGAATCAGAGGGGTGCCTGGGTGGCTTATTGGGTTAAGTGTCCGGCTTCACCTCAGGTCATAACATCACAGCTTGTGGGTTGGAGCCCTGCATTATGCTCTGTGCTGACAGCTTGGAGCTTGGAGCTTGCTTGCTTCAGATTCTGTCTCCCTTTCTCTCTGCCCTTCCCCTGCACTCTCTCTCTCTCTCTCTCTCTCTCTATCTCTCTCTCTCAAAAACAAACATTAAAAATATTAAAAAAACACACAAAGAACTGAAATAAGAACCAAAAAAAACCAACCAACCAAAGACCTTTCTGGATGTAGAGTGTACAATTGTAGAGAAAAACATTTAACATAAAATCAGCTATATCATTCGTATCACTAAACACCAGTGGTGGTGGGGGAATGATGATTTGATAGGATTAAGACAGCACTTCTAAGAGAAATGCTGTAAAAGGAATTGGAAGCACGAGTGGCTCACAAATAATCCCTTTATTTTTATTTTTATTTTTTTTTACAAATAGTTTATTGTCACATTAGTTTCCACATAACACCCAGTGCTCATCCCCACAAGTGTCCTCCTCCATGCCCACCCCTCCTCCCCCCCCCACATCCATCAGTCCTCAGTTTTTGTCAGCATTCAAGAGTCTCTCATGGTTTGCCTCTCTCCCTTTCCCCCACCATTTCCGCCCTTCTTCTCCCCTTGGTCCTCTGTTAAGTTCCTCCTAATCCTCCTATACGTGCACACATAGGATATTTGTCCTTCTCTGCCTGACCCAAATAATCCCTTTAAATAGTGATGGCTCTGGCGATGGGTTTGCTTCTCTGTGTGTGACTGAAGCTCAGTGAGTGCTGTGCTGCCCCTTTCCCCACGGAGCATGCAGTCTACCGTGTCGTCAGCCATAAGCCACACGCATCGTACATCATGCGCCACGTGGTATTTTTTTACTAGAAATAGTCATTTCACCTGCTGGTCATTGCTTACTAGTATGTTGTGCTTGCGCCAACATTAGGATGCCCTTTGGGCATTTTTCCCCATCCACGTTGCTTACCTAGAGTGCTTATGGCAGCCACGAGGTGCGGTTTGAGAAAGAATGGGTTGGTTCTGTATTGTAGATCGCACAGGGATGAGTGTTTGTATTGGTTTATATTAAATTCCATCAGGTTTTGGTGATAGAATTTATCTGAAAAGTAACAGAATATTTATAACTCCTATAGAAATATTGTGAACTGGATTTTTATAGTAAGTAGCTTATTTTTTAAAGTTTATTTTTAGAGAAAGATTGAGAGAGAGAAAGTGTGCATATACAAGCTGGGGCGGGGTGGGCAGAGAGAAAGTGCGAAACTGAGGATCCAAAGCAGGTTCTGTCCTGACAGCAGAGAGTGTGATGCGAGTGACTTGAACTCACTGAACCCTGATATCATGACCTGAGTAGAAATCTGAAGCTCAACCAGCAGAGACACCCAGGCGCCCCTCTTGGATTGAGTCTAAAATATCTCTACTATATGTCTTTAGGTATTTTTGCTTATTTGTTTCTTTGTTTTCTTTTTTGCTTTGGTTGTTGTTTTTTTTTAATAGATTCCTAGCTTGGCTATAACTACTCCGCTTTAGTAGCTCATTTTTGGTAACCAAATTACAGTTTTGAGATTCCAGTTTTGCTCTATTATAAAGAATGGATAGGGCTTTCACAATATATAGATATTGAAGTGTTTATTCATATCTTCTCAGTCTTTACTAACCAATACCATGAAGAAACCTGTAGTTCAGTCTTGATGGGTTCATTTGTATCCAGAGTAATGCCATCAATATTTATGCTGTAATAACAAAATTACTTATGTGATAGCTTATGTATGCGTATGTGGAAAAAAAAGTTAGCATTAAGGGTCAGGGTCTTTTTAATATTCTCAAAATCACTTCCTTCCCTTTCTCTCTCTGTTACTCTCTGTGTTTCTCTGCCTCTGTCTTACTCTGTCTCTCTGCATGTGTGTGCTAAATGCAACCAGATATACAGGAGACACTGAGATGAATAACATTAACCTCTTCTTCTCTAAAAGCTCACCCTCTAGTAATAGAATATGATACATTACCAGTACTCCATTTATTTTAAAATGTTTTTATTTTTTTACATTTATTTATTTTTGAGAGACAGAGTAAGACTATGAGTGGGGGAGAGGCAGAGAGAGAAGGAGACACAGAATCCAAAACAGGCCCCAAGCTCTGAGCAAGCATTCAGCACAGACCCCGACGTGGGGCTCGAACCCACGAACCGTGAAATCATGACCTGAGCAAAAGTCGGATGCTCAACCTACTGAGCCACTCAGGCGCCCCTCCATTTATTTTTTAAAAAGTGTAAAAGTTCCAAGTCAAAGTCCTTTCTGTTGCTAAAGTAAATGTTAAAAATAAAATAATATTGATGGTGGGGGTTGTTAAGCAATTAGATGTAGAGATGGTCAGTTAGGACAATGAGCCAAAGTAATGTTTAAGCCTTTATTCATTTACTGCAACAGTGCAAGCAAGAGGCAAAAAAGAGCTGCTTGCTCCATAGTGTCCCCTTTGTCCCCATGGAATGGCACCGGGAGTCAGATGGGTACAGCGCAAATAAGGAGAATTTCTCACTGTTGAGGAGACTCCTGTGTCTTCATGGATGTGTGGGTCAAGGGCTGGGAGACGGGGAAGGCTAGGAGTGCAAAGGTAGTGAGTCAAAATGGAAAAAGTACCTTAGCCACACCTCTGAATGGAAGTGCCTGGGCTAAGAATGCAGATTTCCATATGAACTTGGCTGGCCCAGGAGGTGGTGAGAGAAAGACTGAGACCTTCAGAGCAACTCTTTCCAGAAAACTACTAGTTCTGATGTGGCTCCCCCCAGGAGACCTGACATGCAAATCTTTGCAATTGCTTATGGTTATTTAAGTGAAAGATGTGGAAGTGACACGCAGGATTTTGGCTTAGAGCTAAGTTCTCAGGAGCTCATTATGTGCCAGACATTTTGGCATTAAATTCCCATCACAGCACATGAGTGTGGGCTGATTATTTACCCATTTTACAGGTGGGTAACGTGATTTTCAGAAAAATTATGTTACCCAGTACTGTGCTATTTTGTCACCTAGAGTGTGCCAGGTCGTACTTCACCTATTTACATATTAATAACATTAGTTTTCTTACAGTCTTCAGGGTTTCTTGTATTATTTTTTTTTTAATGTTTTATTTATTTCTAGGAGAGAGAGAGAGAGACAGCGTGAGCAGGGGAGGGTCAGAGAGAGAGGGAGTCACAGACTGAAACAGGCTCCAGGCTCTGAGCTGGCAGTCAGCACAGAGCCCGACGCGGGGCTCGAACCCACGAACCGCGAGATCACGACCTAAGCGAAAGTCGGACGCTTAACCGACTAAGCCACCCAGGCGCCCCCAGGGTTTCTTGTATTAAATAGCAATGTCAAGACTAATGGGTCACTTATTTGCTGGGGTGAGGTGATGGGTGAACTCTTCCCATGCATGGACACTTGATAAAATTATAGGTTCAGATGGTTTTAGGAAGTGACCAAGTGGTTGTGCTTCTAGTGGGTTAAGGAAAAAAGGAAAGGAAATGTCAAGAGAATTTCTGTTCCTAGAAGCACAGAAGCATAGAATTTTATGGTCATGGAGATCATCCTAATTTTATACTGTGGGTGAAGAGAATGTAAGTCGGTTTCTGAGAGCAGTCCACCTAATTAAAAGCAGAGATGGGACAAGAGAGTAGAATTCCTGATCTGCCATTCAGTTCACATTTTGTCAAAGAACAACTGCAATTGGGTGGCTTTTGTTGTTACTCCGCTTGCACAGATGCGAGGAGTTAACTGACACGTGGAGACCAGAAACTTGATCAGAATTTGAACCTGGACACACCATCTCTAGCTCTAATTATTTCAACCACTCCACAGTAATACCTTAATATTGCTCCTATAGTGTTAGAAAATGGAGACCATGTTTTGTTAGCGTAATTCAGGAGACTCGGTCTGAAAAATAACACTGGAATCCTGAAAGAAAACAGTAGCAACAAAGCTTGCTTACCTGTGGCGATCATTGTGACTGTTGATTGCTCCCTTTTCCAGTATGTAAAAAAGTTATTATTTTGAGGGAAAATAATATAAATTGTGTGTATTTATTTTATTGAGAAATAGGACACTAATCTTTGAGCTTACATGGTCAATCTGCTGAATTTTCACTGCAATAATTTACAGAGATATTTACCTTTTTAAGTTTGAAAGCTAAATAAAGATGGTTGTGATTTCAGTCTATAAATAGGAAGAATAACATCTTAATGGTGGAAGCTCTGGGTGGTTGTGCAATAAATTAAAGAGGAAGAAAGCTAATAAATAAAAAAATAATAAATAAACCCTGAAAGCAATGATGTGTAAAATATTTTGGGGTTCAGATTTGGGCCTATATAATTCATTTTATATTGTGATTCTTTTTCTGATACCATATACATTATGTTTAAGCAAAATATTTTTAATTATGGAAAGTTATATTATAATTAAATATACATATTTATTAAAAAAGCAAAACATTTTTAATTATGGAAAGTTATATTATAATTAAATACTTTATATTCAGATGCTTTTGCAGTTCAGCTAAAAGAACCACCAATTTCTTTAAGTTTATTTATTTATTTTGAGAGAGAGAGAGAGAGAGAGAGAGAGAATGAGAATCCCAAGCAGGCTCCATACTGTTAGCACAGAGCTTGATGTGGGGCTCGAACTCATGAACTGTGAGACCATGACCTGAACCAGAACCAAGAGTTGAACACTTAACCAACTGGGCCACTCAGTGCCCCAAACCACAAATTTAAAATATATCTCGTTTCCCTGGCTCTTCTTTCTCGATGAACATGAGTGATTCCTTGCTGTGAGGTACTGAGAGACAACTGAGTAGGGTGGCGAGGGACCTAGAGACTTCACCCCTTACCTCCCAGTTGGGAGTCAGCCCAAACCCTTGCCATTTCCCTCCTCCTGCCAGATTGCTGTGTATATTAAGTATAAGAACTATTAAGGAATTCTAGGATTTGGCATCTCAGAATTTCATTTGCCTCATGCTTTCTCCTACCCTTCTGGGCGATAGCAAGGCCAGGCACCTATGGAATAGGTAACTCTTGTGAACAGCACATTCTTGCCTCCACTTTAATCTCTACTTTATTCTCTGGTCCTCAGTTTACCTGTTCTGGGTCTCTTTCTCTTAGGACAGGGTTAAATGCTACCTTAAACTGCTTGAGCTGATAGTTTGACATAATGTTTCTTAACATGAAGACTGAAGTCTTTTGAAAAATGCTGTATGCTGTAACCTGTTACATACATTATAACACAAAGACCTTTCCATGGCCCACTCACTCATCAGCCTCCTCAAGGTTCTTGGTGAGCATGTGCTGGACAACCTTTAATTATATGTGTCTGCCCCAGACACTCCCTGCCCTCTTTACCTACTGTTTCTCTCCAAAGCTCTAGAACCTTCTACCACACAGCACAGTGTCCTTAGCTGTTTCTTTTCTGTCTCCTCCCTACTAGATCAAAAGTTCCATGAGGGTTTGTTTGTTTGTTTATTTATTTATTTATTTATTTATTTATTTATTTATTTATTTATTTAATTTAATGTCCACTGCGAAGAACTCCAGAGCCTGGAATAGACCTGATACTTAGTAACTGTTTGATAAATTTTATTGAAGTAGCAGTGAATTATGGGGTCCCATGACTTTCATTACATTTCAAAAAGGTAACTTTGTTCAGTTAAGTGGTAGTCGGTAGTCAAAAGTAATTCTGATTTAGTCCAAGTTGTGTTCTGTTTATCTCAGGTCAGAGCTAGGATTCCAAGTGATCCTGAATAATTCCATTGCTTTTTCTTGTTTTGCCAGGGTTGCTCTGTAATTTGCAAATGTGAGCTGCAGACTGGGATATCCAAGTCATCAGGAACTATAGTGTGAATATATATATATATATATATATATATAACATATATATAGAGAGCATCTATATATAGAGCATCTATATATAGAGCATATATATATACATAGCATATATATATAGCATATATATATGTGTGTGTATATATATATGCTATAAGATATGTGCTGGGTGGTGTTTAATGAACTATGTTCTTCTTCCGCTATGTGCAAAATATGATAATTATCCAGAAGTAGAGATAGAAAGGAAAAGCAAAAATCATGTCTTAAACAGAAAAGTTATGTCTTAAACAAGCAAACAAAAATCTGTACACACATACATATACATATGACAAACGACAGTTGGGTCTATATATTATACACTTAAAAGACACTTTGAGGGAAGATCTTTCCTAGTACTGTTTTTTTTTTTTTTTTACTAGTGTTATTCTGATGGCTGATTAAACTATAAGAGAAAACATCTTTGATATTTTCCATGATATAAATTAAAAAAATATGAGGAAAGAGTCATCTAGATTGAACTAATTTGGAACTAAAAAGATTGAACTCTGTATTTACTTATTATCAGAAGTTGTGGGGGTGCCTGGGTGGCTCAGTTGGTTAAGCATCCAACTTCAGCTCAGGTTATAATCTCAGTTTGTGGGTTCGAGCCCTGTGTCAGGCTCTGTGCTGACAGCTAGCTCAGAGAGTGGAGCCTGTTTCAGATTCTGTGTCTCCCTCTCTCTCTGACCCTCCCCTGCTCATGCTGTCTCTCTCTCAGAAATACATAAAACATAAAAAAAAAAAAAAGTTATGAACAACCCTCTTCAGAATCTGCCAGAGACCAGTGAAGATATTTTCAAGTGTTTCTTTAATCAGATTAACAGGGGTAGCCATTCATCAGTACATCACCATTATGTCATCATAATTATCTTAAAGCACAGAAGGGAACTGCATAAGGGTTTCTTTAGGCTAAAGGTTAATGTTAATTAAGTATTAGGGCATAAGTCAGACTTACTGACTACAGAGTAATTTTTTTACTACTCTGAGAACTTGTGAGTATTCAGGAAAGTTCATAAAAGCATTAGTGTTATATGAATAGTCTGTTTAACTAGGATATAATAGGTCAAAAAAAAAAAAAGCCAAAGACAAAAACATGACTCTACTCTTAGATTTTGAAAGGCTTTTTGCCAGAAAAAGAGAATGTTCAGTGGGTTAGAGTGTTAATTGGGGGGAAATCCCAGGAGAATTTTATCATCTTCCTAAAAAAAAGGCTACTTTTGTTCAGGATCTGTCACACTTGAGGGGTTATGACGCTCTGGATTTTATGAATCAGGTAACTGTAATATCATTGACATGTATAAGCCTGGGTTTTCTTAAGGAGAAAACAAAGTTTGTTGAGGTTTTTTTGTTTTGTTATGAGAAGCTTAAGGAATTGATATCCTTACCACTTCATTCAGCTGTTTCTATGAAAGCCAATATATAAAATGAGACAAGGTGATTTTTTCTTAATATCTTTGTGTTTACATGTAGAGCAAATGAATATTTCCATGGAGGTAATTTCACAGAATTTAAAACTTAGAAGGAGCATTATGCTGGAATATCCACTAGAATGGGACTTAATACTACAAACTCCAAAGAACTGTGGACAATTCAGTGTGACAGTCTTCTCTTTTCCAATAATATAAATTTCTCCCCTGAATTAGAAGTAAACCTGTTGCTTCAGCCAAATCCTACATCATGCAGTGCTTTCTAAGTTCCTCCACATGATCTCATCTACTGTTTATCCCAATAAAGTGAGACAGATAATGTGCATTACTGTGCCTGTTTGGTTCACAGAAGTGGGAATCTGAAAATGATCACTATAGCAGACACACAGAAATGTACTCGAGGAAAGAATGAAAAGTTCACAATCACAAATGAAACAGAGTACCAAATAGGATTCTTCAAAAGTCATATAACCAAAAATGTCAGATTCAAGATCAGGACCAGAATTCCTGATGCTTTATTATGTCTGTTATATCTGTTCTTTAATTTCAGGGCTGATATTCTTTTCAAGTAAGTGTGAAGAGCCTTTTCTGATTGTACACTATGTCAAAATTGCCAGAACTAGGCTGCACTTAGACCGTGACCTTCTTCTTGTCTTATTCCCTCTCTACTCTATCAAAGTGCAGGAACAGACACAATTTTGGTATCCACTTTCATCTAGTTTCACATTTTCCTTAAAAGAACCTCTGTCTGGGGTGCCTGGGTGGGTCAATCAGTTAAGCGTAGGACTTCAGCTCAGGTCATGATCTCACGGTTCATAAGTTCAAGCCCTGTATTGGGTTTGTGCTGACACCTCAGAGCCTGGAGCCTGCTTTGGATTCTCTCTCTCTCTCTCTCTCTCTCTCTCTCTCTCTCTCTCCCTCTCCCTCTCCCTCTCCCTCTCCCTCTCTCCCCCTGCTCCCCCACTCGCTCAAATTCTCTCTCTCTCTCCCTCCCTTTCTCTCTCTCTCTCCCTTTCCCTCTCTGTCTCAAAAATAAACATTATTATTATTATTTTTTTAAGGAACCTATGTCCAAGAGCACCACCATTGTCATGGGATTTTCATTTGTAACCCTCTTGTACTGGGCTTCACAATCCTTAGGAACTCTCAGAGCTTGAGTCATGACAGATTTCTCATGTTTTTTAGGTTTGTTTACTTATTTTGAAAGAGCAGGAGAGTGTGTGTGCACAGGAACAGGGGAAGGGCAGACAGGTGGGAGAGAGAGAATCCCAAGCAGTCTTTACATATCAGTGTAGAACCTGATGTGTTATATGGTCACACGAACTGTGATATCATGACCTGAGCCAAACTCAAGAGTCAGATGCTTAATGGACTGAGCGACCCAGGTACCCCCAGACTTCTCATTTTATTAATGAATTTTCCTCAGGGTCCATGGTGAAGCCAGTGACATTTTCTGTATTTCACACAAAGAAGATAGCCTCTTTTCTCAGGCTGGAAGCTTGGGCCTAATCCAACTTTACATATTTTAAAAGTATAATAATTTTAGTTATGCATAAAACTGGTGCACTTCGTGATTTTAAACAAGTTCCCACAAGTGGTTTTTGGCAGAAACAGTTTATGAGCTCGTTTTTATTGCTGTGTCAGGGGTCCCCTACAGCTCCATGGTAATTGATTTTCAAAATCATCCCTGTGTCTCCAGAAACCACACACCTGTTAATATTTTTGAACAGAGTAGACACTGCTGCCAGCAAGGGCACTGTATCAGCACAGATGAAAGTGAGGACCCCTCTTTGTTAAATTGACCACACAAAGTACACACTCTCTTCCAGTTCTGGGTAAGGGATAGCACACCCCATGTACTAGGAGAGAGCTTGATGTATGCCATGTTGTATTAGAGGATACGTGTGTTGATGATTTTATCAACTGCAGATGTTTCATCCCTACTTTCCATTTCAAAACTTCTCATCATTGGAATGTGTTCAGACAATAGAGCTATAATGAGTATTAGTTAACCTGAAGACCATAGGTTATGAAAGTATACCTTCTGGTAATCTAAAATTGAAATCATATAGTTTATTCCCCTGTTCCTCCCCCCTGACCCCCAATTTCTAGGTCAATGCTTTACTGGATTATTTTTACTTCTTTTTCCCTCCATTGGTATATAGCCAAAAAATTTACTATATCATTGCTGATAAGTTATAAATGTAAGCATCTATTAAAAAAAAAAAAAAAGGATGGGTGCCTGGGTGGCTCAGTCGGTTGGGCATCCAACTTTGGCTCAGGTCATGATCTCACAGTCTGTGAGTTCAAGCCCCGCCCCACATCATGCTCTGTGCTGACAGCTCAGAGCCTGGAACCTGCTTCAGATTCTGTGTCTCCCTTTGTCTCTGTTCTCCCATGTTCATACTCTGTCTCTCTCTCTGTTAAAGATAAATAAATATTAATTTTTTTAACAAAAGGATGACGCATTGGTATTAATAGAGTAGAACAGTGTCCTCTTCTGCCATCCTTGGAAGTGATAGATTCCAAGTAAAGTATATTTCATCTGTACCAGTGGGCTTGAAAAGCTTCATCTTTTACAAAGTTATCTGTATTTAAATTGTTCTTATTATTTTAGACATTTTCAGAAAAGTAGATTTTTGTCTTTCATTTCCAACTTTTGTACCTGGTTTTATTCATCACAGTCAGGTATGGTAGTTCTGTTATTTTCATACATAGCTAATCTTTTACCCAGGAGACAGGAAACTCTGTATTTCAGCCCCATTAAAAAATAACAATATACTCTTTGTTTTGTCTTTGAGCTGTCTAATTCCTCCCGTGTAAGATTAATTTAAAGCAATTCCTGCCACCTCCCTTGTGGTTTAATGGAGTGTGTAGGTGCTTATGTATCGTGTGTGTGTGTTTTCAAGAAGAAATATCGAGGAGACATAGAACAGAGATCCATTCATGAGCTCACACTGCTTCCATTAGTTGCACATTCATCTTAAATGAAAAAAAACACTGATTAGGGCTGAACAGATACAGAGTTAGGAGTTGATTTGGACTTGATAAGCCCTTAAGAAACCAGACTGTTCTATTATCATTAATGGGTTTTGTAAATTGCTCAATTGCTTTTTTCAGTGTTTTTATTAGGGAAAAATATATGGATGTTGAAATTGCCTCTATGTTGTCAGCTTTATAAACTCATTTGTTGGCATTTACATTGCCTAATTTCCCAGTGACACCATTTGCTGCAGTTTTGTAGCAAGGATTGGACTTGCTCTGTTCTGACCTGAATATAACAGCCCCAAAATCTGCCGGATAAGATAACTACCTTGCTGATCTATTTAATTTGACTCCCCTGATGTTTGAGTGATGGTAGCATGCAAATAAGTTTCCCTGGAGGTATAATTATTCCAGAGTGATGGTTTTTCCTGATCACGCACTGTAAGGGAGAGCGTCTTTTTTAGACTCTATGAGAATTTCCTTAGTTGCTTCTGCTATTCAAAAATTGTATTCATCTGGGTTTTTTGGTTTATTTTTTTCTGAATACTATATGACAGAAAAGCCTGAAGCTATAATTGTAGGATCCCTAAGGCCAACTGTAGCTTTGCTACATGACAATGAGCAATTCTCATGCTTTCTGAGCTGTGATTTCCATGTTTGTCAATTGTAGTTGCTAGACTAGATCTTGAATTATGGTCAGTTCGAGTACCAAAAATGCATGATTCCATGGAAAACAAACTTAGAAGTCTTTTTTAAAAAATATTTCTTGGGGCGCCTGGGTGGCTTAGTCGGTTAAGCGTCCGACTTTCGCTTGGGTCATGATCTCGCGGTTCGTGGGTTCGAGCCCCCGCGTCGGGCTCTGTGCTGACTGCCAGCTCGGAGCCTGGAGCCTGTTTCAGTCTGTGACTCCCTCTCTCTCTGACCCTCCCCTGCTCACGCTGTCTCTCTCCCTCTCCTAGAAATAAATAAAACATTAAAAAAAAAAATATTTCTTAACATTTTATTTTTGAGAGAGACAGAAAATGAGTGGCGGAGGGGTGGAGGTGGAGACACAGAATCTGAAGTAGGCTCCAGGCTCCGAGCTGTTGGCACAGAGCCCAATGTGGGGCTCAGACTCACAAACCATGAGATCATGACCTGAGCTGAAGCTGGATGCTTAATGGACTGAGCCACCTAGGTGCCCCAAACTAAAAAGTCTTAATGTTGCAGTTATGCTGAGAAGGGCAAAGTAATCATATAGAAATGTTTTCAAAATATTATTTATAATGAAGTTAAAGAAGTTTATTAAATTTAATAATCAATGAATTATAATTGTTTTAGTAGGAGAATGTATGTATATTATTTCTTTGTTTCTTAACACAGACATAAACATTCTGTTTTTAAAAGGCTGTTTTTAAAAAAAAGAAAAAACACAGAGGCATGTTATGGAATGCCATCTGTAGCAACAAACCTGCTTGGATTACAACTCTGTCAGGGAGCTGCATGTTAAGAATCATGTGTTCAAGTTACATTCCTAGGTTTTGATGAAGTGCTATCTTCATATACTCTTTCTGAACATTTACTTTTCTAAGAAAGCAGATATAAATTGGCGCCCATGTAACCTTACCTGCCCCCCTGAATAGGATAATGAAGAAGGAGAGTGCATTATTATATACTCCTTGATTCTCTTTGCCCTGAATGTACAACGTGAAAAAGGCCCCCTTGTTATTTTCCTGTATACCATTTATGAATATATAAGGGGGTGTTCCTGAGCTGTGTTATCCAGGGCTAGAATTAAACAGGTCACCCTGCAGTTTACTTAGCTTCTAGATGAAAGTACTCCTATCTTTACATGTTTGGCACATGAGGGAGATGCATACCAAAGAAATGTCTTGAAAGATCAAGCAGAGAGCCATTCTATGATTGGACTCCATTACAGAGCAGTGTTTTTTCTTGACTGATAGAAATCTCAAGAAGCCAAATATTGAGCACCCTGGGAAAGTGTTTACTTGATAATATACATTGACATTTTCCTTTTAAAACTCTAGTTATAGGGCTTCCTGTAACTTCATAATAAAACAAATATTGTAAAGTATTTTAAACCTTTAATTATACTAATATGTAATATGATTATGTTATACTGATGTAATAATTATATAATTAGAGTGACTAATACCATCACCATATTTTATAAAATTATTTTGGCAAGTATTGAGACTTGTGATTTTCTTTACTTTCCAAAGGTATAGAAAGGGAGTACCTTCTCTGAATATATACAGTTGATATTCTCAAGTAAATTATGAATATGAGAAGCCAGGATTAAGACAGAAATTCAAAATCTTTGGTCACTAAAATTATCTTAGGAAAATTTAAGTATACCTTTCAGAGCTTCAAGACAGATAATTCCAGGTCCTAGGCATAGGGTATGGGTAGATACCATTTATGAAGAAGAACTTTTGTAACCACAATGTGGAAGAACTCTTGTAGAAAATATTAAATTCCCTTTTTATTTGAAAAGTGTAGGTATCTTACAAGAACGAGAGTTAAATGGTGGTTTCCGGATTTCTGGGATGAGGAGTTTGTAGTCACATGTGATTATGTAGGAAGCCTTTAGGCTCACCTGCACGTGTATCCATGTCTTGTATGAAATGGATTAATCACCGCCACAAAAATCTTAATGGACAGTGTTTTCTTTTGGGTTGCTCTTTAGTTGTTATGTAAATGTGCCCTTTAAAAGCTGATTGGATCAGAGGTGTAGTTTCTAGCTCACTGAATCTCCCGAAATTGGAGATGGTTGTTTAACCCTATGACAGATGGAGACAGCCTGTCTCAGCCTTCAAAGATGACATGTGAATGAGCACAAGTGAGTAAACAGGAGACCAATTGAAGTAGACCAAAAGAGAGACTGAGGAAGGATGCATTCCTGGCAGTATTCAGATCTAGCTTTGAAGCCAGCCACCAGTCTGTGTAGGTGACCCCACTAACCTCTACCAGAAGGGGTTAGAAGGTTACCTAAACACACAGCTCTTTACAGATCTATTAGAAACACCTTTAGGCATTACTATCCCTAAATATGTCTGGTCTGTCTTATCAGTTATAAAGTAAGTATTTAGGCATTTAGTAAAGTAAGGTATTAGGCTTTAACATTGATCACTATAATTTTATGTTGTTAAGATATAAGCTTCTAGTGTAGTACAGCCAAATATTAACATTTTGACTCGACAACAGTTGTGATATTTCAAGCCCTACCACCTTCTCACCTAAAATATTAATATGCCATTTTATTCCTTTTGCAACAATATTCACCCCCTGGAAAAATAAGTAAAAACCAAATAATGAAATTGAAAACCATGTACTTTCGAAGCCCAACTTTATAAATTAGATTATTTCATAAAAATATTAAACCAATGAAGAAGAAAAACAATTGTGCTAACCAGGGCCACAAATTCAAACTTTCTAGAAGTGCCAGAAAGATTCCACACAGGGATTAAGTTCATTTGCACAGTGTGCGCAATGGTGAGGGTTGTGGGAGACACATATGTTACTTTTGTTAAAAATAAAACTCAGTTATTTTACCAGCAAAAATGAGTTTATTTGGAAATACCAGAATTACAATTCAGGGCGTGCAAGCTACGCCAACACCATAGGCAAGTCCCACAAGGGAGAGGAACATTATGGAGAAGAAGAAGAAGAAGGGGTTGTTTTGGATCGAAGTCCATTGGAGGAAAAGCAAGGGTTCCAGGTGACAACAGTTTATCATTGGCAGAGTTGTAGGGGTAGTTGATTTCTTGTAAGAGATACAGCTTACATCTTTTCTCTGTTGCCTGTAACTGACTATTCTTTCCTGTTGGTGATTCTTCTTTTGGAATCTATAGTTCCAAAACTATCTATATCTACAGATAGTTCTTTCTGTAATTGATGTTAAGTAGTATGCTCCCCCATCTAGCCCACGAGCTCCACTTGAATGAGGTTTCCTTTTATTAATTTTCACTTTTAGAATTATGTGGACCCAGAAATGCTGGACTTTTTTTTTTCCCCGAAGAAAGATAGAAATCTAAATTTGAATGTAAGCCATATATATCTTTAAGTGTTGGTTAAACATTTTTATAAACTGTCTATGGGCCAAACCACATTGATCTATGGCTTCAAGGGCTACTTGCCCCTCGAGGCCACCAGATTGCAACTTCTGACCAAATGTGTAAATACACACAAATGTAAAGCTTTGTATATAGTAGTCACTCCAAAAAATATTTATTTAACCAAGTTGAACATAATCAGGTATCAGAGTTTCAGGATTTCATTTTCAAATGCATAACACTCATTTTTTTATTATTGAACTTTTAAAAGTCAAATTAAAGGCAGCTGGGTGGCTCAGTTGGTTAAGCGTCTGACTTCAGCTCAGGTCATGATCTCACCATTCATGGGTTCAAGCCCCATGTTGGGCCCTATGCTGATGGATCAGAGCCTGGAGCCTGCTTCAGATTCTGTGTCTCCCTCTCTCTTGGCTCCTCCCCCATTCACACTCTGCCTCTCTCTCAAGAACAAATAAACATTAAAATAAATTAAAGTCAAATTAAACTACATTACAGGTAAATTCAGCTATTTATGTTACTTAGCCAAATTTCAAGAATCAGCATTAATCTTAATGAAAATAAACTATAAATTAATTTGAATTTTTTCAGTTAATCAGCCAAAATTAATTGGGTCTCCAGATTAAAAAACATTGAAGAGGTCATTAAAATATAGTTCCTGACCAAAGTAGTGTGCAAGCCTGTAGATGAGAAAGACCAGCTTTAATGTAAGGCAGATAAAAGCAAATGTACAAATGTCACAAGAGAGAAAAAAAATGATTTCCTTTGTGCCTTCATAGAACAAAGGAAGGGAAGATCGATTCTTTCAGAGATTAAAGATCAAGGAAAGCATCCTAAGGGAGTGGCATTTCAGATGTGTCTGAGAGAGTGAGACATTGCAGAATTGGGGAGGTTGGGAAGTGGTATCCAAATACCCGACTGAGCAATGGTAGATGGTCTGGCATGGCTGGAGCACAGAGGGCCCAGAGTGGAGGTGAGGTGGCAGGGCTAAGGCGAGACAGGGTTACAGAGAGCCTTGGGCATCATTTTTGCATGTTTTGGGATATGATTATGTACATAGAAGAGATCAATGTAAGGATTTTTAATAGGTATAGCCTCTGTTTTACAAACTAATGCTGATGCATAGTGAAACATGGATTAGAGATGAAAGAAAAGTGACTAAGAGCAAAAAGATCAGTTAGGAGGTGATTTCAGCAGTGTGGACAACAGAAAATGAGGGCTTGAGCTCTGGGAGCAGTAGGGCTTGAGAGGTGATAGATTTGGGTTCAGACTAGATGACAGTCCAGGGAGTGTTTTTTCTTTCTTGCCAACACTAAGTGGAATGATTTGACCTAGATCTTAGGATTTTTTTGTTTTTATTCTCTATCAGCTCATCATTCTCTCTGAATTCCAGCATAACCAACAGAATAAAGAAGAAATAAGAAGACAGTCGGTATTTAGATTTTCCTACAGTGTCAATAGCAATTCCTATTTTAAGTATCTGAGTTTATTTTCTTTTATAAATGAGTTTGGTTGAGGAAGAGGGATAGAAAGGATAGAAAATGTTCTATTTTTATGATACGCTCCATAGGCAGAAAACTGATAGAACTTCAGATGCATACACAGGTAAAAGTTACAATAAATGAGAACATAGATTACAAAACCAGAGGTAAGGAGGATTAGAATTCCCAGACTAACTTTCATCACTGGAAAAAAATGAAACATGAAAATGAAAACACAATTAGGCACTGTCATCTTTTAATTGTCATACCTTCTTGGTGGCAGTGTCCCCTTGTAGGTACCTAGGGAAATAGAAATCAAAACCTTTCGGGGCACCTGGGTGGCTCCTTTGGTTAAACGTCCAACTTCGGCTCAGGGCATGATCTCACGGTTCGTGGGTTCGAGCCCCGCATTGGGCTCTGTGCTGACAGCTAGCTCAGAGCCTGGAGCCTGTCTTCAGATTCTGTGTCTCCCTCTCTCTCTCTGACCCTCCCTTGATCATGCTGCCTCTCTCTCTCTCTCTCTTTCTCTCTCACACAAAAATAAATAAAACATTAAAAAAAATCAAAACCTTTCAACTGAACAGAATGTATAATCCAGAGACAACTGATGAAAGAATTATTCATGATGCTTTCAAAAGAAATCTACTTTCTGTTTTTTTCCTTATGAAACGGAAGTATAAAGCATCTGGTAAAATTAAGATTACCAAAGATAGCCTGTTTAGAGCTAATATCTTTACAGATCGTATTTTCATTTGTTAATTATTATGGATGTTCAAATAAATATCCCAACTAAAATGTTTCGTAACTTTATTGCTAGTGTGTGTTGCTTTCTAACAGGTGGCAAGATAATTTAATTTAATGCTTCAGAATATAAGCTTGTCACCTGTTTTCCTTTTTAGTTTTGAAATAGTGTAATAGAGAAAGTAGATGCTTTATCTACTATATTCAATTCATGCATCAAAAATTAATTGGACACCTTTCTAGGTAAAAGGTGCCATATGCTATTGGGGTCAGAGAGATGACAGGAAAAACATAAAATAAGCCATTTTTTCAAGACTTCTGATTTTTTTAAGCTTTGGAAGCCCAGGTTAACTTCTCTTACAGCTTTCTCTTTTCTGCTGATTGACTGGGTAGCAGGTGTTCTAGGGGAGCTGGAGGAATGAAAACAAAAGTTGTGTAATTAGGGTTTTGAAGACTCTGAAGACATTTTTTTAAAAGACAATCTTAACAAAAACCATAAGAAGATTGAGCCTAAAAGTTTCCAGAGAAAAAGATATCCAGTAGTGTTTTAAACCCCAATACATCCCTTATTATGGGAATCATTTTTTTTTTCCTTTTAAGGACTTGTAATGTGTGTATTTAGGAAAAGGCACATTCTGCACACTTGGGCAAGCTGAACTACATCACAGCTGGAAGTCTGCGGCACTTCATATTGCTGAAAATGTGGTGAACTGTATTACTCATTTCACACTAAGTCTTTGCTCATTGCTTTCAAAATTTAACTCTGTAAGGATTGCTATTATAGTTGAGTTCAAATTAATTGTAAACATCTGACGTATTTCTAGCTTTAGTTGCCAGAAGTACTTTTGTGGGTGATCATTCCTAAATATTTGTTTCTTGTTTGCCCCATCAACAGCATATTTGAGATGCAGTTCTCAAGTCTGCATCCAAAGACCACACAGGTCCTGTCTCAGAATGTAAAGGATATAATAAATGCAGTTGGTTAGTAGTGTACCGAAACGTAAAAAGCTAAAATCTGAAGTTTGAAATGACTAGTTCACATGTTGATTATATTTTCTTGGATTCACTGGTGGGTGTAGTTATAAAAGAGAAAATATCAACAAAATGACTCAACCTGCTGCCAAGTCAACAAATTGTTTGCTGATGTCCTAACTCTGCATGGATTATGCTGTCTTAAAATGGACAAAATTCAGTGTCTAGACCATACTCTTTCTCCTCAGTGCTTCTTGCTTTCTTTTATGTTACTGAGGTGATATCAAGGTTAGAGATTTGGAGCAGCCATCCTCTGTTTGGTTATCATGATCTGTTTTTCCTCATACCATGTCTGACACTAAATGTATGGGTTTTTTCTCACACCAACCAATTCTCTAATTTCTGGACACCAACTGGGTGTCCTACAATTCAGAACAGTTCTGACACTAACTACCTGGATTTAGCCCAGACCTCACAGGTTAAAGGCTCAGTCATACAACACTGCCTCCATTTCAGATGCCAGTCACAAGTCTAGGCCACCAGTACTTCTGACCAAATGTAAAGTCTCGGGGAATTCCCACAGTCCCTTCCTCAGATTCAGTAATTTACTAGAGTGGCTCACAGAACTGAGATGTGTTTTATTTACTATTACTAGTTTATTATACAAGACACAGCTCAGTAGCAGTCAAATGGAAGAGATGTATTGGGTTAGGTATGGGGTTGGGGGGCAGGAACAGAGTTTCCATTTCTTTTCTGGTCATGCCACTCTCCTAGCACTTTGATGTGTTTATCAACCTTGAAGTTGCCCATCATTATAGGTGTTTTATGGTTTCATTATGTAGGTGTGGTTGATTAAATCCTTGGCCTTTGGTGATTAACTCCATCTCCTGCCACTTTCCCCTCCACAGAGATCCTGGAGGTGGGACTGAAAATTCCTTTGGCAACAAACTTCCATTCTAGACCTATCCCTCTCAAGAGTCACGTTATTAGCATAAAGTCAAGTGATTGAAAGGAGCTTGTTATGAATAAGAAAATATACTCCTCTTAGTCTCATCACTTAGGAAATCCCAGGAGTTCTAGAAACTCTGTCAGAAACCAGGAACAAAGACCACATATATAAACTTCTTATTATGTTAGTTGTTGCTTTTATTGTGCACCTAGGTTTTGGATTCATTTAAAGAGTTAAACAAGTTACTCCTAAAAAACATTAAAATAAAATCAATGCTCAGTGGAAATAATGGGCTTTTATTAGGAGATTGGCTTGAATTAACACTTGATTCTACCACATACTAGCCCAGTAGTTATGGGAAAATTACTTATCTTCTCTGAGTCTCAGTTTCTTCCACAATAAAATGGGGACAATAACAACTACATTGCAATCTTGTTGTAAAGATTAAATGATATAATAATAAAGCACTTAATATAGCTCAGGAGATATAATAGGGGTTCCAGAAATTTTTTTCTTCTCTTCCCTCATTAACCAATGGTGATATGTCTTTATGTTTCTTAAGACAAGTGAAAAAGGTGTGTATTAGCATTCATTCTTTCATTGTGGTCACTCTGAGCACTTAGAGGGACCATCCCCAGCTGATGGTATTCTTAGCCACTCTTAAGATTTGGCAACCCTCACTGTTTATCTAAGCTAAGCTGGAACTACTACGTCTTTCAGAACTCTTTACCTTTATAGTTCTGGGCTACAATGAGCAACAAGAGAAAGTTCTGTAAAGCTTTCAAGGCAGAGGTGAAGCAGCAGCCACATTTTACTCTTGGAATTTCTGGATATGGTCAGTTGCTGTCGCAGCTCACTCACAGTCACAGATCTGCTGGCACATCTTGGTGTGAGGCAGCAGCTGGGCTCAGAGTTCCCGCAGCTCCTCTGGCTCATGTCAGGTCTTAGCTTCCCCAGCTTCTGGGTCAGGAGTATGTTTAGCTCTGTGATGAAGATGCGAAATTCTCCCATAGATCACCTGCAGCATCGAAGTTGGAAGCTTGGAGGAAAGGAGAACGTGGTGCAGATTTTATTGTCCTTATGTGTTCCAGATCATCTTTGCGGTTCCGGGCTGCCTTTCCCCTCCACCTTTCAAGTCCATGTTTCCCTCCCTGATGCTCACCCTGTTGATGTTAGGTCCGGCATCCGATACAAGGGCCATACATAAATTGTTTAACCAGTGCCCACAGTGGCCGAAGACCCGATCTCTATAATACACTGCAAATTCTTTATTATCCTCATTGTTTATGCTTTTTTGCCCAAACCCTGATTGGTACACTAACCAAATATGAATTCTTCATTTCTCAATATAAATACATTTATCTGTATCCTACAAACAGCGTGCATGCGTGCGCGCACACACACACACATACACATTACATGTTCACTGGAAAGTAACAGATCATTATACCTCAGAGCCATCCAGACCTGATCTCAAGCATAGCATTTGGAGACTTGTCCAGGAAGCTATCTGGTTTTCTTCTATTTATCTCAAACTAACATAAAAGAAAACCTCAGTCCTCTTTTAGAAAGGGTTAGGGACTCTTACTCTTTTCATCTCGTTCATTCATTCAGTAAATATCTGCGGATGGAACTAATGTCTCTCAGTAAGTTTGAATTTTGCCCCTGAATGTGTAGTTGCTGTTTTGCCTACTGACAGTGCTCATCCTGTTGAAAAGATCCAGATTGACTGGGGCTACAGAGACTGCCATTGGGATCACTCTCTGTCCCCACAGCCAGCACAATCTCATACTTAGTATGCATTTACTTATTTAACAAGTGTTAATTAAGGGCTGGTTGAGTTAGAGGGTGTGATTTGGTCACTGCCATCATGGATTTTGAAATCTCTAAAAAGATATATCAATAGTGTCTTAAATATATTCACTCCCACAACACCACAGATAGGAATAAAATAAACACAGATTCATCAGTGCAAGGTTATAGTATGTTTTAATAAGGATCTTAAGAGTAACACTTAAATACAGGATCAAAATCATGTTATGCATTCCTTCACTTTTTTATGTGGTAGTGTAAAAATCATATATATTTTTATCAAGATAAAAAATAAAAACATGCACATGCTTTGTCCAAATATAAATGATCAGCTCCTAAATTTTAATAAGACATAAAAAATTATACATACATACACATCCTACATGTATATAATAATTAGATATATATTTGTATCTTTTTCACCCACATCAACACAGTATAAAGGAAAAAATAACTAAACCTACACACACACACACACACACACACACACACACAGTGTGTGTGTGTGAATGTAGCCTTCCCTCTCCAAAAGTAGTATTTTATTCAAGAAGATCAGTTATGCCTGATTGCATCTTGGAGTCAGGTAAATATGAGAGTGCATTGTTCTTCTTATAACCGGTGAGTCTTATAACCGGTAAGAACAGCTATCTGAAGCTCTTGCACTTGGGGAAACTGAACTTCTGGCAACTGGGAATGTTCTTCAAGGTGCAGGGATGAAAAACAATTTGTTTTGACAGCTCCAATTATGAAAAGAAATGAAACTTACACAGATTGAAAATTACTGCTTTAATAGAATGCTTGAGAATCTTATAAACTAAAGGAGTTAGCCAATTTCCCAAAGTCAGATTTTGCTAGTGTTTGCTCTGAGGTGGGAATGTTGGTGTCAGAAGGTCAGTTTGTGAGTTGTGTTCAATTTTGTAATAGAGTTGAAAAGGGTGGACTTACCAGTTTACGTAAAATCTGTCTTTATTGAAATCCAAATCAATTGTGTGTGTGTGTGTGTGTGTGTGTCTATCAGAACAGGAATAAAAGGGTCCCTGATTTTAAGCATTCTTAATAATTTTATACTACAGTTTGGAATAACAAGACTGCTTTGTGTTGGTGCTGAATAGTTTCAGAGCTGGCCTGTCAAATATTTCCATCAGGGATCATATAGATTATGTGGACAGTTTTGCAATTAATGAAGTATTCTTAACATCAAATCCAGTATTTAACATCAAAAGTTATACACATTAACTGGAGTTATTGAAATTCATTCTGTAGATGTTTAGATCATGAAACGATTAATTGCATAATTCCTCTCTTTGTTCTAGCTATTACATTTGAAATTTCTTTCCACTCCTTAAGAAGTTTCCTTTAGTTTTAGCCTGGCAGTCAACTGATTTGGAAAAAGAACTAGAAACTAAAAATCCATATGACATTTTTTAAAAGTTTATTTATTTTGAGAGAGAGAGAGAGACAGAGAGAGTATAAGCAGAGGAGGTACAGAGATGGAGGGGGAGAGAGAATTCCAAGCAGACTTTACACTATCAGCATAGAGCCCAATGATGAGGGGCTCCATCTCACAAACTGCGAGCTCAGGACAGCTGAAATCAAGAGTCTGGAGGCTTAACTAACTAAGCCATCCACGTGCCCCCAATATGACATTTTTTCAGGTGGGTCTAGGGAATCCTTAAGATCTTTATTTTTTTTAATGTTTGCTTATTTTTGGGAAAGAGAGAGAGGGTGCAAATGGAGTAGGAGCAAAGGGAGAGGTAGACACAGAATCTGAAGCTGGCTTCAGGCTCTGAGCTGTCAGCACAGAGCCCAGCATGGGGCTTGAACTCATGTACTGCGAGATCATGACCTGAGCCAAAGTAGGACGCTTAACCAACTGAGCCATCCAGGCGCCCCAAGATCTTTGTTATTTTTAAAGTTTCTTTTTATATGACATCTTCCAGGAATACTTAACATTGTAATTTAAAAAAATTATTTGCTGAATCTTTAATATTTTTTGTACTTTTCTTGCCTCATCTAGGAAGTCCTTTAGATAAAACCTGTGCTGGAAAGCACAAATTTTCACAAAATATCCTTGAGGAGAGAGCAGCTGTCACCTGGTCTCCGCATCTACTGATGGGGAGCAAATGCACTTGGCAAAGGAGTGCCTGCCTTGCTGTGTTGTACTCAGTGAAGCCCTTGTCTCCGAGTAAAGAGGGTTGGCAGCGCATCTTCTTAATAGATTCTGGGCTCCTCATTCTCACCTGACTGCAGTGATTGCTCTAAACGTTCTTTTGCTGGGACGGCTGGTGGCTCAGTGGGTTGGGCATCCAACTGTTAATCTCAACTCAGGTCTTGATCTTAGCTTAGTGAGTGAGGCTGGGCATGGAGACTACTTTAAAAAAATTAAATGTCCTTTTGTCATATAAAAGATTCTTTTTGGTATTTTCCTTTGTGTCTCTTCTTCCTGTTACTTCTGCCTCATATACTTTTGAGTCAAAAACTCTGAGTGTGGAGGGAAGAGTCTTCCCCTATGTCCTTTCATATCTCTACCCTGCCTACAGAATGTTCTTGCTACCTCCAGAAGATTGTACATGGAGTAAAAAACCACAGTGAGATACAGAGACATTGTTGAAGTCAGATTTTTATAAGTAGATATTTTAATTAAAAAATTAATTCCAATGTTAACCATTTGAACAGGTATTACTTCTTAGATTTATTTTACTCTGGGTTGACTGGGTTTATTGTTATGGTACTATACTGAATAATTGCAATTCTAAAAATTAATAAGTACAGTTTTTGGTAAAACATGGAAAAGATACAGATCTTTTGCTGTTTTAAGTTTATGACCATGTCTCATAAATTGTGACAAAATAATGACAAAGCAACTAGTTGAAAAGTAAAAAAAAAAATAAAAAATAAGAAAAAAATAATTGAGTCAAATTATCTGACAATAGATGGGCAAATTGAAAATGTTTTGACCTAGGTCACTAAATAGATTTATTGAAGCAGCTTTGCATTGATAGCTGGAATCAAAATAAAATTGTCTCTCAAATTTTAATTTTGGGGGGGGGCGTTTCTTACTATGGGAAGGTAGTATTTTTAATTTTCTTTATGGGATAGCATTGCTTTATTTGGTTCAAAACAGTAGAATATATTTCTATTTATAATACATTAAAAATAGGATTTATATAGCCCTTAACTAACAAAAAAGTATCTGAAGTTTCTATTTTTTTTTTTTGAATCACAGTGTAACTTTTATTTTCTCATTTAGCTTTCATTGAGTGAAGAATGCAATTTCAATTGAGCACTGAATTGGAGATTCAGAGAACTGGGTTTTTTTTAATATATGTATAAAAAATAAAATAACAAAAAAATAAAAAATTTAAAAATTTTAAAAAATATTAAAAATATTTAAAAAAAACCAAAAAAACCCAAAAATATATAAAATGAAGTTCCTATTTTTTGACCTTACTTAGAATATCACCTTCTCATATTTTGTCTGTAAATGCACCTGAGGCTCAGTAATCCAACCTTTTGTATTTACTTTCTAGTCTTACATCATCTCCATCAGACCCAAGGCTGGAGGAGACTGAATGGCTCCTAACATTTTATATGTAATTCTGACCTCTAACCTAAACTCGATCTGTTTTCACAGCATTTCCAGTTGCACATCTAATAGGTGTCACATTTTCCATGTTTCAAAACAAACTTGGTTTCCAACTCCTGGTCTTCAAGCCATCCCAGTAAATGACAATTTTGTTCTTCTAGCTGCTGAGGTCAAACCCTTCGACTTACCCTTGTCTTCTTTTTCTACACCTTACATGAAGTTCTGTCTCACTGTCAGCACTAAGCCTCTGTATGTCTCTCATAGAGTATTGCAGTAGTCTTCTCACTGGCCTCTTTCCTTCCTCTTCTGCTTCACTACAGTGAGCTTTCCAGATTGCAGGCAGAGTGATCCTCCTGATGCCAGAGGACCATGAGACTCCTCTGCTCCAAGCTCTTCAACAGTCCTATCTAATTCAGTAAATCTAACATTCTTTCCATAGCCCTGTATAATCCTTGCCCTGTTCGCTCTCCAACCTACCCTTCTCTCCTCCGCTTACTCTGCCCTTACCAGACCAGAACCCTTCCTGTTCTGTCAGCATGTCAAACCAACTCCCAACTCAGCAACAGCTCAGAGTTTGCTGTTCATTCCCTTGAAAGGCCTTTCCCCCAGATGTATCTTTGACTTGACCCTCACTTCATACTGGCCCCTAGTCTAATGTCCCTTAAACAAAGAAGTCTTCCTGGATCATCCTGTATAAAATTGCATCCCTAGTTTCCACCTTGGGCACTTTCTAGCCTTATGGCAGTATGTTACTATATTTCATAGCATTCCCTAACACCTTACATGTTCTATATTTATCAATTTATTACATCCCCACCAAACATTAGAGGAGAAGATTTCTGAGTACAGGAATTTTGCCTGTTTATTCACTGCTATCTTCAGGACCTAGAACAGTGCTGCCCCCTTAGGCATTTAATAAAAATTTGTTGAATGAATGAATCAATGAATGAACACCTTGCATTATTTTGTCAACAAGCACACATTGACTGCACACACAGCACTATTAAATTATTGGGCACTCAGGTATGAATAAACATAGGCTGTGCCTTCATGGGAGCGATGTACATGCAAAAAGTATTCAGAATATGATATGATGAGTGTTCACTTCGGCAGTACATTTACAAAAATTAGAATACAATGTGATGACAGCTGTGGTAGAACCTTATGAAAAGTTCTGTGCACACTGAAATATGTATGGATGATATTATAGGGTATCTGAAATTAGCTTCAAATAGTATGGGGGAAGGATTTGATTTATACGTGGAATGATATGTTAATAATTGATGAAGCTGGATAATGGATACATAAGCATTTATTATGCTATCCTCCCTGTATTTAATAATATTGGACATTTTCCATACAAAACATATTTTTAAAAAATATCCTAAACTTATTTATTTATTTACTTAATTACTTGCTTGCTTACTTACTTACTGTGAATGGTGCAGAGAGAGAATCCCAAGCAAGCTCTATGCTGTCAGCCCAAAGCCACAACATGAGGCTTGATCTCATAAACAATGAAATACTGACTTGAGACAAGATCAAGAGTCAGACCCTTAATTAACTGAGCCACCCAGGTGCCCCAACAAAACATGTTTTAAAAATTCTCTAGTAATGAGTAGATGAAACAGTAACTTTTCTATGGATAGAGAGGGTCTTTATAGAGAAATTGGGATTTAGGCTGGCTCTCAAGTACATGAGGCAAAAACTCATTGACGTGGTGAACATTTTAGAAGGAGCTGGGCCCCTGTGACCATCTGCCCTGCAAAAGAATAGAATGCAAAAACTTGATATTTCTAGATGTGGCTCAAATCAAACAAGATGATAAAGTGAATAAGGAAAATAGTCAATGACCTTGGAAGATCATTGTTAGTGACCTTGTTTGCAATCTGAAGGGATACGAAGTTTTTTTATAGGGAGTCAAAAGCCAGCTGAACTTTTAAAACCTCACAATTTAAGTTGGTAACTGTAATAGTATGCACACTGTGCAGCGATTTGTAGCCAGAAAACTGCAGAGAAATTTCTCTCACTAATAGAATATCTTCTTGACAGTTTGCTTTGAGTGCTATTTGTGTGTTTTATCACAGTACTTGACATGAGCTCAGTCTACGGAAGATTTTTTAATAATGTTTTGTCATCTTGTCCATGTCAGAGTTTTAAAAGAATTATACAATTGATAGTATATTTAAAAATTCACCCTGGATCAAAAAGCTGTGATCACATGACAAAGGTTACATTGTATGGATAGATATAGTTGGATATCGGTCTAAATCTGATGCTCCTGAGGAAGTTGTTTCTATTGTGTTGTTGGGTTCTTTCATTTTTAAAGGAAGTTTTCATCCACATGTTTGGGCAAGTTACCTTGCTACATTTTGTGTGTAATGACTCTAAGCTTTCCAGTTTACTCGTGTCTGGTTGTCTGGAGAAGCAGGTCAGGTAACAAGATGCAGGCATTTGATGTGCTCAGCATCTGAGGCTTGGAATCACAACCAGATCCACTCTAGCACTTCTTTCCATCCTCATTTTCTTTTTCTCTAAACCTTCTCACTTAGTGGGAGCTGTAAAGCAGTCAGTTGGACTTCAACCTTATTATTCTTAGTGCTTTGGGCCCTTGGCATAATTGGTCCTCTTATGCCATTGAATGTGAAATATAGTGAAGATAGTGACCTCTTAGTTGCTTAAGAAACTAAAAGTATCATTCTGTATAGAGATTCCACAGATTTTTTTTCACTTTCACTCTGAAGCATAAGTGGATAATTCTATTATTGAGACTTCTGCTAGATGTTTTGCCTCACTTTGTTTTTAGTCTTAAAGGAATTAATAAGTCCTTCATCTATTCCTTCCTATGTGTTTTAATTCAACAAACATATTATGATCCAATATATCTAAAGTTCTGTGCAAAGTGCTATAAGGAATATAATGCTGATGGAACCCTAGCCTCAGAGAATTTACAATTTAGTAAAAGGTTTAGCATGTACCCAAATACTTAGGGTCCAAGGTAGAATATGATAAGTAACAATGTTTTCAGAATACAGAGAGATGATGTATCTTGTCTGATTGAGAGCTGTAGAAAAAAGATGCTAATCATGGCCTAACGTCTCATCTTCCAAGTGTAATATGTGTGCTGGCAGAATCAGCATTCTGTGAGAACTTGCTAGATGTACAGATTCCCAGGCCCCAACGAAGTGCACTGAATCAATCGGTCTTTGAAAGGTGAAGCCTTATGATCTGTTTTAACAAGCTGATTTTTACACATGCAAATATATGCCTCTAACCACTGCAGTTACTCAATAGAAGTAGATTGACTATTGATATTTTTGGGGAGCGGGATGAATTCCTTTCAGATATTTTGTATAATGTGCACATGCCCTTCCTGTGCAGTAGAGTTCACTGTGCACTGCCTTTTGCTTCACTACTGCCTTGAACTTGGCTTTGATTATGACTAGCTTGGAAAATATGATAAATCTCTAATCTACTGATAGTTAACATATTTCTTGGCGTCATAGGCTTGGATACAAGAAAATAAATTGATGCAATATAATTTTTTAAAGTGTCAACTCATTTATACTTTTAAAAACATATATTAAGAATATAAAATATTATATACATCTAAAGTATTTAAAAATATTTTTTGATAACCTTTGTGCTCAATGTAGCCAATTTAGAATACTGGTATTTGTAAATTGTTTTTAAAAATCTAGACTCAAACTAAGATTTTAGAAGATTCAGGTTTATATTAAAATGATGAGGACATTTGTGCAGTCATCACGCGTTTCAGCTACAGAAAGCGCTGGCATTAGGCCATGTGCTGGGAGAGCTTATAGATGTGAAATTTACTGAACTGTTGTTTTTGGCAGTCATGGCGAAACAGGAAATGACCTGCACACAGCAGGCTGCAATGAAGTGAAATGATACTATTCTTATAGGTTACTTCACTAACTCATTATGATACTCTTAAAGCGATATTGCCCAGAGGGTTAGCGACTGTATTGGTGTTTGCTTGGTTGTTTGTTTTGCTTCAGCAAATAATGGTTTCTGAAAATTACAGATATGCTTTGGAAGCCATTTTGCCGAATACTTTGAGTCAACTGAGGCAAAATCCAGAGAGCTAGATAAAACTTATAAGCCAAATTATGCATTATCAAAGCATTTTATAAGGGAATCAGAAAGTTTTGGCTAACTTAGATTTTGTCCTCAGGCAGATGTATCCTAGGTTTTATGAATTGCATGTGATATGTTGAAAATAGGCACTTAATGCAAATGACAAGAAAAGTAACATTTTAATTGCTTAGAAGGAAAACAAAATTTACTTAACATTCAATTGCTAAATCCAGTAAGGTAATATATAATTATAATAGCTGAGATTTTATCCTCCTGCTCAGGAAATCCAGTGTGAAATTGTGAGTTTATAATGGCAGTGATTAATCATTATGGTTAACTGTCAAAAAAGAGTTCAGGTCATTTATGTTAATGATTGCAATATGCAGTTTTTGACATCTACTGTGAGCCAAAACATATTTCATATATAACAATTAACCAAAAATGCAAAACATCTGGAAAACAGTCTATCTGAAGTCTTGGAAGAAGTGATATAAATTTAAATATATTTATATATACACAACACCACTGGAAGTACCTTGGAATAAATAGTTGGATTATAAAACAGTACTTTAAAAATAAACTGAAACATAGATAATTTACTTAGTGTAATAATGTATTTAATGTCAACAGTAACCACAACCCAGATAACATCTTTGTTTGGTGATAATCAGAACCCATTTAGATGCCATGGTTAGGATACGAATTATGTATGCATTACACTTAGATTTGTGGGCTTTACCAATTCTCCAAATACTTGTTTTAAATTGCTTTCAAGTAAAATCTTCTAGGTTATTATGCAATAAAAATGACTATGGAATCTAGATTATACATGCATACACACAATGAATTCCAAAAAAAAGGATAATTATTTTATAAAAATCAGTGCCTATACATGCAGGTAAGTCTGAAAAAAGGTGCTGTGAAACAGTGTTGTATCACAAAAAGTGCAATCACATTGTTAGTATGGTGGATACTAGACAGGCTTCCTGAGGAAGTATATTGTTACCCAGCAAAGAAACATTACTGCAACTTGTAAAGATTGTATATAACATGTCAAAATAAGGTTTTTGGAGGAAAATAAATTTGTACAGGGGAGCTTTCAGACCCATTGAATGCCCCTGGCAGTAGGGAGGTATTGTTATGAACTTTGGGGATTTGGGCTAGGAAGGGAGCTGAATAGCTTTGAGGCCAGAGAGAAGTCAGTAGTAGGGTGACAGAAAAATAAGTATGATGTTCTGAACACATCCTTGCAAATCCAGGTTGCTTTCAGCTTAGTTATTTAGGAAGCATATCAATGGACTCACCACCATCCGAGAGCAGTTTGCAGTTAACTTGCCTAAAGTACTATGCAGCCTTCCTTGGCTTTCAATACTTCTCACTTTCTAACATGTTCTGTAGGTTTTGTACAAGGTAGTAGGGAGGTGAAGAGGGAGCAGAGATCATTCATAGGCACAGTGCTTGCATATGGTAGCTGAAGCCTTTTCTTTCTTACAGGAAAATTGTGTGTGTGTGTGCGCACGCGTGTGTGTGTGTGTGTGTGTGTGTGTGTGTGTGTTTAAATTTCCCTATCAAGTTTTAGGAGCCATTGATCACATTTCCCTATGGTTTACCCCAGCAAGCAGAGTTGTCAGACATAAAGTTCACTTAAAGAGAATTTTATTCAGGCTGATTTCTTATAAAATTCATCTAGATGGTAGAGATGACAGTAGAGAAGCTAAGTAAAGTGACTTGTGTATTTCATTTCTTTGATTTTGACTTAGGTATTGAGACAGATTAGTATATATACATTACAAAACAGCCTCTAGCCATCCCAGACCCACAAAGAATTGTTTTTTGATAATTAGCCTCTACCTCTGGTTCATTTGATGTTCCAGCGAATATGAACAGCTGGCTTTCAGTGAAACAGTTGTAGGGGGTAGGAAAGACAATTGTTACTTGTGTTGCCTTGGTCATTTGCTCACCTCCAATAAAACTTTTCAGGGAAACTGGAAGTCTTTATTTAAAATCCTGTGTTTAGAATATATAAGAAATGTCTTGATATTTCTATCATCTTGTTTTCTTTTTATATAAATGCTCTATGATAAATTACTTGGGGCCCCTTTCCCCCTTCACCTGAACTGTTCATACCTATCTTCTGTAGTCAAACTACAATATAAATAAATCCTTAACCAAAACGATAAAATTTAGAAAACTATACATGTTGTATTTAAAATAAGCATTGCAGTTGAACTACTTTGGAAACTTAGACAATGTCTTTTTTTTTTTTAATTAATCTGTATTTATTTTTGAGATGGAGAGAGAGAGAGAGAGAGAGAGAGAGAGCGTGAGCGAGTAGGGGAGGAACCGCGAGAGAGGGAGACACAGAATCTGAAGCAGGCTCCAGGCTCTGAGCTGTCAGCACAGAGCCCAATGTGGAGCTTGGACTCATGAGCTGTGAGATCATGACCTTACCTGAAGTAAGATGCTTAACCAACTGAGCCACCCAGGTGCCCCTGCTCTTGTCTCTCCTACTCAAGAAAGCATAGCAAAATGCAGCGGAGCAATAGTGCAGTTACAGGTTCCCTCTCTTCTACTGTATTAGAAGATTAAATACAGGACTGAAGGTCACATGGTTAATGAGTGGCAGGGCTAGGATTTGAATCAGACTGACTGAAAAATATAAATGCTTACTATTGTACTCAAGTCTTTCTGAATCATAATTTCTTGCATAATTATGGAAATACTCATATTTAGGATTATTCAAAGAAGGTGTCAAAATACATGTTGCAACCTAGAGAGTAAACCATTGCACCCATGCACATTAGTCCATAAATGTTTGTCTGTTATGTGCCAGAAATTGTGCTATGCACTGAGAATATGACTGATCACTTGTCCTTGCGAGTTTCAAAATGTGGGTAGTAAAACAAAGAAGTTGAAATGCAGTGCAAGGAGGGAATGACAGTGCTCAAGGACCACATTGCATAGGCAACCACCTCGTTAGAGGTGGTGATATCTGAGTGAGAGCTGATGGATTCATGAGTTTGTTCGCTGAGTGTGGGAAGGGGGTTGGGGTAACGCCCTAGAAGAGATTTATTGGAAAGTCTAGAGGAGAGAAAAGTTCAGTAAAGTTTAGTGGGGCTGGGGTACAGAATGAGGAAATGATGAGGGAGAAGGTTAAAGGGATCAGCAGGGGTCAGATGGTTCAGAGCCAGCTGGCAGAGTGTCCATAATTTGTCATCAGAATCAGAATACTTGAGAGAGTAAGGAGCACTATTAATAATCATGCCAGCAACAGATCTAAATGTGGGCTGGCCATGACCAGCTGATAACTCCACAAGCCTTGAAAGGAAGTTTGGAGTTTTTAGGGATGGTAGGCATAATTGGAGGGTTTTGAGTAGAGAAGTAAAATGACTAAATTCTACCTTTGTTTATCAGTATGCTTTCTGGAGGGGGTTGAAGGGACGCTTTAGTACATCATAACTTCCTCAAGTATATGTATGATGCTTTTTAAATCTGCATTCTCAATGGAAATCATAGTCACTCAAGGAATAGTTAAGGAAAAAAAACACTGAATATTTTTAATATATCAACTGCCAAAAGTGTAAAGATAATTTGAAAAATAAACTTATTTATGATTCAATTTATTTCCTAGTCAATTTTTGTTAGCAAATATTCTAAATAAAAGTTCCTGAACACAAAAGAGAAAATATTTGTCCAAAGTAACATTTTTAAATGGATAAAGATTTATTTCTTAGGTAATATCTAAAGCCCTGCTATGCCAGAGCCAAATTTTGATAATGTTGTATAAAAAAAAAATACTGAAAATTTTTTTCTTGATTTAAAAGATTTTTAAGAGAGGTGGTAAAACAGAATACTCTAACACTTTTTATACTTTGTTTTCATTCATTAATAGTCAAAAATAGATATACAATTCCTAAAATGTGTAATGAGAACCTAAGGTGCCATTGATCTCCTATTCATAAGGTGGATAAGAGCTGATTCTCACAGGGTTTTCTTGGCAATTCTAAGTTATTCTGCTTTTATAATAGGAGCAAAGTTGAAGGGTTGTAAGGAGTGTATTATATCTACATTTGAAAAACATCACTTTGGCTGCAATTTGGAGAATGTATTGTTTGGGGTGGGGGGAAGAAATGAATATAAATAAACTGTAAGTGAATATACAAGTCGAATGTAAGTGAATATATAAGTAGTCAAGTGAATACCCTAGGCTGAGTTGAGGTTGTGAAGAGAAGTGAGTAGATTCCAAAAGTATTTAGGAGACAAAAACAATGAAATACAGTAATAGAATAGGATAGGGGAGGAGGATTGGTTACAGATGACTGTATGGTTTATTTAACTGGCTGAATAGTCATGACTTGACTTAGGCAGATGGTAGAGTTGGTAGAAAACTTCAAAAGATTGTTATAGACTTTCAGAATGGCCTCGAGACACCTAAGGGAATAATCGAGTAGATTACTGATAGAAAAGTCTGGAGACAGTTATGGTCTAGCAATATAAATGTAAGTCAGATGTATAGAGGAGAGGAGGTAGCTAAAGCTTTGGGTGTGAATGACCTATGAGGGAATAGAGCGAAGAATTCCTTGAAATAGACTTTAGAGGGAGAAGAAGAGAGTTCTCAGGAGATGAAATATTTAATGACTAAGTGAAGGAGAAAGAACTTTTGGAGACAAAGAAGAAATGTCCAGAGAAGAAGGAGTAAAACCACAATGTGGTAATAGGTAATTTAGCTAGTTCTATGCCAAGAGGTTGAGTTTTTCAATTGTATTACATGTATATTTATTTTTTAACTGATTTCACTATAATTGAAGTTGGAGATAGTACTTTCAAATGGAAAGCAATTGTGATTCATTAGCCCCTTTCTACTTACACTCATTTTGTCTTTCTGTGAGTGGGACCAGGCTAGTAGAAAAAACTGTAAGTAGCTGAGAAACTGCATAGGTTTATAAATTTGACAGTAGTTTTAGAAGCTAACATTTATTTAGCACTTATTGTGTGCCCATGCTAAGTACTTTAAATGCATTATGTTATTTAATCCTTTCAACAAACTCTGGGATAGATAATATTATTGTCCTTTTTATAAATGAACGGCGAAACAGAGAACTTGAATAACTCGGGCATAACCATACAGCAAGTGAGAGAGCCTGAATTCAGGCACAGTGAGCTCCTCCCTAAGCAGTGATTGCTAATGGAGGGTTACTCCAGCATCATGTGTCCTAATGTGAAAGTGGCAGAGATTATACTGGACATTGGTATCTTCTAAAACCCATGTTATTTATATTATGATGTAAATTATACTTGCTGTCTTTGTATTCTTCTAGTATCCGATGGGAAACATCAATTTCCTGTTTCATTTTGGCTAATAATATCTATAGGCTCAAAGTTTTTACTCTGGTAAAGAGTGAGGGAAGGAGAGGAAAAAAAAAAGTCAGGGTTGGGGGAGTAGGGAAACCATATACTAGAAATGAAATGCCTTGTTTTACACATAATTCAGAGTAGAGGTCCTGGGCAGTAGAAATCCTCTTTGTATACATAAGGAAGAAAAAAGATTCCTTGTATACAGTCAGAAGACCATAACCCAAGATGGGGGGAAAAGGAATAATTTTGCAATAAATCCAGTTTTTAAACCATAAGATATATGATAAAAATATAGATACTATTAAAATTAGTGTGAAAATACTTCATTCAGTCCACAAACTTTTATTGAGTGCATACTGTTTGCGTGGCCGTTTTTCTATTACTAGGGATGTAGCAATGAACAAACCAAATTTCCTGCACTTGTGGATCCATCGTATATTCTAGGGGAAAGATGGGCAATAAATAAATAAGCCAACAGGTATGTACTATGTCAGGTGGTGATAAAAGCCAAAAAAAAAAAAAAATCAGGGTAACAAGAAAAGGACACACTGGGGTTGCTGTACAAATAATATTATCAGATGAAAGCCATGATAATGGTGTGAGAATATACACTTTGGTTCATCTTTTGGCTCTCATGTTGGTAAAGACATTAACTGGTGATATATGGAGGGAATGCTGCAGTGAAATCTCATTTAATTCAGTTTGAAGTGCCAAATTTTAAAATAATTGTATACATTTAGAAATTAACCCACATTGAAATATACAAAAGAGAGTTGAAGCAAATACCAAAATGTAACCATGGCCATCACCGGCTGATTTTTATTTTCATCTTTATATTTTAAGCATTTAAAAATAGTTCCACAATGCATAAGTCTATAATAAGAAGAAAATAACATTCAAACATTGCTATAGTTTGCCCTTTTAGAGAAGACAGAGTAGAAAGAGAAGGAAAGAGGAAACTAAAAGGAGAGTAGAGACAGACAGTCACAGTCAGAAATTGATATGATATAAATACATAGGAATAAATCATCTTCATATTAAGAAAAAGAGATGCAGAGAGAGGGAGAGACACAACTGTAAATCTGTTATAGCCTTTAACATATAGCCACTGAATATTATAAGTCTGCATTTTAATACAGGACAAACATATCAAGAAATATTGGTGCTGGAAAGTATTTGTGTTGGATGAAATTAGACTGAGCATTGCATCTGATAATAGAATTAAAGCAGGAAGTTAAACCTGGACCAGATTCCTACTTTGGTTCTGTTGGTCTTTTTTGTAGACATTAATTGTATATGTAGACAAAAATTCAAGAGATAACTCTTAAAAGTATTTATATTAGAATAAAAAATTAAAATAAAACATTAAAAAGCTAAATATTTTGGCCCAACTGATTCTTTTATGCTGTTTAATTATTTCACAAATGATTTTAGTCTAGAGGACTACTGCTTTGAGCTAATCAGCTTAGTTTTAGCTCTTTTTTGATAGCTTTATCAGTAAATAATTCACTTACTAGGATTATGCATTCTATTTATTTTCCAAGTAAATCTACAGAAATCGAAGTGTCAGTCCTATATGTCTTTTTCATCTGTATTTCTGATAAGATTCAGAGAAAACTGACCTTGAAGGAATGGCTTAACTTGTATTAGGTCACTTTCTACTTTATTTCAGAATACTGCCAGTGAACTGGTTTGTTCAGAATATCTGAAAATAATCTTTGAAATTTTTTTGTGTTTGACTAATGTACCAAATCCATATTCTATCAAAAGTACTGAAAGAAATTAAATTTGCATTTTAAGTGTGAGATCTTCCAGAAAGCCCTTTTTTTTTTTTTGCCAACTCTTTAGATAATAATTTCAGAAAGATTCACTTATGATGTTCTGTTGTGACTTATATTTTAGAGGAGGGACAATAGTATTGAACATACCATATTTTTTAGTAGAACTTTGGTATAATGTCCAGCATGACACCAGAGACAAGGAGTATGTATGTGTTCATTTCTGTACAGTTAATATGAAAAATCTTGATTCCCTTTAAACAAAAGCTATAAGTATCATATTCTGGGTGGTCTCTAATTAAACAGGCTAGTGCTATTGAGTATGAGTGTCATATTTTATTTTCTTTTGAAAGTAAAATAAATTCAGGTCTTAAGGAAATTCTGAATATAGCAAATCCAAGTTATGACTCCAGTTGTACACAAGTTGATGTAAGATCGTGTTTCTTTTTTTCTATAACAGCATTATGTGGCTAATGTTAGCTTATACAATTATTAGTAAACATACTCCTTCACACTAAAAATTACTATCCTACTACATTATCAACACATAGGAAGGAATAGTCAAATAGCATTAATTCCATCAGAATTTAATTGAGAATTTATGAAGCGAGGCAAGGTGATGCCATTATATTTTTTTTAAGTAAGCACAAATAGTCTTACATGAACCTCTGTACAGTGGCCATAACTTGGTATTCTGTAGTCTGCATTTCCTTTGTTTTACTCCAGAAAAATGTTACTATTTCTCACACTATTCCAGTGGAAATCCCTCTGAAGACGAAAAATAATGAGCTGCTAACCCCAAGATTCTGCCAATTTACTACAAAGTAACCCTCTGCAATCAAGATATATATTTTTTAATATTGTGGCTTTTTTAAAAAAAATTATCTCTATGATGTATCTTTCCTTTTTAATTACAAAAGTAACATGTCTTTATTAATTAAGTAAAACTAATGATCCAGAAAGATACACAGTTTATTTTTTTGCTTCATGAATTCCATGGTGTATCCCAGTTTGAAAAGACAAAGAATTCTTTCTTCTGTAGACCCGTTAGAATGTACCAAATGTGTAGGGGTTCAGGAAGTGCTTAGAATTCCTCATATGCATTTATGTAGATTTTTATCACCAATTTTTATTTTGAAAAAAATGCATGTGGTATACTTAATGACCATAAAAGGCAGTACTTAGTGAGGAACAGTTACAGCTTTCTTTAGAAAGCACCTGTGAGCAAATGGGCAAATTTCATCCCATCTGCTTTGTTAGAAACCTAATAACTTGTGATAAATAAATTATGCCACATCAGAAGTCACAGACTTAATCAAGATTTAGGAATTACAGGAATCAGATCCCATTTTTCTACAAAAGCAAAGTAGCGATGTTTCCTTTTTTATTATTTCGGAATCTTCTCAGTTTGACCCAACTCAGTGATTTACAGTTCAGTGTAAGAGGAGAAAAAGAAGACAAAAGCACTCTTGTATTAGCAGATCTATGGTAGAGAATGTGAGAATGGGGAGTGGTGAGCAGGGTAGTAGGGCAGAGTAGTAAGGAAGGGGCAGACTTCATTGCTGAAGGTGGACTAATGGCTCCTCACTGAAATCTGGATATTAATCCAGTGATTTCAGTTTCTTCTTCCATCTTCATCGCATTGTCTCATCCCATGGTGCCACCTGTACTTCTTCAAGCCTTCTAGAGGTTTCATCCAGTCCCTAAATTAATGTCTTCTCCAACGTCAGGACTTCTGTATTTCTTTTGCTACTTCCCAACGGCACTGATGACATAGTACTGTCAGATGTGACTATTATTACAGCTCTACCTACAAAAGGACCATTGCCATACTCCATCCATGGACAGAGCCTTGAGATCAGCAGTCACCTATGTGTGAACAAAGCCAGCTTGGGGGTTGCTTCCCTGGCATGTGCTAGATCATTTTAGTAATTAAGGTTCATTTTAGATTGATACTAAGTGAACCTGTTAGGAGGTAAATGTAGATCACTAAAGTAAGGTGTCTGGGTTTTTAGAATTAATTTAGAGCAAATCTTAAAGATTAATAAAATCAAAATCAGAGGAGTTGCTATTTTTAATCTGATTTTTGAAGCAGGGATAAAAAAGAGCAATGTATATTTTAAAGTTATTAGCCACACAGTGTATACCATTTAGGTAGAATATGTACAATATAGAAGATTAACTCATGCTACCAACAATAAATGATAAGAGACTATGGTTGGTTCTTTGTGGTAAAGAAAATGATGGAAGGGACTAATTTATTTACTTTAATTACTCAAAATTATTACTGATTCCTATAGTGACTCCCCAAAGCAAAGGAACATGTGTGTGTTTGTGTGTGTGTGTGTGTTTACACACTGTGTGTAGCAGTGAGGCATATAAAGTGAATTACACAGTCATGCTTTTTTTTTTTTTTTTTACTTTTTTGGAATGTACTGATGTCTTTACTGAATTATGTTTTGTACTCATTTAAAGAAAATGAGTATAGAGTATCAGCTAGGTAAAAGCAGGACACTGATGGGGAAGAAGAATTAAAAATCATGTAAATTTTTGTGCTTACATTAAATTTAAACATTCTTCAAATTATGCAGCAAAAATATTTATCTTATATATATATATATATCCAAACTTAAAATACATGAAGGAGACTCCTCTCTTCCCTCTGTACTGGTAACAGGTTGAATCAATCCATAAATATGCTGTTACATGTACGATCAGGGACTACCCCTGATGGCAGATTAAGCTGTGGCCAAAGAAACTAACACCCCCTACATCCCATACCCTTGTCCTAGTATCCTAATCCTTTAAATTTTCAAAACTATTTAAAAATATAAGATTATAGTTAAGAATATGTACATACTTATAAATATCCCCAAGTAGAGTAAGGGGAAATCTTATTTAAGTTCTATCAGTTTTCTGCTATATAACTACTCAAGGCTGCAGGTACAATGAATACAGTAAGTTTTTTTTATACAGTAAGTTTTTAACATGAAAATAAGATGAAGGATTTTATTGGCAAGACTGATAACGATATCTGATGGCAAAGACGATTAAGTGACTGTGGCCTTTACAAAAATAAACCTCAAACTGAATGTGTACAGTAAACAAGATGGCTATATTAATTGCTTTTATAAGCATCATAAGTAGAATATCATACCAACAGGAATTAAGACCAACCTTACATTAGTGATAGATCTTGGAAATTTACTTAACACCAGTAAAATATATTCTTTTTGCCATTTTCTTATGATCTATATAGTGGTTTGTAGTGGTTCAAAAAATCCATTAGAGGGCAATATAATATTGCTCTGCAGCTCAGAAAGGATGTGCAGAACTACCCTGCCTGTTTGTGTGTGTGTGTGTGTGTGTGTGTGTGTGTGTGTGTGTGTGTGTGCGCGCACGCACGCGCACGCGTGCTTTGAAAATGGGCTTCTAAATGACAAAATAAATTATTTTCATTTTAGTCTTCCTTTGTTAGTGTTTTATTTTTCTGAAACAAAAACCTTCAGCTGAATTTTAAGCTTTTTCAAAAGAATTTAGAATTAGATCAAATTTGAAAATTAGATCTAATTTAGAATTAGAATTCCAAATTTGGATTTCTATCTGCACATGTATTTTTAATTTGATAAATACGAACAGATAGTACAGAAAATATTCTCAAGTTCTAAAAGATCTTTTTTCCTACAATATACCATTAAAAATGTCCTTAAAAATGAGTAGAATACATGTTTGTAATTTATGAATATATATATGAATATGTGTGTGTGTGTGTGTATATATATCCTTATAACTCTATACATATGATAGTCTGTGCTTCTTTTTAAAGAACCTTGGTTATTTATAAAGGACACATATTTTACATGTATGGTTTATAAAGAAACCTAAGACTGAACTCAGTCATCAACCCAAGTTATATTTGTAAGTTTGAGAATACAATCATAACTCCTGTAATACACTGTTTACATAATTTAATATATATTTTAGTTTTACTGAGTTGAAACATATTGAGAATGAATGTGGTTTTACTTTTAAAAAACTGTTGTGTGATATCAGAGCACTGAAGGGACTCTAGCTCAGATCCCATCTTAAATCTCACAGATTAAAGTATGTCACAACAAAAATTTTGAAGAAAGCACTAACCACTAAAGAACTGCATTAAGACTTCTGTTTTCTGATGCAGCTGTAATGGTCAGCTCTGGATTGTTTCTCAGCACAGGGGTAGCTACTGACTGGACCAACATGAGCTTCTGAATGACACGGGAAGATCTTTCCCGAAAAGGCTGATGAGGGCCTGGACTTGGGTGAAAGGGAACGGTGATTAATTACTTAGACTGACTCTTTTAGGGACTTGGACTAGACCCGTGTCCCTCAAATTTTTAGCCGTATCTATATATTGCTTATACTGATGTTTACTTTATTGGGTCACTTTTTAAATTTAAATCAAGTAACCATGAATCACCATAAGTTGAGATGATATGCCATAAATACCAGGAAAGAATAAAAATATATATAAGGAAAATATATTAATTAAAAAATGAAACTAAATAATAAAAATCACAGTGGATCCAATATCTATATAGAAGTGCATAGCTGAAAATAAATTATTCACTGCCAAACTTTTTTTTTTATCAGTCTGTCATAAAGGGATTTGTTTTGGACCCAGTGCTACTTAGTTTATGAAGTAAGATTAGATTTTTCAATCAGTAAGATAATTCTATTTTGTGTGTGTGTTGATGTTTACTGGAAGTGAGAATCCCATTTCACATGTGCACCTAGTTAGATAATGTGAGCCAATTTGCAATTGACACTTTCAGTTATGGATAGTGAGTGGTTTTTTGAGCAGTAGAAAGAAAACAGGAAGCAGGAAGCTAGAACTTGGCCACTGTTTGACCTAAGTGAGGTGAGGTGCCCACCTCAGGGGAAGGTATTTTGAGTAGCCTCTGAAATTATACAGCTTTGCTTACACTCTCCCCATTGCTAGTACTCATTCTGCCCAAAGTAGAAAAGCCCCTGAACCAGAAAGGGCCTGTGGCTAACCTGGAACTCCTTTGTTCTCTGCATGGTCCCAAACACAAATCATAACAATCTGCACACTCCTATCACCTTGCTGTATGTGAATTCACCACAATTAAGGCCTAAACTCCAAAGAGAGAAACATCCCCTCCAGCATCCTTAGCAATCTCAGCGGAAGACAAATACTCATGTTTGCATCTTCTAAAGTTATTTTACTGGCATACACATTCACATTTAGAAAACACAGAACCAGAGATGATGGGGAGCATTAGAAAGTCGTGAGAGAAGGGTACAAAGATCAGTACTGGTGAGAATAGAAGTATATGTGGTCCCTGGTCCCTGTGACATGTCTACTTTCTACATCCAGTCCACTCACAGCCTTAGACTGGCCAGACCTTGTCATTAGCATTACTTGGGTAAATATCCAGACGTTTGTTTATTGGCTGGAAAAGAGAAGCTTCTTGTTCAAAAATAGAAAAATCCTTTTTGGGAATGTGTCCAAATCTTGTTTCATTAATAAATGATTCTATCTTTCAATAATAATACCTTGGTTAGTAGTTTAAAAGTTTTTAACATAGTGCCACAAAGCCAAGCTTTCTTTCCAATTTATTCACAACTTTTGTGTTACATTTTTCCAGAATTCTATTAGTCTGTCCATCCATACAGTGAGACAACCAGCCTGTCATTTCTGTGCATCAAAGCATTGTTTGCTCATGGCACTCTTCAGCCCAGGTGCCAGACAAGCTGTTAATTAAAAATAATTCAGTGCCGATCTATGAACTCTCTGAGACAAGCCTATCCAGGCTTTGACTGTCATCTTATGTGGCTAATGTAAAAACTGCTTATGATTTTCAATGTATAATGAAGCAGAAATATAGCTGTAGTGGGGTTTGGATGGAGATGGCAAATACTTGGCACACCTAATTCATTTGCCCCCTCCTGTGCCTATAGTAGACATTGCTAATTGATATTCCTACTGAACCTGATCAGAATCCATCTCTAGGCAGCCATTACCAACCAGTTGGAGCAGGCATGTTACTTGAAACCTCGATCCTTTCCTGTATTTGGAGGAAAGGGGTGGGGGGGCGGGAAGGCAAAAGCGAGGATATGGAATAGAAGAAACAGAAGGGAGAATCAAGGTTACCAGTAAATCAGAAGTTAGAAATGTTCTTTCTATGTTTTGGTCATAAAAATTGGATTTGAAACAAGGGGAAGGAAAAGGAATGAATAAGAACATTAATTCTGAAAATCCCTTTCACCATTGGAAAAGAATCCTCCGCAAAGTAGCCAGTTTCCACAGCTACCCTGGCTACCATGGTGACCTGGGGGAAGATGAAAACCTCTACTTTTGATCATCTCTATTAAATTAATTTCAACACATATTTGTTAAACGCTATTATCCATGCTACATATAGGTTCCTACTATTCTAGGGTCTATGATCGATTCAAAATAGAAGATTTTGAAAATCTCCCTCCTATTTATGTGCAAGGCACCATGCCAAGTCATTAACATTTGTTATTTAAGTCCCAAACACACTTGGGCCCAGGCAGTGTCCTGTCAACTTCACATATAGGTGACTTGAAAGACATTAAGCCAGTTGCCAAAAGTCAAACAGTTACTAAGTGAGGTCAGATCTTGCACAAAAATTCTTTTCACATTGTGTTACCTCATATGGCCAATAATGGGACTTTTGTTTTAAAACATATCTCTGGATTCACTGAAACAGGAAAAGAACAAAATGTCATGATCTTGCCTTGTGTTCATGCACATCATTTCCTTGCCAAACTGTGCAGATTTCCAAAGGCTAAAGGTAAAGGAAGAAAAAATTAATTACCAGTGCTTGACTATCTATTCATGTCTCATTACTTCTAGTCTTTAATTATTTCCCAGTTCAAAACTTTTAACAGTACTGAAATGTTAATATTAGTTGTTAAAAATACAATGTTAAAATGTCAATATTAATCATTAATACTACAATATTTTAACACTGTTAATATTATTTTAATGGAGCTACCCTTCATTTGAAGAGATTGAAACATTTTTAAAAATTCAAATCAAATTGGAGGAATGAACAAGAGTATTATAAATGAATCATTGAAGGGTAAAAACATGGGAAACTGCATGATTCAAACGTAGGCATTCCACTTTGCACCCTGCCTTATAAATTATCAACTGGATAATGTGATTCTGTATAGTCACCCTCAGTCATTAATTTTTCACTTAAAATGTATTATTGTCTGCTTCACCCACCTGCTTGCCTTGAGCTTGGGGAGTGCAAACAAGGATATTTGGGTTTAGCCTAGAGCAACATAAAAAGAAATGGAATAGATCTCTTTGTAGTTAGTGGCCTTCAGCAGAGTTGGGTTATAATGGTTCTAAGGCTAAGAACAGTATTGCTAGTGTCCATGAAAATGGAAAGCAACCATAAAAATGATTGACATATTCTATAAAGTAGACTTTCATTGTCAATCATCTCAATATGATTCATTAATCATATTCTAAGCATTTGACAGCTGACTGACAGTAACAAATTCTCCCCAGAGAAAGCTATATAGAAACTTAAGAGCAGCTTATTAATGTTGATACTACTTAAGCTGGATGTTATGCATCCTACAGGAAGCAGATAGTTTCTTGCAGCCCAACATAATTGATTCCAGCAGAACTTTTATTACCAGAGTGGGCATTACACAGCTTCTGATGCATTCCCAATCACAGAGGACTGATTGGTTTTATGAGAGTCTCTTTTTACAGGGGAAGAAAACAAAAGAAGATAGAAAATACCTCTGGTCTAAATTAAATTTTTCAAAATAGGCTTTTTTTTTAAAAAAATGTGTTGTCTATTCAACAATTTGAAAGCCTTAATATTACAAAATAAGTAACTTCAAGCTGGTATCCATTTCTCCATGTTGCATGACAGTATGATAGAGTTCAGGGCTTCATTTGCTCCCAAATCAGTGTCCCTCTGCATCAGACTGTTGTTTCCAGAGGATTCCAAAGAAAGATGTAAAGTCAAACTTTATTTAAGGCACAAGGTAGAAAAATTATGGATATAATAGTAAAGATTTCTTATGAATACACCTATGGGTTGTCTTTAAGGAAGACATCAGTCAACATTAGGTTTTGAAATACAGTTACCATTCTGATACACACACACGTGCACGCTATATTGCTATAGAAATCTTAGAAGTTTAATTAAATGCCCTAAAGAGTCATGTTTTTCCTCCTCCTTCTCCCCGCCATCTCAGTTGTCTCTCTGGTTTTTTAAATAACTTTGAATGGGGCATTCTTGTAGAATGGAAAGAGTTAGGGATCACACAGACCTGGATTTGAATTCAGGTTTCAACCATTTAATAGCTATAGGTGAGTCATTTATCTCTAAAGTGGGGATATCTATTGCCCTATCCCCAAGATTGTCATAAATTTAAAAAACTCATGGATGTAACAGTGCCTACTGCTCAGTTACCATTACTATCATCCACGTTAATTTTAGGATTGTAATTATTGTTTGTGCAAGTGTGTACATGTTTAGAATTAGGTCTTCGACTCGTATCACCTGGCCATAATTTAAGACGTTAATAAAACCTAGACTTGATAGATTTTGTGGCTAGAAGGAGTTAGAGATAATCTAATTCTCTAATTTAATTGTAAAGATAAATATGTCACAAAGGCAGGTAAATGACTTGCCTAACTAAAAGTTTCCTAATTTATTTTTTAAAGGAATTGGGTCCTAGAATTTTTTTTTTATTTTCTCAAAATTGCTGTGAGTTTTTAATGATGATACAAGAGCAGAAACTTTTCATTTGATCCCATCTTGTTATCACTGTAGGTGAAGAATTCCTCATTCCAAACTAATTGATTAACCTCATAATGAATTTATTCACTCTTGTATTAACTATTTCTTGATATTTTATACTCGAATAGGATAGACTATAGATACATCCAATTGGAAGGAATGATACAGATTCATTCCATGCAACACTCATTAATTCTTTCATTCAGTGAGTCAGAAATCTTACAATACTATAGTGAAAGTATAAAAGCTCAATATATGCCATGGGTAAGTGATATTTTGAATGAGAAAGGCTCTTTTCTAGAGTGTATCTCATATCTATCTTTAGATTTAGGGGGAGTTTATATTTAAAAGTCAGACATTATAGGAAAATCGTTAATTAAAAGGTGAAAACCTTATTATAGGTTAAGATTATCATTTTAGAAATCTGAAATATAAAGTTTCATAGCATCATATGTTTTTTGGGATTATACATAATTCTCATTGACCTATAGAGTTTGTTTTTATGTTATTTTCCTCTTATGTTTTATATATAACTGATTTAATAAATTCACCTCCCTCCATCCCCTACCAATAAGCAGAAGGTAGAGACAAGATACATCAAATAACTTCCAGTTTACTGTTTGTTGAATAGCTGATTCTCATTATACCTAGCTTCTCTCCCTTAGGTACAAAAAATATGGGTCAGGTCCTATTTTCATGGCCTTATTAAATCACAACTACAGGTAGCATCTTTAGGTATCCATCGCATTGTTTTAAAGATAACTCACATAGAGGCACCTGGGTGGCTTAGTCAGTTGAGCGTCTGACTTTCGCTCGGGTCATGATCTCGCGGTTCGTGGGTTCGAGCCCCCCGTCGGGCTCTGTACTGACTGCCAGCTCAGAGTCTGGAGCCTGTTTCGGAGTCTGTGTCTCCCTCTCTCTCTGACCCTCCCCTGCTCACGCTCTTTCTCTCTCTCTCCTAGAAATAAATAAAAATATTAAAAAGAAAAAAAAGATAACTCACATAAATGTGGGTTTTATTTTAAATCACTCTTCCTTGTAGTCTTCATAATTGTTTTCTTCCCAAAGTCAGATTTTTTAGCCTATTCTGTTTTAAACATTTTGCATCTTGGTGATTAAAATGGTAGCCTCTTGGCCCTAACTTCCTTTCTCTTGTTCCCAGCAAGCATCTGTTTTTCTACATTCTTCTATAGTTTAACCCAAAATGCCAGTCAGTGATGATTGATCACATTTTCAGACAACAGCCTGGACCCTGATTCTACACTTCACATGCATTTGCCATTTTGATTAATGAACATAAATCAGGGGTGACAATTCACATTTGCAAGTGGATGGAAAGAATTATTAGAAACATAGTATGTTGGTAAGCTAAAGCTTCCCTTCATTCTATGACAATTGCATTGAGAGCTAATGTGTGCCCTTCAGAGAACCTCGTGGTTATCATTAGGGAATATCTGAAATATAGAAATAAAACACATGCTGCCCAGGCCTGTTTTCATTATTTTGATCTCATAAAAGATCTTTCTATTTCAATACAGCGTAAGCACCAAATGATCTTGAAACATTTCAACATCTATATAAGCCTCTGTTATACAGAACTGCAAGGCAGCTTCTTTCTCTACCAAATAATGAGTGCATAATTATTTTGCTATGAAAGAGTGTTAAGCAGACATTTAAACTTGTTGTCTTAATTCACATGAGCAATACAAAGTCAAGGATTTTTAAATGTTCATGCAATGAATTATGTGCTTTTTTCCCTTTATTGAGATAAATTTTAGAAACACAAAATTCAAAATAGATACCCTTTTTAAAAGCCAAAGTGCCAGTGATATATGATGAATAAATTTGAAATTATCTGTGGAAAATGGTTTGTTTCCTTTGGCTGTGACAATTTCTGACCTAATTGGAACTTGCATATCCGGATCCTCACATAAAATAAAATGCTCGTTAAGTGGCTTGCATATAAGGTATGGTTCACAGACCATATGTATTGATTCCAGGAGTGATCTGCTTGATGTGTTAATTTTAAAGCATCATAATTATAACGGTCCATTCATTGTATTAAATGAGTATTAAATCTTTACAACTACTTAAAACTGTTTTAAAGGGTCATAGATCTAATCACCTCACAAGATATATACCTACACTAAGTTATTCCCATCTTCTTGAAAGGCAAAAGTTCTGTAAGATTCAGTAAGTGTAACCTACCCTTCTGGTAAAAACTGGATCTGTTTAAAGCAGATGAAGCAGCACTATCAGAAAAATTTTTACAAAGTTCATCACCACTTGGAAAGTTATAAAAATATTTTCCATACTTGGATTAGGTTTCTATCTTAACATTCACTTGGGAAATACTTTGTTTTCATTCTCCTCTGTGACAGTCAAATTATCCCTTGAAGGCATCTAGAGTGGACACGGGCAGACTCGGTTAAATTGCAATACATATGAGAGAACAGCAAAATAAGGTGCTTTTGAGCGTCAATCAGAATTTCCAGAAGTTACATTCAAGCCCTAATCAAAACATGTAGGAGAAAATTAACTTCTGCATCCAGTGAGAATTACTGTCTTGGGAGTTCCTGAGAACCTCCCTCTCATGGCATCTTGTTTAACTTGTCTGGCCTCATCTAGGAGTCTTTTCATGTTAAATTACAATATGGGCATGGAAACTAACAAAATGTTGAGTGTCCATTGGATTAATTAATACAATTAATGCAAAAACATATATTTTATGAGGCAATGTATTAGCTACTGCAGATAGAAATATCAAAGAGACTGAATTTCTCTTTTACAAGTATTCTTAAATCGATAAGGGAAATATTCATATCCAGTTGGTAAGAACAACAATGGAAATATGTGTAAGAGAGCTAACGTCAGAAAGGAGAATCCAGCCTGATGGCAGAGTGTCGTGAAACACATCGCTAACCCCTGAAAATGCTGTCCCTGATATACAGAGAAGGAAGGGGTGTTAAAAGAAGAAGGAATACTTGAATTTAGGATGGAAAATAATGAAATAGTTTGACATGATAGAAAACTACAAGTAGCCTTAACTGCATATTAAATCTAAGACATAAAGCAGAGGTGGATGTAGTGACACGGCATGAAGTTAATAAGGAGCTTTAGAGTTTAGATATTGTTCTAAAAGTGATGCTGAAACAAATAAATGAAGAATTTCACTGAAGAAATGTGTATTTAATGAGAAGTAGTAATTTTAGGAATTTTGGGGATACCAAAAAGAGCAATTCAAAACATACTTTTGATAAAATATGTTGTCATTTCCATCAACAAAAAGTATGGTTGATTTTAAGATGTGTCTTGTAGGAGAAAAGCACCAAACGCATGCAATTTATCATTAAATTTACCTTCACTGCAGCAGATGCGAAAGAACTAGTTCAGCAATTATGCCTTAATGTCATCCCATTATCATTTATCATTTTTCTTAATGCATCAAGACCTAAAGTGTAAGTCCATGAAGGCAAGCTTGGTCAGCAACCATAGAAATATGGGGTTCATTTGCTTTCCTTTCTTTTGTCATAAAAGGGGTCTTGCCTTTTTATACATGGGATGTGGCATTTAAGTTAAGTTCATATAACCTTTAAAGGGAGTACATTATTTCTTTTTTTCATTTTGATCTGGGATAACTACATCACTAGTAAGTGGAGGAATAAATTGTAACCACATGTCAAAAAGTAGGTCATCCTAATGAGTGTGGGTAAAGCTGGTATTTTCCTTCAGGAAATATCTGTTTTGTTTTTTCATAGAAGAGTAATATATTCTATTAATAACTGCACTGTGTATTGTGTAGTTAAAATTATTGACTTTATAACTTCTTCAATGACAAACATTGTTTAGAATAATCATGCCTATAAAAAATTAATTTGACATGACATCAAAGTACAATTGAAATTGAAATATGTAGATTTGATATTTGTGAATGGAAGACTTTTAAGTGCTAAGCCTTCAACCTTGTTTCTGTGTTAGTAAGTACTTTCTAGTTGAAAATGGAAAGAAAGAAAGATTCCCCTGCGCAAGTAAAGGGTCTAGAATAGAGAATACAGCAGTTTCTCCCTTATCCAAGGTCATACATCCCAAGACCCAGCGGATGCCTGAAACTGTGGATATAGTACTGAATCCTATATATACTATGTTTTTTTTCCTATTCCTATATGCCTATGATAAAATTTCACTTATGATTAGGCACAGTAAGAGATTAACATTAAGATTGCTAATAAAATAGAACAATTAGGACATACTGTAATGAAAGTTATGTGAGTGGTCTTTCTCTCTCAAAACGTTTTATTGTATTGTATTCCTCTTGTGATAATGTGAGATGATACAATGCCCATATGATGAGATGAAGTGAGGTGAGTGGCATAGAAATTCTGACATATTGTTAGGCCACTGTTGACCTGATAGTATGTCAGAAGGAGGATCATCTACTTCTAGACCGTGGTTGACAGTGCCTAGCTGAAACCATGAAAAGCAAAACCATCGATAAGTGGAGACACCTGTACTTTGGAAGCAAATAGGATATCCTAGACTCTCAGGTATTAGAGGTCATATTCTAAACACCATCCCAAGTCTATGTGACATATGAATCATTTCTGTGACATATGTTTCACAGAAAACTGTTGGCTCCCTCGACCACATTGGAGTACCTGAGTCAGTGGTGGAGCACAGACCTCTCAAGGTAAATTGCTTCTTCAGATGGCACCTTCTTCAGATAAGAAAATTCTTCCTTATATGATTCTAAATATGTCTCCCTGTAACTAGGATTCTCTGCTAGAGTTCTGCCTGCTGGGGCCGTACAAGGTGAGCCCTTTAAATATCTGCAGACAGCTAAAGATAAGTTTCTTTCCTTTTTTACTAGATCACTGGAGACTGACTGGCAGCCAGGGCAATGTGGTAGACAAAAATGATTTGAATTCAGCAAATATAAGCAAAATCTCTCACTGAATTATCATAGAAAATTGTTGGCTAACAGCACAGTTAAGTAAATTCATAAGTAGAGACTAATTAATGGGTGGCCAGTATCAGCCCAGAGAGCTTAAGTATCCGTATAGCTTGCATGCTGTCTAGACCTGTCTTCAGACTATGATGCTCAACATCTGAATTCATGGCTTAGCTGAGGACATTGATCGACATAGAATCAAACTGACTTTAGAGGCAGCTCTGAGGGGGGAAGTGGATGTGCTTAATGACACTTATACCAGAGAATTTTGTGGCTTATGTTTTCATTTAAGACTTTCACTAAAAGTCCATATTTCAGATAAGCTCTAATAAATGTATACAAACTAGTATTCTCCATCATAAATGTCTACCTTGTTTATTTTCTCCATAATACTTATGATCACTTATATGTTGTATACTTATGTTTGCTGGAAATATTTTCCTCCTAGAATGTAAGTCCCAATTTTTTTTAGTTTAAATTGCCAAAAATTCAAACATTCAGTTCTTTCCCATTAAATGGTTGAATGGCCAAATCATTGGCACAAGCTTTGCAATAGATTGCATAGTAGAGTCTATGCTAAGTGGTTGGTATTATTTTATTTATCTCCCCTAAAATTTCATGAGGGTGTGTTGAAGACATTTAAACAAACATAATCTGAATGATTTTTGTATTTTATATAAGATAATATATAGTAGGTGAAGGAGACAGGATTCAAACTCAGATATGGCTGGCTACAAGACTAGAAGAGAGATTTTTAATATCTGACTATAATGGTCACAGTGAATTGTATAAAGAGAATTTGTTGAAAATAATAATTGAGCACAAATGAGCCTAAGAAAGTCATTTAGGGAAAAGGTAAGGCTTGATATGAAGAAGGAAGGTGATTTAAGAATGTGAGAATAGTGAAGATGCAAGAAAGCTTGTGAGTCTCAGAGTTGGGTAAAGGTCATAGGCACAGGGAAAGCTCCAGATTTATATATTTCTATTTTGGTGGATGTAGTTGACTAGCAGCAACTTCATGTTATTAAGAGGAAGGATGAATGGTTTTATAAACCAAGAGTATTCTCAGTGGGAATGAGGATAATTATTAGCCCCCAAGGGGAAAAGTTGGTTCTTGGAAGGCAATAACCGCCCCCCCGCCCCGATATTACAATGGTTCATGGCCCTCCAAAGGACCACAGTATATAAACAGATGTGCATTATATCTATGGTGTTAAAATTTCATAGGGAATTGCAAAGGGGGGGGGGAATTTTAATGAAAACAAACAAATAGACGTTATTCAAGAGAGTAAGAGAGCATAAATTGTAGGAGAAAATAATTCATACAAAGGAAAAGCCAACTGCCTGTTCTACAGTGTTTTAAGAACTCTCCTGAGTATATTATAGCAGCTTACAGGAGTAGACTCTGTCCTTAAATAGATCTGGAGATTATTTTATGCTTACTGTATGCCATAGACACTTCTAAATGCTTCCTATTCATTCATCGATTAAAGCCTTGCAGTATATTTATGAGAGGTTCTTTGAATAAAATTTGCCCAAGGTCAAATGTTACAGTGTTGGGGCAAGCATCACTATGAGCTTTATGTTCCTAATTGGGAGAATGGGGATAATGAATTAGTAATACCTATTTAGTAGGCTGCTGTGAGAATTAGGTGGGATAACATATGTAAAGCAGTTAGCACAGTGCCAGACGAGAATGTTAGCTACTTGGATTACTCAAGTAATCAATTACTCCTGATTGTGAACCGTACCATACATTTGCTTGGATAACCAGAGGCAGCAGGATTCGTTATTTTCAAAGATCCATTTCTACTTAGTTCATAACAGTGCATCAGTATTGTTAGTGTGACAAATGTACCACACTCATGTAAGATGTAAATGATGGGAAAAACTGGATGTGGACATATGGGAACTCTCTGTACTATGTCCACAACTTTTTTCTATTTCTATTCTAAAACAAAACTTTTAAAAAAAAAACTTCATATCTAACAATGAATTGAGTAAATTCTTTTAAGACCCAATTAAAAAAAAATCAACTTAATAAATCCTGCTGAACAATGAAAATGTCAAAAAAAAAAAAAAAAAAAAAACCCGAAAAACCAAAAACCAGGAACAAGGGTGCACAGGAATTTTAAACATTCCATACATGAGCCAGCAGATGGCAGAGTACCCAAGCATCTGAATTTGGACCTAAAACCCTGCTTTCTGTCAAATGAAGCCTTTTCGTTTTTCATGGAGTTTTATCTAATTCATAATGCTAAAAATATAAAATCCTGTTGCCTCTAAATACAGGACTAATGCTGAAAATTAAGTGGGCATGAGTGTGAGGTGGGCACCTTAGCTTGGAGTCACTGCTCTGGTGAATCCCTGTTGAGGGTAAAGATGGCTTTGATTCTGAGTGTTGTGAACTCCGGTGCTTATTCACAGTCCAGGTATGATATCCACAAACAGATGGTGAGCCTTCTTATTCTAGTCTCTTCTGTGCTTTATGCTCACTATGGCGATTTCTCACCTGGTGCAGGTGGGTGGATAATCGACTCAGTAGACTAGAATAGCTGGGCTAATCAGTGATGTCCAGCTGTGCCAACGCTAATCTAGAGTTACTGTTGGAACCAAAGTGTAACCTCCACCTGAAATCAGGTGGGGGAATGGCTCTAGTTGCAATGACTGAGGAGACGGCTTTTGGGTGTGTAGGAAAAGCAATGTTTGTTAGAAGAAATCAATTTCTCTCTGGTAGATTAGCAGCCCCAGATAGAATTCACACAGAGGTTTCATATGGATAAAGATGATTTTTTTCCTGTATGTCTGGGAGAAAGGAAGATAATTTATGTGAGCAAACAAAAGGTAATGTAGAATAAAAGGGATAGACATTTTAGTCCTCGGCAAAGAATTTAAGGCTAATGGCCTCCATCTGATCCCCAAAAGCCAATTATGCTAATGGCTCTCTTAGATGTAAAAGCTGTGGCCATAAGTCAGCACAGACCTTTGGCACTTAGTATGTTTGCATGGACACTTGGATGATTCTTTTCCTCTCATTCCCTGGCTGTACTCAAAGTTGAAATCGTTTTTACCCTTTGATATATGCATGACCTGTCAGGTAACAGGACTGAATGGAATGGAGGCTTTTTATAAGGTCATGATTGGATACGTTCTCCAAGCTGAGTCTTACGGTACATTCAAAAGCTATAGAATAAAGAAAAAAAAGACACAAGATGCAATGAAAAGATAAGTTGTTATCCAGGATGATGTTTTTCACCAAATGCAAGAGGACTTTTTAATTTCTTTTGTGCAGAAGGATGGTTTGAGATGGGTTAACGTACAGGCATTAGTTAATCTTCGCAGTCTGTTAAATGAACAGGTTTATTGACTTTACAAAAGGTTACTTTCTATAATGATTATATTGAAAGAGCAGAACTCAATAGAGGGCAATATAAAGCCATATTTTTCCTCGTGCTGTTCCTAAAACCCTGGGCTGGGCTAGTTACATTCATGCCTCTGATGAAATGTCAAAGCCATCCGTATCTTTAGTCACTTCTGGTTACAAAACAGTCTTTCAATAATCAAAATTCCTCCCTTCACTCAGAGTTAACCTTTCTCCAGTAGTTCCCTACAGCTTCCCTTACTCAGCTGGAAGTGAGGCGATGGTAGGAAGACAGTGAACATTCAGCAACTCCCACCAAAGAGATTCTGTTCCCAACCGTCCCATTCCCTGACTCCTCTGATTTCTGAAGATCTTCAAAGTACAGATTGAATTAAGGGTCTCAGTATTTGTTTCTGGAGGTCATTTTGCAAGTCTGCCTGGTGATCTAGCGATCACTCACGTTGTGGGAATGATGGCTCTCATCTCAGCCTTCAGGCCTTTAGCCAGTTATGGAGAAAGAGAAAACAAGTCCTATTTAAACATCCTTTCATACTGCTAACCCTGGAGGATTTCTAAGACATTAAAAATAAGACCATGTAATGACAAAATGGCAAAATGAACATGCTAGGATTCTCATTTAGTGAATCTCAAAGGGCAATGGGAAGTTGGTCACAGGCACAGCTTGGGTACACACTGTTTCTCAAGTGTTTGTGCTGATTATGTCCGAGAACCACTTCTCTTGTCACACACTTGAAGCAAGTCAGACATGTTGACATGTATCATCTTATTTTATAAAATAAGAATGATGAGCTAAGTGGGACTTTTAGGGTTCCCTGCAGCTCCAAATCATTTAAGAATGACAAATCAAACAATAAAAAACATAAAATTGGCAAAATAGTATGTCTGGTTATCTTAGCGTTGATTGTATTCATACAAAGTAGGCAGTTATTAAAACCTGAAAAGCTAAAATACCTTTGTACAACTAATGAACCTAAATGAGAAGCAGCAGATCTTCTTTGTATTAAAAAATGATGGCTGTAGTGGGTAAAGATAAAGGCTAATTCCCAGTAAAAAGGTAGGAGCAACTATTACTGAATTAATTAATTTCTATTTGGGTTTCTCTAGAGAAAGCTTATATGTAATTTTTTACTTAAATCTCTAGGTCCTCAGGTGAGCATATTAACTGAACCTGGGTCTAATCTGTGTGAGGTGTGGATTTTTAAAACAGAAAATGTGGAAATCAACCATATTACCATTTACATGTGAACACTAATGCTTTTTAATGGAGGAAAATGAGACTTGTTGAGACAAAGAAATAGAGTTGAAGATAATTATAATAGCATTCAGGATAGAATACGAAGAGAGTATAGTGATTAATATTATAATGATTAATGAAAGGGCACCTGCTAAGCACATACAAAGGTTATTTTTAAAGACTTCCTTCCTCCGTCACTCTGCAGAGCTATTTTATTTGGTAGAAAACAGCAGCGTAAAGTCTGACTTAGGTTGTAAGGTATATTAAATAAGGGTGTTGAGAGCTCAGAAGCTTCCCTTGCTCCTTTACAGGTGATGTTTTGCTTGGTGGGAGCTCCCTGCAAACTTCAGCAGTCATGAAAGAGTTGGCCCCTCCCCAACCTTGACCCCTGCAGAGATATTCTCTCTCTCTTTCTCTCTCTCTCTCTCACCCTCTCTCTCACCGCCCCCCCCCAGCCCAAAACTTGCCCAGCCTATCCCTGACCAGGTGTGCATGATAAACGGGGCACAAATCAAAGGTCTGTGAAGTAGTGAATGTATAGTGTCTGTTCGACAACCCCATTCCATTAAATGAAAGCAGTCTCTGTTTAAATCAAGTTTCTGGTTCTCTCACAGCTCTGGGAGGCACAAGTGGCTGGATGCGCACATGGATGTGTCCACCCCAGAAAGAGTAAATACTCGGGTGTTCACTGGAAGTCTTTGTTCTGGGTGTCGCTGTTAGCAGAAGACCCACAGGGCAATGAGGGGCCACTGTGGGAGCAGGGTGGTCTTAGCCCGAGTTAAAGAGTTCACGTGGTGTATAAGCCTGAGGGCGTGTGAGGAGACTGCCTGTACACACAAAATGATGACCATTTACGCCTTAAACATACGGCATCTTGTTCCATATTAATCATTTAGTGTCTTGTACCTGCTTTTTGTAGTCTTTATGTTAATTAGGTTTGGAAGTGATGTTTGTTTGTTTTTTTTCAATCAGTAAATTTTCCTTACTTACACATAAAAACACACTCCAGGTAGTTTCTGTAGCCCTCCCATTGTAGCTGGCGTCTGCAGCATCTGTTGATGTTGTGACAGGCAGAAGTAGATCATTCTGGTCAAACATTATTTAAATAATTTTATACATATAAAATAGTAATTTAAACTCCAGAAAGGACCCTTGGAATAATAGTAAAACTAAATTGGACAAACCTGCATTCTAACCATGGCTCTGCTAGAGACATAACCCAGAGCAGTCACTTGACTTACGAGCTAGGATTTCTGATTTGCAAAATGAAGTAGTTAAAACTGGTGAGCTCTAAGAGCTTTTTCAGCTCAAAATTGTCTGTTGAATTCTTGATGTCTAAAAGAAACTTGCTGTTATTAAAAGTATGGGTTACTCCAAATTAGCTTTTATTTATTATATTCAAACTATTCCTGCATACATGGAATAAAAAAGGAAGTTACTAAATTTATTTGCAAAGATCCAAATGTCATTTGGCTATGCAGCCTGACTAATGGTGAAAATAACTTGAAAAATTGAAAACGGCCAAGAAAATCTGAGTTAATGGAAAATCTTTAGTCTTCTTCAAAGACCTTCTTCTCAGAATGTTTTAGAATTTAGCACTTCACGATCTAAGGCAAGAAAATAAAGAGAAGAAAATGAAACAAATAATAAACTCGAGCAGCAACTGGCCTTCATAAATTAAACTCCCTGTTCTTTACTTGAGGACTTACATTTCCTATAGAAGTTTTACTATTTAGTATAGAACTACCCCCACACCCCCACCCCACTACACCTGGGGAGTGAATCTGGGTAAGAAAATTACAGATATCATTTGAGGTTTCCACCAAAGTTTCTTCCTTTTGTAGCACTGACATTTCTGCAAATCCCTTCTAAATATTATGAAAGAAGTGGCTTTTTATTTGGAATGCTAGTTGTGACTTGGGATTATTGGTGAAGCCCCTTTGTTTGGGTTTTATTGAAGCATGTCAACAGCTGTCAGCAATAATACTTGCTCCGCCTGCTGCAGTGTGATATACTGATATGTATACAACGATAGGTTATAAATTGAAATAAAATATGCATTTTTTCATAATTTATCAGCATTATGATGGCACAAAAAAGGCAGTCTTATGAATAATACAGAGCTCTTCGGCGGGCATTATGTACTGTAGGTAATAAACGAAGCCTCTCCCCTGGACTGCCAGGAGAGTTGTAAAGCAGAATGCATTAGTTCAGCCCTGCGATAATAAATCATTTTAGTATGTCAGTAGGCTCTGGCTAACTTTTACTCCTGAGGTCTGAAAGAAGAGTGTGCCATACGGCTCTGGATGGTTTCTGAAGTGTTTAGACCGGCTCTGATTCTCCTGGGTAATGTTCTGAGTGAGCGATGTGGTTAGATAACAAGTGGCAGTATTTCTCAGGTATCGATATCGTGATGCCTCCTGTTGTTTTATTGCCTGGAGTGGCTGATTTCGTCCTAATTGGAACTGTAGTTCTTCTTTGTGTCTCTATTTGCAATATGGTGCTGTGTGTCTTTAAAAAATAAAAGTTGTTCTGCAAAACTATGCAGCTGCTCTAAGTGATACCACCCTACCTCTCAGTTACCTTTGCACGGATAAGAAATCAATAAGTTCTTTCTGTTCTGACTTATCTTCTTAAAAAATACAGCTAGCCTTATAGGAACTGTTTTTCTTAGAGCTACAATGGCCATTAGTTCATCATCACGTCGTGTTTTGCGAGATGACAACACAGCCTGGTTGGTAGCTAGCAAACCTCAACCGATTGATTTAAAGAATCACCTTTATGTAAACTTTGTTAGCACCTCAAGCCCTCTGTATATTTTAATTTTTCTAGAGTAACAATGGGGGTAATGGTGGTTGTATACGTGGAAAAGGCATAATTTAAATTCTTTGATTTTTGGCTTACAATACATACCTTTTTTTAAAGCATGTTACAGATTTCTTATATGGTAACAAAATCTGAAATAATTTATTAGAACCACTTATAAGATGGAAATGAGTAGTTGTGTTGAAGGAGGTGAAATGTATGTTGCATTTCATCATTATTTTCTTATAACTGTGTAAACGAATTCTGAAAAGTATATTAGCTCTTTTGGATGTATAAGATTGTTTACCAAGCCTCTGCTGCCTTGGTTTAAGCTTCCATACATTAAGTCCATGCTGCTCTGTGAACAGTTAAGAAAACAGTGATTTGCAGCACTTACTGCAGTGTAATAGCATGGTTTATAACTTAAGCCCATTTTGAGCATTCAAACTAATTAGAGTTGTGAAACTCTAATACTAGTGTGTTTTAATCCTCTGGCATATTAGCCACTGTGAGAGAGGCCATGCTTTTCATGCAAAAGATCCTGAACTAGTCCTAAAGAATATTGGGATTGAAACAGGTATGAAATAACAGTTCGGCCCTACTGCTCCTTCAAGTCCCTGAAATATAAATGCAGCATCAGCACACCAGCTGAGCTGCATAAAGGTGGCCAATTTCTAAGGAAATCAGAATTTATGTAATACAGAGTCTTTTAGAACACATCAACTCAACTTCATTTGAAAGCAAATATGTAACTGGTACAGCTCGCAAAGCACGGCATGGCTCTTTCGCATTTCAGATGGCTTGTGTGGCCTCTGTTCTGCACCAGTGGGTCCCCAAAGCTGGCTCCCACAGAAGATTGCTGCAGTCCAATATAGGGATTAGGAAAGCATGGGACACTGTGGTGACAGCAATTTTGAAGACAGATGTCCTCTATCTGTAACCAGATTGGAGATAGTGAAGAAAATGGCTGTGCGAGTTGTTTCCATCAACTTACCCCTTCCTTTTGCTTTGTGAGTATACCTTAGAGAAGAGGAAGTCTGGCTGCCTTGTGGAATCTGGGTTTCCGATGATTGTTATTAAATAGTTGGAAATTTTGACACCAAATAGGGCTGTGCCTTCAAATATTAAACCTAGAGTATCTACTTACTTGGGAAAAGCCACTGTGGTGCATAGTAAATGCTGATGATGGACCTTTCCTTTGGATCATGTATAGCTGGAGATTTATTTGATGTTTGAGACCCATTGTGCTTTGGAATAGAATCCTCTTAGCATCCCTACCGTAAGCTCAGATGAAAAATGATTTAAGTGCTGTGGTTGGCTAACATGTATTGCTTCTACTTAGGATGGACTTTTATTAAATAACAGATTTTCAAAGAAAATCTCAAATATGCTTTAATAGAGTATTTAATACATCACTGAATGGAGGCTTTTCTTAAAATGCTTTTATTCAAAGACATCTTTTGTTTGGAAAATAGAAATTCAGAAGCTGGTTGCTCTGTTTCATGATACTTTAGAATAAAAGTTAAAAGATCACTGATTTATCATATTTTCTATATAATATACTTTTTGCCATTTTATTTAGGAAAAATGTAAAAGAAGCAGAAAATCCCTTCACATACTTATGAAAAAACACCACCCTTAGGAAAAAGCATATACTTCATACATACGTGTTCTGGAGCATACACACATTTTGGCTTACATATGCAAGCACTTTAACTTTGGGAAAGATCTAGAAAAATACAAAATCCAGTGTTGGGATTACTTAGTGAACTTTCATGAAACCATAATTCTGGAATAGATCAGGACTAAGTCTACATGGGATAATTTCATATATTTACCCTAACCCCAGGAAAATAGGCATTCAAAATCTGCCAAATACAGAATAACCAGTCGTTCTTCTTAGTCTTACCAGCAATTCTTTACTTTTCCTGGGTCTAGCAAGCATACCTCTGCTTATGCTTTCATATTTTTCTCCTTCATTTCTAAAAAATTATAATTTTCTAATTCTAAATAATTTGACTCACTTCTTTATTTTTTGAATTGTATATTTCATTCTAAGTCAGATAAAGCATAAATTTAAATGAGAGAAAAAGAATACTTATTTGTTTAGAAATGGGGTATGATGCTTGTTTGCAAAGTTGCTTTTTTAAAAACTTTAAGTAATGAAAATTCTGAGGTAGAATTTACAGAATATTTCTAAGATACCCAAGGAGAGTTAAGATGGAAGAATAGTGGTAGTAGCATGCTTGCCTTATCTTCCGATCACAGCTAGAAAAATACCAAATCATTCTTAATAGCCAAGGAATCAATCTGAGGACTGACAAAACAAAGTACACCTTTAGGGAGAGAAGAGGCCACATTGTGGAAAGGAGGAGGTGCAGAGATGTAATTTGGGGGGAAAAAAGAATAGTGGCTGCTGCAGAGGGGAGAGAACCCTAATCACAGAGAGGAGGGAGAGGGAGAGAGAGAGAGAGAGCAGTGCACAGGGAGTGCAGAAGAAAACAACTTCCTCAAAATCATGGACTGAGGAAATAAGAGGGGCTGATTATGATGAGTTTTTACAACCAGTAGAACTCAAACACTGAAGTTTCAGAAGTCCTTGCTGTGGCCAGTATGAAGCCTGGCAGGCACAGCAGTGCTCCTATGGAGGAGGGCAGAGACCCAGGAGGAGACAACATGATCTGAGGATTCTCTGGGATGCAGTGGGGAAGACATTTTCTCCTCCTTGGAGTGCATCTAGGAGAGATGGCATTCCCTCTTAGGGGACAAAAGAGCTGAATGGCACCATGAGCCGCCCCATTCCTTAGCATAGGGGTAGAGATACCTGCTAAAGGCAGACAGCCGGATGCCTGCTTTTTGCTGCAACTTAAACTCCTAGTTCCTACACATTGATGCGACTGCTCTTCTGGGCCAAACTGGCAACAGCCCCAGTGCAGTGAGACCCTTCCCCAGAGGACCAGTGGGAATCCACACTGTGCCAGGTCAATAAACTTTGGAGTTTTGAAACTCAGCCAGGGTACCTGAGATAAAATACAGGGACACTGCATGGCTGGGCAGGCACATGGCCTGGACACAGGGTGAAGACAGGGATTTTAGGGATGCCCGTGACACAGGAGACTGTTCACTCTTCTGTGAAGGCTTTCTGAACAGTGGCAGGCACGAGCTCTCATCTCCCAGAGGAGAAAGAGGGCTGGCATCATTTTTCTGTTTCATCAGCTCCAGCTGACTTCAGTGAGCAGAACAGCACCCATAATGGAGGCATGAGCCACTTACACCAAGCCCTGCCTTCCTTCACTCTGTCGGTGCTCCTTAACTAGGGCAGGTGTGCCTCAGAACTAGAGCAGCAGGTCCCCCCAGAACACCAGCACAGACCCCTGCACACATCAAGTCTGCTGACTACAGAGTGTGGCAAAGCTTCAGCTCTAGGTTCAGGCCTCTTTTAACAAGCAGAACAGATCACACCTAGTTAAAACTTTCCACACTATGGACAAGATCCAAACATTCCCCTTGCAGGCAAGGAGAGAAACTGTGAAGAGGACTGATCTGAGGGAACGTGTAGCCACAACACAGCAGCGGAGTGCACAGAGCACCCACCAGAAACACTTCCTGAAGCACCAGGCCCAGGAAAGTATACTACCTCTTCTTAATAAAGCCATTACTCTCAAGAGGAGGAAACATAACAGGTTTTCCTAACACACAGAAGAATACAGAGACCTATACAAAATGCCAAGATGGTGGAATTCATCCCAAAAGAAAGAACAAGAAATGGTCATGGTCAGGGATTTAATTGAAACAGATATAAGTAATATACCAGAACAAGAATTTAAAACAACAATCATAAAGGTATTAGCTGAGCTTGAGAAAAGAATAGGAGACACCAGGGAGTCCCTTACTGCAGAGATAAAATACCTAAAAAAATAGGCCAAAATAAAAAGTACTGTAACTGAGATGCAAAACCAACAGAATGTAATGACCACAAGGGCAAAAGAAGCAGAAGAATGAATAGGTGATATAGAAGATAATTTTGGAATATAATGAAGCCAACGAGAAGAGGGGAAAATATTAGATCATGAATGTAGGCATAGGAAACTCAGTAACTCTATAAACCACAATAATATTTGTATCATAAGTCCTAGAGGAAAAGAGGGGAAAAGGGGAAGAAGGTTAATTTCAGCAAATTATAGCTGAAAACTTCTATAATCTGAAGAAGGAAACAGACATCCAAATCCAGGGGGCACAAAGAACTCATCAAAATCAAGAAAATCAGGCCAGCACCAACACATGTTATAGTAAAATGTGCAAAATGCAGAGATAAAGGAAAAATCCTGAAAGCAGCAAGAGAAAAGAAATCCCTCACTTACAAATGAAGATAAATAAGAGTAGCAGCAGACCTATCCACAAAAACCTGGCATGCCAGAAGGGAGTGGCATGATATGTTCAGCATGCTGAATGGGAGAAAAACACAGCCAAGAATACTTTGTCTAGCATGATAGTGATTCAAAAGAGGAGAGAGAAAGAGTTTCCCAAACCAAAAAGACCTTAAGGAGTTTGTGACCACTAACCCAGCTCTGCAAGAAGTATTAAAGGGGACACTTTGAATGGGTAAGAAGGACCAAAAGTGACAAAGACTAGAAAGGAACAGAGAAAATCTCCAGAAACCATGACTTTACAGATAATACAATGGTGCTAAATTCATATCTATCAATAAACCCCCTCAATGTAAATGGACTAAGCACTCTAATCAAAAGACATAGGGTATCAGAATGTATAAAGAAAACAAGACCCATCTATATGCTATCTACAAGAGATTCATTTTAGACCTAAAGGCACCTGTAGATTCAAAGTGAGGGGATGGAGAACCATCTATCATACTAATGGACATCAAAAGAAAGCCAGAGTAGCCATACTTATATCATACAAACTAGAGTTTTAACCAAAGACTATAGCAAGAGATGGAGAAGGGCACTATATCATAATAAAAGGATCTATCCAACAAGAAGGTTAAACAATTGTAAATATTTATGCCTCCAACTTGAAAGTACCCAAGTATATAAAACAATTCATAACAAATATAAAGCAACTCATTGTTAAGAATACAAGAATAGTAGGGGACTTTAACACACTCCACATACACCCATGAATAGATGATCTAAACAGAACACCCAACAAGGAATTGATGGATTTGAATGACACACTGGACCAGATAGACTTAACAGATATATTCAGAACATTTCATCCTAAAGCAGCAAGGTACACATTCTTTTTGAGTGCACGTGTATATTTTCCAGAATAGATCACATACTGGGTCACAAATAAGACTAGAACAAGTACAAAAACATTGAGATCATACTATATATTTTTTCCAACCACAACACTATGAAACTTGATGTCAACTCTAAGAAAAAATTTGGAAAGGTCAAAAAATACATGGAGTTTAAAGAACGCCCTACTAAAGAATGAATGGGTTAACCAGGAAGTTAAAGAAGAACTAAAAATTATACATGGAAGCAAATGAAAATGAAAACATGACAGTCCAGAACCTCTGGGCGGCAGCAAAAGTGAGCATAAGAGGGAAGTATATAGCAAGACACACTTACCTCAGATGGCCAACAGAAATTTGAAAAGATGTTCAATTATCACTCATCATCAGGCAAATACCAATCCAAACCATGATGAGATAACTCACATGTTATCAGACCTGTCAGAATGACTAAAATTAACAGCAAGGGAAACAGCAGATGTTGGTGAGGATGTAGAGGAAGGGGAACCGTTTTGCACTGTTGGTGGGAATGCAAACCGGTGTAGCCACTATGAAAAGCACAAAAAGTTAGAACTACCCTGGGGCACCTGGCTGGCTCAGTTGGTTAAATGTCCGACTCTCAGTTTTGGCTCAGGTCATGATCGTACTGTTTCATGGGTTTGAGCCCCAGATCCAGATCTGTGCTGACAGTGCAGAGCCTGCTTGGGATTCTCTGTCTTTCTCTCTCTCTCTCTCTACCCCGACCCCACTCACACTGTCTCTGTTTCTCTCAGATAAATAAATTTTTAAAAAAATGTTTTAAAAGCAGAAAAAATTTAGAACTACCCTAAGACTCAGCAATTGCATTACTAGCTATTTATCCAAGGGATACAAATATACTGATTCATAGGAACACATGCATCCCAATGTTTATAGCAGCATTATCAAAAAATTATGGAAAAAGCCCAAATGTCCAATGGATAAAGGACACACACACACACACACACACACACACACACACACACAATGGAATATTACTCAACCATCAAAAAGAATGAAATATTGCCATTTGCAACAATGTAGATGGAGCTATAGTGTACTATGCTAAGCGAAATAAGTCAGAGAAAGACAAATACCATATAATTTCACTGATATATGGAACTTAAGAAACAAAACATATGAACATAGGGGAAAGAAAAAAGAGAGGGAGGCAAAACATAAGAGAGACTCTTAACTATAGAGAACAGGGGTGCCTGGGTGGCTCAGTTGATTAAGTGTCTGACTTTGGCTCAGGTCATGATCTCATGGTCCATGGGTTCAAGCCCCGCATCAGGCTCTGTGCTGACAGCTCAGAGCCTGGTGCCTGCATCAGATTCTGTGTCTCTCTCTCTCTCTGATCCTCCCATGCTCACATTCTCTCTCTCTCAGAAATAAATAAAACATTAAAAAAATTTTTTAAAAAGAGAATAAACAGGGTTCCTGGGGTGGGGGGGAGTGGGCAGAGGGGTGGACAAAATGGATGATGGGGTTTGAGGAGAGTACTTGTGATGAGCACTGGGTGTTATATGTAAGTGTTGAATCACTGAATTCTACTCCTGAAACTAATATTAAACTGTATGTTAACTAACCAAAATTTAAATAAAAGCTTGAAACATAAAAACATGTATTTTCTAAGATATTCAAATAGTGATATTTATGGATTATGAATATTTTTCTACAGATCTAGTACAAAGACATTAAAATTACATTTTCCTTGGTTGCTAGGGACTTAGGGCTGTTAGAAGTGTTGAATAATGTCTGAGATAATGTCTGATTGGTGATTAGCACCATCATAGTTCTAATACAAAATACTTCTTTTTAAATTTAGATATTTCTATATTTTATTTGTTTTTGAGAGAGAGCATGTGCGAAAGTGGAGAGGGGCAAAGAGAGGGAGGGGGAGAATCCCAAGCAGGCTCCATGCTGTAGATCAGAGCCCAGTGTGGTGCTTGATCCCACGCACTGTGGGATCATGACCTGAGCCAAAATCTAGAGTCAGGCACCTAACCCACAGAGCCACCTCATGTCTCTAATAGAAAATTCTTCTCAGTGTAAGTTTTAAGTAGAAGAAACCAAAAAAAGTCCTAGCCTTGCCTTATCTTTGCATACGTGAAGGATTTTGTGAATATTACATCATTTCTCAGATACAGATATAACCAAGTTTAATCCTCATTTTTCTTTCATTTAGTAGGTATGTAAACTTGGATATACTATTTAAACACTCTGAATCTCTGCTTCATCATTTGGCAAATTGGGAAAATGGAAATTGGGAAAAATGATTCTCAATGTTCCTGGAAGATTTGAAAGTGCTCAATAAGTATTATTTTTAAAATGTTTATAAAACGAAATATACCTCAATATGATCATTCCAAAGCCAAGAGTAAGCCCTTAATACAATATGTATTCAATATACAGTAGTCAGATGATGTTCATAGTTCCTGAGTGAGTCCAGAAGTATATGAATCTTGGTATGCATGAACAGGGCCTGTGCAGTGGATGTGGAGATAGACAATTTTGTGTACACCTCGAGGGAGCTCTGTTGAGGAAGAGGCAAATACTGCAATTCCTCCTCTCCATGGAGACCTCCAATTATTGCAAACCTGGTCCATTAGATGCAACGTCTCCAAGAATCCCATCATGGGAATGCTGAGTGTCAAACATGAGAGAAAGGTGGGACTGGGTCAGTCATGAGTCTGCTGGCAGAACAAAAGGGCCTAAATGTACCTAGCTGGCATTTGGCACTCTTCAGCACGTGTGAAGCAATTAATCACAATTTTCAGGCAAGCAGAAATCAAAAGATGATTGTTGAGGGTGAGAGAAGAAAGTAGGTCAGGTGTAATGTTTCCTAAACAAGAAAGAGGTACTATCCATGTTTTCAACTATTAATTTATGAATCACCGTGAATAGAGGAACAGAAAAAAATGGGCAAAATGATAGATTTATGGAACCAGCTCTAAAGGGTTGTTGATTCCTGTGTATCGCTCGAAAATCCTTACCAAAGGGGCGAAAAATAAACAAAAAACTGTTCCAGAGCTGGGGCTTCCTAGGAATTATATGCACAAAAAGCTAGTTCCATGTTGCAGGAGAGCATGTGTGGGCAGTGAGTACAAACCATGAGAATAGCAAATGCACAAGGAGCCCGGAAGGAAGCAGTAAGTAGCCTAGTAAGAGATGTTCACTTACCACTTTTCACTGTATTTCTGAGAGTATCATCTGGAATTTTTTCCCCTGGTTTGATTGTTACATCTCAGTGTGCCCTCTGACTGAATTTGTGCTTCCTTGCGCTGCTATTTCAGAGAGAATTAGTGCTTCAAACCCTAAATGGCCCAGAAACTCTCTTTTGAAATCTATATGATAGTATCTTGGGCATCACTGGAAGCACAAGCTTCATTTTCAGTTGTTGAGATGACTTTCTAAGTATGCTGAAGTGTGATGCCAACTTGTTACCTTTATACTGAAGGACTTTGGAGAAGAACGTGGCACATTCAGTGTGCATATTAATAGGGTTCAGCAACCATGGAAAATACATCCCAGAGAGTTGTACATTAGACTAGTATGAGAAATGTTTTTGGCTCTGTATTTGACAAAAACAGCTAAGGGTTGAAAGAAACAACCTCCATTTCTCTGTGACTTCACCCAGCAAGTGCATATTTCTTGTTCATGAAAGGTCCCATGGGAATCCTCCTGGTCAGGCAGCTCTCAGGGGTGGGTCTTTTCTGAGAGGAGGACCAGAGCTCTGGGGTCCCTGCATTCTGTGGCCCCACTGCCATCTGGGAGTTCTTGTTTCCGGCCGCCCAGTCTGGGCGGGTGGAGGTGATGGGACATGAGAAAGGCAGTTGGGAATGGTAGTTTACTTCATTTTATGGCCAGGCCTGACAAAAAGCATCCATGGCTTTCATCCACATCTCACCAGCCAGAAGTTGGTTATGAGGTCCCACCTGGATGCAGGCTACCCTGGGAGCTACATTCTTCTTGGTGCTGTCAAAGAAAATAAATGGGTTGTGGCACCCGTGTTGCTGTATCTGCCACAGTCTCTGGAAAGCTTAACCACCTTCTCTCGAGTGCCTGCGTTATTGTTCTTTCCCCATTCCCGTCTGCAATGTCTCCCCCTCCATCTGCGCTTCTGCTTTAAGGAAGTCAGGAGCTATCACCCTAGATGTCTATAAAGCCAGAGGCTGTTCCCCTCACTCTCAGCTGCTGTTAGAATAAAATCATTGTGAGGAGCCACCATTTGGGGGAATTTCCTTAGAATCTTAACTGTTCCCCTCCTTTTTGAAAAAGTAAACTCACCATTAATGCATATCCCTTGTACGCCGTACTCCAAATAGTGGCAGAAATAACTCATTCTGGCAAAAGGAAATCACCCTGGAAATTACCAGAGGATGTGACATGGATTATTTAGTGTAATGGCTGAAGGTGTTTTCAGTAAAATGCAGTGTATGCTGTGTTCCCTGATCCCATTTGTCCTCTTAAAATTAATTTCTGTAGTGTTTCACAGTTACCTGTTTAATTATTCATTCTGCATGTCATGGAGAATGATACAGTACTGCAAAATAAAGCCAATAAAACAAGTTTCTAATGCTAAATATCGAAGCTGGAAAATATGACCATTACAAATAAGCAAGGATCTGTCTTCCGTTTTCATAAGTATTCTACAAAGACGTGCCATGCAATAAACAATGGCGTTGCTTGGATTAATTTGAAGATGTTTGCATAAATATGCTGAGTTTTATGGCACTCTTTCTGACTACAGTTTGTTTGTCTTACAAGAATGTGTGTTTCCCAGGCAAAATATTCACCTTAATCTTTCATGCCATCGAAACTCCTACTTCTCTTTGCAGTGCAATGTTATGATTGAGGCATGAGCTTTCAGAATCCGACAAACCTGAGTGCGAGTCCTGACCTTGTCACACTAGATGTGTGGATTACTTGCCATCTCTCAGGCTGCTTCCCGTTTGTAAAACGTACCTCACAGAGTCGTTGTGTATATTAAACAAAGGATGTCACACAAAACCTTAATTTACCCTGCGGGCTTGCTGCTGTCTTAAACAATGATTAATTTCTACTAATAATTTTATATAAATTATGAATAACAAGATTGAGTTCAGAGGATAAAAATATAAATAAGAACTGAAAAATGTTATTACATTATGAAGATTACTAATTGACATGAAGGAATTCCTGTTAAATATTGAACACTTAAAAGTATTTTATTTAAAATATTATGATATTAAATAGGGTGATTCTACAGTTAAATTTCTTCATTAAAATTAAGGTGCTCCAAACTTGATTAACTTAAATATTCTCTCCTTTTAAAGCTGATCTCAAGGAATCACACTTCAGGAGGAGAAAAACTCACAGGTGCTTATGTGGCTCAGTCAGTTAAGTCTCTAACTCTTGATTTCAGCTCAGATCATGATCCCATGGTTTGTGGGTTTGAACCCCATATCAGGCTCAGCATTGACAGTGTGGAGCCTGCTTTGGATTCTCTCTTTCTCCCTCTCTGTCTCCCCCACCCACCAAATAAATATGTGAACCTAAAAAAAGTAGAGGAAAATTCAAAGTGAGACAGAGTCCTTGTGTATCTTTTTTAAAAGTCTCCTGTAAGATATATCCTATTTTTTCAAATCTATTATCAAATTATCAAAGAAGAGATGTAAGAGAATTCCCCACCACAGAATAGAGACATGAATCTGCTTCAGAGACTTCGAAGTTTTTCAGAAAGGAAAAAGTAGCCATCAGACAGGTGCAGGAATCACAGTAGCATCCGATTTCTCAGTAGTAGTGCTACAGAGACAATGGAGCAGTCCTTTTCATTTTGAAAAATAATGACTTTCGAAGTAGAATTTCATATCCAAACCTTCAGTAAACTATGAAGTAAAAATAAAGATAATTGCAGAAATATAAGCAGTTGAAAGCTTATCTTCTTCTCACCCTTCCTGAAGAAGGCACTTCAAGGTGTGCTCCAGCCAGTCAGGAAAACCAAGAAGGAGTGAAATCTGAAATATAAGAAACATTGGAACCAATCTCTTGAGTTCAATGACAGAACATTCCCTTACTTTTCATTCCCATAAATCAAAACTGGCCCTCAAGCCAAACAGAAAGCATAGAGCAGAGGAGGGCAGAGTAGAAATTGATTCACTTCAAAGATAAAATGACTAACAAGTCAGAAGCTATTAACTGTGAAGACATACGTTTGTTTTTTTTCCCTTCAACAAAAGAGAGGTATTTAAGAAAGCCAGAAAAAACCAAATGAATAAATAGAGATGTGCTACCCCTATAACCCTCAAAATCAAAACCTAAAACTCTATAAAAAAAAAAAAGCATGGCTCAAAATATATTAACAATAAAAACAACAACAACAAAATAGAACACTCTTTTGAACAGTCAATGGACTATAAGAGAACCAAATTTTATGTTAGAATACTTTCGTTTTAAATAGCCCAGAGGTAATAACATTCAACTACAAGAAAAAAAATCAGAATGGAAGAATAAAATCCTTAACTCAGGAGATCACATATCCCAGTGACCCTGTTCTGACTGTGCCCTTCAGTCTGCTTCACTGTTGCGAGGTCCATAATAATGGTTTGGTTGTTGTGACTTTTTCCCAGGTAATGTACAAACCAATTAATGCCTGTTCTCTGAAGCTTACTTTCATTTTTTAAATTTAAATTCAAGTTAGTTAACATAACATAATGTAGTCTTGGCTTCAGGATTAGAACCCAGTGATTCATATCTTACATATGGTACCCCATGCTTCTGCCAATAAGTGACTTCTATAATACCCATCACCCATTTAGCCCATCACCCCCCCCCCACCTCCCCTCCAGCAATCCTCAGTTTGTTCTCTGTATTTAAGAGTCTCTTATGGTTTGCCTCATTTTCAACTAGCTCTCTCACCATTAAAATTTGGGGTAGACAGTAAACTAGTGCTGGACAGCCTAAAAGTGGTGCAACATTGAAAAAATGGTTTGTTGAAACGCAGAGTGTTTACCTAACACCACTGGGTGGACACACAAAATATTTCTCTTTGGGAAGTGGGGAGAGAATTCTTCCTTCCCCCTCTTTGTCAAGCCAACCTTAGTGAAAAACTGTGTCCCCATAACTTGTGCCCTATGCTGTGTTCATATGATACCCAAATACTCAGTCATTCTGTGGGAACAAAATAACATAAAAGTTTTGACCAAAGACTAAAAAGAAAAAATTGATATTTTGATGGGTTAAAAAGGAAAATGTGATTGACAGATTAAAAAGGAAAATGTGATATTTAATTATAGTCAACATTGAAGAGACAAGAATTCAGATGGGGAAGAAAATCCATAGAGTGACTCCTAAGCAGCCTGGGGAATTGTCCACTTTAGATTTAGTGCCATAACGAGACAGTGACATCTTTGCAATCCCTTAAAGTAGATTTGTCACCGTTTTTCACTGTCCCTTTCAGACCCATTCCTAGTGTGCCCTGTAGATTAGAGAAATCAATACCTATTTTCTGGTTCAAATATATTTTTTAAACTTTAATGATAACTTTTATATTATAGAATTAATAGGGGAAATTAAAATTCCCAATAATCCCACCCTCGAGAAAAAATATTATTAACAGATATGAGTGTTCAAATATAATTTTAAGAGTTGAATTGTAGGATTATTCCCAGGGACAACTTAAAGCTTGAAGACTTTTCTTGTGTGTTCACAAACTTTACTATCTGCATGTTATATATTCTTTTCTTGTTTTCCTGGCTAAGAATGTGTTATTCTGGTTGAATATCTTGAGTTAATAATTTCAAGATTTAACAGTGTCGAAGCTGCATTGTTATTTAAGTTTACTTCATGTTTTAATTTGGTATTTGCATGGATTTCATATCCTGTGATACTATTGCATACATTTTTAATCTAAATTGCCTTATGAGTTATATTAATGATGATAAGCTTTTTGTTGTACGTTTCTTTCTAAATTACCTGATAAAACTTGGATGAGAAATGGTATCTAATTGGAGCTGGAATATAAGTTAGAATGAGGTTTTAAAACATTGAAATGAGCCAAGCAGGTGAAATAGACTAGCATGGTGTCTTTCAGAAAGGACATACATGTGTCAGATTACAATTCACATTTGAATTTCTATTATTTATCAATTAAAAGATAAGATTGGGGGGGGAAATATTTCTTTTTCTTTGAGAAGGCAATCGATGCTCCTCTGTCCTTTGAACTGGTTAGTGGAACTCTGTTCTCATATTACCCCTTCCTCATTCCTATTGGAGGGCTACCAGTCTGTTGTGTGACCCTGCAGCAGCATCCCCTTCAGCCTTGTTTTCTAATTCCTAGTGTTTGGCAGCAGTTTTTGTGTTTGTTGTTTGTTTGTTTTTGTGTTTTGTTTTGCTGACAGCATCCAAGTAGACTCTCAGAGGCTAGCACCAGATGCTTCGTGCATCCCTCAGTAAGAGCAGTAAGCAGGGAGTGACCCTGGGTTCTTGGAAGAGTTCCTCATTTTATGTAGCGTTCTAGGATAAATGACTATTAAAAATAGATAAACAGAGCTAGCCATTTTTAGGTATTTTAACTTTTAAATATAACTAAAACTTCCTCTGTAATATTCTTACACTTGCTTTCACAGTAGAAAGTAAAAAAAAAAAAAAAGGCGGGGAGGAACATCAAAATTTTCTGCAGTTAAAAGCTTTGATGTAGACTCCCATTTCTTAAGTTTTTGCTTAGGAGTTGGATTTCTCCTCTCTTGTAATCTATTAAATCATTAAGATTTGTTGAATCTCAGAATACTCCAATTGGATATATATTTAATTTGTGAAGCTATTTTAGTTACTGGTTCTGACTTCAGATCCAAATTGATTCTAGATATTTTCTTTATCAGAATTAATTTATTTTATAATCCTCAGGTTTCTAAGCTTAGATGGTAGCTTTATAATCTTTCTTAATAGAAAATCATGCTTTATTATTCAGTAACAGAACTGCTGAACTCTTTTACATGTTGGTTCTTAAAGAGTAGAACTTTCAGAGTATACCTCCAAGTAATAAAATTATTTAATTTATCTTATGGGAAACAACTATAAATAATCCTACTATGCTTTCGCATGTTTTAATTGAGTTTATTTTCAAAGCATGTTTCACTGTATATTTGTGTTTCATGATAACAGACTCAGTAAATTAAGCTACTGAAACCCTGAAACCCATTTAAGTATACTTCTATATTGAGATCTTGCACAGTTTATATTTTCAAGTCTATAAAGCAAGAATTATATTTTATAGATGATACTATTTTATGATGCTCTCATATAGAAAAAAAGGATCTTTCAAATATAGATGCATGTCGCCATACCCTAGTAAAAATGGACTTAATGCATACATTTTTATTTAATTGTTTTATCTATTTTGACCTCTCAGTAACCTCTGCCAGTATTATTCCAAGAGAAAGCATTTATTGTCTACTAATTTATATGTTCACTTACTTGTATCATGTTATATATTATATATTATTTAGATATACATTACTAATAAATATATTCTAAAAAGGGAAATACTATATAATAATAAAAGCAGTGCTACATGGGTTTTGAATGGTTCTTTTAACTACTGTTTTCATATATATTTTCTTTTATCTTCTTAAAACCTTCTGAAATAAGTAGATTCATACATAAATATTTGTTTTACAAAACTGAAATAGTATAGCTATAAATAAGAAATAATAACTAAGGTCACAAAGACTGATAAATTCAGTGCTAGAATTAACATATAATTTTCCTGAATCACAATTCAATAATGTTTCAAGTGCAGATAGTCAAAGGTAAGGATTAAAATAACTTTAATAATTCCATTTGAAGGTACGTGTGTGTATGTGCGTGCATGCGTGTGTGTGTGTGTGTGTGTGTGTGTTTATGATATTTTTATGGGACATGGTAAACTGCCTTGCACACCCAGAAATGCCCCCAATTAAAATCAGACATATATTAGAAATATTTCATAATATGTAGGTTTTATTTTTTCCCTTGTGATCATTATCTCTTCTTTGAGAAATGGTCTCTAATATAGATATTCATTTGGCCCCAGGACATGTGTACATTAAGGAAATAAAAACCTCAAGAGTTCTCCCTTCCCTATTATATCTGTAAGATATTTGTCAAATACCCCTAGGGCCTTTCACATACTGGTCAGCTGTGCACAGAGATCATTACGAAAACTTCATGTAGTTTTGCAGTATAACTTTGTGATCCTTCAGAGCTATTATATCTTCTAAGACTTCCTTGTGCTTTATTGAAAGCTTCAGGGAAAATAAATATGTCTTTCTAGACCCAGAACTTGAAATGACAGTGGACTCAAGAGATCAAGGTTATCAAAACACGACTTGTGTGTTATGGCTTCTGTTTATCTGCAGGAAAGCGGCCAAGGTGAAAGGGGTTGTTGTTATTTTTAAAGTATTGAATTATCTGGAAGAGGAATTTCTTATCAGTATAGATTATTTTTGTTTCCAATTCTAAACATTGACCTTATTTCTGATATCATCTCTGTCCTTTGACAGTTATTAGCTTATAGATGATTGTGGGAAAATAACTCCCAAACTTGTACATCAGGAGGTTATTGGGGATGTTTGGCTATGTGTTTGCTTTCTAAGAGGGGAAAAAAGGGACACAGAAATGATGAGAAAGATACTAGTAAAATAATACCTTCATACTCACCACATTTGAAAGTAAAATTGCTTGCTCTAAAGATACTCAATATTTATTTTGTGGTTTCTTGTGCCTTTTGTTCACCAATGTATATCCCAGGGAAGGGGTATATACCTGAATTTTCAAAGTACAACATTAATGGTATTTTGAGAATGATTTGTGTGCAGTTTTAAAAGGAAGATGTAAGAATTAAAGGTGTAAGGATGCTATTGAGAACTGTGTATTCTCTACATATCTCTAATAGACACATAAATTATCCTGTAGGTAGTTTTTCTTGGGTAAGATTCATAATTCCAAAAGAAAGTTAAACCTATTTTACTCCTGCTGACTTTTGCACAGTGAGTTTTGGAAAAAGTTCCTCTATGAAGTTAGAGGTGTTTATGAATTCAGTGAGATAATGCAGCCTTGCAGAAATATTTTCTGTCTACAGCTTTTTATGACTCTTAGTTTATCAGTTGTCCATTTTACCCTCCTACCTCTATCCATAATGGATGAGATCAGGTGCAGCTGATCCAAGGGAACTTTCATATATATCCTAAAGGATAAGTCACATGTTTAGAATATCTTATAAATTTTCCTCTCAAGATAGGAAATTTTAGTTCTGGGATGATTTAATTATGGGCCTTGGCTTATTTATGTGGATTAGTACGATATGTAGCTAGTTTTGTTTTGTTGAAAATTTGAAAGCTACAAGCATTTAATCCATGACATTGGCCTTTGCACTGAAAGTCAGCAAGCCATGATACATACCATCTGAGGAATTACCCACTAGAAGCACATGAACTCATGATAGGATAAAGACAGTCTTCAGGGAGACCAGCATGGCAGGTACAATTATTGCTCCAAGACTTCTATTTTCATAATGTTGTCAAAGTTGGCCAGTAAATCAGTAAAACCACCAGTCACACCATGCCCTTAGCAAAATATGATGCAGCATAATTACAAAGGAGATTTTTAGAGGAAACTCCCCAGAGTCCTTTGCTCTGAGTGCCTATGGGTTTTTTTGTTTTGTTTTGTTTTTTTTCTTTTGCTGGCCTTTGATTTGATCACAGCCGTACACGCATCTCACCCCTCTGGGCTTCCTTTATCAATGGACTGTTATTTTGAAATTCTCACATCTTCACATAAGGCAATGGCTACATACATCCAATTATAAAAATGCTGCTTATAAATAAAAATAGTGAAGAACCCACCTGTTTCCTCTGGAGATCTCACATTCAGTTAGGTTTCAGTAAGATTTGATCTGGCTGGTCACTTAATATATTATTATATATTTAAATGTTAGAGAAGCCATGTCTAATTTGTCATCATCCTGCTTACTTGAAAATAATGCTAATACTCATAGTACTTAAGCATTCAATTTAAAAGATTATTTCAGAACTGTGACATGCATCTAGGGTCTTGCACACACACCAGGGGCAGATTGTGTTGGAGGATGTGCTTTTGCTTTTTCAGATTAGCATTTAGAAAGTTTGGAGTTCTGGATATGTTAGGTGGCAGATTCTGTATTGTCACTCTGTACAGAAGTGACAGAGGACTTAGGTGGCTTTATTGCCACAGGCATGCAAGTGCCTGGCTTTACATTCTCTCATCAACTTTTAGAAACCATTTTGTTCTTGTTTTGGTACCTGTTATGAATATGATTCAGAATCAGGACTCAGAATTATTATGCTGCAGGTAAGGACCACCACAGATGTATAAAGACATTAGAGTAGAGATATTTTCAGAGGAACAGTTTTCCTTTAAAAGATCAGAACATGCTTCACCAAAAGGGAAAAGTTCTGTTTTAAGGATTTGCTGAGTCAAGAAGATGTGGAAAGGAATTCTGATGGCTCAGTCCTGAAGCATGAGAGAGAGTACGCTATTTACATGATTTCTGAGTTTACAAAATGCTTTGCAATACATGATGTGTTTTACTATTTTACCAGCCTTGCATGACAAGTATTACATCATAAGCGTCAGAACTAGAATTTGAATTAATTCATTCCTTCTTTTGCTCAAAAACATTTCTACCAGGAATGCATGCTTTAGAGATACTCTGCTAAATGCTCAAGATATAAAAAACAAATAGGATATGGTCCTTTCTCTGAGTCATCTCAATAACTAATGGGTAAGCGATATAAACAAACAATCTCAGTAGAGAGTAAGGAGTATAACAACAGAAGAAGGCACAAGGCACAGTGTCGGCACAAAAGAGGCTGTCATCAGCTTTGTCAGGGAGCATCTCCAAGAGGCTTCATGAACCCCCATCATGGTGAAGGCTAGCAGTATGAGAATGTGACTGCGGGTGGAAATATGGAGGATGTCGCAGACCACCAAGAGCCACACGTTGAAAGACAAAAGGGCAGTGAAACCACATGGCCAATTATGGGATCTGCATAAGACGTACGAGTGGAGGGCTTGAGGTGTGCTAGGACTGTTTTATAACCTGGGAGCCTGAACTTCATTGTGGAATCAGCAGAGGGGTGACATCCGTTTTGTGCCTTAAAAAGATGACTTGGGTGTTTCACTTCCTTTTCAAGGTGGCTGAGGAAAGCCAGCAAGTTCTCTCTTCTCCCTCCTACCAAAATCCTTTCGAAATTACATGCACAGCCTAAACCTTACCACATCATTGGATGTGGAAAGATACCATTAGTAAACCACAAATGGTGAGAAAATTTTGGAGGATTTGGGAAGATACATGAATTAAAGCACTAGAACAGTTCCTGACATACAAGAACTATTGTTTGCTATTAATAAGAGCAGCTAAGAGGCTATACTTAAAGCAAAACATGATGAGCTTCTTACCTGAGGCAAGAACTTGGATGGCCCAAAGTTGGGAGGCCGATAAAAAACAACTCTATTGTATATTGTATTACTCAGTCTGGGAACTCACCCATATTGTCTTTTCTGTCCCATTTCTTCCACAATAGCCTTTCCATAATATCTTTACAGATCCACTCCTGATTAAATATTACAATACCTTTGATCAATTTGTAGTCATACTAATAAAATAAAAATAATACTCATGACCTAATTGCCTCTAAAAGGCCTCACTTGTAATTCTATCACCTTGGGAGTTAGGATTTCAACATATGAACATTTAGGAGACACAAACACTCAGACTACAGTAATTCTTATGACATTTCTTAAAAAGAATTTTCTACTTAAAAATTGACAGGGCACCTGGGCGCCCCAGTTAAGTGTCTGACTCCTGATTTTCACCCAGGTCATGATCTCACAGTCCGTGAGTTCAAGCCCCCTCTTGGGCTCTGTGCCACAATGGGAACAGAGTCTCCTTGGGATTCTCTCTCCTTCCATCTCTCTCTCTCTCTCTCTCTCTCTCTCTCTCTCTCTCTCTTTTCTAGGGGAGACAGAGAGAGAGACAGCGTGAGCAGTGGAGGGTCAGAGAGAGAGGGAGTCACAGACTGAAACAGGCTCCAGGCTCTGAGCTGGCAGTCAGCACAGAGCCCGACGCGGGGCTTGAACCCACGAACCACGTCTCTCTCTCTCTCTTTTAAGTTTATTTATTTATTTTGAGAGAGAGAAGCACGGGGCAGAGAGAAGGAGACAGAGAATCCTAAGCAGGCTCCATGCTGACATCATGGAGCTGAAAGTGGGGCTTGAACCCATGAACGGACATCATGACCTGAGCTGAACCAAAAGTAGAATGCTTAATGGACTGAACCACCCAAGTGCCCCTTTCCTCCTCTGTCCCTCTCCTGCCTGTGCTGTCTCGTTCTCTCTCTCTCAAAATAAATAAATAAACTTAAAAATGTTTTTAAAAATTGATAATATTCCTAAATTCTTTTTAGTATTAGGATCATGAATGTTAAGTTCACCCCTCTTTAAGCTAGAATTAAACAATATTCCTGGCCCATGTGTAATGTATGTGCTTTCAGAGAACAGAAATACCAAGGCATTAGTATTTATTGTCTGACTGCTATGTGCCAAACCCTATGCTGGGTCCCTTCCTGTGAACTTTTATTTCAGTCTCTCTTTGACATTGAGATAGCATTAAGATATCAAATATCAGATGAAGAACCTGAGATTTGAAGATTTGTAATTCTCATTTCTTGTGTATCATACTATTTATGTGTGTAAGAGAAAAATGCTTCCTTTACCACTAACAGTTCAAAGCAATGAATCATTTGTGAATTAGATTATAATGTCAGAAACAAGAAATCTCAGGAAGCAATATCAAAGATGAAATCCTGAGGCAACCTTAAATTCCAACTCAAGAACAAAAAATGAATCCCATATTGTCAATTTGTCTTTATAAATGGGGGAAAACAGAGGCTTAGACAATGTCAAATTGCAAATAATCCAAGAATATGTTCATATGTGATTTTAAAAGCTTTAGGGTGGTTGTTTGTGTTCTAAGAAGAGCATGTGCTTGTATTTGAATATTTAAGTCATAAATATTCTAGAGATTATTTTCAAAGAGAATTTACCTAGTGAAATTAGACCCATACACTCTTCCTTTTTATACTTTACACAATATGCTGGGAATAAAGAACACTATTCATTATTTTCTTCCTAAAAATGCTGTCATGCAGAATGTGACTTATCACACCCACAGGTATGGTTATAATGAAGTATTTCAAGGTATTTTATGTTCACATTTCAATTTGAAAAAAAAACTTTTTATTTAAAACTGTACATAAACATAAATTCCAGATGGATTAAACATCTAAATTTAAATTTGACACTCTTCTTAATAACAGCACTACCATGTCCTAGAAGAAACTATAGGATATGGTATTTTATTTCTTTGACTGGAGAGGGCCTCCTTAAGCACCATAAGAAACCCAATTTAAAACTTATAAATGAAAAAAGTAACTGTAAGCAAAATTAAAGTTAAAAATATAATTGAAAGGAAATATTTGCATCATGAGTAACGTATAAAATTAATATCCCTAATCTGCAAAATGTTGATACAAAGTTGATACAAATAAATAATGAAAAGTTAAACAGTCCCATTAAAAATGAGCCAAGGCTAGACCTGGTAATAGGGAATGATGGTAAGCAAATTTTTTTTTTAAATCATCTCATACTAATGATCAAGTAAATGCAAGTTATAAGTTATCGAGCTGACAAAAATGAAAGAGAATGACAACATTCAACATTGTTGAAGATGAAAAGACAAAATAAGCTTTCTCTTCTCTATTTGAGAGATTATGAGGAGTTTTCCTATAAATGTGTATGTGTATATACTTGATGTGTTATTAATATTTGAATATCATAAATGCCTACCTATGGATTAAAAATAATAAAGTGATGGGCTCTATATGTTAACAGTTTATAGAATTTTTTAAAGATCATGTCATGCTCTTAACCTCATCCTCCTTTTCCTCACCTTGTGACTTACTGTATTAAAGAGCTCTATTCAGTGGCTCTTAACCCTTCCCGACTTGCAAAGAGGATTTAGCCTGGATCATAGTTACATTTGCAACTACCATCCTCAGGACCTAAGTACATTATAACTGCATTGATGGTTCCATTATCACAGCTTGACCATTCCAGGCTTTATACGGTTGCTAAGTAATCAGTGTCAATTGTTGCTCTTGAGGATGAAGGACAAAATATTTCTTAAGATAAAAAGGAAAGCATTACAAAAAAAGCAGAGACTACCTTTTATCCACAGCATCCTATTCCTAAAACACGATCATGTTTTAATATTTTATTCATGAGACAAATTCTTACAAATATTCTGTCATTTTATCTAGTAACTTTACCTTGGAAGCCATTTTCATTTAGGGCACAGTGATTCTAACAAACATAAAAGGGTTTTTTTCTGCCTTTTCGTAAAGTTCATATAAGAATAGGGGAAACATACAGATCTAATGTTGAGCCTCAAGAGCGTATGACTGTTCTGCTACCAAATTCCTCTGATCTAGAATGCAGATTAGGCCTCCTGCTAATATATTTACATCGGCACACGTAACAACTATTAAAAAATCTTTTTCATAAGCCTGCAGAATTTTTTATTGCACTGAATCGTCAAAAATAGATAAAACCATTGAACAATTTGAATATCTTTGTCAACAGTTTAGAATGCTATATGATTGTACTCAAAAACTAACACTCCAGTATCCCATCGTTGTATACCTTAATTGGTTTCAGTGAATCTTTTAAAAAATCCCATCAATCAACACCTGTGTATACTGTGTGATATAATATACTATGACAAGGAGGGATTTAAAAAAGAACAGAAAAAGGCAACACCCTTGTTATTTGGGGAAATTATATCTTTGCCTGTGAAAGGTAAATTAGCAGTACCCAGGACATTATGCCTCTTCAGAATGGGAGACAGGACAGTATTGTATGCTGGAATTTTCAGGCTATAAGGAAACCTGTCTGGCTTCAAGGTCAGGTAGGCCTGTAATTTTAAAGGTCCACAGGTGATTCTGATGTGTACCTTGGAATGAGAACTACTTCTTTCAAGTATATTAAGACTGAAATCTCAGGTATCATTAGATAATAGTAATTAGAATGATACATTAAGCCTTTAGTACTTAGTACTTTAGTACTTCAGGGACTGACTTCCCAATTTACTGCCTAGGTAAATTTGTGTGGCTATGAAGCTGTATTTCATAAAGGTCTTGCTAGTTGATTATTATTTTATTTACTTGTTTTTTTAACTGCATAGTCTTATAGAAAACAAGATATTCTCATAAAATGTCAGAATTCAGTGTTCCTCAGAAATTGTGTACAACCACAATTAGAATGTGGACGAATCATTCCCTGATTTGTTTTACTTATTATATGAGTAGAATATTGATGTCCTATAGAAACAAATATATTTGAACTAAGAATACAAGTGTGTTCATTTTACAAGGCTCAAAAGGTACAGAGTGAAATTTAAAGAAAATCTATTAGAAAATAATTATGCTTACTACAAAGAAATATTGAGCCTTATAAAAAGTTACTGCAATTCCTTTTAAAACATAGTACATACAGAAAATTTGATTTGAAATGAAAAGCAGTTTTCATTTTAAAGAAAACATTCACTGCCACTGGTTTGGCACCCTGCCCTATATGGCCACCAGTCAGCTAAGTGAGAAGAAAAATATGGGCTGCTCCTGATGCTGAAATCATATTTCCCTCAGTCAGTGTTAGGGTTTTTTTTTTCTTCTACCATGTCAGGTACTAATAATGTAAATAGTGTTACCTTAAATACATTTATATAATACATTCCATTTGTTCAAAGTATCTTCATGAATATATTTCATTTGCTTTTTTAAATTTTTTCTGAGTATTTTCATATTATTTTTAAAAAAATTTTTTTTGAATGAGAGAGGATGCAAGTGGGGGAGGGGCAGAGAGAGAGGAAGACAGAATCCAAAGCAGGCTCTGCACTGTCAGAGCCTGACATGGGGCTTGATTTCACAAACCATAAGATCACGACCTAAGCCCAAATCAAGAATGGGACACTCAACCCACTGAGCCACCCAGGCACTCCAAGTATTTCCATGTCTATAGGCAGCCTTCCCCTTATGTCCAGTGCTTTTATGGGAAAAAAAAATACACGTTTTACATTTCTCTGTAGCAAATACAGAACTTCCAAATCATTCCACTAACCTGGTAAAGGTTGGGTTTATTCTTTCAACAAATCCAGGTCTTGTAGCATCTTCATCTGCCCACCTGTAAATATATGGCCCACCTATGCATACTCTACCCCTCAGGCCAGGCATGTGGCTTCCTTCTTTCCTTCTTCCTCTATATTCTATTCTTGGCCAATCTTACTCCTACAATCTCTAGGGACTGGTGACTCCAGTGTCCGTTATTGCCAAACCACACTGCTTTACTTAGTGTTAGACACAGAAATCCTAACTGTCCATCCAGCATCTCCAAGTGGATGTCCCATAGGCAAAATAAATTCAGCGTATTAAAAAAGTGAAATTTACATTCCAGACTTTGTCTTCCTCCTGTGTTATCCATTTCTGTGGACCATTCACACTCACCTCCAAATCTGAAACATGAAAATCATCCTATTGGTTAGACCAATCTTTAAATTCCTGTTGAATCTCCCATTGCATATTCAATACTGACTCCTTTCTTCATCATTCCCACCATGCTGCTGTATTAAGTCACCCCGTCAGTAGCCTTTGTCTATAACAAAAGATTCAAAATTCTCCTCAACTGCACTGTTCCACCCCTATGGCCCTGCAGAATGATCATAAAATACAGATGTGCTTTGGTGATAGCCTTGCTTTATTGAAAGAGTCCTTCTGCCTTAGGCAATGTTCCAACTCATGAATCAGTCTTGCTCATAAGTCCTTCTTATCCCCAGGGGAGTTTCTCTATTGGCAAGACCTATAAGGGTTTTTGATTCTGTCTATTCCTTTGCTCATTCTGTTCCTTGTGCTGAAAAAGCTTCTTCTCTTTTACTCTCAATTTGTCCTTCTTTATTAGAAAAAGAATACTTTGAGGCCACTTGTTACTTCTTGTTCTAGAAACCGCCTTCTGTTTTCCATAATTTAGAGATCTCAGAATTAGGAAAATTAGAATACAGACCACTGTGTAGCATAAACAGTACAATTTAAGGATGTAGACAATACTGTGGTAATATAGTCAAGGAAGTGATTATTTCTTGAGCAGTGAGGGGCTTTCTTTCACCAAAAAAGCAACATTTTAACTAAGTCTTGAATGTTGAATGGGAATATTCTAAGAAGAAAGAAGGAAGAGGGTGTTCCATATGTGGACAAAGATTTAGACTTCCGAAAGAAGGTGGAACATTTGAGGAAGACTGGAAAGTCTGTGTGGCTGTGAAGCTGTGTTTCCTAAAAGTCTTGTTAGTTGATCCTTTTTTTAGTTACCTTTTTTCCTGAGCAAGATTATTTTTGTTTACATTTTCTCCATTCAGACTGTTCCAAAATTGAGGCATCCAGACTCTTTAGTGTGTGTGTGTGTGTGTGTTTCACTTTATCTAAGTTTCCCATGGTACTGGCCCAGCCTAAGTCATCTGGAAAGGAAGAAGGTACTTCTTGGAAGATTTTAGAGTTTAGATACTACCTGAAAAAATAATCAAAAACTAACTTTAAGTCATTTAGAATGATACCTCATGCAGGCCGAGGTCATGTGGTAGAAATCCTGGCTCTCCGTGATCTCACCGGTTTGGTGTACAGTGGTGTACACCAAACCAAGGCTGTATTCCTGAGCATTCAGGAGAATTCACCGGCACACAGTGCCTCACTCCTTTCTGAATGCCACTCTGTTATATTATCCATATTTTCAATCTGAAAGCGTATGAAGCCAGACCTACAGGAAACGAGTGAGCATATATTTCATTGTGAACTTGACATTTTATGAACTCTGCGTGTCCTTGTTCTCATGCATGCCTACTTCATACAATGAAAACCTCTTCTGCTGACCAGTATATAAAATTCTGTGTAGGGGCGCCTGGGTGGCTTAGTCGGTTAAGCGTCCGACTTTCGCTTAGGTCGTGATCTCGCGGCTCGTGGGTTCGAGCCCCGCGTCGGGCTCTGTGCTGACTGCCAGCTCAGAGCCTGGAGGCTGTTTCAGTCTGTGACTCCCTCTCTCTCTGACCCTCCCCTGCTCACGCTGTCTCTCTCTCTCCTAGAAATAAATTTAAAAAAAATAAAAAATATTAAAAAAAATGTTTTTAAAAAAAAAATTCTGTGTAGCTTTTGCTTTCTACTGCCACTGTCATGTTAGTGAAAAAGCCAAATGGCATTTGATTTTTTCCCACTCTTGTTTGTTCTATTTGATCCACACCACTGGCATCTGACCTCTGAATTAAATGAAGACGTATATTATAACCCCTTTGTCTGAAGTAGAATATGAACAATGGCATAAACGTAAAGAGTCCAACGTTATTTTTTATTATATTTGATTTTTAATCTTAGTAAGGAACTATAGTGCTTATGCTAGTCTTCATTTAATAAATTTTAAATGAAGTTTTGATGTGAATAAGTTTGTAATGCTGGGAAAATCAGGGATCATCTGATGATAGGATTATTATGGTTCCATGTGAGAGTTGTAAAACACCGTGGTTATTCTGGAACCATATAAAGTACTATTTAGGTAGCCTGCCCTCATATTAAGGCATTCTACTCCTTTATATTGCATTACAGATTGTTTTTCTTTTGTTGTTCTTGCTTTTTGGATTGGAAAAGTAAAAAAGTCCTGGTCAGAACTCACATTTGCAACCCAACATAAATCAAAGCTCCATTCTCCAGTCTGAAAGCTCCTGCCCGCACCTTCACTCCCAGTGACCCTGTGAATGTAATCTTTTCACAGTGAACCTTGAATCTGGTCTAGACAGCATGTGACTTATGAAGTGAGGTAAGGTGAGGTGTCCAGGGAAAGAGGCAAATCCTTCAGAAATGAGTCTCAAAATAATGTATTTTCTTCCTTGGAGCCCTAAAATAGGTAGAGCTATAACCCATTTCCTTCTGATAAGCTGTTTCTTTGGTTTTGGATGTTTTCTCTTTCCTCCAGTATGCATGCCTAGTGTTTGTAACCCATTATTAGATTGTTTCTGTTTTTCCTCTGGTTTCTGGTTTTGTTTCTGTTGTCCTCTGGTTTATAGGACAAGTCAATATAAATAAATAGTCTGAGGTAAGACTAAAATGTGCGTTAAAATTAAGAGAAGGTAGAAACAAGGAAGAGAGCCTGCCTGTTCCTTCTTAATAGTGTGAATGGTGCTTATATTGTATACACAGTATTACCATGAGGAAATAATCTAGGAAACATTTCTAATGAGAAGTTCTGGAGGCTGGTATGATTACTTGAGGAAAAAGGTAAAAAATAGAAACTGTAGTTCAGGATAGTAACTACCCTAGAAGGAGAGACGATACCTAAATAATATTTATTTTAATTTATGAAAGTAATTCAAACGTCAGTTTCAAGAGTGTCCCAACTATAGATCATCAATGAAAGTGATTCAGTCATATTTGTGTGGCTTATAAGATCTCTAATACTCTTCCTTTATTTAAGTTGTTAGTACAATTTTTTAAGATTTATTTGAGAAAGAGACAGAGAGTGAGCAGGGGAGAGGCAGAGAGAGAGGTCAGACAGAATCCCAAGCACGCTGTGTTTGACAGAGCAGAGCCCAATATGGGACTTAAACTCACAAACTGTGAAACCTTGACCTGAGCTGAAACCAGGAGTCAGACACTTAACCGAGACGCCCAGGTGACTCACAGGTTGTTAGTACCTTTAAACAATTTAATCTGGTGGGTTCTTATAAAAGAGATTGAAATCTTGTTCCTCATGGTATTCAGTGATCCAAGTTTGGTAGTGTCATTTTTAGTTCTGGTACCTTCAGTCATTTGCCAGAAATACTGGGCTCCCTCTTGCTAGCTCCTTAGAGTCTTTCTCAACTGTGTGCTCTCCTCCTCCACCATATAAGAGCTGAAACAGAAGCATTGACCATCTTACTATGATGGAAAGTTTTAATTATCCATTACCTGGTATCATTTCTTCTTTCTTTACTTAGGGGCTGGAGAGTAAGGGGTATGGGGAGTGGAGATATTTCTTTGAGAAGCAAGAGCAAAGCAAAGCAGAACAAATAAACAAAAAACCTGTGAGGTTTACCCATATTGTCCCTAATTGGCCAGTAAAATATTTCTCTAGTGTTTTCAGTATGAAACTTTTCAACAGCTGTATATAGTGTCTGGGCTAGTGCTTCAACACTGTTTTCCAGTTCCACACTGAGAAAATCAGACACATTAACATTAGGAACTGTGGCTCTGCTATCAGATTTTCAACCATGTTTACCACTTTCAACCACTGATTTGTCTGAATCTGGGAAAAGATAGTAGCAGGTGGGTGTAAGATGTTCATATAGGTCTGTGGCCTAAAAAACTCTAGGTAATTTTGATGTTCCCTGTGGAGGCAGGTATAAACCTTTCACCCTTCCCTTTGCCTTATACCTTAAAACAGTAAGTGGTGTATTCACTTATGTATTTTTCATGAAATTGCTTACGTAAAGAAATATTTACTGGATAAAAGATTTAAAAAACAAACAATGAAAAAAGTAAATACAGATGTAGGAAAACTGTTGTTTAGTTGGCTTACTCTTACCTAGATTTGGATACTGGGGGTAGTTTCAAAGGACAATCAAAATGAGCTGGAGTTCAGTGTATTTTTCATCATTGTTTTTCCTATAGACTTGTTTATGTAATAACCTAGAAGTACTTCTATTTAGTATGTTTTCACCATGATTACTCAATCAAAAATCACTTCCAATATTATAATAAACATTAAATTTAAAAACTGAATCAACATTTAATAGCTTTTTAAAAATCTTTTGTTTGTTTATTTTTGAGAGAGACAGAGAGTAAGAGAGAGCATACGGAGGAGGGGCAGAGAGGAGGACGGACAAAGGATCACAGGCGGGCTCTGCACTGATAGCAGTGAGCACGACGCGGGGCTTGAACTCACCAACCGTGAGACTGTGACCTGGGCCGAAGTCAGGTGCTTAACTGACTGAGCCACCCAGATGCCCCCTTAGTAGCTATTTTCATGAATAGGAAGGATAAAGCTCATTATGGAGAAATGGGAAAATGGCAAGGAAAGTGAAAATTGGCCATGATCCCAGCACCCGAAGAAAAATCAATATTAACATTTTCATAACCTCATTGAGCTGCTTTAGGTGCCAGGGCCCACAGCAAGTCTGTGGTGTGAGGAGGGGATTCAGTGCCCACCAGCCCCGCAGGGTTCTCAATCTCTCATACCAGCCGAGAGCATTGGTATGAAGCTTTACTTTCGATGCTTTGTGTAACAGAAACAGCAGAGGTATTGGTTATGCTTTCTCAACTATGCACACCCAGATTCTGACAATATCTTCCATTCACTTCCTCTCCTGCTTCCATTTGAGGATTACAGGTGTTGGGAGGGCGGAGAAACATATCAGAAAAACCGGGAAACCCCTGATTGGGAAGTCTCCTATTGTTCTGACTCCATCTGACTCCATCACTTAAAACTTTGTGATGCTGGGTACATTATTACCTCCCTGAAGTATATGTCCACATCCATTGCTTAATAATCTCTAAAGTGGGTTGTGAGGATTGACATGAAAAACGCATGCAAAATTCCTTGCAGAGCGCTGCTTGGAAAATGTTAAGTAAAGTCTCCATGCCAGGACCTGGTTTGGGCCCTGTCATTTTTGTTACGTGAATAATTTCTGAGAACAACGATGAGTGAGAATAAGCATACGGATTTTGCCATGTGACTCGAGTGCCCCAGGCTTCACCATTCTGTGAGTGCATATGAGATCACAGTCACCTGAAGGCCTTCTTCCAGCAGCCTCCATTCACAGAGGACCTCATCTGGCCTTCTAAATTGTCCCAGTTCTTCTAAAAGTCTGCATAGGGACGTTGGAAGTTTTATTCATGTCCTGCTGCTCCAGATGTCTTTGATGCCTTCTGTGGACAGCTGTGTACCCCTCCGTGGAGGCTGGAATAATGAACACCTAGGGTGCTGTTCTGCTGGGCAGAGGGGTGTTTGCAGAGTGGAAGGAGGGAAGGAGGAGGGCCTGTGATCTGCTCTCACTCTGCAGTGAGCCGAGTCTCCTGGGCCTGAGTCTTCTGTGTCTATGACCATAGTCTTACAGTCCCACATAAATACGGTCACTCCCCCACAGCCTGCACAGACGGCTTGCTCCAGAGCCACTCACAGCCAGCCACCACCTGTCCTCAGTGCCCATATCTGCTGTCTTTCCCCAAGGCTGCCGCATAAATCTACTTCCTCCTCCTTCCGCCTCCTTGCTCGAGGCAAAAGCCACAAGCAAGCGGACCTTCCCAAGAAAGACCAGCCCATCAGATCCAGGCAGCTAGAGGATACATTGCTCTTCTTTTTACTCAGGACACGTTCAGGGACAGAAACCGAGGCTGACCTTAATCATCAAATACGTGTAAAGGTGGAAACAACCCTTTCGTCTCACCTGCACCCCTGCAGTTCATTTGCAGAAGTGGATAGTCTGGACCCTGCTTTTTAATCTGATGGTTGCCCCGCCCTTCTGGGCAAAAGGAGCGTCTCCACCTCTACTGCCTGTCTAGGGTTGGCCCCTCGCGTTGCTCCTGGCAGCCGGCAGCTGGGCGGCACGGCTTTCGACGCTGCTCCTGCCCGTCTGTAGGCATTTGCTCTGCCCCCTGGGCCGGCAGCCGGCTGCTCTCGCCTGTCGTACAGCTGCCGTGTGGGTTCCTGCCGTTCGCCATCTTCAGCAGTGGCCACCTGGGGGCTGAGGTAGGGAGAACATAATTTTAGCACTAGAGCCTTGGCTGAGTTCCATGTACTCAGCGTGGTCTTGTCGTACCACGCACACCTCCCGTGGCTCCACGGAAATTCAGAGGCCGCAAGACCCCAGACCTGTGGCATGCTACCAGTTGCCTTAAGCGTGTCAACGCCGTGTAATCAGATTCAGTGCCGGCACTGCCCTGTCCTTTCGTCTCCCGTAACGTGTGCTGACTAAATAGATTCCGTTTTCTCTTTCCATCTGTCTATAAATATTTGGATTTCTTGTTGCTGAGAACACAGGTACGGTTATCAGTTTTATATCTTAGATATTAAGGGAAAGCTCTGTTGTCCAGGATGTTGTGGGAATGGAGGGTACCAGCTGGGCAAAAATGCCATTTGCGTCACCTTAAGGTGTCCCCTTATCACTCGTCGCTTTCTCCTTATGGTGGCCGATAACTGGGAACATGGTCAGAAGGGAGCAATGCTTATTTCCAGCAGACCTCAGGCTGTGCTACAATCAGAGACAAGGAGATGTCAACAGTGAGATAGTTGACTCAGAATAGTTTTTAAACATTGAACATGTGAAAATTTCATTAACGTGGAAGTGAAAACACAAAGCAGAAATCTCATCTCTCCCTTTGAATGACAATCTGTGAATAAAAATTCATTAGACTCTATGAGTAGAGTTCATTAAATAATCGTATAACCACAGAAGTGTCCAGAAGATCTCATATAAAAAATAGTAATGGTTATCTCTAGTTGATGCAATTATATGTAATTCTTTATTTCCTTGTTTGTGTTTTCTAGCATTTCTACAATAAATACATATCACCTCTATAATAAAAAATAAATATGTATTAAAACTTTTGCAAGTTTAAATAACCATACCCCCATAACATTTAAGTCTAAAATAATTTGTTTTTCATTTTTCAGTATTTCTAATATTTTTCTTACATACTAGAAAATCCGATTTGAACTAAATAAAACAAATGGAAAACCTGAATATGCACTTCTAAAAAAGGAGTGTTTGCTGTTTATGTCACAAGTGCTGGACTATGCAGATAAACAATAAATTGCCCTCCAGTGTTTGAGTTTTCCATCTGCTTTCTTACTAAATTAGGTCAGTCATCAGAAAGCCATGTGCCTGGACTGTCTCACCTCAGTAGCACAGAAACACTGTCATGGAGTTATGATTTAGTGGTGTATTTTCTGCTTCTAATGATAGAATCATAGAATCATTAAAACAGTACAGTTAATACTATAATTTAACATATTGCCCAGACTCATTGTTCTTTCCATACAGACTTACCTAGGAAATCTCATATGTGACATTATTTCTCCAGGAAATTGTTTGTTTCAGATAGATTTTGTTCAGATAGATTTTGTGTATGTTCTTATGGCAAAATGAGAATTACTAATCCAAACCTGTGCTTTAACTCCTGGAGATTCAAGTCACGTTCACTGCTCATTTAGTGATCTGTATGTTCACCTAATAGCATCTACTCCTTTACTTTGTTTGCCCATTTGCTGGTTTTGGTTTTGGTTCTTTAGATGGAACCTGAATTTTATTTTATTTTTTAATGTTTGATCACTGTATTTTATTTTTTTAATGTTTATTTTTGAGAGAGAAAGAGAGAGAGAGAAGGAGAGAACATGCATGTGATCAGGGGAGGGACAAAGAGAGAGGGAGAGAGAATCCCGGACAGAGCCTGATTCAGGGCTTGAACTCACAAAACATGAGACTGACGTGGGCCAAGATCAAGAGTCAGACACTTAACCGACAGAGCCACCAAGGCATCCCTTGATCACAGTATTTTAAATAAATAGACTGTCACATTTTATTAGAAGACAAATATGTAACTAGATAGTTACCACATGTATAAATGTGACATTAATCTTCAATTTAACAGAGATGATCTTATCACCAAGGATATTTTAGCATTATTATAATTTCCTAATTTGAATAATTATATTGGGATTTCTGGTTAGAAAGCTTGCAGTTTTATCTTCATGTGGGTGGATATGGTTGTAAACCAATGGAACCTCCTCTTTGTCTCGCAAGAGTATCTGAATTTATAGATTTAAAATTAGTTCTTCATAGCACGCCTCAGAGGCTAGCTCACCACTGCTGCCAATTACCAAAACTTTTTGTACCTAGACATTGAGGATTGCCTATTGGACAGTTTTAGGACATAGTAAAAAATACTCCAAAATGTATAGCTGAAGCTTATTCTGTACAATAAAGGCATTTGTGAAATGTTGCATAAAAATTAATTTTGGAAATTTCAACTCGATTAAAATTATTAGAAGCATCTTTATTTAAAGGAATCCCAAGTCTTGACACTTTCTTTTTTTGTGAATCTTCAAAATAGTTTTCTATTGCATTGCTGCCACAATGAAAACCATGGCACAGGGCAAATAAGGCCAATCTGGTAAAGAAATGTGTTTTCCCCCCTCTGCTCCATCTGACTCATGATGAAGGTGTCTAGATTAGTGGCTGCATTACTTTTGTTTCAGACTTTCTGGATCTTATCAAAATATTGCATTTCTTTTAAGCCCATAAGGATAAAGAACTCTACCCCCAGGTTTACATCTCCATTGCAGCTTTATTTTTTTTTTTTAATATTTTATTTATTTCTAGCAGAGAGAGAGAGACAGCGTGAGCAGGGGAGGGTCAGAGAGGGAGTCACAGACTGAAACAGGCGCCAGGCTCTGAGCTGGCAGTCAGCACAGAGACCGACGCGGGGCTCGAACCCACGAACCGCGAGATCATGACCTAAGCGAAAGTCGGACGCTTAACCGACTAAGCCCCCAGGCGCCCCCATCCATTGCAGCTTTAAATTGACAGCAGCTCTATGTTAAAACAATCTTCTATGGATAGAGTATGCCTTAAAAGAACATCTAAATAAAATATTTCCTCATTGTTATGGGAATGAAAGATCAAAGTCAATTTTAAAAATAAAAATATTTTAGCTTCGTAGTATCGTATGAAAATATTGAGCCCTTTCTTGAAATTTACATAAGTCCTTTAGCTGAGTTTGATAGGCATTTTAAAATGCATGTGATAAAGGAACAATAAAATAGAATAAAGTCTAAGAGTAATGAAGCTATTGAAACTGAATGCTCCTAAGGTAAACAGAAGATGAAAAAGTAATATTTTTTGCCAGATGAAGAGATAGGCTTTCTTATTGTATTGTTCAGGCAAATAAAAGCAAGAAATAATCATAACCAAGCTATAGAGTAACAAAAGTAAGATAAATTTTCATACAAATTGAAATTATAATATATTTTAAATCAGTTGTAAAATGTATTATCTACAAAGTATGTCACTAATAAAACAACAAATGCTGTAGTTTAAACGTTAACATTTCTGTTTTCTAGTAATGAGTTATAAACATTATCTTCACATTTGTGTAGTAATACAGATTAGTTTCATTTTATTAATGAATCTGGCTACAAAAATGTCTCCTAAAGATATAATTTATATTTTCTAAAATTTTAAAGATATGCATGAAGAGACAAGTTCACCTGAGTTAGTATATTCTAACACTAATCCCAAGCAGAAAGCATGTTATAAAGACATTGTCCAAAAATTTAGCTATATAACTCTTAAAAAAAAACAACAACAACTAAGATTTATTTCTTTTGAATTCTGTGTAGTTAGCTATTTTAGACATTCATATCCTTGTAACTGAACCTTCATAAGCATTTATTCATAAGACTGCACTTCCAGTAATATATGAAAAAAGAACTTTTTTGGTCACAGCTAATGTTTTTAATATGATGTCATAATATACCATAACACAGAAATTGAATGAAAGTTGTGTCTAAATAAAATTGATCATAGTTTTCCTCCTGTCTTTCCTCTGTGTGGTACTTGGTAGTATCAGCAAGTTCTTAAATATTTATTTAAATATTATACTATTTATATCTCACTTTATAGATATATTTTATTTAAAAATATGTGCAAATTTATATGCAAGACAATTTTTCAAAAATTAGGACATATTTTAAATTTAGAAATGAGGTTGCTGTTTTAATCAGTGGTTGTTCAGCTTATTGAGATATTGAAGTAACTGTATAGTCTCATGTTTTTTTTCTGAAACATTATGAAAGAGCAGAAATTTTACAAATTATATGAAGAACACATTTTAATTAGAAAACATTTCATCTATTAACTACATTTTTAATCTTATGGCTCTGGAAAGATACCATTATTTTTCCATCATAGACACAGGTTACTATAACATAGTCACCTATTTTCATAGATGCATCTCTCAACTGGTTTAAAGGAACTTTATGGTAAATATTCCTATAAATACAAATAGTTACCTTCCTGATCTATGCTTTCCAGTAGTCGTCACTAGCTACATATACCTATTTGACTGATTAAAATAGTACAAATCTGAATTGAGATTTGCTAGATCTCAAAGACAGTATAAAAATACCTTCTTAATTTTTATATTCATTACATGTTGATGTGAGAATATTTGGGTTAAATGTATTATTAGCATTAGCTCCACACATTTTTCTTTTAATGTGGAAACTAGAGTATTTAACATTTGAAATTAAATATGTGGCTCTCATCTATGATCATATTATTTCTGTAGAACAGCACTGGTCTAGATACTCACTTTCGGTGTATCTATTTTATAAGTTAATGTTATAGAGCAAATCTTCCTTTAAAGTGAGGACCAGTTATGGAGATATTTAAATGTACTTTATTAATATTTGCAAAATATGTCAAGCATTATACCATGATCATTACCTTTGATTCTCTGCTGTGTAGTAATTTTATTTTTTTAAGTTTTTTTTTTAACGTTTATTCATTTTTGAGAGAGAGACAGAAATAGCATGAGCAAGGGAAGGGGAGAGGGAGTGGGAGACACAGAATCTGAAGCTGGCTCTAGGCTCTGAACTATCAGCACAGAGCCCAGTGCAGGGCCCAAACTCACGAATTGCAAGATTATGACCTGAGCTGAAGTCGCCGCTCAACCAACTGAGCCACCCAGGTGCCCCTGCTATGTAGTGACTTTAAAAATAAATATTGTTTGAAATTAACATTTCTGTAAGAGTTGTTTGTACCAATGTGTTTAGTGTGGCATAGTTTGAAGATTTTTCTGAAAATAGAATGAACCAAAGTTAGTTTGTATGCATCAATGATTACAATTACAATATCTCCATGCATATTATTTTCTTTAGTGGAATTCTTAGAGACAGTATAATAATTGATTTTTATGAGAAGGACTGTAGGGAAGAGAGGACCAGGACTTGGTAACTTAGCCTGACAAACTCCTGTCAACAGGAAGAAGGTTGACCTGCCATGGTGAGCCAGAGGGGATAGTGGCCCCTTCTGGAGAAATCAGCTAAACTTAGCTCTAGGGCAATATTCAAGACCCAGAAGTTGGAGTTTCTCCCAACGATCATTTGCAAGAAAGTCTAATCATTGATCTGTCTCAGTTATTTTTATTTAGATACTATGAATACAAAAAGTCAAAAAACAAAACAAAACAAAACATGCCAATGTTATCATTCCTAACATGGGACATAGCCTGTGATATGAACCAAGCAGGTTTAAAGTGTATATGTCTCAGAGAAATTGAGTATAATAAATACATTATCAAATATATTTAAAAATATTTCTAAGATAAGTCCATTTTGTATGTTTTTGACTTTTTAGTTACATGGATAAACGTTCTATGGTGGTGACTTTCAAAGATTTTTGACCATGACCAGCAGTAATACGTTTACATCACAGCATATATACAAGGTTTACCTAACCATATTTACCATTACTACAGCTGATAGACTTTGGTATTTTGTATCTAGTCTATTCAACTTCATGTTCTGGTTATGATCCACTAAATTTCCCTTACAACCACAACTCAAAACCATTAATTTAAAACATCCCTCAATATGAAAAAAAAAAAAAATACTTTGTTCTATAGATTATTACCCTCATTTTAGGGGGAAAAATAAAACAGACCAAGGGACTCCTGCCCCACCGTCTCCCAACTTATGTATCAGTAATTCACATGTGGCTCATTCATCCAGTGATTTCAGTAGATACCAGGTAAGTCTGAGTAATGTTAAGAAAAATGACCAAAGAGTATGGAATTTAGATTTTAGCAGATTTATCAGCAGGTGTTATTCTTATATATGTGCTCACAGAGCACATACTTGCTCATGCCTCACAATTCCCAGCTCTCAGTTGATGAGTTGATTGAGGGTCACAATGTGGGGAAAAGGTGGACAACTTTGGCTGTACTTTTGATGAAATGTCATTCTGTGTATAATTCTGGACTGTTATACTAGGTCTCCCTCACCTGGACATGTACTGTGCTGCATTGCCAGTCTTTTAGTTTGGTGTTTGAATGCCTAAGTCTACATAGATTTTTTTTTTCCCATTTGGTCCATTGAATCTTGATTTAAATTCCTATCATAGGAATACAGTGCAAGTGTCTGAGAGGAGTAATTTTGAATGGTAATGGAGATGAAATCTCCCTTCAGCCAGCCTTTCTGAAATACAACAGGGGCACCTGGGTGGCTCAGTCGGTTAAGTGACCAACTTAGGCTCACGTCATGATCTCATGGTTCATGGGTTCGAGCCCTGCATCAGGTTCTGTGCTGACACCTCAGAGCCAGGAGCCTGTTTCAGATTCTGTGTCTCCCTCTCTCTCTACCCCTTCCCCACACATGCTCTGTCTCTCCCTGTATCAAAAATAAATAAAACAAAAAAATATTTTTAAATAAATAAAACACAACAAAACAAAATCCCTCAACTTGAAAAAAATACTCTTCTATGTAGATGCCAGGCAGTAAGCATCCCCAGGTGAAGCCTGAAGATTTAAACAACAATGGATTGGGGTGCCTGGGTGGCTCAGTCGGCTAAGCAATCCACTTGACTTTGGCTCAGGTCATGATCTCACCATTCATGAGTTTGAGCCCCATGTCAGGTTCTGTGGTGACAGCTCAGAGCCTGAAGCCTGCTTTGGATTCTCTGTCTGTCTGTCTGTCTGTCTCTCTCTCTCTACCCCTCCCCAACTCATGCTCTGTCTCTGTCTCTCTCTTAAAAATAAATAAACATCAGGGAGCTTGGGTGGCTCAGTTGGTTAAGTGTTGGTTAAGCATCTGACTTCGACTCAAGTCATGATCTCATGGTTCCTGAGTTCAAGCCCCTCATTGGGCTTTGTGCTGACAGCTAGCTCAGAGCCTGGAACCTGTCTTCAGATTCTGTGTCTCCCTCTCTCTCTTTCCCTTCCCTTCTCACATGCTCTCTTTCTTTGTCTCTCTCTTTCAAAAATAAATAAAACATAAACAAATAAACAAACATTTAAAAACATTACACAACAAAGGATAGAAAGCAAATAAAAGGTTTGGGATCAACACACCCTATCCACAGCAAGGGCCAGGGGATCAGAAGGCTAGCTGAGCACCAAATACCTGAATTAGGGCCAAGTGTAATTGTGATGTAGTTACCTTCTACCCAGTACATTTTCCTCCATAAAATCAAAACAGCCCTGACTAGATGCACCAGATTGGGCAGTGTATTTCCCTGTTTAGAGCTGTAAAATGACAAAGCAAAAAATTCCTCGCAAAAGCAGACTCTATTTGAAATTTTTAAAGAATGATAATAAAATAATTTGCTGAAATGAATGGCATTATATAGTATACAACTTAGGATATTCAGGTGCTGATAAAGTACATGGACAAAGAGCTTCAATTAAATTCTGAGTATAAGCAGGAAAATGAAAGCAATCAAGACCGAATGATGTATTATTTGGTCCTGAGTTCTGAACTGAATTATTTCTTTCCCCGTCTTTGCACATCAGTTCTTCTCCAAGAGAATATAGTTCGTTACAATGTCTATTTCTCTTGAAGATACAATCCCACTTTATTTGTATTTTCCCTGCTTTTCTTTCCAATTTTAATACATATTCTACTTTGCTAAATGTAGGTGCAAGATTGCTGTTGCATGGTTCAGGCCGTTTTTAAATTTCTACCCCTAGCATTTCTTTTCCTTCAGCTGGTAGTGATTGACAGAAAACATGTGCATTACCTCCTGCAAGCTTTTTCCTGAAGGGACTTGCCTTTCACAGTTAATCCATGATGCTAAAGCACAGACCCCTCTCTGCACTTGATGTAACTTCTTTGCTAAATCTTCTCCCTCTGTACCTGAGACACCTGAAGTGTAGCACATTTGTTGAAATGTAAAGGACAACTCTTATCACTATTCAAGTGTACTACTTCATTTCTTCTGCTTTAATTTGGGGGAAGTACGTGTAGCTGTGGACATCAATCAAACGGAGAGGCCTTTTCAATTTGAATAAAACCTTTGTGCAGTTTGTGAAGGAGAAGGGTAAACAATGAAAAGCTTGTGAGTTCTCAGCACATCCCTGAACCAGTGGATAAGGCCAGGGGCTTAAAGTTGAAATGGCTACTATCTCTTTTAGCTCCCTGTGGGAACAGAGCTCTGAATCACTTCAGCAACCACTACCTCTCAGTGGTGTCATCTTTGAAAATGAAAATCATATGGTATGTACAAGGGTATAAAAGAATGTTAAACTGTTCTCTCTGTGTTGGTTTATGTATGTGTGCATATATAGTATAAACATACATATATGCCTGTGTATATAAGAGATGCCTTACGTATCCACTTCTCTCCATACATGGTTTTAAATTCAGGTATATTTGTTTAAGTTTACTGAAATCATATGTGTTCTATTTTCTGTCTCTGCTAGGGCTTGGTTGATATTAACAAAACTATACTAAGCCAGTCAAATGTGAAAAGAATCTGATAAAAATGATTATGAATCCCAAACTGATTCAGAGGACATTTAATCTGATTCAGAGGACAGGAAGAAGGGTTATCCAACTGTATTAAGTATGCATTTAAAAAGAACAGTGGAAAATAAATCTAAAAGCAAAATCTAATTTCCAGTGATAAATACAGTTGTTTTAAATATTTCATCAGAACCATTAGTGTTGTGCACCATGCAGAGAAGATTGTTTTGTGTTCCTTGAAATTTGATGCCTGTGTACTTGCTAAAATGTGTACAGAAAAAAATATATATATTTTAAATATAGAACTGTAGATTTGGGGAGTTAATCATAAAGCATCGCAACTTTGTTTAAAAAGTGAGTTGTCAGATCTCTGCTTATACGTGCCTGGGTCTTCTCTATAAAGAGGTGCCCAAGTTGTTTGTGAGAGTTTCTCAGCATAGAGAATGGTGCTGCTTTCATTGACTTACTATTTCCATAGAAGAGTATTCTCTCCAGGGTAGGGTAAAATGTATCTGGGGACTCAAAACAAATCTGATGAGTCTTAGGAGACCCAGCAAGACAGGAAACCATCTGGGGAGCATTTAGGCTGCACCAGGTGAATTATATTTTGGGACTGGAAGTAAAGCTTTCCTGATGTGTTACTTTATTTTGCCAGAAGGTAAAGACAGAATATCAACAGTTCTCTAGGGAACCCCTTTCACAGAGAATCCTCTGACAAGTTTTGTAACTTGAATAAATTTGGACTCAGTAAAACAAAACAGAACAAACAAACAAAATGGAACCAACTTGATGAAGTTGAGATGATTGTTTTCCATTTTGATATCAGATTCACTTCTTAATTTCATCTTTGATTCTCTGCATCTCTAGGTAAATTTATGTAATCATATTGCATACTTTTGACAGCATTCCCTGCCATTCATTGGGTAGTTTGGGTTGATGTTCATACACTTGGGAGACATCAGAGATGGAACCTCCCTTGAAACAATCCTAGTTCCCTCTATTTTGCCTACATACTCATTCTCTCAAAGTAATTGGGACTATATTGGATAGAGGAATGTGTTTTCAGGGTGCTATTCCATTGCTGAAGCCAACTTTAATAGCTATACATACATTCTATGCTAATACTTTATGTGTGCTAATACACCAAGAAGTTTTTCCACCTTATGCTTTTAAACAAGAAACTTCATGGGTCACCTGGTGCCTCAGTTGGTTAAGTGTCTGACTATGACTCAGGTAATGATCTTGCAGTTTGTGAGTTCCAGCCCCGCGTCAGGCTCTGCACTGAGAGCTCAGAGCCAGGATCCTACTTCTGATTTTGTGTCCCACTCTCTCTGCCCCGCCCTGGCTTGTGCTCTCGTTCTCTCTCTCTCTCTCTCGCTCTCTCTCTCTCAAAAATAAATAAACCTTTAAAAAAATTTAAAAAAAGAAACTTCATCAAAGAGCATATATTTGTCAGAGCATGTGTTTACAAATCCCATGGTATATAGTGAATTTTTCTTCTGCCTAGTTAATTCAGCCATCATAGTCACTTTTAATTATTCCCCTAATTGTGTTTTTAAAAGTCAGTTCAGCATGCTATTCACAGCAATAAATATATCTATTGTCATTTTTGGTGTGAGTGTGTATAGTAATATAGTGTTAATGTCCTTTTTTTTTCTTTAAGATAATTGTAGAATAATGCTAAAATAATGACTATTAAGAACAGGCAAAATGAGATTCTTAATTGTTGATTAAATTCCTTTTTTACTTTAAGTAAATGCTGTTTCATCTGGCATTGCTTCTACAAATCCAACCCCATTAAACTTATGAGAAAATAAAACATATAAAACCATCATGCAAAGAAAATACTTTAGTAGATTAAACTATCACTCAAGTCAGTGTTTTTACTCAAGTTGTTCAGACCTGACTCCTAAAGATGAACCCTAAATCCTTCCCATAATCTTTTAAACATACCTGATTTTCTCCTGATAGCAGTGGGCCAGTCTTTCTTTGCCTAGAGGCCAGAACTTTGATTAATCTTAGAATAATGGTATACAGAGATACAATGTGATTTTTCAGGTTTTCCCAAGAGATAAACTAGACCATTTAAAAATCCTTTGTTATGTGATTTACAGTAACAATGAATAATTTAGGATTATTATGTATTGTTTAAAGAACCATTTTCCCTTCATGCTTCTAAGTTAACATAATGAGTGTTAGGATGACAAAGTACAGAGAATTATCTGATAAAATCTGAATGAATTGAACCATTGATAACCCAATGTTGCAGAACTCAAGAGTTATCATTGATCAAACTTTCCCATTATAAGAAAAAAGTTTTCTTGACACTTTAAGTGTTGCTAAAATACCATTCTGGGTTTTTAGTTTTTCAGTTCTTGAGCCATACAGAACTGGGTTATGACCTTGCAAAATCAACTTCGCCTTCCTGGACCTTAGTACCTTCATCTGTAAAATGGGGATACTAAAATTAGGTTAAATCATATAAAACTAGGTTAATTCATGGAAAACCATATTTGTCTATAGGTCAAATGTGATTTTTTTTAATAAAAGACAATTTCTTATTGTTTGCCCTAATACCTATTTTATGAGTTCAATGAGAATTATTATATTATCATCAAATTATAATTTGATGGAAAGGGCTAACGCATATGAACTCTTAGTACAATGCTAAATATGCTGGAGTGAGCTTTCATAAATTTTTGTCATTATTCTTATTATTTAAAATAGGAAAACCCAAGAAGTATTTGGTCAATCTGAGAATGAAAGAATACATTCAAGGTGGTACCATCCAGCAGTACAGAGTAGCTTATAATGAATTCTTTTCTTGCATTTCTCAAAGTCAGAATAATTAAAGTCCTTATTTGCATTTCTGAAAAGGATGTGCTTTGTTTTCTTATGTATCCCCATGACTTGGTATGCATATTGCAAAAATGTTTTAAGAAATCAGCCCCCAGAATATTTTTGATACTGCATTTTGCTTATATCATCAAAAGGTTTTCAGGATTCAGCTTTAAATTATAATGTATTGTGCTGTTTTAATATAGCTATTTTCTCCCATTCCAACAGAGACAAAACAAAAACAAAAACAAAAAACTGAGGAAATTGCTAAGGTGAATTTAGCTCAACACATCTGAAAAATGAATAGGATTTGGGAAAGACCAATTAACATCATAAATCGCAAATTACCACAACTGATATGAGAAATATAATCAGTGCAGTGAGCCAGTCACTGAATATAGAGGATACTTAGATTCTGACAACTTGAATTTAATGATTGTGAAAAGCAGAGAAGCAGCAGTTATGTTTGGGGCCCTATTTATTTTATTTTGCTTTATGAAGTCCTGTCTCATGGTTTTAGAAATGTTAAATGTTCTTAATCATTTCCTGCACTTCAGTAACACACACCTATATACAAATATGTCCAGGACCACTTAAACCCAGAAACAGTTACACACACTCCCAGATACTTCTGGACTTGAAGGGCTAAAACTACTAGATCTAAATTAGAAATGGGAGTAAAGAACTTGAAACACAAGCTGAAATGGAATTTAAGCACTTGTGAAGTTATTGATATTTACATTTCTTAAATATAAAAGGAGGGAAAAAGAGAAGATCAATGGTTATATAAGTTATAAGTTTACAAATCAGGCTATAAGGAACTTCACATCTGGTAATGTTTATTTTCACAGATGTGTAAAATGTAAGATAGGACCATTAGCTACAAGTGAGTTCAAGAACTTGGGTAGGTATGAGGAGAGGATAGTATATGAAATAGTCATCTCAGCTATTGGGAACTGAGTTTAATTGAGAAATGTGGAAGAATTGCTGAGTTGTGTTAAGAGCCAACTTGTGGCATAAGGTCATTAATTTGAAGTAAAATCAGTAGGCCTGGTTGTGTAATTTTCTCCAGCCACATTCAGCTACTTAGGAATGCACAGTAAGAAAACAAATGATTGTGTTCATCTGGAATTTGAGGGGTTTTTTGTTTTTTTTTTTTTAAATGTTTTTATTTATTTCTGAGAGAGACAGAGCCAGCATGAACAGGGAAGGGTCAGAGAGAGGGAGATACAGAATCCGAAACAGACTTCAGGCTCTGAGCTAGCTGTGAGCACAGAGCTTGACGCAGAGCTCAAACCCACAAACTGTGAGATCATGACCTGAGCTGAAGTCGGATGCTTAACCGACTGAGCCACCCAGGCGCCCCTGGAATTTGAGTTTTGCAAAAAGAATACAATGGAGGAGGAGAGAAACAATGTAGTTAGGGCTATGATTATAATAATGGACTTTTTCTTAGAAGTTGTGGAAGAAGTGAAGACAGGAGGAAGATGAGGGAAGATGAAAATTCAGGTCCAATGCCTTGAGGACCTAATGTTCTTTTATTTTAAGTTTATTTATTTATTTTCAGAGAGAGAGAGAGAGAGAGAGAGAAAGATAGAGAGAGCGTGCCCACACACATGCAGGGAAGGGGCAAAGAGAAAGGAAGAGAATCTCAAGCAGGCTCCAAGTTCTCAGCACAGATCCCAAGGTGGGGCTCAATCTCACAAACTGAGATCATGACCTGAGCCGAAATCAGGGATTCGACAATCAACCGACTGAGCCACTCAGGTGCCCCTGAGGACCTAATGTTCTAAGGAGAGTACTATTTGAATAAGTAGGAGAGATGTATTGGAAACTGAGACTCTAGGTTGGAACATTTGCATTTCAGATTTGGAGATGGTGCAGATTCTGATGATGAAGAAGTCTTGGCTGTGATTAGGAGAAAAGTTACTTGAGATGTTGAGAAGGACAGGATTGTCTGAGATAAGAAGGTCGAGAGCCCGAAGGTCTGTTAAATTGGAAGGATTATCCCAATTGTTGATGAAGTTGTCAAGACTGGCTAGAGTTTATATGACAAGAAAGATGGGGTCTAGAGCTACAATCATTTGTGAATCCAGGGAAATGACCAAGAAATAAGGAACAGTAGCTCTGAGGAAGTAGTGAAGGCAGAACAGCAAGTTTTGCAAGGGACAGATAAAGAAGTAATCTGAAAGTAGAAATTGGGGTGGGGGAACCACGAATGACAATTTCTCTAACTCCTTGATCTGAAGTACAGGAAATAACCACCACCACCATCACTACCACAATAGTGACATATAGCTACTGAGAACTTACTCTGAGCTAAGTTACTATTTCAAATGCTTTACACTGTTTCACTCATTTAATCATTACAATAACCCTTTGAGATGTAAGTACTACTAACAATATCCCCATTTTAGTAAACTGAGGCAACAATAATGTAAGTAACTTTGCCAAAATCACATAGCTAGAAAGTGGTGTTGCTAGAGTTCATAGCGTGACAAATGGGCTTCAAAGACTGTGCCTCTAAACCACTAAATGGTTTAGACCTCAACCCTAAATTGAGAGGATCAATACTTCGTGGGAGGATGTGTTCATTGGATTACAGACTGTTTGGGAACCATTTAGTATCAGTGGGTAAATCCCTGAGATAGGAAAGCATGTGTCTCAGGGACTCATGCTATAGGTGTGGAGAGTAAACCCTTCTTTCTGGACAGCACATGTGCAAGCATAGGAGCTTCTTTCTCCCCCTCACTACCTGCCCCCCAACCTTGAACCTGGGTAGGACCCCATCTGCATATCTGCTGTGCCAGATGATGGAGCACATGCTAACTTGTGACTAGAGAGAGCTCTGCTCTCTATAGTTCTCATTAGTAATTGAGCTTTCATTGTTTCAAAGTCTCAGTAGATAGTATATATTTATGAAGAGATATGAGAAGGAAAGCATATTATAATTTGTGTAGTTTATCATATTTTGCTTTGCTTTTATCTAACTATCAAGGTTCCCAAAGAATCTTGGTTGGCTGCGCCAAGATACACCTTTCATACCTAGTTATCTTTGCGTAAGTCACAAAGAGACTGAGAATCTGGGCGAGTAAACATTCCACAATTCTGTTGGAGGTGAAATATCCCTAACATTCTAGTTCCACTGGGCTTTCAGGTTGCTCATAGAGACCCCTATTACCAGCTGCATACCTACCACTCTATTGATAGTTTTTTGTTACAGTTTTCACTTATGCACATCTCTTGGGCAAAGGCCATCCTTTTCTCTGGAAGACTGTATCCAACCTTTGCCTCCTAATTCACATTTGAATCTCAGTGAGCTACAACACAGACTTTGCCAGCATCTCACCAATTGGAGTCAGTCAGAATTGAATCTTTCACAGACTCCTTGCTGCTGCCTTTTCATTATTCTCAGATCTTTTTGGTGTTTTTGTTTTGTGTGGCTTTGTTTGCTCTTGAATGCCCAGAGTCTGTCTTTGGTGGCACACTAAATGTATTGAAACATTGGAAGCATTTGGTGAAAAGTTTTAAAAAGGAAAGAAAGGGAGGAAGAAAGGAAGAAGCCAAATTAATGACTTGTTCTAAATGCAGATGGCACTGATTAGTTTGCCGAGATTGTTCTGTGAAATAAGCTCAGCACCATCACCTTCTTATCTCGGAATCAGCCTTCCTGCCAGAAGTGATGGCTGGGACAATGCAGATGGTTCTCAAGTAGGAGCTTCTCTCAGAATCCAGTCCTTATCACGGCTTTGACTGGCAAAGGCTGTCATTCATGCTGTCAGTCACAGTGGGTACACAATGGATCATGTCTGCCTTGCACATCATAGATAACTAGACTAACTGGGGCTGGATTTAATTCTTTGGTTAAAGAAGAGGAGGAAAGATAAATCATTGATTATAGAATATCTGATTTTCCTTTAATTCAGCTGTCACTGAAACTGTAACCTTGTGTTCTAGATCAGTTAAATTTGTCAGCATCCCTAAGAGAAACTACCATTTTAATAAGATTTTTTTTCAAACTACATAAATTTATAAGTCCGTATACGTGACTCTTTCAATCCTGTGTCTGACAATCTTTTCTTTGAAAAACAGCAGTGTGGTTTTGATGGGCTTTGGAATTTTTATCCTAATGTTTTAAAGTAAAATGAGCAAAAAAGCCCTACTTAGGTGAAAATGAAAACATGAAGGTATTAAATATAAAAGTATTTTGTGTGAAAGTCTACTGTTTATACAGTACTCTGAATGGTGACAGCAGAAGGTTCATTTACATATCTAAAGCAGCTTTGTATATTGACAAAGAAGATGTTAGAGACAGAACTGTCATCATACTAATAACTGTACCTATTCACCACCATTTTATGTTATTGATTGTCACAAAAGTACTCCATATAATATATTAACAATCTGATAAAAGGAGCAATAATTCTTAGCAAGGTTGATTATTGAGTTTTTGAAAGGCTAATTAATGATGTCTGACCTGATTTGTTTTGCTGCTGAAGGAAGGTATTGAAGATTTTAAGATATGTAAACACTCCTTGGTATACAATAAAACATATTTATAATGTTTGCTGAGGATATTAGTTTTTTCACGCGGTTACAACACTGAGAATAAAGAGGACAATATTACTTTGAGCATCTCTCTTTGCTCAGTGGCGGGAAAGTAGTCACAGCGTTCAGGAAAACACACGGAATTAATGTATCCTATTTGCAGACTTGTGAATTTTACTGGAGCAGTAAATTATGAACATGTCTCTTGATATCCTAACCAAACCAATGTGGTAGTTTTACCTAGGTATTGAATTTCTGGTTATATTTTTATATTTTTACTCATAATCATTTTGTAGAGGATTATAGCTAAAATAGGACAGTGCATGGTTTATTGAGATGTTAATTGAAATAAGAGAGTTCCTTTCAGAAATAGATTTTGGAGGGGTGCCTGGGTGGCTCAGTTGGTTAAATGTCCAACTTCAGCTTAGGTCATGATCTCACAGTTCTTGGGTTCAAGCCCCGCGTCGGGCTCTGTGCTGACTGCCAGCCCAGAGCCTGGAGCCTGCTTCAGATTGTGTCTCCCTCTCTCTCTGACGCTCCCCTGCCCATGCTGTCTCTCTCTGTCTCTCAGAAATAAATAAAACATTTAAAAAAATTGGAAAGGAAAGAAATAGCATTTTGGTCAATACAACAGCTTCTCTTAGAATAAGGCATATAGAATGTATTCTTTTAGAAAGAATCGTAGCTATTTCTAAGGTTCATATATCATATGCAAATTAAGGAGTAAGGAGGTATTACTTCTAACAATTCTCATTCAGAAGTATGTATAGCATGCCTATGCAAAGATATAATCTAACGTCTTTAAATTCAACAAATATGGGCAATAATATGCCAAATTCTATAAATTATCCCCTCAAATAATATATGTGTCAACTTTGGCTTGGTTTGTGTTGACAAATGAGATAAAGAAAGGAGGATGAAAGAAAAGTTGATAGATTGAAGTTTTGGGAAAGGAAACTAGTGCACTGCTCTTGTAGTGACCATTATAGGTCAGTGTCCAGCTCAGGGACTGGTTACCCTTGAATCAGATACTGCCCTGTTCCCCTAGTCCAGTCCAATCCATGGCTAACTTGGTGCAAAGACCAGCCTGGGACTTTCTCAGAAAAGAGGCAACGTACAGAGAAGTGTCAGCCAAAGGAGAATTGAACATGATAGTCATGTGACCAATATGTACAGAACACCATCTCTCCTTACATATGCAAATCTGACTGTGGGAGTATTTGAGAATGTATAAGTTTGTGCTCATTCTTTTCAGTTTCTTAAACACTGCCTATATAGAGGCTGTCCAGGTCAAATCTGTGTCTCTGTCTCAGCTCTCAACAGTGACTTACGGATTTAGGGATTGTTTATAACATTCAGAACTCCAAGGATGAATAAGCTGGCAATGGAGACTTGCCTCTGGGTTTTAACTTTATAAGTATGTGGGTTCTACAGAGGAAGCTCAGAGCAGTGTCATAGCCTGTCCAGTTGTCATACTGCAATTACCAGCTCATCTCAGTTTTGACAGCCTCTGTGCTTTATCTGAGCCATGCTTTTGTTCTCATGAAGACTTATCAGATGACTGTGATCCCAGGCTTCAGTTTCCTTAGTTAACTGCCAGGATGAGAATGAACTTGTTCCTTGGAATCCAAGAATTAAATAGATCTTTTTTCCACTCCTCCACTTCCTGCTAATGTGACATAGATTACTGTGTATAATTAGAAAATAAATGGAGAGAAGACTTTTTATAATCTTGTTTTCTTGCAGAATATATCACATCTAGATATGTGGCTAGTGTGTGTGGGGGGGGGAGGGAGAGAGGGAGAGATTTGGTTATTTAGAAAGGATTAATTGATATCTGTTCTGATCTTTTGTTTTAATATTTCACATCAATAGTAGAATATAACCTGGTAGTTCAATAAATTCTTTCATTGTTCGTTTATCTAGTATTCATCCAGTGCCAACTATTCTAATTCTTATAAATCTTGAAATTAGAGAAATCTCCAAGCAATGTGTGAAGATTAGCATTATGAACTTAAGCAGAATGTAAATGTTAATGTAAAACTCTTATGGCCTTGATTTTCCATTTTGCATAGTAGTCAAATGATTATAAAGTATATGCAGTCACATGCATGGGGCGCAATAGATCAGTCATTTTTGTTTGGTTTGGTTTTGATTATATAGAATATGTAGGCATAGTCTTGCATTGGGAAAAAGGAAAATTCATCCATACTCATGGTTAGATTAAGACTATATTAGCCAGATTGGCCCAGTCTCAGTCTCCAAGACAAATAACATGTCTATTGATGATGGAAATGTGGCACTGTCCTTAGTACTATACCAAATCTTCTTGGTTACACAATGCTAGCAGGAATGTTAGCTACCAATCATTGCATATCTTAGCAACTAAAACAGCAAACACATTATCTCACGTAATTTCCTATGGTGAGGAATCTGGGGGCAGCTAGATGGGTAATTCATGTCTGTTATGAGGTTGTATTCAAGATGTAGTCAAGGTTGCAGCCATCTGAAAGCTTAACTAGGGCTAGAGAATCTGCTTTCTACCTCATTCACATGGCTTTTGGCAGGAAGGCTTAGTTTGTTGCTGATTGTTAGCTGGAGGCTTCAGTTTCTTGCCACATGGGCTTTTCTCCATAAGGCTGCTCTCACCACATAGAAGCTGACTTCTCCCAGAGTAAATGGTCTGAGAGAGAAAGCAAGTGAACTAAGACAAAGCTACAATGTCTTCATAAACTCATCTCAGAAATAATAAACCATCACTTCTGCCATATTCTTATTATTAACACAAACAACCCTGGTCCAGTGTGGGAAGGGATTACACAGGGACACAAATGTCAAGAGGCAGGGATCATTGGGTGCCATATTGGAGGCAGAGATCAAAAGCTTCTGATTCAATTTCTAGCTGTTTTTTGGAGAAGTCTGACCAAATAACCCTCTTGAAAGCAGTGCTTTTTAAAAGAGGATGAAGAGGTATAGAGTTGGAGCAGCATGTTCAACATTAGAGTGAATTTTGTATTTTGAAAAAAAACCACTAGTTTTTGAACATGGGCTATAGAAAACTAAATTTAACCATTGTTTCTTTGCTTGTGGGGATATAAGTGCATGTATATTAGTGATTCTTGACTCAATTTTGGTGTGTGTGTTGAGGGGTATTTTTTTGTGAGGAGTATGATATTTTTTAATTCTGAAACTGCTTTAGATACAAAATTAGAAACCTGTCATGAAAATATAAACCAGTTATTAGACCCATTAGCAATTAGTCCTGTTCCTCCCAAGGAGATCAGCCGATGTGTTTCATAGTTATTTGGTTGGCAAAGGTTTGTTTCAGGTTTAAGAAAAAGAAACAGCCAAAATATTTCTATCAATTCATGTAAACTTATTAAGGATTTCTGGCAGCCTTAAGGTATATAGATCTAAAACTGAGTAATAAATTATATTAGTGTAGAATTTAATTATTTCAGTCCTGAAACCATACAACAAATGTTATAAACTAAGGTACTTCTAGTCATTATTAACACAGGCATTTTAAACTTAATTTCTTCATGCAAAAGCAACTTCCTTGAGCTGGAATCTATACCAGATATCAAGGAAGCTGATCATATCATTCTGTTGTCATTGAACAGCAGACAGAGTTCAATGAGACTTTTTATCTTAAATTATATTTCCAACTTGAACTCATTAAATTCTTTTCCTTCTGTTTGTCATTGTTAGGCTTACTATATTTCATATTTCCTCTCAGCCTCTTTACCATTTTAAAATTGTCCTTTAGAAATACCTCTGGCATGGAGAGTTCATTATTTCTAACAGTGACAACACATTGAATGCCCGAATACACTGATTTCATTGTGCCTCATGACCTACATTTAGAAAAATTCAGGTGGATTTCCTAGTTGCTGATTATTTTTTAGAAAATCATTAAATGTCAAAAGCTATTTTCCTGTTTATTTTCAAATTTATTTTTGAACTGTCTTTAGGAGAGGAGTTTCTATAGTCTAACGAATGAAAACATTGCCACTTTTTTGCCTAGATTTTGTTTTTGAGCAGAAAAATAAATAGTAAATGGGGACATTTTTTTCTTTAACACATGACCCAAATTTCTCTTGCAATGAGTCTGATCTGTTTTTAAATATAACACCTGCTGTTGTAAATTTTCATGGTAATTTATTTTTCAGTCATTGTGTATGCAACGTGGATATAAATACAGACTTTAAATAGTTCACATAAGTATCAATGTGGGTATAATTTTGCTTTGAAAATAAAGTAAGTTATTGTGAATAAAGTGAAGCTGTCCAAACATGCTTTAAAAAGGTGTACAGGGGGAACAAAATGGGGGGTTGGGGGACTTGACTGAAATATAATCAGATGAGCCATCGTTTATTAGACACAACCACTGGAAAAACCAAAGCAACTCATAATGAATTAAAAGAAAAGGGCCATTAAACTGGAGAATCCCAACAATCAAGTGGAGATGTTTCAGGCTCTTTAGGCATTACTGCTAGAAAAAATACGTTATCACACTAAGCTTTTATGAAAGGCTGTTACATTTTTACCAACTTTAATCTGTTTCATTTTTGTGTTTAAAGGATGGGAGTTACATTAAAATAAAAATTCCATTTGGGTTATTATCTCCCCAGCTGTCTGTACAGACCATAGAGCTGGCCAGAGAATATTCTCATTATGTGTGTCGAGCAGTTACTCAGTGATTGATGCTGCATTAATGCACGACACAGAAGCGTTCCTTTTGTTACCGAATATTAGACAAATTAGTTCTTACGAATTCATGACCCACCCTCCTCAAGTCTGTGTGTCTTTCTCCTCTCTCAGCTCCCTACCTGCCCGTGCCTTCTGCTGGGCACCTGACTTGACTACCATGGATAGTTAATATTGTTAATAACCTTCAGTAGAAATGAGCCGAAGCATCAGAAGGAGGGGTTTGACAAAGAAAGGGGCCAAAAACAGGCAGTGGTCCTTTTAGTCAAACAATATATAATGAGGTTCTGGTCATTTTCCAGGATACCCCAATGTAATAATGACAAATGAATGTTGCCTTGTCACAATCCTAAATTAGTTTTCCCTCCCCCACTGTACGTGAGGAACCATTTATCTTCTCAATTCCTTTAAACTTATTTTGTCCAGATGGGGAGATAGGAGTCACAAAATATTTTTTTTTATTTAGACAGTTTCTTTACCACAGCAAGGAAATACTGGGGTAGATATACCTCTCTTCCTTTTGCCTAAAATGTTTGTGTTGGAATTCTTCTTGGAATTTAGAAAAAGGCAGTACTGGTATTAAAACGGAAAAGTGGGTTCTGAGTTGAATTATGTATCATAGATTTTTGTTTCATTGTGAAAGATACGCCAGTGGTTACCAAATGTTTAGAGTTACCAAAACGTATCATTACACATATATTTCTGGAAGAAAATATTCTGTGCTAACTAACCCTTACTGTTTTCACATTGAACCCTGAAAATGATACACTTCTCATTGTACAAATGAGGAAACTGAAACACAGGAAGGTTCAGTAATTTGCCCAGTGTTACATACTTAAAGTAGATCTTGAACCCATCTCCCGACACTGTATTTATGGTTCATACATGGTTTATAAATGAAAATGAATTAAATTCTACTTCTTTTTTAGTTCTCCATTATTAGTTATTCCTTAAAATTCCTTTATATATCTTTAATGTTCTAAATTTTAGTTTCTAATATAGTAAATATATATATAGTTATAGTTTATAGTAATTTAATAATTATTGTATAATCCATCTAACCAAAAGCTTGGTAAGTACTGAATGATATTTTTAAATATACAATTTAGTGGTTGTTTTGGAGTTGTTGTTTTTTTTTTTCTTTTGGTCTTTTCACAGGATTGTGAAGCAATCACTGTAAGGTAATTATGGGACATTTTTGTTTCTTTAAAAGCAACCCCACACCATTTGCAAGCACAGCCCATTTCCCTCCAGTATCCTCCTACTAACCTACTTTCTATCTCTATAGATTGGCTTATTCTGAACATTTCATATAAATGGAATCATAAAACTCGTGTTGTATATGGTTTTTTGCATGTGGTTTCCTTCACTTAGCATAATGCTTTCAAGGTTCATTCATTTTCTTGCAACTTAGTGCTTCATTTTTTTAAATTGCCAAATAGTATTCCATTGTACAGATATATGATATATTGTTTATCCATTTATTAGTTGATAAACATTTGGATTGTTCCTACTTTTGGGTATTATAAATTGTGCTACAGGGAATATCTGTGCACAGATTTTTCTGTTGAGTGTAGACCTAAGAATGGAATTTCTGGGTTGTATGGTAACTTATATTTAACCTTTTGAGCAACCACTAACCTGTTTTGTATAGCAACTGCACCATTCTACATTCTCATCAGCAGTGTATGAGGGTTTCAATTTCTCCATATCTTTGCCAACTTGTGGTAGTGTGTGTGTGTGTGTGTGTGTGTGTGTGTGTGTGTGTGTATTATAGGGATCCTAGTGGCATGAAATAATATCTCATTGTAGCCTTGAATTTCATTTTCCTAATGACATTGAATATCTTTTTCATGTGCTTCTTTGCCATTTGTATATCTTCTCTGGAGAAATGTCTACTCAAATCCTTAACTTGTTTTTAAATTGGGTTATTTGTCTTTTTCTTGTTGAGTTGTAAATGTTCTTTACCTATTTTAGACATATAAGTACCTTATAAGATATATGTTATGCAAACATTTCTTCTATTCTGTAGATTGATTTTCCTGATGGTATGGTCTACAGCCCAAATATTTATAATTTGGATATATATTAACTTTTGCTGCTTGTGCTTTAAGTTTTATCTAGGTAACTGTGACCTAACTCATGGTCACAAAGGCATATGTTTTCTTCCAAGTGTTTTTAGCTTTTATGTACATTGTTAAATTGTAATTGAAACACCCTAAAAGGACCAATGGTGGTATAGACCTAATTTATTTGGGTTTTGCCAATTATATGAGTCAATTCAAGAACATTCACAATAGTTATTTATGAGTGACTTTTTGATTCAAGATTTGTAGTGAAGGTATTTTCCTAGAATCTGATAAGTCTGCACTGAAGGAAATTGGCCTAAAAGAAGTAACAGAGTAACAGGAGCAACTACCCCGTCAGGGAAAACAGGAGAAGGACTACATGAAAGGAATGGAATACTATCTTGGGAATTCAGAAAAAAAAAAAAGTTTATCTGTAGTTGTGGGAAGTGATCTTCTTGATCTCTAAATAAAAATCACGGTAAAGTTTTGGCAGACTTTCCCTGGTTTATTAAAAATCATGGCCATCACTGATTAGTACCACTTGCACTGTGATTTCTGGAGTGGCCAGTATGGCTGGCTTTCAGGATTCTGTGTCAGAGAGCAGCAGTTCTAAAAATGCCATTGGCAGATCACTGAAAGTCCCTGAGACCATCACAGGTGGTCTGCTAGGTCAAGATAATTGTCCTAATAATATTCAGACATTATTTGTCTTTTTCATTGTATTGGCACTGTGCTGGTTATGCAGAAGTGATGGTGGGTAAAACCGATACGTGTTAGCATGAATCAAGACAGCGGCACCAAACTGTGCCGTGTCAGTATACCAGTAATTGCTCTGATTTTCGTGCCTAGATAAGATAGCACAGAATATAAGAATGGCTTGTAATTTATCTTGATGAAGGCTTATAGGCAGACTAGGTAAAAACTCTTTAATATGCTCAAAATAGATTTAAAAGGATATTCTCAAGGGCTTAATATAAACTTACTACTTATAAAGTTGTACAAACTTGATAAACTTAAGTTGAAAAAAATGCTACACACTAACAAAAATAATAAGACTCTGGAACAAATACAAACACATGTTAGTTTAAATTCAGTGTAAGTGTCTGGTTTCTGCCTTAATAACTGTCTCTCAAAAGGAAATTCAGATAAAATATAATTTCCTGCAAAACATGAAGGGAATAGTAGTAACTTTTTAAAATATACTTATACCAGTTTGGACCTCTATATGCAATTTTGGACTGTATCCCCCAAGTCATGCTAGATATATTATTATATCTCCTTTATGAATGCTATTCTATGTACTTTATTTACAAATGTAGGAACTGAAGAATTAAAACCAGCCCAAAACTAGATCTGAATCGGTCCAACCCAGAACAGGCTTCGTGCCAGGGTGGAAACGATGGTGTCACTTCACTCCTCTCCTCTACAACACCCCTGGGGGGCGGGGGGGTGTGCACCACAACTGTTACCTGATTGGGGAGTGTCAGAACTCTTTTCAGATTCTAGGCAGGATTCAATATTTGATGAAAATCTGACCTGAAGGAAGTGAAGTAGGTACATTCATTCCAGAGTTTTGAGTCACGAATAAGAATCTGGTTATCAGAAGCACATTAAGTGTTTTTTAATTTATTTATTATTAGAAAGGTAGAGAGAGAATCCCAAGTAGTCTATGCTGCCAGCATAGAGCCCGACACAGGGCTGCATCTCACAAATCATGAGATCATGACATGAGCCAAAATCAGATGCTTAGCCAACTGAGCCACCCAAGCACCCCTAGTTTTTAACAAAACAAAAAAACACATCCGTTGAATGTATGACCTGGGCTTTAGAGAGAAATCTGGAATGGAAATATAGATTTGAGTCATTACCTTACAGGTGATAGTCACACTAAGACATGACATTATATCAGAAATTCTGGAGGAGGTTGTTACCAGTTTGATCATAACAAAACAAGTAAGGAGTGTTCTATGTTAGGTAGCAGTAGACCTTGTAGATGAAGCAGCTTCTGTAAAGAAGCCGAAAGTGAGTGAATATATAAACAGATGGAAAAGTAAAAGGAAAATAGGGCAAAGGTCAGTCATTTGGAGAACATCCAATTATTTTATTTTTTCCAGCTTTATTGATATATAATTGACATGTAACATTGTGTAAGTTTAAGGGGTACAACATATTGATCTGATACACTTACAAGGTTATCAGTTTCCAATGTACAGTACAGAGAATATCCGATATTAAACAGGTGGAGTAAAATAGAGGAAGCCTTTTAAGATCTTTTCAAAAGAATAGAGATGAAGAGAGCTGTTAAAGAAATGATATGAAAGCTAAGGAGGAGGCTTATTTTCTAAAAGTGGGTATGGCCATTGTATCTAATTATACCTAGTGGTTCCATTAAGAAAAGTTCTGAAAGGTCCTCTGGATTTAGCAAATGAAAGCTACCTGATGGACTCCGTACCTAGATGGAGTGGTGCTGGTTTGTATGTAGGCTTGAGGATACAAAGACAGTGAGCATGGGATCCCCTTTTAAGAATCATGGCTGTGAGAGGTAGAGTGTCATCCTGCAAAAGGACAGAGTGTCAAGAAAGTGCTTTTGTTGATTTAGATGGGGCAGACTTAAGCATGTCACAAGCTAGCAGTAAGAGCCAGTGGCGAGGGAGTGGCGGGTGATTTATTTGGGTGACTGGCATCTCCTATTCTACTCAGGATAAGAGACCTTGAGTTCTTTTTATTTATCATGGCATTTCTGGCCCTGATAAACGTATTGTCAGTTCTTTCACTTTATGTCTTATAGTACTTCCATACATGGCTTAAACTAAAACAAAAAATATTTGAGGCTGAAATTAATTCTTCTAGAATCTTATTATATATAATGCCTCAATTAACAAGAAATCAGCTAACTTACTAACCCCAATTTTTTTCTGCACTTTCCCTTTTATATGAATGAAGAAGTATGTGGACATGAGTGATTAAGAATTTAATTTAAAGCCTACTTCAGGGGCAGAACAGACAGTCAGTAACCATTTATTATGTGCTTACTCTCCCATAGATAGGATGGTATTACTAGAGTTGATACAAAGAATTATAGCACATGGTCTTTATTGTCATGAAGGTTGCAATATCAGGATATAAAACTACATAAAAAGGTAGCTAAGAGTGGGAAATTATAAATAATAAACAGCAAAATAAATGGTATAGATTAAATGCAAAGAAGTTTAGAAAAGATGGCTAACACTGAGTTGGAGCATTCAGAGATAATTCCTTGGTCAAAGTGGCATTCAACAAATCCTCAGGTTGGATGTGGATCCTTAGATTGGAGATAGAGAAAAGCATTTGAACTACTATTTGTTGGTGATATGCTAGGTGTTTTAATATGTATAATCATAATTTAATGATTTGTGATGGTGAGGAGAAATAGGATTCATCTCAGGTAATTGAATGTACCATACATTAATGGGTTAATGGTTTGGTTAGGACATCAGTGAGCAAAATTCTCTCTCTCTCTCTCACACACACACACGCACACACGCACGCACACAGTGTGTGTGTGTGTGCGTGCGTGTGTGCGTGTGTGTTGATTTTCTATTCTCCCTGGCGTCTGAATTTTCTTCCCATATTTGGGAGATTCCCCCGTATGAATATTGGCAGGGGGCAGACCTTAACTTTTCTCTATTCAACTTGCAAAGTCCAGATACTTACTTCCCCTTAACAAGAGAGAAGAAGACTTGACTGAGACTTGGAATCAGGAGCTAATTGTCTTTGTAATGAAGCATCCATTCTGATGGTGGAGGCAGCCACACCATTCTCCGTGGTGGCAATGTCAGTGCACCCAATCGTGACATCTAACAGTGTTGGTGATGGGGGTAGCATGATGTCACATGCAGCGGTCAGTGGTGGCAGCAGCAGTGTCCTCTGCAGATAGTTGAGCAGCATGATTTGGGTATGGTTTGGACCATCTGGCCCCTCTTCTTTCGCCCATCCTCTGAGCCAGGTTGTTTTGCCTCTCCAGTAATTCTATGACAACCCAATAATTTCTTTCCAACAAATGGCCTGTCTCCTTTAACTGGTTAGAATTGTCTTCTGTTGCTTGAAGTTAAGAATGATGATAAGTGAAAGAATTTAGGATGAAGTGATGAGAGCTTTTAATGTCATCATAAGGTGTTTCAAGTCTAATCTATGGTAAGTTCTCAATACTAAAGGGTAGGATGACATTCCCCAAGTGATGCTTTATGAAAACCAATGTCAGTATTATGTAGGATGAATAATTTGAGGACTATCACTGAAAAGATAACAGTGGAGAGACAGGTTATATTAACAAGAGAGCTTGTTCATAGAAGAAGAGGTTATACAGGTTGAGTAGATGCAACCTAATATATAATTAGGCAATAGCAGTATGAGACTAGGAATAGATTGGAGAAGAGAGAGACAACACTTCAATAATAATAAGGTGTCTGTGTTGGGGGGTGAGTGGCATACTTTTGTAGGCAAAGAGATTTTTGCTCTGATGAAGAATTAAAGAGCATTGGGCCTCTGTATAATCTGCCCTTACATGCCTTAGGGCTGACACATGGACCTCACACAGGCCTGATGGTTCCTTTCCATGGTGATTCTATCTTTTCAGCCTTAACAATCTGTACTTGCATCTGGGGCAAGGAAGCAAATGTCCACTGAGAAGGATCCAAACATTATTGAATAAGCTCCCCCCTCTCCAGTGCCCTATCTCCCTCTAAATGCATTTAGCCAAGAGTCTCTTGCTTAAAAAGAAAAAAAAAAAAGCAAAACAAGATGGACAGAAGCTAACATTGGTTATACTTATATTAGGGGTTAGAGAAAGGAAATTAATTCATGAAAGAAGAACAAGATTCATACTTGAAATATCAGGATTGTCAGAACTCTTGACAGCTGAATTCCACCTTTCTATTTTAATATCTATCGGCCTACTCAGTAAGTGAGGCCAGGTTCCATAAAAAGCATGAGTTACTAGGCTTAAATAAAGTGATTCCTGTATTTTACATCTAAAATCGTTGTACTTCTGAATCAGAGCTTTACCCACATTCAATTAGGATATGAAAGACTGACATTGCTCCTAAAGGACATCTTCCATAACACTCTTGGGGAAAAAGAAAAAAAGCTTAAAAAAGCAACTTTCTATATCTTCTAGAACAAAGGGTGAGTCGTACCATACTGTTAAAAAGATAACGGAAGATTTCAGGATGTCTTCTCCCATTTTTTTTTTAACATTTTTTTTTAATGTTTTTATTTATTTCTAGGAGATAGAGAGAGAGAGAGCGTGAGCAGGGGAGGGTCAGAGAGAGGGAGTCACAGACTGAAACAGGCTCCAGGCTCCAAGCTGGCAGTCAGCACAGAGCCCAACGCGGGGCTCGAACCCACGAACCGTGAGATCATGACCTAAGCGAAAGTCGGACGCTTAACCGACTAAGCCACCCAGGCGCCCCTGTCTTCTCCCATTTTGGTAAGGAGTAAATTGAAAGCAAGATAAATTTTGTGTCGGTAGATGCAACGCACAGAGAATTGTGGGGAAAAGCACCATATCATTAGGTCAAGAGTCTTGTTTTGCCACTAATTGCTTCCCTTGAAGATTTCTTGCCCTGTCTCTGCCTCAGTTTCCTTATCCCATATGTGAAGAGATCATTGAGGGCCCTTGGGGAAAGGATTGAGAACTCAAAGCTGTGGTTTAGGAAACTAAAATTGGTTACTGGAGGGAATGAACAGATGATGCCGCAAGAGGAAATTGCAGCCTTCACAGCAGAAGTTGAGAACAGTTGCTACTTTCCCTAAAGGTCATTGCTCATATTCCAATAGGAATGAGGTGGCGATGGCACATTGAGAACCTGTTGTCTTTGTCTAGGGTGGGCCCTACCCATTTCTAGCAGTTATCTGTTTACCTTTTAATATAATTAGGCAGACCAGATTGGTATTTAGTCTTGTTCTGACAACAGCAAATTAGGCTTAACTCTTTAATTACAATGAGAAGGAAATCACCTTTCTGATATCCTTCAATTAGCTCAAGCAGCTGTTAAGTTATAATTAAAATTTCACATGGATCATTTGAGTTCCTGGAATGTTTCCATTTAATAACAAAACATTTGCATATATGCATTCAGTTTTCAGCAACCTTTTCAAATCTGTCAATGGTAAACCAAGAACACTGATACTGTATTAAACAGAATCTTTGTAGTCTTGGAGGCAGACAGCTGGGTCCCACAAAATGAAAAATGGGAATGGAAGACGGTGATCAAAAAGTATTAGTGCCTCCAAGTTTTCTGGAGCTTGTTCAGAGAATTAAACTTTTGCTTCTTTCATCCTTATCCAAGAGGGGAAAAAAAAACTAACGAGGGGAGAGTGGTTACTCGGTGTTTGACAAATGAATGCCTGCATTACACGCATCTCATTATTCAATACAGCAACAGCCACCCTGCTGTGTCCTTATAAATGGATTCTTGACTCCATAGACTCTCAAAAATATAAATGCGAGAGGAAAAATTACATGTGAAAATTCAAATATTCCCTTTTGTTGTGTTTTTATTTGATTCTGAGAATTGAATCGACTAAAAAAAATACTCTTTGAAGTTTCTCTGGCCAATATCTTTCTGATACATTTATGGCTTCAACTATACATGCAAGACCAACATAGAAGAATAAACATATATTAAGCACACTTACAATTTAGATATTAAAGTTCTTTGAAATACTAAATGCTGGCTAACTTAAACTGAATCCAATTGAAGAATCATAGGAATAAATATATTTTAGATTATGCTTAGAAATAAGAACTTACGACAATTGAATTAAACAACAAAACTGATTAAAACAGGAAGATTTCAAACTATTTTTCTTCATTTTAAAGATAGAATTTATATTTCTATTCTTTAACATTGGTAGGAGGAAATGAGGAAAAAAGTTTGTAGGTTAATAATAATATTGGGAGGTGATGGGCTTCAGAATCTATACCCAAGGCCCTAAGCTATTTTTAACAAGCCTATTCATACTCACTCATTGATAGCCTATATTGACAAGTAGAATTCTATATTGGCTAGGAACCTAATGTCCTCCTGACCATCAGTCTGTAATGTATATTATTGAATTTCAACCACCAAGATAATTGTATCCATGGAAATTAAAGAATGCATGCAGAGAAGGAAGAGAGATGAAAGAGCGAGGTCTGATATCACAGTTATACCAGTGTACACACTTTGGGGGGCCACCAGCTGTTATCAGCACATTTTCCATCTGCCTTTACTAATTTTATTATGACCTTTTGAAACTGATTTCATCTGGTAGAGAGTTGGCTCTGACACCTTCACTGAGTCAGTTTTATCTTTGAACAACCAAAGGGAACAATGAGTAACAAGTGCTGTTCTATTCAGAAGAAAAGTCTTTTGTGGGGAAACCTGATTGTTGAGTAATTTTGAGATTCATTTCAAGTACTTAGTTTTACCAGTGTGCAGAGTAATAAGATACCTTAGGAAATCGTGGTTATATCTAAACTCTCAAGGAGTTTTCCATTCAGAATTCTTTGGAAAATGTTTGCTTAAGGGGTTTTTATATTTTATACAGCTGAAAATCAGAACCTTCAAGAAAGGTATTTTTCTTTATTCTGCTCAGATTTAGAAAGATAACATTGATTTTCTTTCTTCCCACCTGCATTCTCTTTCCCCACTTCCCCCTCAAGGCCCCCACACAACATAGACTATACTCTAAAATGATATCAAGATCTTTAGAGCACTTGCTATGTGCTTATACTTACTGTGAATAAATGACTTATTCATCCATAAACCCAACAATCCAGTTTTTATTCCTATATACATTGTACATAAGAGAAAACTGAAGCCATAAAAGGTTGAATAAATAGTGCTTATAGGTAGCAGGACCAGAACTTAAACCTATGTGTGTCTTATCCTAAAGCCCATTCTCGCAACACGGCATCTACTTGGTCTCAGACTTTTCTAGGAGCTAGGAATACAAAGATGAACAAAATGGACAGAGTCCTTCTCCTCACAGAGTTGACAATATGTGAATAGTTTTCTCCTTATAGATTGATCATATGTCAATGAGTAAGCTTCATTCATAGGCTTAGCCCTAAGCATATGCTGCATGTCGTTTCAGCGCTGCTCCTGAGGCCTGCAACAATGCTGGGAACCCTCTGAAATCTGTGAGGCAGTGTGACTCATTTCTAGTGGCCGTGTTAGCCTTAGCTGGCTGTTTGGGAAGTAGCAACAGCTATGCAGCCATAGAATGTTTCAGAACCCAGCCATTAGACACAGGGTCAGTTTCTGAGTTGTTTTCGGGATTTCCCTATTTTCTAAGAATCTGTATCCCACCTAGCCACCCATGATGGGAGGAATGCAAGCTACGTGAAACCTAAGAGGAAAGTTTTCGTGTCTTTCATTCCCATCAAGACAAAGGGTAACACTCTACCGTGGCTCATGTCTTGGGGGAAAATCAGGAGTGAGCAGGGAAGATGTTAAACACAGAGACAGACAACTGGCAGATCCGAAAAAGTTCTGTTGTGAACAATGTGAACATGCCCATTTGTCATAATGCCTCAGGAGAGCTTGTTCCCATAATAGGATTTGATATTGGAAATAAGAATGTGGGAAATAGAACAAAATAGGCAAAAAGCACAGCCTCAAAATCACAGCCGTTTATATACCAGGCACTTGCATACCAGCACCACCCCCGTCTAGTTATACACACTGAATAGAAGGATTATATTCAGGATTGGCAGAACTCATACAATTCCCTGGCATAGAAAGAGAGTACTATGATTAAACTTTATATCCAGTATTTATCCAGAAATTTTCCCAAGTCCTTCTCTTATTTAATATCACCATTATTATTATTTTGTCTCTTATTGAGATTTTGCAATGTGCCAGATAATGTCCTGTGTAATTCCCATACACTTCGTCTTCACACTTAATTTTTTCCATTGTACAGATGAGGAAACTGCAGCTGAAAAGGGTTGATTAACTTGTCGGTGTTACCCAGTGGGTTAGTGGCAGAGACTGGCAGAATTTAGATCCATCTGATTTCAAAGCTGCTTCTCCAGAATGAATCTGAGTCACAGGAAGGCTGTTCTGCTCTAGCTGCTATAGATCCACTCATATGTGGAACGTGCATGGATTTAAGGAACTTCCATGGGTCTTAAGGTTTTTTCTTTTTTAATTCTAAAGAATGGATCCACAGATTAGCCTATTGTATGTAGATATTTTCATCTGGATTGAAGGATTCACATGCTAATTTACAGATTTTGAGCCCATGTCAAAGCTGAATTATACTTTTGTCTGTTAGGAATAGTTACTTGGCAGAGAATTTTTTTTTCCTTTGAGTTTCATTACTTACCATTTCTGAAATAACTAAGCTTTTAATTATTTAAATTATTTAACTTAATTATTGAGGCTCTGCAATAGATCAGTCTAAAAAAGGTTACATTAGGTGTGTGTCAGTCAGTTGGGCATCCAACTCTTGATTTCAGCTCAGGTTGTAATCCCAGGGTTGTGGGATTGAGCCCCGTGTCAGGCTCTACACCCAGTGCAGAGCCTTCTTGAGATTCTCTCTCCCCAACCCAACCCCACCCCTGTCCCTTTCCCCTGCTTGCCCACACACACACACTCTCTCTCTGTCTCAAATAAAAAAGTATTTTATAGGTTAGCTTAATGACCTAAATGGTGGTGACCTGATGTACTATTTAAGACCTCTTCTATCCCTGTAATTCTTATATACATTTATTGCTTACTGGGTGACTTAATATAAGTCCTTCCATCTCTCTCTGCGTTACATTTTTCATACCAAATAATGTTCTTGCTGCTTTCTTCAAAGCATTTTCAATCACCAAATCTCTAAAATATTTTTAAAAAATTCTTTGAAGAAAGAGGCTGGTTAATTGTATTATGGTTGAGTTTGGGGATGAAGTGGAAAGACTAGAAATCTAGTAAATAGCTACTTTAGGTTAGAAATAGGACACTTCTCTTTTTTTAAGTTTATATATTTATTTTTGAGAGAGACAGAGATGGCATGAATGGGGAAGTGGCAGAGAGGGAGGAGAGAGAATCCCAAGCAGGCTCCACACGGTCAGCTTGATGTGGTGATCGAACACACAAATAGCGAGATCATGACCTGAGCCAAAACCAAGAGTCGGACACTTAACCGACTAAGCCACCCAGGTGCCCAGAAATAGGACACTTCTATATTCAGATTTCTACATTAATATATTTGTTGATCTGCTCACCTTATACCTTTTTAATTCTCTCTTGTAAAGGCCATCTGAAATAGGCAATTCTTATTTGGGGTTAATAAACCAAACGCTTGTCGGACTGGGACCCACTGTAAGTTAAGACAAATAGTTAACAGTGGACAAGGTACGTTGCTGTGTGCAATGTGTTTCTCCTACAAGTTTTGAATGACAGTTGCTTTCCTTTTTAATAATTTTGAAGAAGCAGTAGTGGATTCTGCTATTCAAAGGAATACTTGATGAAACTTTGCACAGGGGATAATCAGCATATGCCCTCACACTGGTACTTTATAATTCTGCTACCTTTTGCTATTTATTGTAAGCATGATTCAACATGGCAATTCTAATAACAATATTTGGTTAATACTTATTTGTGTGTGTGTGTGTGTGTGTGTGTGTGTGTGTGTGTGTGTGTGTGGTGTGTTTCTACTGAAGTGATTAACTCCATGAACTTAGAATATATAACATATATTTTACATTATTCTGCATAATACCTAGCATAGAGCTGAACATCTGTACCATTATAGTAAATATTTACAGGATTGCATTAACTTATGGCAGAAATTTTTTAAATTTTGCTTAGAGAAAGAAATATCTGTAAATAATAGTCATTATAATAGTGCTATATATTTCATTAAGTGCTAAATCATACATTTAAAATACTTGTTAGGAAATGCTTAGATACAGACCTTGTCCTTCCTAACACATTAACTACTATCTGGGGAACTTTTACAAAACCTGGCATAGAAGTCTGGGCCTCACCCTCACAGATTCAGTTCTGGCATATTTGGGATAAGTTATGGGCATCTTTACCTTTAAAAACACCACAGGTGTGGGGCACCTGGGTGGCTCAGACTGTTGAGCAGCCAACTCTTGGTTTAGGCCCAGGTCCCGATCTCACAGTTCATGGGTTCAAGCCCTCGGTCAAGCTGTGCACTGACAGCATGGAGCCTGCTTAGGATTCTCACTGTCTCCATTCCTCTGCCCCTCCTCTGCTCACTCTCTAAATTAAACAAACAAACAAACTTAAAAACATACACACACAAGTGATATTATGGTGCAAAGTTGAAAACCATTAGTTTAGGATGACCACAAGCAATTCCAAAGAAATTGTCATAGGACATTGCATAGGCTAGTATGGTCTGTTTGGTAAAAAAAAATAAATAAATAAAAGTAATGAGTAACACTAGTTTTTCATGCTTTTTTCATAAATAGACGAGAGACATAGATTTCACATTAGTAGACTACTTGAAAACGGCTTGATTAAAAATTACCCTTGTGCATATAATAGACCATGAGGCATAGGGAGAGCATGTGAAAGTTGGTATCTGAAACATCTAATGTCCATTGACAATTATTTGCCTTATGTTGCACAAGGTCTTCTATCTGCAAAGTTAGAAAATTAAAACAGCAAAACAGTAAAAAACAATGTATATATATATATACATACATATATATATAGTTCCAAAGTTATTTTTATATATGGATATATATCATTTATATCTATACATGAATATATAATACATACCAACATACATATGTATATATTAAGTACTTTTTAAATATCTGATACGGGTTTTGCTTTAAAAAAAGAATGTGTGTTGGGGCGCCTGGGTGGCTTAGTCGGTTAAGCGTCCGACTTTCGCTTGGGTCATGATCTCGCGGTTCGTGGGTTCGAGCCCCGCGTCGGGCTCTGTGCTGACTGCCAGCTCAGAGCCTGGAGCCTGTTTCAGTCTGTGACCCTCTCTCTCTCTGACCCTCCCCTGCTCACGCTGTCTCTCTCTCTCTCTCTAGAAATAAATAAAACATAAAAAAAAAAAAAAATTAAAAAAAAAAAAAAAAAGAATGTGTGGATACCTTCCTCTTGCAGCTGCATGAGAGATTTGCAAGCTGGTTTACAGATCTGCATGCCAGGGTACAGTGTATAATCATTAAAGAATAATAACTCAGTAGGTAAAAATGTATGTAACAAAAGTTTGTAAATCATGAAGTTAATATAAACTTAACTTTCAGTGACATCTTTTTGAGATTTAGATGCCATTCCATTTGATTTTAATGGAAAGTCATTAGAAATGCTAATGAAGTACATTCGTGAGGTTTCCTTAGACTATAACATGTCAAAAGAGCAAAATCCTTGTGCAAACTCCACTTTTGATTTCACTCAAAACATGCAGAAGAGGAGGCTTGTCTCTGCATTTGGTATTGAGCTTGCTTGTTATGAGTTATGGATGTTTTAGCAATAAAATTTGGCTTTCTGGAACAAATGGATGTTCCAACCTGATTTTATTAGTGTGGTTGAACATTGTGGAACTAAAACAAGAGAAATTCTGCATATTGCCACAATTTGAGGCCATACGGATCATAAACTTTTCTATTTATATTTCACTGGTGGACATAAATGGCATTATCTCATCAGGAAAAATGGGGGAAGCAAGGCATACACAACTTAAGTTTAGAAACGCTACATCTTGTTACTGAATGTCAGATAAAGGTGAGGCTTTTAAATAGGAGGCCTCTTGATTTAGTGCCTTTAATGTGCAGAGGAAGGGATATGCAGGGTGCATCATTAGTGTGACAGGGTGATAGGGGCAGCACATTTCTTCTGTTAGTCTGGGAAAAGGATGAATCTGGTACAGCTCTGATGTCAGCACCTTCATCACCTTTCTCGCAGATGATGTAGATTTTAATTGTACTCGGGGCTGACTCGCATCTCACCAGCTCCTACGTGACATTGAGACAGATGAAGCCATTTGTTGGCATTATCAGAGCCAGCTGTGTGCTTGGCCGCAGCTACAGTAGGCATTTTATCTCCTGCATAATCCTCTCATTGAGAGGAGATCACAAGCATCTGAACCATATGGCAAATAATTTTATTATGATCAAAAAAGGACTCTTGAAGCTAGTTAAACAGAAGAGTCCTTGAAATTCAATCAAAAGAAGTTTTATTTTCATGTGCACCATCATCCTAAATTAATTGTTAGTACTGCCACAGTCAGAGAGAACCCGGACTCTCCCACCCCCACAAAGTGGAAATAAGCTTAAAATTATTTTGCTTGCCACTCTTTTTTAGCCTTCTCAATTTTGGCGAATTTATTTGGATTTGTATTAGAGTAGACAATCAGGATTTTTAAGACTGAAGCCTGCTTCCAGTTTTACTAATACTACTACTACTAATATCAACAACAATACCTCTGCAAACACAAGAACCCCATACCAAATGAGCAAGCTTGAATTTATGTCCTCAGGGCTCTTCTTTTAAAAGCTACATTGATGGAGGCGATTTTTTTTTAAGGGGAAGTAAAGTTTTAAAAGGAAGAAAGAAAATCGGTTCTTTCACAGGGTAGCCTAATGATCCCATAAGTTTAGCACACATCTTCAAAGGAAAGATGCAAACTTGTCTTTTCCACATGGTGGCATTTCCTGCACATTGTCAAAGAGATGCATGGGTCTCCATGGGAAAGGCATGTAATCCGCCGCCCTTCTGTCCAGGGAAGTGATGGGAAGCAGCTGTTACAGGACACGCTGGGCTCTGGCTCGGAGGAATTGAGTGAGGCTGTGGCAAGAGACGTAGTCGCTGCATCTACCCAGCATTGCTTCTGGCTCTCATATTCCTACGTTAATTGTGACTTTTATTAATCACAAAGGGTGTTTCAGAACTCCAGTTTAAATGTTACAAGGCCATAAAACAGCAACTTGCCTAGTCTTACCTTGTGTATGATGTGTGTGGTCTGTTCTTTTACTATGATTTTTCTTTCCAGAAGAAAGTATATAGACTTGGGCCTTAGGGCACCTGTTAGTGATGTAAAGGCATTATCAGCAACTTGCGCACCACAGTTTGAGAACATAAAGTATCTCAGGGTCCAAAATGGCAACAGCTGCCTTATCTGGAGACTAGTCTTTTATTTGGTATTTTATTGACAAATAATAAAGCTAGTAATTGGACTGGGAGAGGAATATAGCCACCTAATTTACAGGAACCTTAATTTTCTGCTGCTAAATGCCTGAAGCAGCTTTTTGTTCTTATCACCCCCTCATGACTGAACTAGAGTATCTGGCTGAACTGTTGAAGTGTTTTAAAATGTGTATTTTTCTCTCCATTATTTAAAAGCATGTTTGGGGGGCAAATGCTTACGATGAAATATGATACCGACTCCTTAAAAAAACAAAAAAACAAAACATGGAGCACCATTGTGATGTGGAAAGCTGGGATGCGTTTGTTTAGGAACCTCTCCTCAGTCTCTGTCCCCAAGCTAAGGGCTGTGGAGCAGCACTGTGGCGCCATAGGAAGGCGGGCAGAAAACCCAAAGCAGCTTCCAGGAACTGCCAGCCGCAGGCTTCCCACATCAGCCCAGTGGCAAACGTGTACGTCTCCTCATTCTTCCAACTTCATCAACTTAGCAATTTAAGAAAAGAAAGACAAGAAGCAAAAAATGACTAGACCATTAGTGTTTGCCAGTTATTGAAGTAGATGTTGTTTTAAGTTTGGGATTGCATTTCTTTATGGTCTTTCCCATCCCTGTCATGGTACAAGGAAGACCATGGAGATTTGATTGCTCTCTGACAAGGAAAAGGCATTTCGGGCCTTAGAGCTTCATGCAAGGGGACTTTGTTAGTGTGGCGCCTGCAGTAGATTGCCCAGCTAGGTGAAGTGTAGGGTTTTGTCTGGGATAATCCTGGTGCTTTTATAAATGTTTTGGGTTTTTTCCCCCGGAAACAATTTACAGAGCCCTGAATGATTATTATCAACTATATGCTCTCTGAAAGTTTTTGCTAAGTGGTAGAACCTCAGTCTTTGATGTCAAACTACATACTTCATAGGGATTTCACTGGCAATGAAGGTTGTACATAAATAATGGATGAAGAGGGGTGACAGGGCTTGAGCACTCCAGGCCTGACAGATTATCTTGTGATGTATTACAATTAGGTACGCGTTGGTGTCACTTCATTTATTCGACTAGTAAGCTAGTAAGAGTGCATAACTCTTTGAAGGTAGATTTATTGAGAGCTTTACTCCTGTCTTTTCGAAATTTAGAATTGAGTTTTGAGCATCTCAAACAGCTTTCTAAATCACCTACCTCTATGTTTGTTTGTTTGTTTGGTTGGTTGGTTGGATTTGGGGGAAATCTTTACTAAACAGGTTAAATATTTGGTTGTGTATTTTATTTGTGCTCAAAGCAGTTGCAGGATGACAGATTGCCTTGTCACCAGCTGGTCACCAGACTGAATGAACGTTTGGGAAGTGAGAGCCTAGGACCGTAGTACAGCGACCATAAGTGCTGGTCGATGGCAAATAATAGACGTCGTAATAAAGAGCAGTTGTTTCCATCAGAACTCTTGTGTATATGCATTCCAAGTAGGCATCAGCTTATTTGTTTTACAAAAGCATTGCCTGTGGGGAAAAAAAATACAAATCCTGGATGTTAGGAAGCATTTTAAAATAGGACCCTATTTCTAAATTATACAAATAAAGTTTTTCCAGACCGCTAGGAAAAAGTACATCAGTTAGTGATGACCCGTGTATGCAGGCCCTAGAATTTTGAGGGCAATTAAACCTGACTAGAACTTTACAATGTCTCTGTTTCACCTAATTTTTACTTGAAAACTTAGATTTGTGTCAGAGGTTTCTGTTCTCTTTAGAGTTCAGTGACAGGAGGAATAAGAGAAGATATTGGGGAATGGCTAACAAGAGAAATGTGAATGAATCTGATGCTGATTTACTGTTATGGACCCAACGTTTCTAGCAAACTGTTTTCCCAGCTTATCCTAGATCATGTTAAATCAGGTCACTGAGAACTTATTGTGCACATAAGCACATACCTCATTTCTAGTATTACAATGCATTTTTTCATTTAATGCAGGTTTACAGAAATAGATATTTCTAAAATAATCTTCATGGTTGCAAAAGACTCCAAATCTCTCTAGCCAGAGTTAAACTCAGCTTCTAGAGGAATCAGTTCTTAATTTGGTAAGACCCTCTTCAGTAACTCATCATAATGAAATAAATTATTTCGATGCCCTCTGAACGTGTACTCTTTGGCAAAGGGAAGCATATTGTGTGACAGACAGCAAGTGGCTACAAAAACGGAAGGAACTCAGAAATTCTGGAGATTAAAATTTTCCCTTCCCCCTTTGGAGCCCGAAGCCCTCTCTCCAGGGGTCTGAATAAACAAACATGCTTGTCACTGTAGGACAACTTTTACATTCTTCAGATAAGGACCCAGCTCAGTTTGGGGTCGAATTATACTAGGAGCAAAGCTGATCAGAGCAAACAAGGTTTCGAGGATTCACTCACTCTTGTAAAAGCTGATTATAATTGATGAACGACCAGCTTGCTAGACCCTGACAGGCTGGTTGCCTGGCCTTTGCTCTCTGCCAGTTCAAGCCTTACAAGTGTGAAATAGCCAATTACTGGAATACCTATTGAAAGTAATAGGCCAATGAGCAAATTGCTACTGTGGGACACCGTGGCGGTGTAGATGGAAGGAGGCCAAGATAAAGTTCTGCTTTGAGCAGCTGCTCCCACCGCAGATTGCTAATACTATTGGATGACCAAGAGATGAGAGCAAGGTATTTTCCCATTCAAACGGCAAGTGTCCTGCCTTGTATTGACTTAAAGTTTATGATGCATGATACCATCTTGTTACCCAGGTCCTAATTTGCAGAAATAAATCCTCCTTTTAAAAGGTAGTTAAATAGGTAATAAGGATAGTCACGGCCATAGATTTTGTGCAAAAGCATTAAATACAATTTTTGCAGGGAATGAAAAGTCATATAGTGTGCAGAGTGTTAATACTTGCCAGCCATTTGCTATTGACAGAACAATTTATCTTGATAAAGGACAGTGAAAAATTCCAATCTATTCACTGACATCACATTATCAGCAGTAATATATGACTGCATCTAAATATAAGGTTGAGATCTGATACAGCTGAGAAGTTCCTGGTAATTTTCCTGTAAATATATTGTGTACTGGACAATGAACAAATGACACATTTACCATGTAATTGGATAACCTATTTTTATGTGAAATTTTAAGTTTTGCTGTGTTTAATGGAATATACCATAATGTTTCCTTTTGGAGGTAACTTGTTTCCTTAGTAAGACTTTTAGCAGTAAAATGGGTATTACTGGGTTTGACAGAAAAGAAAAGATAGATAAAGAATGGTAAATGCTAAAAATCTGCACAAGACAAAAAGTCCTCTTAGTATTTGCTACCATAAGAAATGTACCTTACCTTTTACTATAAAATTTTAATTATATTGCCGTTATTAGAATAATACGTCTTTTTGTGCTAACTGGAAAATTGTGAAATGCTTTAGAAATGGATGTTCTTTGCGAATCGCTCTAGCGCAAGTCTGGATTATCTGAAATATGCCTGAGTGGGTCAGAATGCTGTAAGTTCGAGGTAGGGTGATGTGGAGCTTGAATGGTGTAAGAAAGGTGATTTAGAACTATGGGGAGCTGTTTGAGCACCATCTCTCCCCAGATTAGAGGGCATGAAAGTTCAGCTCGGTGAGATTATGGGAGACAGAGTATAGACACATACAAATCATCTAATGTTTTCATGTAGACTTGTGCCCTGTATCCCCGTACTCATGTACTTATGTACTTATATGAGTCTCAAATAAGGAAGAATCAAGTCCATCATTGCTTAAGATCTGAGTCTTGGAGATAAATAGATACATGTACTATATATATAATGTTTATTGGCAAACCTGCACAAATGCCCAGAGTGTCTTGTCATTGCATTTTTCTTCTTACTATTTGTCTTCCGTGAACAATTTCACAAAAGAAATGAGAACTTGCTCTTGGCATAAAATAGTTTGGGAGTAATATATGTGTTCTATTTTAGATTGCAGCAGTGGACAAATAGAAACAGTTTACTATTTTCAATATATGTCCTGCTTATTTTCAAGACCATTTGGGTAACCTACAGTTTACATTAAATCATAATATTAAGTCTCTTATTCATTCATTAAAAACAAATGAAAACAAGAAAAAAGATTTCAGAACCATGTCCAGGAGGCAGAAGGAGTGATTACTACCAGGTTTTTGAGACAAATGTTTTATCATAATTGACATTGAGCTTGATAACCTGGTGTTTTGCTTACGAAGATGACAGAAGAAACCGATATGCACTATAGTGTAAGGAAAAAGTAAGGTTTCCAATATTTCTAATACTATATTCTCATATTCACTGTAAGCACCTAAGTGACCTCTAGACTTAATAAACTAGATTCTCAATTTCCCTCTTTTTCTCTCTCCTCTTGAAAAAAAAAAGTCAAGGGGCACCTGGGTAGCTCCGTCAGTTGAGTGTCCGACTTCGACTCAGGTCATGATCTTACAGCTCATGAGTTCGAGCCCTGCATCAGGCTCTGTGCTGACAACTCAGTGCCTGGAGTCTGCTCCAAATTCTGTGTCTCCCTCTCTTTCTGACCCTCCCCAACTCATGCTTTGTCCCTTTCCCTCTCAAAAATAAGCATTAAAAAAAGAAAAAAAAAGTCAAAAAACCCAGTCCTACTTTGAAAAATCCAGGTGAAGAGAAAAATCCAGGTGAAGAGAAAAATCCGATCCATACTACCCATGTGTCTGCTTTTACTTTCCCTGCCACAAGGTGTCGCTGTTGAAAACACGATCTGCATAGTTTGTTGCCTCCCAGTCCACAGCTAGGATTAAATTCTTCCTGGTCCAGATTCCTATGCAGGACAGTGTTTCTTTTTCTCCTGGATAAAACAGTCCCACTCTATTCTGCTGTTCCAGTACTTTCTACTCAGATTTATGCTTCTGTCTCAACCTTTCACCCTTAAAGGACACCAGCAGTGCTGGTAGGGACTTCAGACTCATGCTATATGAGTGAATCAGATTATTGGACCTTCCTCATTGACTTATGTGAAGATGAGTATTTGGTGAGGTTTAATAAATTATATACACACACTTTGAACAGAGCGGTTAGAGCCCTGTCTTCTCTCTTTCCTTACCTGTAAGTTTCCCTTTGGCAACTTGTCAACAATTTCAGTTGGTATTCTCTCAGTCCATTCAAAAAATTCTAATGCTATTAGTCTTTACAAGGAAGTTGAGATCCTTATCTTTTCCATCCAGGTTTTTCTGTACTTTGTCATCTCCTTCCTAGTGACTCACAGAATAGGTGGGAATTGGGGGCTACTCTTGTCACAAATGTAAAGTTCCAACTACTGTTGTTTCATGTGTCTTACTGAAACATGAAAGCCTACAGGTTTTATATTTATATAAGTGAGAGAGATTACTCAGGATTCAATTGCAGAACCAATCTTTAAGGTAACTTCCCATTTTCACTTTAAAGAAAACCAACCAACCCCTTTAAATGCCAGACTTTGTTTTTTTATATGTCTATCTATCTATTTATTTATTTTGCTCTAGTTTTTATTTAAATTACATTTAGTCAACATACAGTGTAATACTAGTTTTTGGTCTAGAATTCAGGATTTCAAAGCTTGCATACAACATCAGGTGCTCATTACATAAGTGCACTCTTTAATCCCCATCATCCATTTAACCTATCCCTCTGCCCACCTCACCTCTAGTAGCCATCAGTTTGTTCCCTTTAGTTAAGAGCCTGTTTCTTGGTTTTTCTCTCTTTAAGTGTCCACTTCTCTTGTTAAATGTATTGTCTACATTCTACTCACTTCCTATAATGAGAAGATTTTCTGGAAAGATAATTTTATTTTCTTATAGTTAAACTTTATAACTAATTTATGGGCTACCTAGGTGGCTCAGTTGGTTGAATGTCTCACTCTTGCTTTTGGTTCAGGTCATGTCACAGTTCGTGAGATCAAGCCCCCCGTCAGGCTCTGCACTGACAGTGTGGATCCTCTTTGGCATTCTCTCTTCCTCTCTCTCTGTCCCTCTGCCCCTCAAAATAAATAAACATTTAAAAAAACTTAAAAATCTTTATAACTAATTTGTAATATAAAAAGAATATTGATTAATCTAATGATTCTCTTATGGCCTGAAATGAACTTTGTAGGGAAGGAAAATAATGTTTCTAGATACTATAAATAGTACCTGGTTTTATCTTCAGGACCCACAAGGGAAGTAGTAGTATCCTGCCTGGTGTTTTAGATTAGGAGTCCATATTCAAAGAGCTTATGTTACATGATTAGTGTCATGTGGCTTGCACATACAGATACGACCTCAAACACAGATCATTGAATAATTTTGAAAACTGGAGTTCTTATGCAGTGAATTTGATGAAATCTTTGAATAATGTATAATTTTGTAGATTCTCCTGGATTTTTCACTTATGCTTATTATACCATCACAAATAAGATTTTTGATTCTCCCTTTCCAATTCTTTTAGCTTTTTAAAAATATATTTTGTATATTTTGTTATATATATAAAATATGTGGCTATATACACATATCACATATATATGTGCATTACACATATGACATTGATCAGGGCTTCCAGTACAGTGTTAAATACATTGCAATTACAAAAAGTAAAGAATAAGAGAAAAATTCCTGTCTTCTTAACTTTAAGGGAAAGGGTTTCACTTTTCAACATTTGATTCTAAAAATGGTATGTGCTACATATTTTCACAGAGGAGGAACTTACATTTTCTTTCTCATTTTAAAAATCTTTTAATTTACATGAATGTAGATTTAAATAATTTTTACTATTCATTGAAATCATCATATCAATATACCCTTGCTAAAAGGGTATATTATGTTCAAATATTGTCTAATGCTGCAATAACTTTGCATTCCTAGAATAAATACTACCTGTTCATAATATATAATTTTTATACATTTCCAGTCTTGCTTTTGGCATCAGGTTATACTAGACTATTTTTTTCTATTTTCTACACTAACTTGTTAAAGATAAGAATTATCAAATTTGGTAAAAAAATAATGTTCCTGTAAAATGGTGGCTAGTGATTTTTTTCAATATTTTTTAAATGTGTATTTATTTTTAAAGAGAGCACACGCAAGGAAGGGGCAGATGGAGGGGGAGAGAGAGAATCCTAAGCAGGCTCTGTGCTGTCAGTGCAGAGCTTAGGGCAGGACTTGATCCCACAAACTGTGAAATCATGACCTGAGCTGAACTCAAGAGTCAAACACTTAACCAACTGAGCCCCCCAATGTGCCCCTGCTGGCTAATGATGTTTTAGTGTTTTTCCCCCCTTCATGATTCAATTTTGTTCATATTTATAGTGTTAGTTTAAGACTTCTACTTGCTATTAAGTCAATCTAAGTGATTGATAATTTCATTTCATTCAGAATGTTATCTAGTATTTACAAAATCTATACTGGTCTGATATTTGTAAAATAAGTACTTTATCAATTGCATATAGATATGTACCATGTTCCTTTCTACCCTTCTGTATTTTCTCCTTTTTTATCTAGTGTTATATTGGCAACAGTTGGTCTACTCTACTAATTTTTTCACATTGCTTTTATTTAATACTTATTTGTTTTCTATTTCAAGGTCTACTCTTACCTTTATTTTTCGCGAATTCTGCTTCTTTTGGGTTTACTATGTTGGTGTTTGTTTTAATGTGTAAGTCACTTTGCCCATTAACTGTGCTTTGTTTTTATTCCTGCTCTCCACACGTGCCTCTAAGACTATACATTTCTTTTCATATACTGATTTAGCTGCATCCCCATAAGTTTTAGTAGAGAGAATTGTCAGTGCTATGAAACATAAATACTTATGTTTTTTAATACCCATTCCTTCATCATAAATTTTTTGGATGTTTGTTTTTCTGTCTCAAACTTATGGATTGTGCCCTCACCCATTCAAATTTATTATATTGACAAAAATATAGTCGGTGTTGTATTGATCTATATTTATTGATAGTTTCTTAGTAATGTAGTATAATCATTTTTAGTTTTTTAGTGTGTTTAAAAAATAGTTCTATAATTTGGGGGTACACGTTTCTTCTTTTGTCTCATTCGTGTACATGTGAGCATAAATATGTATGTACTGTACATGTATTCATATATCTGCACATATACATATACACACACTCATATACACACTGACATACACACCCATATGGTAGATCAAGCTTGTTAGTTGTGTAATTCTACTTTGTAACATCCACAGTACTTTTTGTATATTATCAGCTTCTTAATTTATAATTCTCTTATAATTCCTTATAATTCTCTTAAATTTTTCCTTTATGCCTTGTGAGAGGATGTGGTGAAGTACATATATAGTCAAGACAGTTGGCTGCCTTTTCAACTCTTGTACTGTTGATTTCATTTATAAGTAAAATTGCTATTTTTTGTTCATAACTTTTACTTTAAAGTCTATTTTGTTTGCTATCACTAGTATTATATCAGTTCTTATTTCAGTTTTAATTAGACTGATATCCCTTTATCATTTCCTTTTCAGATTTTTTATATCATTAAGTTTTTAAGTGTGTATCTTTTAAACAACATATAGCTGGATTCTTATTCATTTTATGTCTAATGCCAGAATCTCTCTTTAATTAATTTAAAAAATTTTTTTTATTGTTTTATTTATTTCTGAGAGAGTTAGACAGCATGAACAGGGGAGGGTCAAAGAGAGAGAGAGACAGAATCCTAAACTGGCTCCAGGCTCTGAGCTAGCTGTCTGCACAGAGCCCGTCGTGGGACTTGAACCCACAAACCATGAGATCATGACCTGAGCCGAAGTCGGACACTTAACCAACTGAGCCACCCATGTGTGCCAATTATTTATACCATTTTAAAGAAAAGTATAAATGTAAACCATATGTTCAAAGCACTTGTCTCAAGGCCTTGCATGAACTAATTCATTAAATATAACAACCCTATGAATTAGCTAGTATTGTCCATCTTTTACACTTGAGGTATTGGGACACCTGAGTCGCTCCATTGGTTCAGCATCTGACTCTTGATTGTGGCTCAGGTCATGCATGATCTCCTGATTCATGAGTCTGAGCACTCCATTGGGCTCTGCTCTGCCAATGTGGAGCCTGCTTGGGATTCCCTCTCTCCCTCTCTCTCTGCCTCTCCCCAGCTCTCTCTCTCAAAATAAATGAATAAAAACTTATGTATATTTTTTTAATAAGGTGTTAAAACTCTGATCATGATCACATAGCTAGTTAGTAGCAGAGGCTCCTGAACCCACACTTTTATCTACCCTGCATCAAACTAAGGAATGGCTTAAGCAAAGGAACAACCAGGGTAGTGAATTGGAAATTCAGGGAATAAAACAATATTGAATTTTGCTGCAATAGAAAGTTCTTTCATTCATGCCTTTAGTCATTCATTTGTAAAATATTTATTAAAGGCCAGTCCATATTCTCACCACAATCTTGATTCTTCTTAGAGGCCTACCTTGCAAAGTAGGCTTGGCCTTTATACAGAAGAGGATAGAAGGATTCTAAATTACTTGGCAAAGTTCACAAAGGTAGTATCAGTAGTCTCTCCTTCTCAAAGGTATACTTTTTCCATTATAGTCTTTGGTATCTTTGTAGAAAGCTAGGTCAAAAGATGCACGAGCTTAGTGCAAGCACACTGTTCTTTTTTTTATATATACACATGATATTTTTCTATAATTATTCTTTCCATTTATATCTCTACCTATAACTTTATGCATAAAAGCATGTTCAGAAAAGGTCCACAGTACCTTAAGAAATTACTCACTTCCTTTGCTAACAAACACAAGTATGCTGACACAGAATGAAGCCCATCTTGTTTTGTCAGTTGCCATTTTGTAAACAAAACGAATGATTTATAGCCTTTTCCTTATACTTCCCACTGGGGTTTCCTCTCAGAAAGAAAGTGAATGAACACAACATATTCATTTAAGGGCAGCCTAAATAAATTCCATTTTGGTGTTGTCATTTTGTAATGCATCTAATGTAATATGTTGAATCCCAAGTATGACTATTTGAGCACCGATTATGCCTTTAGGTTATCAAATATGTGAGGCCAGTGAAAGAGGACCTTCTGTGTGTTTCTACCCTTCAGAGACCAAATGCAGACTTCTTGCACCTAATTTGGAAATTCATAGCACATTGTTTCTTCAGTTTTTGCCTTGTAGATGCTCCAGAAATTTGCCTCCTTTCTGCCAAAGAAATGACTCCAGCAAAGCTGTTCTGTAGAAACACTCTGAAGGAAAAGGACAGAAAAATGAACTCTAAAAAGCATTGTGATATGCTGAGCATTTTAAAGTGGTTAGTTGGTAGAAATAAACACTTTTATATATTTATGCTTAGAGCACGAAGTTAAATAAAATATTTATGGCTATTTAGATTACATTCATAAGCACCAACTCATTAGCACAGGTACATATTCCAGAGAACTTTGGAGCCCAAAAGAATCTGGATAAACTCTTCCTTCAAGATAAACTCAAATAACCCCTGCTTTGTAAAGCTTTCTCTCTTCACATGGATGGATTACTCTTGTACCAGTGTCACTGCAAAGTACATAATACATGTTTATATTATAACATTTCTTGCATTGTATCATAGATAAATATCTCCTCATAGATGTTTACTTTGCCTGGAATATATTGAGATCCTTTGAGATGATTTATCTTAACCAACTCAGAAAACTGATGTATACACCAAGATGTTACTTTGTTTTCTGAAGGGTATTGGAGATGTGTGGAAAAGCTTTTTCATGGAAGGGAATACTCAATTTCTGGTCATCGAAGGAGCTCCTGGAAGAGTCTTTAATGAACAGTGTTTCATAGTGATAAAGGAACCAGAATCTTAAGTGGTTAATACCAGCTTCAAAGTGGGAACTGTTTTAAGGAATATCTCTTCCTGGCTATGGAAAGACAAGTTGAGCATTTTTTGTGCTGCTCACACCAAAATAAACAACATTATTAACCTCTTGACATGGTTTTCTTCCATTGACAAGGCTAGATTTAACACTGCCAAAAAACTTTCTTTTGGAGACTTCCTGTTTTTTGACTCAATATAAATGGAATTAATACTGTCTTCAGAAAAATTTGGGGCACCTGGGTGGCTTAGTCAGTTAAGCGTCCGACTTTCACTCAGGTCATGATCTCGCGGTTCGTGGGTTCGAGCCCCGCGTCGGGCTCTGTGCCGACTGCCAGCTCGGAGCCTGGAGCCTGTTTCAGTCTGTGACTCCCTCTCTCTCTGACCCTCCCCTGTCCACGCTGTCTCTCTCTCTCCTAGAAATAAAT